>ML660203.1:7134809-7734809 GCA_007570785.1 Antilocapra americana | reverse complement strand
TTCTTAGAGGAGATTTAACATTTAACTCAGTTGTTGTTCAGTCATTAAGCTGTGTCAGACTCTGCAACACTGTGGACTGCAGCATGCCAGGCCCCTTTTGTCCTCCCTGGAGTTTGCTCAGATTCATGTCCATTGAGTCAGTGATAATATCTGACCATCTCATCCTCTACCACCCCTTTCTCTCTTTGCCTTCAATCTTTCCCAGCATCAGGGTCTTTTCCAATGATTTAAATCATTGGATTTAAATCAGTGGATCTTCTCTAGTCAGCTAAGATTGAGATAAAAAGGCTGATGTCCTTGGAGGAAGAGAGGATCCTGCCTTTAGGCTCCACTCTGGAATTCAGCAGCATCAACTCCTCCCCGGGTCTCCAGCCTGCTGACCTACCTTGCAGACTTCAGACTGGCCACTCCACAACTGCGTGGGCCAATTTCTTATATTCTCTCTTACACAGGTGTGCACACACGTACTCTACTAGTTTTCTCTCTCTCTCTCTGGGGACCGCTGACAAATGCGTTATCAAAACCCCAAATCAGAAAGTGATGTTAGAAAGGATTTGTGGGCTGTTTTAGGGAACAAGAAACAAACTGGGGCTACAGTTCTAACATCAAAGTAGTAGATACTGCAGGATATTTTGAAGGCCTAATCATCTTAATCATCTGACTCATTGGAAAAGACCCTGATGCTGGGAAAGACTGAAGGCAGGCGGAAAAGGGGAGGACAGAGGATGGAATAGTTGGATGGCATCACCAACTCGATGGACATGAGTTTGAACAAGTGCCAGAAGTTGGTGATGGACAGGGAAGCCTGGTGCGCTGCAGTCCATGGGGTTGCAGAGTCGGACACGACTAAGCAACTGAACTGAACTGAATCATCATAAAAACAGACATTTTTAGTCAGGACTGCCTTAGAAAACCACAATGATAGGTTCAGCCTGTGCCTTGTATGAACTCATTTTTTCCAGGCATCATAGCTCTATTTTGCTTCAAGTATTTCATAGCATCTCTCAGGATAACAGCATCACCATCCAGCAGAACTTTCTGTGCTGATGGAAATGTTCTATAATTGTGTTGTCCAATAAGGTAGCTACTAGCTACATACGGCTGGTGAGCACTTAAAATAAGGCTGGTGTGACTGAGGAGCTGAATCTTTGATTTTCATTAATTTCAGTCTAAACTGAAATAGCAACATAAGGTTAGTGGCTCTGGTAATGGACGGTGCAGCTTTGGAGAGCAGTGGAAGTGGGCTGGTCTGAGAGCTGCAGCTCAGTCTCTGGATAAGCTGAGTTAGGAGGAGGGAAGCCGTGGAAGATGCCTGGGGGCCCATCACACCCTCTGGTTCGCTCCTGTCACCCTCTCACATTTTCTAGTTTATCTGGTTTAATGGGTTTAATGTTCTGACCACTAATGTGTACACTCCCTGAGAGCAGGGACCCTGGCTGTGTGGTTTATGGGGAGCCGAACGCTTGAAGCTGTGTTGACACTTAATGCAATGTCGGAGTGGCTGGTCAGGAAGGCCCTGGCTGCCCTGGGGCCCACGGCCTACCTGCTTGCATGGGCTCAGGATCCTGGCCTTGCACCCAGGGGCTGAAGCTTGGGCTTGGAAGGGCTTTCCTCCTGCTGGGCTGACTTCCCATCGTGCCTCAGAACACTCAGGAACACATCGCCAAGAGAAATCTGAAAGAGATGCTGTGATGGGGATGTGCCATGGCTCCCTGAGCCTGGTGCCCAGATCCCTGCCTCCTCCCGCTCCTGCCCACCCCACCTCCACCCCACCCCACCCCAATTCAGCCCTGCTGACCTCCTGGCCATCACAAGGGAATGAGATCCCTCTTCGTCAGGACCAGGCTCCAGCCCCTCCCCACCGGACTCTGAAGGCTTTCTGCAAAAGGGAACTTGTTTTCATTTCATCCCATCTTGTCTATGCTGCCGCCATGCTCCATTCAATGTTTCTGGGCCTTTCCCTGTGTGAAGTCCCCTCCCACTGGCTGGAAGACCCTTTTACCATTTTCGGCCTGTCTGTATTCCACCCTCCCCAGAAGTTTTCCCCGAATCCCCCAGCCCTAGCTCCTCATTGCTATGGTTCCTGAGAACCACTGCCTGACCTGGGATCACTGTCACCTGGGGGGCAGGGGCCAAGGACAGGACAGAGTTCATTCATTCCAGGCACACTGGGACCCATGCCTAGGTGGGCAAGGGGGATCTGAAGGTGCTTGGGAGCTGGCGTGTCTCACAAGCTAAGGTGACACTGAGCACACAGTGGCTAGTGTCACAGGGCAAAGTAAGATGCATGGGAGACTGTATGACACAGTGATGACTTGCAAGTCTTTACAGGATTGGTTGTCGAACCATTTCCCTCTCTTTGCCTCCATTTCCGCATTTGGAAAAGGGGATAACGACACCCACCATACGGGCCTGAGAGATAGCGCATGTGAAGTCTGGCCAGCGCCTGCTTTTCCTTTCTCACATCCTGAATGTCATTTTACCAGAGGCTGTTTCTGGGGCTCTTCCCTTGTGTCCCTCTCGGCTTCCTGTTCTGCTCTTCCCAATTTTTAATTATTCATGTACTGGGGTGCTTATTTAACCAGTCATGATTCCATAGTACGCTGTGAATAAGGACCTCTCCGTTTGCCCATTTCCTCGGCATTTTCACCCACAGATGGCACTTGATGCACATTACCTAAATGGATAGAGTGATTATAAGTTCTTTGGATAGGTGTCTTATCCTTGTTTGTTGTTGTTTAATCTCTAAGCTGTGCCCAACTCTTGCAACCCCATTGGCTGTAGCCCGCCAGGCTCCCTCGTCCATGGGATTCTCCAGGCCACACTGGGGTGAGTAGCCATTTCCTTCTCTAGGGGATCTTGCCCATTATCCTTAGAATAATTTAAATACTCAGGTTTCCATGGTAATGCTGATTTTTTTCAAACAATATATTATTAAGATGTTGCAGGAAGGTGGTTTCATTCTTTGAAACAGCTTCAGTCTTTTCCTTAGAGACAGGACATGATTACAGCAGTGTGGGGACATGGCAGGCTCCATCCTGCCTTTGAACATCTCCCTACCCCTGGGTGAGGACAGCTGCTCACCATGATCATGAAGGGGCTCCCGTGGCCTCACCAGCCATCCTGTCTGAGGAGTAGAGGTCCTGCCTTAGAGGTTAGAACATTTATCTGTGAAACCATCTGCCGTCTCAGGCCATCGACATGGGGTAAACAGGATCTGTTTGCTCTCCCTCCCAGGGGAGCTCAGGCCCACCCTTAGGGGATGGCTCCAGGCAGCCACTTCCTGCTCAGACTTGGAAATCCTGAAACCTTGGCAGCCAGAGCTGGTGCTGCTGCCTCCTGGGGTCTCTGCTTCCCTCAAGGTCAAGGCAGCTCTTCATGGTCAGGTTTTCAACAGTCCTGCTGGTCCCAGCCTTTCCTTCCCACTTAGGTATGAGGTACAGACATGGGTCCAGAAAACCCCTGGGGTAGATCATGCCTGGCTAGCACGAGGGCTTACTTCAGACCAACCAAACAAGCTGTGTGACCTCAGGCAAAGCACGTGACTTCTCTGAGTCTCATGTGTAAATCTGGGAATAATACTGACACCACAGGTTGTGAGGAGAAGCTGAGTAGCCTGGCATGGAGTGTGTGCTCAGTGAAGGTTGCTTTCTTCTCCTTGAGCAAGACAAAGTCACCACAGTTACCAACCACACTAAACCCTGAGGCTTCTTCCCGCTGCAGGTGGGGGTTGGGGCTGGGCCCAGGGGAGGCAGGAGAACCCTGCACTCAGGCTGCCAGCCCCCAGCACTCTGCCAGCTCCCTTCTCCTGGTCAGGTCAAAGTCGGGAAGACTTCCGGGGGCAAAATGAAGACAGTGAGTAGGCAGACCTAGGAGGAGGAGGTAGTATTGGCCCAAACTTAAAGAGAAAGCATCTAGTAATATCCGTGTTAAGTATCTGAACAACTTACTCATGTTAGGCACTTTGTAGGGGCCCAGGCAAGGGCGGAAGGAAAAGAATTAAAGACAGCTGAGGTCAGCACATGGCCCACACTGTTTCGATCATCGCACTTGACCTTTTGAGAGGTTGGCAGGGTTTTAATACCATTCCAAACAATGACCAGGGTCCAGAGAAGTGACCTCGCGCTCTGTCGGTAGCTCTGTGGGTAGCAAACCTGGGTCTACAATCTGAGTCTTCTGTGTGTTTGTGCTTCTGAAGATAATTTCTCAGTGGTGGAGGTAAGTCATAGATTTGGATTGAGCTAGAGACAACCCCAGCCCTCCTTTTTAGCTGAGAAAGATCAGCTGAAGACCTTTTTGAGAGGAACTTGTAGACTCCAGAACTGAACGTGCCTTCACAGGTTATAATCTAGACTCGTCGTATCCACTGACACCATACGGCTGTCACTCAGAGAGGGTCCCCAAGTCACACAGCAAGCTGGTAACTGAGATGGGACCAGAATGGGCATGAAAAGCAGCTGGAGGGAACAGCAAACGGGGAGAGGAGGACCCTCAGAATATGCCTCTCACAGCCTCAGCAGAACCGCTTCCCCTTCCCCTTGAGCTTATTTCCCAACTGTACAGCCCACTCCCAGTCTTAGGGGACCATCCTTCTTCACAGTCCCAAGGCCATTGGAAAATAAAAACAAGCATACTTACTGTTTTCCTGTCATCAGAGTCTTGAGGCGGGGGCCCAGCTAAGACGCATGCTTTAGCTGAAGAGGTTGGAGCTCTGGAGGGGGGTGGAAAGTCTTCTGGAAGTCTGCCAATGTCCTTAGTCCTAGGCCACCCAGAAACCTCTTGGCCTGTGAGTCTTCAGGGAGCTTCAGGGAACATCTGCCTGTGGTAGCGGTCTGTACCCCAAGGATGGGAAAGGAGCCCTGTGCTCCTGAGAAACCTCTGACTAGGTGGCCCTGTCAAGTACAGCCAGGCGAGGAAGCAGGACCCACGTCTCTGAGCTCTGCTGCAGGGTTCTTGGGGCTCCTGGCTTACATCTGCAGGCTCTGTGGTTCTCACAACCACCCGTTTCCTCTGACGGCATCATAGACCATCAAGGAGCCACCTTCCCCAAGTTCCTGTTTGTGGGGGAGAAGCAGCTGCCGCGTCATGATCCTGGAGGGAGAGGTTTCTCATCTGGCTCTGGGGTTTGGGTCTGCTCTGAGGAAAACAGACCCAAGGTAATTGGGTAGCCAGGCTTCCCTGATTGTCACCATCACCTGAGGGTCTTGCTAGTCTCAGATCCCTGGGACCCTCCCACACCTTCTGAATCCAAGTCAGCAGAGGAGCAGCCTCCAGACTCTGAATCTTCAACACTTCAAGAGATTCCTCTGGCTGGCGAGTATGGGAAGCACTGCCATGAAGGAATGTGTCCAACCGTTACTATGTCTAGGAAACCCCTGGGGATCTTGTAAAACAGTAGATTCTGGATCTGTGAGTCTAGGTGGGGCTCAAGATTCTGCATTGCTAACAACTCCCAGTGGATAAAACCATGTCTGGGAGCCACGCTGTGCGTAGCAGCGTGTTCTTCAAGTGTGGTCCCCAGGCCAGTAGCCTCAGTATCACTTGGGACTTTGTTTCATAGGAAGATTCTCAGGGCCCATCTAAGACCCACCCAATCAGAAACTCCATGGTGGAAGGCCAGCAACCTGTCTTCACAAGCCCTCCAGGTGATCCTTCCCTAACCTCCACTAGGATGAAGAATCTCTGACAGAACTGTCTCTGATTGATGTGCATAAGTCAGTTATTAACATTTAAATAAATTTAAATCAAAAACCTCAGCTCATTAGTATCTAAATAATCACACCCACTCATTATCTCCCCTTTAGGGGACTTAGCAATCCTGGAGATAGATGCTTTGAACACAAAATTGTCATTGCACAGTCAATGCAGCCTGTTTTGGGGCCTTGCCGTACCTGGGCTCACGGTCTCCTTTTCTCCTGGGGAAGGCTTGTTTGAGATTTAACTCCTGAGACACGTGGTAGGAGAGCGGAGGGCCAGAGCGGAAGTGCCTCCTCTTTAAGAAAGTTCTAACCAGCATGCTAGGGTGGGTGACGGCCCCTCAAGGATGTGGCCTGTGGCTGGGAAGGACCCGATCGCAGGCCTAACCCCCTGCTCTTGCCTCCACACCACTGTGATGTCCATCTTCCCATCTGACAAACAGTCTTTCACATTGGCCTTAAGGAGCGGTCCATGAGCAAGGAACGAGGTAGGGAATGACATCTCTGGTCTCCAAAGAATCTCACCACATGCTCTCCCATTCCACTTAGGGAGGTACCCGAAAACGAGGGAGTTTAAAGCCTAGATGCGCTGCTCTATTAGTTTCTTGACTATTTTTAAGTTAGTTACCTCTGGGCCTGTCTTCTCATCCATTGGAATAGGTCTACCTTCCTGGATCAGAGGAGGGTCCACACAAGATGATGAAAGGGCTCGATCTGCAGTGGGTGCTCAATAAAAGCCTTAATAAAACATGAAAATGCATTGATTCTGGAAGAACTAGGAACCCTGTCATGTCGGTGTCTCTGGCGACATCACTTAACTTCCCTCAACTATTCTTTGTAAAACGCACTGCCCGCTACTTCGCAGAGCGGCCACAAGAACTGGCTGAGATAATTTACACAGAAAAGCTTAACACAGTCATCGTGTGTAGCGTCTACCTGGCCACTTTTTTTACCTCTCACAAAGGAGGTGCTCCAACTTTTCTTTTTAAATATTGAAGAGGAAGAAGGAAAATGAAAATGAGAAGAGGATGAGTATGGTAAGGACCAGTTGGGTATAGTCAGTTGGGGCCTGACTCCAGGCACAAAGCCAAGCTGGGAAAGAGGCAACCATCCATGCTGCACAGCCAAGACGGCTAGAGCAGGGTGGGTTCTCAGAGCGCCATGGCCATCAGACCACCTGCAGCTCTGGAACTCAGTGCTGGATGGTTTTGTCAGGAACTCAGCGCGGTCACCTGATCTGCCACACGGGCACTGGCTTCCTTCCTCTACTAGGAGAGGGAGGGTCGAGTCATGTTTCAAGTACCTCCCACAGACACTGCAACCTGGGTGTGTGGGTAGTTGCAGCCCCTGGATCATTTGGAATGGATCTAGGATGGCCACCCCCCTGGAATTATTCTTGGGGGGCAGGGTACAAAGAGCCCCTTCTGGAGAAACAGCCTGGTCTGTTGGAGAAGCCCTGGCAGGTGGCTGCACATTACTGCACAAGAGGTGGGACGCGGCAACCGTGCATGAAGGGCAGAGCTGAGATGCTGAACACCTTCCTGAGACCTCAGCTTCTCCTCCGTCACAAACCACACGACCAAGCTTCTTATGGTTTTTGGTTTGAGGGGAATATAGGTGTATCAGATGGACTCAGGGTTCAATCCTGGCTGGCTTACTGGTATGATCATCTCAGGCAAATGATTAATCCCAGGTCTTGGTTTCCTCAATTTAAATGGACGGTGTCGCTGGGTGGCTAATCAGCAGGTATGTGACCCAGTATGGAGCCCATATGCAGTCCCCACCAGAGCCCCAGGAAGTGGCTTGAGAGAAGTCACACCAGCCACTGGGTAACAACGAGACATATACAGCTTTATTTCGTCATCTGTAAAAAGTCATACTCCGGCAGAGTGACGCATTCCCCATCTGAGCAGAAAGCGAATGCTACGTCTGAAAAGCCCCTTCCTAGGACTCAAACTGTGTAACCCTGAGCTGACATCTCTGTGCTGTCAAAGTGGGACCCTTACTGGGTGGCAACTGTTTTCACACTCCTCCTGGAGACACTCTCTGGGTGGCTGTGACCCCCTCACACAGCAGCAGACCAAACACAGTTCTACTTGGATGAGGTGCTGTTATGGCCCCTTCCCTCTTACAAGGGGGAGTTCACAGGATTAACTTTCTGAGAAATGGGTTCTATCTTTCATTTAGGCTCCATTAAATCCTTCTGAAATCAAGGTTATACTTCTAAAGCATCATACCGTGTTAATGTCTGTTCCTCTCTCTCCAGCCATTTCCTCAACATCTATATAATTTTCAGGCCATACTTCTCCCTTCTGAGGGGATGGAGAGATGGAGAGTGCTTCTCCTGGGAGGTGCTTCCTTCCGATATCTGGTGTGTGGCATCAGATACTGCAGAGAGATCAATTTTGCTCTGACAGAGCAGAGGCCTGGAATTTCGTTTTCCACCTTCTTGTGCTAAGAGAGTCCAATAAATAAGCCACACTCATTCCTTCAGAAAAATGCCACACTGCATCAGAATGTCATCGTTCATGGGCTTCTAAGAGAACATATCCCTGCCTTTCATTTATAGGATACAAGAATTCAACTGGACAGGAGAAGGTGGCTGGCCACCTGGCCTGCTTCTCTGTGTAACAGGCTCCCTTCTGTTGGTCATAATCAACAATCCAAACAGGACTTATGACCTTTCACCTTCCTCAGATCTGCTCCCTCCTGAAGCACTTCACAAATCTTGACCATCAGTAAGGAACTGAAAGAGAATATAATGGCCTACCCAACCTAGAAACCTATTCTGCATATTTCTCCTAAAAACACCACTGAAGTTGCAAAAAAAAAAAAGAGAGTCCCTTTTTTTGTTTTTGTCTGCAGAAGCTCTACAAGAAAGCATGTCTAAAATCACAAAACTATGCACACACAAACACAGACACGTGTGCTCACACACATACGTCAGGATCAAAGAATCTTAGATACATAGTTGGGAAAGCACAGGGAAAAGCTGGTAAGAGAAGATATAGAGATGTGATCAGCTAAAGAGGTTGGAATGTTACAGAAATGGCATGGAAGTGGTTCTTGGTAAATACAAAAAGGAGAGTGGGCAGGCAGAGGGGATGATAAATCCAGGATACCAGAAAGAGAGAGTCAGTGGCCATGCAGGAGTTAAAGATAGATGCCAGGTTGCTGGATGAAGTGTTATATTATGGAGTGGCTGTTTAGAGGAGGATGGACTTGCATGGTCCTGGGGAGAAGCATTTGCTTAGCAGGACACCTCCATGGTCTGGTGTCTGTCCAGAACATCAGGGGACTCAGAGGATTCTTGAGTTCCATCTGACTGATTGCTGGCAACAGATCGGCTGAAGGCACTTTCTCCAGAGCCGATGCTACTTGAGGTGGAGTGGGTTCGGGATCGGGCGAGCCGGGTCATGCTGGCAGATGGGACTGTAAGAGAGAACGGAGAGGACTAGAGGATAGAGCTGTGGTTAAGCTCAGCTAATCTAGAAGTTTCACCAAAGGCTTTACATGTAGCTTTCCCAACCCATCATCTAAGGTGACACCAGGACGAAACACAGCCATCCCACTTTGCTCTAGGTGAGGGGCTCTAGGCAAGGAGGCTTTAATCCTCTGGATCTGGTTGAAATCTCAGCTGGTTCTAGTCTATAGCAGAACAATGGGTAAACTAAATCCGGAGTATAACCTCTTAGCTATGCCCATGCCATCCATCCAGTGATCAGGGAGAAGGCTTTGGGGACCCACACAGGTAACCCAAAACCTGCAATGCATGCAAGACTAAACCAAAGAGAGACACACCACACCACACAAGTACGAAGGCGTTTCACACGCACAGTGCAAGCCCGATACAACAAGACTACCATCCGTGTCCACAGGTGACCCTTGCTACCTGGGGAGGAGACACGTAGGCAGGTGAGGGGCAGGGAAGGCAGGTGGGCCTAGAGCTGGCCTGTGCAGCACTGAGGTTCAGTCTGATTGCGAGAAAGTGTACTGGGGGTCTGCTTAAGTCAGACTTCGGCTGTGCCACTGCTCTGGCTCTAAGGTTCCTCCGGCTTGGCTAGGAAAGGGCCTAACCTGGCCTGCCTCCCTGCCTGTCTTTCTAAGACACGAGCCACTCCTCTGGCTGTCATTTCAATGTCGGGGTCAGAAGTTACCAGTACCTGCACTCTCTGGGCATAGGCTCCGACCCTCGTAATGGAGAACCCTGTGTCTGGGAGTTAATTCAAGGATCACTCAGTAGGTGGTGGTGGTGGAAGAAGGGCCCCCTGTGAGGTTTCAGCTGCTGCTGCTGCAACCCTGGCTGTTAAAACCCACCCCTTTATTCCTGGGGGACCAGGGCTGGATCGGCAGGCTAACTCTCTCGGCGCACAATGAGCCACGTTCTATCGGGCTCTCACTGCACAGGGAAACCACGGGCATGCTGCAGGCAGCCAGTGCAGCCAGGAGGGCATGGCTGGGAGGCAGGGGCGGGGCCAGCACAGAGGAAGGTACCTGACTCGGTGCTCAGGTGACTGAGCTGCACGTACGGGACTGGAAGCAGGATGGACACAGGAAAAGGCAGGTTAGTGACCCAAGAGTGCCAAGTGGTAAACTTGGCTACCTGGCAGACACTGACAGAACAAACTAAGCCAGGGGCGAAGTATTATTCTAAGGTCCCAGAAAGGAAGGAAGGCCAACTGATGCTTCAATAACATCTAGGATGGTATTTCTCTCAACTAGTCAAAGGCATCTGCTTTTCCCTCCACTAAACAGCCAACCTGCCTGGATGATGACCTGCTTCCTAGGAAAGGAGAGGGACTTCCGCTCCTCCCAGCGAGCCAGAGGGGCAGGGGTGTGGGCTCGGTTGGTAGTGGCTCACAGACGGGGATGACACAGCCACTCCAGACGAGACATACACGGGCTGCCTGCCAGGTACAGGTCTGTATCCAGGGGTCCAGCTGCTGCCCAGAGCAGCTGCCCAGGGTCATTAATCACACCGACACCAAAGACAGGAGAAAAATCACCCTTCTGGATACAGAGCTCTGTACCTGGGTAGAAAGGTTTTCCTTTTTAAAACTCCAAGAAAGGAGCCAGTGAGAATATCCTGGGACAAATGAGAAAGCTCAGGGGTCTCACAATACAAGAGACCAGGACAGTGGCACATGATACAACACATCCTTGGATTCACTCTGAAATACTCTGCAAGTTTGTCTCCTGTGGGGAGCAGACTTCACTGACTTGTTTCTCTAGGCCATTAACCAACTAAGTTCAAATGCAAGTAACAACCTCAGATTCACAGCCAGGATTGCCGAAGCTACAGTGGTTGAACATGTGGACTCTAGTCAGACTGCCAGGGTTTGAATCATGGCTCTGCAGCTGAATTGCTATCCTGAGAAACATGCTAAGCTGCTATGCCTCAGCTTCCTCTTCTATAAAATGGGACTAATAGCAGAACTTACCTCTTAAGGTTAAGCATACAGAGTGCATGGCACAAAGTAAGTGCGCAGTAAGCATTAGCCCATCTTTGTATATATGCGCAGAAGAATCTTTCATAAAAAATTCTGGTTTCTACTTGACTTCAGCCTGGCTAGCACAGAGGTTACACCCTGAGAACTGAGTGCTCCCCAGATGCCAAAACAACCCCATTGATCAATAAATCTTGGTTAGAATAGAAAGTTGTGTACTACTCACTGTAGCCCATTCCCTGCAAAAAGTACTTGAAGGCCTCGGTGAGCTTCCCAGGCTAGGGAGGAAAAAGAAGAAGCTATTAATCTTTGCATGGACAGACAGCGGAAATCAAATGGGTGCCTTTTAAAAAAAGTCTCCTTACCTGAACTACTTGGGGTAGTCCACCACAGTCTGCCATCTAGAAGGGAAAAACATATGTCAGCTGAGACTTAAATACACTTAAGGGAAATGCTCTGAATATCCAGGGTCCTGTCAAACAGGAGAGAATCAAATTTTACGTTCCTTAATTTATCGTTTAACGGCACCCCAGGGTCCATCCTCTCAATGCACTCTTTTTGTTTTTTAATTAATTTATTTTTGGTTGCTGCGCTCATGCTTTCTGTAGTTGTGGCAAGCGGGGGCTACTCTCTAGTTGTGGAACGCAGGCCTCTCATTGCGGTGGCTTCTCTCGCTGTGGAGCGTCAGCTCTAGGGCTCATGGGCTTCAGTAGCTGCAGGACACGGGCTTAGCTACTCCAGGGCATGTGGCATCCTCTCAGATAAAGGGTTGAACCATATCCCCTTCACTGGCAGGCAAATTCTTTACCACTGAGCTGCCAGGGAAGTCCCTCCTCAGTGCACTCTTATACACAGACCTAAATTCTAGCAATGACTTTGGATATAATTCTGAAAGACTATTCATTGTTTATTAATTAGTAGTACAGGGCCCGGCTTTCAGGTCCATGTCAGGAATTTTCCATTCGGGTGATAGTAAAGTTAACTACTACCTTGATTCTGCCTCTACTTGGAGGATTTACTTTCAGGGTCCTCAAGGAGTGTGACCCCTACTTCTCAGGGCACCAAACTCTTAAAAGTTCCCTCTCAACTCTACAATGTCTCCACTTCATAACTAAGGGGAGGTCTCCAATCAGGCATTGATGCTGAATTCAGCCACTTTAATTTCACCGCTGGAATTGATGAGGCTCTCTCTTACTTCATAAATCTTTACACATTGGTTACTGTCATCTGCACAAACATTTCTAAAGTAGGGTTTTGTTATCATGCATTGGAATAACCAGGAGGGCTTGTTAAAACTCAGAGTTCCTACCCAAGGGATTCTTATTTAATAGCTTTGCAGCAGGGCTCAAGAACTTGCATTTCTAACAAGTCCCGGTGATGCATACTCTGCCAATCTACAGAGAATGCTGCTTCTAGGGCACAATGGCCAATCACGAGGCCACTTTCTTCCTTCTACTTGTTAGGTATTCCATACTCACAGAGTAGCGTATTCAGGCATTTTTTAGAAAAGAGACATGAACCTCATGAAACCTTCACAAACAAGAAAACTTTGAGGGTGGACTCTTATTCTGCAGATGGGAATGCCACAGGAGGCACAGGAATCTGAGGTTACCAAGGAATAGTCAGCTCCCTGAAAATTCTAAGCGTAAGATCAGGAACAAACATTTAACCTGATTTAAGTATAAAACAGACCTAATTAGCCCAGGCTGTATTTTCATGAAGTTTAGGAGTCAAAATCTGATTAGAACAGTAAAACAGTTCTCATACGAACAGACAGTACTGGGAAGGACTATTTCCAAGCTGGATACCTATCAAACAGAGAATCAATTCCATCACACTGCTGTGGGATGGGCATTTCTGCCCAGAAATAAGCACGCCTGTGGCTACTGTAAAGTTCATTTCTGTACTTTTAGAAAACTGATTCAAACCTGCATTGAAAGGCTAATTTGAAACCACATACTTACATATAAAAAAAAAAATTTCATGTTTTAGACTAGTTCATCAACCACCTGGACCCTAGAACACTCTGAGTTTTGTCACATCAGAGCGTTAACCTCATGTTTTATTTCCAGGAATTATGGGCTGCTTATAGTGGCAGCACTCCCCTTTTAACTGCACTTCATAGAAAAAGGGAAGAAGGCAGAGGTCTTTCAGGCTGAGAAAGCAGCAGTAAGCAACTTAAATATACTGTAATCCAAATTCAGACCAGGAGGTCAGGCCCTTAAATATTCCACTACAGGCTCCAGAAAACGCATCTACCCTCATCGTGACAATGCTACTGGAAAACTTTCTTATCCATACAAGGGAATTTAGCTTGTAAAGAATTTCTGGTAGTCCAATGGCTGAGACTCTGAGCTTCCAATGCAGAGGGCCCAGGTTTGATCCCACATGCCGCAACTAAAAATCCTGCATGCCTCAACTATAACCTAATGCAGTCAAATAAATAAAAATAAATATTAAAAAAAAAGAATTTCCATCCATTATCTAATATCTCACAACATTAAATAATGAAGTTTTCAATGACACTGGAAGATGTTTACAAGTCAAAAAGTTGAGGAAAACAGACACAGGGAGAGAAATAGCCTATAATCTCAATGATTTAAAACTGAATAAGAGGGACTTCCCCAGGGCTCCAGTGGTTGAGAATCTGCCTTCTAATGCAGGGGATGAAGGTTCCATCCCTGGTCAGGGAGTTGGGTTCCCACATGTCGTGGAGCAACTAAATCTGAGCACCACAATTACTGAGCCATGCACTCCAGAGCCTTTGCTCCACAACAGTAGAAGCCCATGCACCACAACAAAGACCCAGCACAGCCCCTCACCTCTCAGGTAAAAGACCAATATATATATATTTTTTTACCGGAGGGTAACCTGTGGGTGGAAGGATTATGAGTAATTTTATTTTATTCTTTCTCTATCTCCATTCTTTTTTCTATTTTCCAATTTTCTATACTGAGACTATATTCAGGAAAATAATATCTTTAAAAAAAGAGAATGAGGGAAAGAAGTTGTCCTTTTTTCTGGGTAACTATTCCAGAAATAAAGCAATTTGAACCACATACAATTCACTCACTAATGGTTGGCAGTGAGGAAAGAAAACACATTACCTTTAGCAAAGTTGTATTTACAGGATTCAGGCGAGAATTGCATTCAACCTAAAAAATAAAAAACAGAGAAAGACAATTTTCTGATCTGCTAAACACAAAATGGCTTGGCACACGAATGATCTTTCAAGAAGCTCAGCCTGGAGAAAAAATTCAGTTTTGGCTGAATCAGCCAAAGAAATTACAAAAATAAAAAATGGGAGATATATTTACATGATATACTTTACATCTTGTATTTCTTAGTAGATCTAAAAATCTGGCCAAGTTCATTTTCTGGATCCGTTACAAGTAGAGCTACATTTTGAATCTAATTCCTCCTACGGTGACACAGCAGCAGGGCAAGTTACCGCCTTCTTTAAAAAGTGAACTATGGCCCTCACCTGCTGAGGTCCTGCTGATTCCCCAGCCCAACTGGTCCTTATTGTGACCAAGCCCTCACACCTCCTGTGCCCATTCCTCATCCCTCTCCTGTGCCCTGGAGGTAGTAGGTGTGCCAGTCCTCGCACCTTCACTCTTCTAAGTCTCAAGATCTTTGGCTATCCCATCTAAAGCTGAACTTCTCCATGGTTTTTTTTCTCTCACAGCAATCATCACAATTAAGAATTACAGTCTTGTATATTTTCATGCTTGGTATCTCATACCTTTGAATCCACAAAGGCAGGGACCTCAAAAGAAAACGTTCTGGGGAGGTTGTTTTATAGTTCAACGATGTTTTATGGTTAACTTGACCCACTAGATCTCTTCTTTACACATGCTTGCCCAAGCACACATATAAAACACCATGATAAGAGCAGGGAATCTAGAGGGGCAAAAGCATGTAACACAAGGCAGAATGTTGTTTAATCACTAAGTCATGTCTGAGTCTTTTGCAACCCTACAGACTGCAGCCCACCATGCTCTTCTGTCCATGGGATTTCCCAGGCAAGAATACTGGACTGGGTTGTCATTTCCTTCTCCAAGGGATCTTCCCAACCTGGGGACTGAACCCCTGTGTCTCCTGAATTGCAGGCAGATTCTTGACTGCTGAGCCACTAGGGAAGCCCCAAGGCAGAATGAGAGTACTTGAAAACTTCACTTCTGAGCTGAGTGAGAACAGAAGGATAAATAGGATTTCTATAGCAAGAGTAAGAAGGGGTGGGCATTTGAAGGCTTCCAGAGTCAGGGGGAAGCAGAAGCAAAAATCCAGGGGATGCAAGGTGAGTGGGCCAGGCATGTGTGGGGTTTCAGAGACCAGTATATGGTGTGAGGATGCACTGTGGGGAGAGGGTGAGAAAACGTGAGCTGACTGTGGAAGGCAAGAAGTCACAGAGGGCTTCTGAGGTGACAGGATGTGAACTGTTTCAGGAAAATAACCAGCAGTGGCCTGTATGACAGACTGAAGAGGCAGCGAGCCAGTTAAGGAGTCATGAAAATTACCTAGGCAAGAACCAGTAATCCAGCTGAATGCTTACTCTGGGGATGGCTGATGGGTGGGTACTCAAAACTCTTCTAAAATCAGAGGATGATCTAAAAGCCAGGATCATCAAGTCAGGGTTTTTTCTTTATACAAATGCCAACGCAGGCAGTAAACAAATGTACCTGTTTACTTACTATAGAGCACGCTCTAAAGGGCAGAATGTAGGACTTCCTTGTTAGCACACTGGGTAAGAATCTGCCTGCCAGTGCAGGGGACACAGGTTCAGTCCCTGGTCTGGGAAGATGTCCCATGTCTCAGAGCAACCAAGCTTGTGTGCCATAACTACTAAGCCCATGCTCTAGAACCCATGAGCCACAACTAATGAGCCCCTGGGTCCCAACTACTGAAACCCATGCACCTAGAGCCTGTGGTCCACAACAAGAGCAGCCCATGCACCACAACCAGAGTAGCCACACACTCTGCAACTAGAGAAAGCACGCGAGCAGAAACTAAGATCCAGCCCACCCCTCCCTCCGCCAAAAATGAGAAGAATGTAAAAACTTGATCCCTAAATGCCAGGCAAAGTACAGTAAGTATCTTCTGGAAGAATGACTCCTAAGTCTGTTTTAATATAATTAAGCATGCTTTTTCCCTTGGTTCCTCACTTTGTAATTTCTGTAACTGTGTAAGACGAAGGCTCAGTATCTAGTAGGCCAAGAACAATGGTTACTTTTTGACATGTCTACTGTCTCCCCAGGTCTAACTGCTAAGACTCCAGTTCAGTTTAGTCGCTCAGTTGTGTCCAACTCTTTGTGACCCCAAAGAGGTCTTTGGACCTCTTTGGACTGCAGCACGCCAGGCTTCCCTGTCTTACACTGTCTCCCAGAGTCTGTTCAAAGTTATGTCCATTGAATCAGTCATGCTACCTAACCATCTCATCCTCTGTCGTCCCCTTCTCCTCCTGCTTTCAATCTTTCCCAGCATCAGGGTCTTTTCCAGTGAGTCAGTTCTTCACATCGGGTGGACAAAGTACTAGTTTCAGCTTCAGCATCAGTCCTTCCACGACTGACTTCCTTTAGGACTGCCTGGTCTGATCTCCTTGCAGCCTTGCTAAGACTCCATCTTCCTCATCTTTGTATCCTCCAGAGCACTGAGCAAATATTTGTTGTTTAGTCACTGAAATGTGTCCAACTCTTCTGTGACCCCATGGCTTGTAGCCAGCCAGGCTCCTCTGTCCGTGGGACTTCTCAGACAAGGATACTGGAGTGGGTTGCCATTTCATTCTCCAGGGGAATCTTCCTGACCCAAGGATTGAACCTGCATCTCTTGCATTGGCAGGCAGATCTTTACTGCTGAACCACCAGGGAAGTCCACTGAGCAAACAGGAGAAGCTAAAAATATAATACTGAATGAGTAAGTGAGCAAGAATAGCTAGAGACTGGAATTTATGGAGTTTCTTCCTGCTCTTCCACACATGGACAGCCCTCTAATTCCTACCAATTTAGGGGATAAAAGGCTCTGGCAGGGGAGTTAGTTTTGAATGTGTCTAGAAGAGCAACTAGTTTGTGGTACAGATGTCATTCTTGAAGTTATTCTCTATACACACTGAAGGTATGGAATCAGAAAGAAAAAAAGACCATACATGTATGGCCAACTTATACAATCTTGAAAAATAATTGGTAACATTACTTTAAGTCCATGTAATTTTAGAAAGACAACTCAGCATCATTAGAAAATTCTCATAAAGGGTATTTTCTATAAATAATACTATTTTTCTGTGTTAAATACACATGTTCATGAAAAAAATGTTTTTGATAGATATTTCATATCTGTCAATTATATATATAACCTATATATAATATGTATCTGTAATATATTGTAGATATAAAATACCTATCAAAAACATGTATCTCTATCTTTTCAGCTAAAGAAGTGAAGGTGGCCAAAGAAAACCAGATAATTTCATGCAGAAACTTACGTTACGTTATATATGTGGGAAAGACAAGAAAATGATAACAGACTTATGAAAAACTGAAAGCATCATGTGTAATTAAAGAAGTGCAAATTAAAACAGTGGGATGCCACTTTTTAACCAAATTAACTACTAATAATTGAAAAGTCCAATGCTAAACAGCATGCTGTGCAACAGGCACTCTCCTACATTGCCAGTGGCAACACACTGTTATATCTTTCCTGGAAAGGAATCTAGCAAAAGGCACTAAAAATCTTACAAAGGTTTATGATTTTTGACACATTATTCCATCTCATTCCAGGGAAATGATCAAAAATTCAGGCAAAGATTCTGTATGGATGTTCAACAGCAACATTATTAATGGTGCACAATCATAAATAATCAACAAGAGAATGAAGTTATATAAACAAGGGTGTATTTCCAAGACTGAATAGTATACAGTGTTAAGTAATGAGGTCCCCAAATCTTGTATATTTAGTATCATCCCATCTATGTTGATTGGGATTCCCTGGTGGCTTAGTGATAAAGAATCTGCCTGCCAATACAGAAGATGTGAATTTGATCCTTGGGTCGGAAAGATCCCCTGGAGAAGCAAACAGCAATCCTCTCCAGTATTCTTGCCTGGGAAATCCCATGGACAGGGGAGCCTGGCAGGCTACAGTCCATGGGGGGTCACAAAAGAGTTGGACATGACTTAGTGATTAAACAACAACATCTGTGTTGAAGAAAAACATGGTGGCTTGTCTTTGGGATCGTGATTTTTTTTCCTCCTGTCCTTCTATTTACCAATTTTCTATAATGAACACATTATTTTTACCCATATGTGCTATGTGCTTGAGAAAGAGGTAGAGAAAAGTATGCAGGCTCTAAGCAACCTTCCAGCCTGCTGAAACAGTTCCAGATTTGTGGTGGCTGCAGAAGGCCAAGGCTGTCAGAAATCTGATGATAAGCAAATGGTATTTAGTGGTACTATATAAAACGGTCTGGGCACTACTGATCGCTTCTGATGAAACCAAGTGATCAAGGAGAAATTCTTTTTCCAGACTGGATAACAAAGCACAAACCTGATATGTGTAATCAGAAACAACAAAAACTAGTACCTACCAACTGTTTTCAGTATATCAGCAGTGTGCTACAAACAACTTACTGTATTTCACCTTACTCATCTTCACAATGTCAGGACATACTTACCACAGCCTCAACTGCGGGTGAACTGTCACCTACCACCAATAAAGTAGAGCACCTGGGGGAAGGCAAACAAGAGGGACACTCAGCTAGCAGCACACAAACTCCACAGAACACCGACTTCATCTATCAATAAAGTCAGGTATATTTAGCAACTTAGTGGGCAGATCGACTTACTTTAACGTCTTTGATTTGTTATCATTTTGTCCCAGAATGGGTCTTTCAATCTCCAGGTCTTTGCGTCTAGAGACACAAAGGAAACAATGCACTTTTCAGGTAAAATCATGGCAACTCAGGCTATTTCCTGGATATGAAAACCCAAAGAATCTGAAATTTATCTTTCAGTATCAAAGAATCTGAAAATTATCTTTCCTTCACACCTGACAAGGGAAGAGAATTCATAGATTTTGTTCACAAACAGCCTCGTCAGTGGCATCCTGAGTGGAACAGAGAAGGAAAAAGGAACTCAGTAGGATGCTGAAAGGAGGCAACTTTAAAACTTAACAGCAATGCTGTTGAAATCCTCAAGTCCTAAGTGTCTAATTTTCCAGTTACTTTACAGGAATAATTTTTTTTAATATCTGTTTTTATTTTATTTATTTGCTTGTTCTGGGTCTTAGTGGCAGCACATGGGATTTTCAATCTTCTAAGTTGCCACATGTGGGATCTGTAGTTGCATCACGCAGGATCTAGTTCCCTGACCAGGGCTCGAAACTGGGACCCCGGAATTGGGAGGGTGGAGTCTTAGCCACTGGACCATGAGGGAAGTCCCTAGGAATAATTTCCTAAGGGGAACCTTTTAGGGGAACTATTTTCCTGGTACTTATTGTAGTCTATTGTAGTATTTAATATCTACCAGTTTATTATAGTATTTAATATCCTTTCTGATTTCAGCTAAAAATAAAGAGGCTCTGTAATACAGAGGAAGGAGCTAAAGAGACTAGATTCAAAACTTGCTTTGCTCCTTCTGGCTGTATAACTCTGGGTAAGTTACAGCTGACCCATTTCCTCAGTCTTTTTCCATATACCCAGGAAGCTAGAAGGAGCTAACATTTTCATTGGAGAAGCTGGACCCAAGATAAGAATCAGGCTTCTCTCAGTGACTGAGGGAAATGTGACAACTTTGGGAATACACAAACAAAAGCGAATTTACTACTGTTTAAATTTCACTTCTGCCTGATGACAGGATATCAGCAGATAGAGAGTGAATTAAGGTTCCAAACTTCTGTCTTCTATAAGCATTTTTCTGTGTCACCCAAATTGTGTGTTTTTTCGTATGTCCATAACTTTTAGGTTCTTTTGGTCTCAAAACACCTTAAAAGTACAACTGGTACGTGAATATGCCTGAAACAGCATTCAGTTCATTCATTCCTCTTGAAAGCTGTTTTCATATCTATCTGAAAGCTCTTCCTCTTCTACTGTGGTGAAAGTGCGAAAGTAACCCCATCAGACAACACTGTAAGAAGCAGTTTACTTCTCCTTCTGATTCTCTCTTAAATATCCATTAGCTTCTCAGACCTCGTCTGCATTTAGGTGAAGGAACAGAAACAACTGTACCCGTTATAGGAACCCAGGAAGAGCTGTAGGTTTTCCTGGTTAATATCCTGGGCAATATGCAGTCTGTAGGTCTGAATCAGGTCCAGGTTGGCCTGCAACTCTTCCTAGAACAATGAAAAGAAGACACAGGTGAACTTATGAGCTACTGCACAAATCTATCTTGTTTGGTTTGCATTCTCAGTGCCCGAAGCCAAAGCTCCCTGCCCATTATGGGAGATGGGGCAGACCCGAGGGGCCTACTGATGTCCTGGTGGGTTGAATAATACCATTTTTATTTGCATCAGATTCGTTCGGTGCCATATTCTGTGCTGGATGAGGGCTCCAAGGAATCTCTGATGGAAAAGGTTGGTAATCAACTCCAAGTAGAGCACAAAAACCTGGGGATATGCTGTGAATCCTCTTCTCTGCAGCACAGTGGAAACTGCACTCAACCTGGATTTGAGTTCTAGATGTAAAACTGAGGTTACCTCACCATTTGGAACCCTAATTTCCTTATTTGTGTTTTATTCATGTTCTGCTACTTTCATAGAGACAGTGTCTTGTCTGTAAAATGAAGATAATAACCAGGTACCCTACAGGGATATTTTAAAGGTTAAATAAGAAATGCCATATGAATTGTAAAGTATAACATAAATGGAAAGTAATACTTCTCTTATTAGTCATAAATCTGTATCATTAACTTATCTATATTTTTATCAATATAGTGGGTATAATATCTATTTATATACCATTATTTAATAATATGTATTCTAGAACTACATATTATATTCCATTAATATTTTACTGATTAAGTCAATTTATCATTTATTTACCAATATTACAGTTTTTTTTTGAGGCAGTGGTGTTTATTTATAATATTACATTAGTTTCAGGTGTACTACATAGTGATTCAAAATTTTTATAGATTATGTCCCATTTAAAATTATTACAGGGACTTCCCTCGTGGTGCATGTCTGCCTGCCAATGAAGGGGGCACAGATTCAATCCCTGGTCCGGGAAGATTTCACATGCTGGGGAGCAACTAAGCCCGTGTGCCACAGCTACTGAGCTCTTGCTCTAGAGCCTGTGCTCTGCAACAAGAGAGTAGCCCTGCTTGCTAAAACTAGGGAAACTTTCCGCATGCAGCAACAAAAACCCAGTGAAGCCAAAAAGCAATAAAATTATTGTAAAATACCAGCCATAAGCCCTGGATAAAATTCAAGAGAAACAAGAGTCTATCAGTAAAAACAAAATCTCCCTCCTTACTACCCACTATCCAACGATCCTTATCTTGCTGGCGTTCTTGGAGGCCACTAGAACCAGTTACCAGGTTTTTGTATATATAAGTATAAATGTACATACATGGACATACACACACACCAGTAAATATGGACAGTTTTAAACAGAAGGAAAAGGGTTTACACTGGAGGAAAAAAATATATCAGGGGTAGTGAGAGAGTCAGTTAATCTACAGCAGTGTGCAAAGGCCTCCACCAGCAAGCCTTGTGGAGAAACCAAGGTAAGGAGAACTTGTGTAAGTATTCTCACTACTACATGGGGAAAGTGAGCCAAGAATACAGTAGGAAACTGCCCAACTGAATCAGAGTGTCCCTGAAACAAAGGGCACCAGAGCCATTCCGAGGAAGCTTGATAAATGCTGAAGACATTAAGAAAAGTGGACAACAAATGAACCACAGTGCAATCAGAGACGAAATGACCTCTACAGCTCCCCCTTGAAAGCCTGAAGAGGAACTTGAGCAGAAGTTTGAGATAAAAAAGGGGCAGAAGTAACACTGGTATAAAAGTGGTAAAAATGGCATAAATGCTAATGGAACTCTCTAGAAAAAGCTGTTATGTGTAAATTGCACTCCATCACTCACATTTCTTTAGAATACAAACTGTAGTGTGCTAGACATACTGTTCTGCACTGAGGCCACTCCATATCAGGACATATGGGACCTTCTCATTTATTTATACTGTTTTCCCACACCCTTGCTAGTATAAATGATCACTCTTTTTGACTCCTGCTAATCTGACAGATAAAAAGGGGTTATCATTGTATTTTTATTAGTGAAGATGAGATTAATGTATAGAAACCTATTATGCTTCCATTTCAAAGCAGTAAGAGTAATACATGCATTCACTTGTTTAAATTTTAAACGAACTCATCAGCCTTGTGACAACCTCTTGTCTGGGGCTGCACACATTTTTAATTAAACACACAATAGGTATATACTGTGAGGATGTTCTTACTTTACAGAAATCATTACAGCAATCAAGATACTGTGATATGGGCATGTGTGTATGTGTGTGCTCAGTTGCTCAACTGTGTCCAACTCTTTGCAGCCCCACAGACTGTAGCCAGTCAGGCTCCTCTGTCCATGGAATTTTCCAGGCAAGAATACTGGAGCGGGTTGCCACTTCCTTCTCCAGAGGATCTTCCCAACCCAGGCATCGAACCTGCGTCTCTTGCATCTCCTGCACTGGCAGGCAGTTCTTTACCACTGCACCACCTGGGAAGCCCTTTTGTGATACTGGCATAAGACTAGACAAATATCAGTAAGATAAAAATGAGCCTTTCAAAATAAATCCTTACATTTATGGTCAACTGGTTTTCAACAAGGGAGCCCAGACAACTCATTGGACAGTGTTTTTTTTTAAATGGTACTGGGAAAACTGGATTTTCAAAGGAATGAAGTTAAGACTCGAACTTCACACCATGTACAAAAATTAGCTCAAAATAGACCACAGACCTAAATGTTAAGAGCTATAACTATAAAACTCTAAAGAGAAAGGATAGTTGTAAATCTTCATGACTTTGGATTAAGTGAAGGTTTCTTAGATACGACACCAAAAGTACAAGCAAGAAAAGAGAAAATAGCCTGGACTTCATCAAAATTAAAACCTTTTGTGTTCCATGTAGAAAATAAACTGGTTACCAGGGGCAAGGAGTGGTGAACAGATAAACTGGAAGACTGGGATTGACACACACACACTTCTATTATACATAACGTAGGTAACTAAAAAGGACCTACTGTATAGCACAGGGAACTCTACTCAATACTCTGTAATAGGCTATACGGGAAAAGAATCTAAAAGAGTGGATATATAGATAAATGTATGTAACAGACTAACTTCGCTGTACACCTGAAACTACCACAACACTGTATCTCAACACTATACCCCAATAAAAATGAAATAAAACAAAACAAAAAGACACTTTCATTAGGTTAAACCAAAATAAATAAAATAAATAAATAAGAACTGTGCTTCAAAGGACACCATTAAGAAAGTTAAAAGAGGGACTTTCCTGGCGGTCCAGTGGTTAAGAATCTGCCTTGCAATGCAGGGGAGGTGGTTGATCCCTGTCAGGGAACTAAGACCCCACATGCCAGGGAGCAACTAAGTCTGTGTGCTACAAGCAGAGTCCAGGTGCCGTAACGGAAGATCTGCAGGATGTAACAAAGATCCCACGTCATAGCTAAGACTCGAAGCAGCCAGACAAATAAACAGTAAAAAACAGAAAAAGGTTATAAGACAGGGACTCTCCTGAAGGTCAAGCGATTAAGAACCCGCCTTTCAAAGCAGGGTACGTGGGTTCAATCTCTGAGGAACCCAGGATCCCAAATACCGCGGGGCAATTAAACCTGTGAGCCCCAACAAAGAGCCTACACTAAGCAACAAAGACCTAGCATAGGCAAAAAATAAAAACACTTTCTGTTTGCCAGTTCTTTGTTTAAAATTTAGCACAGGAGCCACTGGCCCAAGGTCTCAAGAATTCTCATAGACTAGCTGTCACCACATCCTAGGCCCAGGTTCTTCCTGTCCAACTGCAGTTTCTGTAGCTTTTGTAGCTGTTCAGACCTTATTTTAGACAAATGTCTCCCCCATCTGGTGAATGGCTCTGTGGACAAGTTAGGGCCCTTACCCTCTGGGCAAGGTTCTTTACAGTTGGCCAGCTGTACTTCTGTGAAACCATTCCTCCCGTGAACAGGCCTCTCTCTTAGGCGTGGTGGTGGGGGCTCAGCTAAGTCCTCATTTCCTTCAGTGTCCACATTCCCTTGGCCCAAGAGTTGTTGTTGTTCAGTCACTAAGTTGTATGCAACTCTTTGCAACCCCATGGACTGCAGCACACCAAGCTTCCCTGTTCTTAACTCTCTCTCGGAGTTTGCCCAAACTCATGTCCGTTGAGTTGGTGATGCCACCCAACCATCATATTCTCTGTCCCCTCCGCTTCTCCCCTCGGCCTAGGAACAGCTGCTGTTTTTCCACCTACTTTTGGACACCTCAAAGTCCTTTTTCACCTCTTCAAGAAGTAAGCCACCTTCTACTAGTTGATATATTGCATGAAATTTTCTCTACTCAAAGCATGTAGCTTCTGTCCCCTGACTGGACCCTGGAAACAATCCATATGATGGAGAAAGTGTGACCTGAAGGAGGCTGAGATGAGTGTCACCAGGTCTTCTGTATGGCAAGTCCTGATTATTGTGCTAAAATATTTTTTTTCTTTTTTTTTTAATTTAAATTTTCTTTATTTTATTGTGTTGGTTTTGCCATACAATGACATGAAACTGCCATGGGTTTACATATGCTCCCCCTCCAGAACCCCCCTCCCTCCTCCCTCCTGATTCCCTCCCCCTGGGACATCTCGGTGCACCAGCCCCGAGCATCAACCCTGGGCTGGCGATTGATTTCACATATGATAATTAACATGTTTCAATGTCATTCTCCCATATCCTCCCACCCTTGCCCTCTTCCAGAGTCCATGAGTCTGTTCTATACATCTGCGTTCCTTTCGCTGTCTCGCATGCAGGGTTCTCGTTACCATCTTTCTAAATTCCATATATATGCATTAGTATACTGTATTGTTGTTTTTCCTTCTGGCTTACTTCACTCTGGATAATAGGCTCCAGTTCCATCCACCTGAGTAGAACTGATTCAAATGAATTTTTTTTTAATGCTGAGTAATATTCCATTGTGTATATGTACCACAGCTTTCTTATCCATTCGTCGGTTGATGGGCATCTAGGTTGCATCCCAGGGATGCAAGGATTCTTCAATATTCATAAGTCAATCAATGTAATACACCACATTAACAAATTGAAAAATAAAAACCACATGATTATCTCAATAGATGCAGAGAAAGCCTTTGACAAAATTCAACATCTATTTATGATAAAAACCCTCCAAAAAGCAGGAACAGAAGGAACATACTTCAACATAATAAAAGCTATATATGACAAACCCACAGCAAACATTATCCTCAATGGTGAAAAACTGAAAGCATTTCCCCTGAAGTCAAGAACAAGACAAGGGTGCCTACTCTCACCACTACTATTCAACATAGTTTTGGAAGTCTTGGCCACAACAATCAGAGCAGATAAAGAAATAAATGGGATCCAGATTGGAAAAGAAGAAGTAAAACTCTCTCTGTTTGCAGATGACATGATCCTCTACATAGAAAACCCTAAAGACTCTACCAGAAAATTACTAGAGCTAATCAGTGAATATAGTAAAGTTTCAGGATACAAAATCAACACACAAAAATCCCTGGCATTCCTATACGCTAACAATGAGAAAACAGAAAGAGAAATTAAGGAAACAATTCCATTCACCATCGAAACAAAAAGAATAAAATACGAGTATTTCTACCTAAAATATTTTTAAAAGGCAGAACAGGAACTTCCTTGGCAGTCCAGTTTAAGACTCTGTGCTTTCACTGTAGGGGTGAGAGTTCAATCCTTGAACAAAAGCCCCTCATGCAGTGCAGCAAAAAGAAAAAAATAAAATAAAAATGGCAGTGTTTTCCTGCCACTATCACCTTACAGTGCCCCCCTGGTATCCTTTATTTAAAAATGCTAAGACTGTCACTTAGTAAAGGAGAAATGTACAGAAAAAGAAATCTGTCATGGCTCAGCTCTGAATAACATCTACATGCTAGTATAAATGCTGGAAATTTATCTAATCCAAATCACGTTATACTGGAAGGGTGGAGTAGCAGAAAACATAAATGAGGGTCATGACGTTGGTATATGTGTGAATATGAGAAATCATCTTTCATCATGGAATGGCAAAGATAATGCCAACAACTAAAAAACCAACAGGTGGAAATACATGCATATTTAGAGACAGCGGCAAAGACAATTGAAGAGAACTGAAGCTTATGTCCAAAAAGACACAAATAAGAACGTTCACGCAAGTAAAGCTTTTTCTTCAATGGAAGAAAAGCTATGACCAACCCAGACAGCATATTAAAAAGCAGAGACGTTACTTTGCCGACAAAGGTCCATCTAGTCAAAGCTATGGTTTTTCCAACAGTTATGTGTGGATGTGAGAGCTGGATCATAAAAAAAGCTAACCACTGAAGAATGGATGCTTTCGAACTATGATGTTGAAGACTCTTCAGAGTTTCTTGAATGGCAAGGAGATCAAACCAGTCAATCCTAAAGGAAATCAGTCCTGAATATTCATTAGAAGGACTGACGCTGAAGCTGAAACTCCAATACTTTGGCCACCTGATGAGAAGAACTGACTCATTGGAAAAGACCCTGATGCTGGGAAAGATTGAACACAGGGGGAGAAGGGGACAACAGAGGATGAGATGGTTGGATGGTATTACCGACTCAAGGGACATGAGTTTGAGCAATCTCCAGGAGTTGGTGAAGGAAAGGGAAGCCTGGCGTGTTGCAGTCCACGGGATCACAAAGAGCCAGACATGACTGAGTGACTGAACTGAACTGACTGAAGACTGCCCACAGAAGCTTTATTCATAATAGCAAAACAAAAGTAAATTATTAGAAAGAACCCAAATGCTCATAGGAACATTCATGGTATGTAATAATGGACTGCTACACAGAATCAAAGAATGAACTACTGATACATAGGAAGACAGGTTTGAATCTCAAAGACTATACTGAGCAAAAGAAGCTGGACCCATTAGAGTGTACACTATGTAATTACATTTATATGAAGTTCAAGAACAGGCAAGATAATCTATAGAGGTAACAGAATAGTGAATACTTGTTTGGCAAGGGGAATTAGTGATTAGGAAAGGGCATGAGGGAACCTTTTTGAGATGAGGGAAATGTTCTGTATCTTGATTTGGTGATGGTTACATGAGAGTATGGGCTTCCCAGGTGGCACTAGTGGTAAAGAACCTGCCTGGCAATGCAGGAGATATAAGGGATTCGGTTCAATCCCCGGGTCAGGAAGATTCCCTGGAGAAGGAAATGGCAACCAGTATTCTTGCTTGGAGACTCCCATGGACAGAGGCGTTTGCCAGACTCCACAAGGTCACAAAGAGTTGGATGTGACTAAAGTGACATAGGATGGACAGACATGAGTAGACGTATAAAAGGTTACTGAGATGTACTTATGGTTTGTGTCCTTTATTACATATAAATAATGCCTTAATTAATGAGGCAAAACCCAAAAGAATCTACTAAAAGAATTAAAGTGGTTACCTCTAAGAAGCAGAAATGGGGTGAGTAACAGAGTCTTTGTATTAAGCCCTGCAGAACTCCTCTGCTCTGAAATGCATGTGAGGACTTCCCTGGTGGCACACCTGGACACCAGAGGACTCGGGTTTGATCCCTGGTCTGGGAAGAAGCCACATGCTGCGGAACAACTAAGCCTGGGTGCTTCGACTCCTGAAGCCACCCCCGTGAGAAGCCCGAGCACCACAGCAAACTAGCCCCCACTCACTGTAACCAGAGAAAGCCCACACAAAGCGACAAAGACCCAGCACAGCCACAAATAAAGAAATAAACCTTTTTACATGCTAAAAAATATATGTGAATTTGTAATTTTGATGAAATACAATCTCAGTGAAAGAAAAAACTACGGACTTTGGAGTGAGCCTGATTTGGATTCAGACCACTTGCTACCTGGACAATTGTGGCAACTTATGTTCCTTCTCTGGCCCTCAGTTTTTCCATCTTAAAATAAGTTTAACAGAACCACATGAAAAAAATAACTGAGTTTGTACCTAAAAGGTACTTTTCAAAGCACTTCACACAAAATGAGTACTCAGTAAATGTTAATTCTCTCCACACTGACCATTTTCCTTTCATACATAGGTGACAGCTGAGCATACATTACTCCTACTCATAGCTTTCATCCCAACTCCAGACACCTCACAGCTCTCTACACTCATTGCTCATTCATCTCCTCACTCCTTCATAGGTCATCTGTGATGTTATGATTTATAGCAAGAAATATATACTTGGTCTTCATCCCCTTCCTGGCACAGAGCTTTGTAAAACCTTGCAATGAGACTGATAAAGGATCTTTTTTTGGTTAATGATGGGATTTTAGGAAAGCCCCTAAGTAACTTCTACATGGAACCAGTCCCTGTGAGTAGGGGGCTGGAACTTTCAACCCTACCCTGCCCTTCTCTCGGGGGGTGGGGGGTAAAGGAGGTGAATGTTGAAGTGACTGCCACACAATCACGTGTCTGTAACAAAGCCGCCACAAAGCCCCAAAAGACAGGTGTGGGAGGGCCTCCAGGTTGGGGAATGCACGGCTACTCTGGGAGACTGGGGCATTCCAGAGGACAGGGAGGCTCCCTGCCCCTTTCCATACAACTGTTCTGTGCCATCTCTATCATTCAGCTGTTCCCGAGTTAGGTCTTTTTATAGTAAGCCAGTCTAGTAAATACAGTGTTTCTCTGTGAGCAGCTCTAGAAAACAAATTGGACCCAAGGAGTTGGGTTGGAACCTCTGCTCTATAGCTGGTTGGTCAGAAGCATAGGTGACCACCTGGAGTGGCTGAAGTGGGGGGAGAGGGAGCAGTGGTGGCTCGGTGACTGGCACTCAGCTCTAATCTGCGGGATCTGACCGATCTTCAGGTAGACAGTGTCATTGAGCTGAGCTGCAGGACATCCAGCTGGTGTCTGAGAACTCTTTGGTAGTGTAAGAAAAAAACACACTGTAATTGGTACAGGAATTCTGTTACTCAACTTACTTTCTCTCTGAAAAGAGGACTGGAGTCCTGACCTCTCTCACCCAACAGCTATCCACGTAATAGTCACTTCCTGTATAGACTTCAGTTTCCTTACCGCTAAGACATGGATTTGAACAAAAGGTTCTTTGAGCACTAACATTTGTGGTGTCTTTTGGTTTGATTTTTATTTTCCCTGAAATCTCTATTTCTGTGCAGCCCTTCTTCCCAGACCTCATTATGGCTCTAAAGAAGCCTGGTGAGGCACGTGACGCCATCAAACAGGAACAGATGGCATGCAGCTTACTGGGAACGGGTTGGGGGTGGGGTGGGAGCTGCCTTCTCTCATCTCTCTAAACGCCAAGAGCCGAGTGGCACTGAGTTAATGCCCTCCCCTAAGACTGGCCTTTGGCGGGGGCTGCGTACATCTCCCACGGCACTGAAAGTGTTAACCCACTGGAATCAAGTGAGTTCCAGGGAACCCTTTCTTTCCTGAGATGAATAAGACTTTACACACAAGCCAATAAACACATCCCTCTCCTGGCTGGAATAGGTACTTACCTGCCCAAAGTGATGAGCCAAAATAATGTCCACAACGTTGGTTGTCAAACCTGAGAGCTAAAAAGATAAAAACTTTGTGTCAAGGGAGTGAGCATGGGTAAAATTGTATCAACCTGTCCACTTTATTAGTGTACTTTCTTGTAAATATGCTAAAGCTTTTCCAAAACATACAACTCAGTGTTATACATTTTCATGAGAACAAGAAAGAAGTTAGGAAAAACAAAGTCTTCCTTCTGGGATAATAATATGGCCTACTTTGAAATAGGTGGCTAGAAGAAACGCTGGCTGTTACTTCTTTGAGAACGTGGGACCTAGAGCTCACAGCTATAGCTACTTAATTTCTACCTGTTTCTGCATTTACATTGGGTTTATGCTTAAGAAGGTAGACTTACGACCACTCCCAAGTCACCCAAAAGAAAAAGCAATTTTTTTCTTTCCTCTAGTTTTTGCTATCGTCATTTCAAGGAGTGGGAAGGAAACTGCTTTGTTTACAGAATGTTCTTGCGTTTTAAAAGCTTTTCTCTTAATTTTCCCCACATCAAAGCTATGTATATCACAGTCTAATAAATGCATCAATCTGTGTAAATCTGCAGTCTGTTAGTCTATTTTCAGAAAAATTTCCAACTCAAATTATGTTGCTGATTTCCCTTAAACCTTCTCTGTTGATTTCAAGCTCAGTTCCTACTGTGGACTTGGCGCAGAGGTAAAGTACTGAGTTGGGGGTGAAGATGGAGAAGAGGAGATAAGGGAGACAGATGCAGATATGATAGAGCAGGATCAGGTAGTCCCAGAAAGATGGAGTAAGAAAGAAGCCCAGAAATCATTGATAACCTGGGTTATCAATGATCCACAGGTTATAAATTAAAGATAGTTAGAATTAATAACCTATTTCATTTCATCATGTAATAACCTACTTAATATTCATCATGTCATTCTAAAGCTTTATAAGAATGTTTACTAGATTATATCATGTTATTAAGAGTGTTCATGTAAGTTTTAATGTAACCACACACTAGACAGGAATCAGAACAAATTTGAAGTCAGCAGTAAGAAAGAATTTCCATAATATCTTGCAAAAGCAATGTTAATATATTTCATCCAAAGCTAGGAAATACATCATTTCTCTGGAAAGAATAGACAAACTTTTCAGAATCTGGTCTGCTGGTAGGTGGAACAGTTTAACATTTTAAAATAACTATAAAAGCAAAGCAAAATTAGGAAAATACAGAATATATAAAATAAAAATAAGAATTACCCGTAATGCTACCAACCAAAGATGTTACTAGTACTTTCCTTCTTATCTTATGCATATATGTATTTTTAAAATTTATATTGTTTTTTAAGCATGAGAATTTTCTCATTTCCCTAAACAACAACAACAACAAAAAATCCCATAACTTTTCAGTTGCATAGTATTCCATTCATGACTGAGACTCACAGATAATGATGAATGAAAGATGCAAGATATGAAAGAACACATCTTCTATTATTCTGAATATATAAAATCAATCTGTGGTAATAGAAACCAGAATAGTGGTTTCTTTCTGGGAAAGGGAGGAAGTATTAAGGGCAGAGTTGGAAATATTCTGTATATTGACTGAGTGGTGATTACATGTGTAAATATTCATATCAAGCTGTTTACTTAAGACTTCTTGCCCTTAACTATATGAACGAAAAAATAAAAAAAACAAATAAGCCATTTTGAGAAGGGACTAAGGGATGAGCCAATGGATACTGTTTGGTCTTACTTTGGAAGCTGCCCAGTCAATCCAGCCTTTAGCACAAGGGTCAACGTTAATGAGCACAAGACCTTCCACAAGCTCTGGGTGATTGAGCTGAAACGAGACAAAGACGACAGTATGAGAGCCCCATTCTCAGCTTCTTCTAAAACTATTGGAGTGCGGTTAATCAACTCTTCCTAGGCCTGGATGTCTCAGATTTAAAAAAAAAAGGTCAGAGAAGTACTAGGGAGGATATTTAGAAAAACAGCTCCATAAACCTAACTCAGCATCTGGAAAACCAGCTTCCTAAATTGCCATCAAATGACCTTGCCTTGAAAGGATCTACGGGGGAGATGGTTTTTATTTCCAAAGCAGAGGACGGCCACAGCTAACTCCACAGCTGTTTATTTAGCTCAGGGTGGGTCTACCCTCCTGGGTAGTGCCCTTGGGACTACATGACATAAGGGGCTGTTAAGGCTTAGACTGTCCCCAGTAGCAACTTCTTATGTTTTTTCTAAAACCACATGAAGAGGTAATACCACCCTCAGAAGATTGTCCTATCACCCAAGAGGCATTTGGGAAAAATCAGTAAGAATATTTCTATGTAAACTAAAAACTTCCCAGCTTGCTTTTTCCCCTCTGATTATGCTCACAACAGAAAATGTGATAAACAGAGAAATTATGAAAAGCAGAAAATAAAATCTCATTATTATCTAATTACACATCATCAATGTCCGTATTTTGGTATGTTTTCTTCCAGTTCTTTCCTATGCCTATGACAAACTTTACCTGCATCTGTATTCTAACCTCTTTGTTAAGGTTGTAATATATGTGAATTAAGTATCATAAGCTCGTCTTATAAAATTTTAATGGCTGTAAGAAATTCCACTCTAAATGTTCTCTGAGAGCTATTTTTTATTGATGATATCCTGCCCACATCTCTTATTTTTTTAAGTGCTAGAAGTACAAAGCAAGGCTTTATACAAACCAGTATCTGTGGACAGAATTTACAGAAAAACAGACATAAGATCCATGCCAGTTCCTTCTCATTTAACACAGCAGTAAGAGCTGTGACCTAGGCAGTGCCTCAAGTGTGCTGAGACTAATCCTCCATGTACTTACTGCAAATCGGCTGAGGATGTAAGCTCCAGCTCCAACCCCAATCCCAATGATGCTTTTCAGACTGTAAATGGAACACACCAATATGAATAGGGTTAAGTCATTTGAAGGGAGCATGGCATAATGGAAAGAATACAACTGGATTCAAATCTGGCTCTGATGGCTTACTGGATGGAGAATTTCGTTAGGTTTCATTAACTTCCTAAGCCTGGGTTCTCTATCTATAAAACAAGGATATGAGGACTTCTGAGTTGATTTTAAAGACTATGTGAAATATGACTAAAACATGGGAGTCATCCTTGACAGCTCACTCTCCTATCACCTCCACACTCAACCCATCAGCAAGTCCTACAGTCACCTTTACAGTCCTTCCATCTGCCTTCTCCCACTCCATTCCATCCTCTGGGAGGCATCTAGTGCCAAGCTATCAATATCACTTGACTGATTATTGTAACAGTTTAACTGGTCCCCTGCTTTTTCTCTTTTACCCCTCTCTAAACCTGTGGAGATTCTCTTCACAGCTAATCTTTTTTTTTTTTTAAAGGTTCCTTTTGGCAGTATTTATTTATCTTTGGCTGTGCCATGTGGCATGCAGGATCTTAAGTTTCCTGACGAGGGATTGAACCCGTGTCCCTAGTGTTGGAAGCATGGAATCTTAACCACTGGATTTCCAGGGACGTCTTTAGAGTAATTAAAAAAAAATGTGAATGGCTTTATTGATGTGCAGTTTTCATATCTAGAGTGATCATTTTAAAAGACTAAATCAGATAGCACTCTCCTGCAAAGAACTCTTCAGTGTTTTTCTTTGCCTTTTGAATCAAATCCTGAAGTCTCACCTCATCTGTCAGATCTGTATAATCTGGTTCTTGTTTTATTTCTAAATTTCATCTTATGCTTTTCTCCCGCTTGCTCACTTGGATCAGGCCTTTTGGACATATTCCTTCTGTCTGGAATCCTCTTGTCCTGGCTCTCTACTTAGGTAACTCCTTTTTATCTTCCAGGTCTTAACCTAAAGGACTCCTTAAAGAGGTACTCCTCAGTTAGCCACATCTCGTAGAGCCTGCTTTTATTCTCTATCACACATCCCTACTGATTTCTTCTACAGCATGTAAGCTGTGATTATTTGTCTACCTGTTGTTAATTATTTTCCATATCAAAATGCAAGCTTCACACTCCATAAGGATAGTGACCATACTGTTTTGATTACCATCATAGCCCCCAGATCAGACACATAGCAGAAAGTGTTTTTTTTTAAAAACAAAAACCACATGGAAGAATTGCAGAATGAACTCACTTTAAGTGGGTGAGAACAGGAGGCAGCATTTCGGCCAGCTCATCCATGGTGGGGTACTGGTACCTGAAATCCAGAAGGATACCTCCTGAATTGGAATGCACTCACAATTCCCAATCACTAGAACAGTCAGAAAAGTACAGAGTTCTTGAAAGGGAAAGCCAAAGTCGCTCAGTCGTGTCCGACTCTTTGCGACCCCATGGACTAGTCCATGGAATTCTCCAGGCTGGAATACTAGAGTGGGTAGCCTTTCCCTTCTCCAGGGGGTCTTCCCAATCCAGGGATCAAACCCTGTTCTCCCGCATTGTAGGCGGACTCTTTACCTGCTGAGCCACAAGGGAAGCCCACAGAGTTCTTAGGTATTTCTAATCCCCAAATAACCACGTCAGTTGGGGTTCAGGTTCTGTAAACATCCAGCAGTAAGAGTCAACTCAGGAAGTGGCTTTTGGTCTGCTGTTTATGTTTAGGCAGCTAAGCGCAAAAGTAAACAAACCTTTACTGGGCCTAGGGCACACAGTCACAAATCCTGGGCTCTTATCATAAAGGCTGATTTGTTTCACTTAGGCAGAGCATAACCCAGATACTTTATTACTTGCTTTTGAATTTGGATCCTGATTGAAGCCACTGGACCCTAAGATGGTCAAGCAAGCCCAAAACTGACTCAGACCAAGAATCCAAGAAAAGTAGGGAGTGTCCACATAAACTGCAGCATCAAAGATGAAAGAGATCTTAAGACAACTTCCTGTGTATGTGGCAGTATCTGCTTTACATTTGACAGGGATGTCAGCCTGCCTCTGCTTGAAACACTTCAAGCACTGGCATGCTTTTGAGCCATTGGTGCATAAAACAGAATAAAGGAACTGTATCTAAATTTTGCTGGATATAAACTGGTCATTGGCCAATTTGTGTTTAAGGGACAGAAATGGCTTGGACATAGTGAATGACAGATTCTGGAGCCGGACTGCCTGTGTTAAAATCCCAGCTCTGCTACTTATTTGTTACATAGGCTTGGACAAACTGCATAGTATCTTTGGGCCTTAGAATCCTCACCTGTAAAATGGGAATAATAGTCAACCTATCCCATAGGGTTTTAAGCATTAATGGGTTAAGTATGTAACGCGGTGTTCAAGATTACTGAGTACAGTGTAAGCGTTAGCTGCTATTCGTCTGCAACGGTCCGTTTCACAGCAATCACTGGCAAAGGCAGCTCTGGAGATCAGCAAAGAGGGAAGGATGAGCACCCCCAAGGTCTCCTCCACAGTTACGCTGTCCAGGGAAGAGTCAGAGACTGGGGCTCCGCCGTGCAAAGCAGCTGAGGCTGAGGCTGGGAGCTCCAGGTGCGCCTTCAGTCAGATGCCCCTCCACCTGACACTGCGGCTTCTCGGAACAAATGATCACAATGATATTCAAATTCCTGTCACCAGACTGAAGGTCAGGCTGGGCAGGTGCTCTCAGGAAGCTCAGAGAAATCTGAGTTTGCATCTAAAGGGAGTTGCGAGTTCCAGGAGGGGACAAAAATGACAGGTTTAAAACAGATGACAAAAGGGACAGATAGAAGACAGTAAGAAGTGGGTGTTCCAGATATGAATGTCTTGTGATTGGCTCCCATTTATGGAGGGCCATTCCTGGATATGGAAAAACGTACAGTCTTCCTGAAGAGACTGTCCAGACAGTTTTCCCAGAGCAAGGAGAGAAAGCAGCTGGATGGCTGGTTGACAAGTATAACCTGTAGGCTGCGCTAAAGCCAGCTTGGAGGGAAGCACATGGCTAGTGCTCCCTCTGGAGCTTTGCTCTCTGAGGGCTTGTTTTCCAGAAGGGTCTTGCTAGTGGCCTTACCCAGTTGGGAAGGAGGGTGCACCTTCCTGCTGGCCTGGGGCATCCACATGACAGACAGCAAAGTGCTGGGTGATCTCCTGCATGTCCTCAAAGTTAAAGAACGCATTGAAACAGGATTTATCTGTAAGAGCAAAACACTCATAAGTCACAAACTCTTCATTTTGCCACACTTTTCCTCTATTCAATCAATTCCATATCATCGTCCTCTCTTACTCCTTTTTAATCACTATCTCACTAAAATGAAGTATCTGAACAATCTGTCTGACTCAAGCTGCCTAAAAGCTGACTACCAGACATCTCAATGGCTTGAAAAGAACATTTAATTAATCCTCAATTCTACAGGTCTACAGGGTGGAAGCCAATACTGGTGTTTCGCAAAACAATCTTAGACCCATAACACTGTCATTATTCATGTATCTTATTCCCTACCTGATACAGAGATACTGACCATATCCCAAGAGCCTGGCTAAAGTGAGTTTCTTGCTGCTTACATTCACCATGTGGAAAACTTTTCTCGTGGCAAAATTGCTAAGGTGCAGGGAGGGGTTACTGCTTCAATTCCTACCGCTTAAATTCCTTTTCAAAAGCTACAGCACTAGACTGTAACCTCAAATGCAGGTTACCTCTGACAGTCAGAGGAGTGTGAAAGAAACATATGTAATGCACACTCTGTGGACCCAGGACTAGGGCCAGAATCTTATATTACTACCTAGAAAGGTCCATTTAGAGTCATCAAGGACAGGCTATAGCAAGAATACTTTTACTAACTCATTGAAGGGCTCATAACAAAGTTAAGCTCAAATTCTGAATTTTCTAACCTGAAATATAAGAAAACCAGAGTATCGATTAAAAAAAGAGAGAAACAACTGATTTCAACCCTACTTCCTTTTTTTTATTTTTTATTTTTTGGCCACAAGGCATATGGGATCTTTCCTGACCAGAGACTGAACTCACGTCCCCTGTGTTGGAAGCGCAGAGTCTTAACCACTGGACCACCAGGGAAGTCCCTCAACCCTACTTTCTTAACCAGTCTATCATATAATCTTCAGTCCGTTCGCAGATGTGACACAAAATGAGATATAATCCCAGTATTCCCCAAAATGCACTCAGCTGTATACTTCCCAGGAACTTCAATTCTGCCATTAACATCAGTAGCAACGAGGACACGGCAGAGAGGAGAAAACCCATGTTCTATTAGAATACTGGGGTTTCTTCTGTGTTTTTTAAAAATATACAAAGATTATGTGTTGTAACAAAAAGGAACGGTATAAAATCGAATACATACGATTGAGGCCAATGTCATGGTATGTCAGAATGACTGGTCTGTTTCCCTTCGGCAGGCCTCTGATAGTGACGTGGACCATCCCGTGAGTTGTTTCTATATCATGTTCCTGCCACAAGAGAACGTAAAGGTCTCAGCTAACGCACTGCCCAGGCTGCTGAAGTTTCACGATACCCAATTCACCACTATTTCCCACTAGCTGGGGCAAGACACATCACTGAACTATAAGCTTACTAGAGAGATGTTATGTTACACAGGATATTCCTACTTTTTCATTCCTTCCAGATAAACAGACAAACAAACGAAAAAATGCACCTTATCCACAAAGCTCACTTTCTTAAGTGGGGGAAGCCAGGGTATCTGCTGAGAATATATTCACAACTGGCTTTGGTGAGATCAGCAAGTTGAATAAGAAGCCAGGTAAGACCTGGAGAAAGGCAAGTGAAGGAAGCAGAAGATAGGAAGAAGCTGCTGGGTAAAAAGGCAGAGGTTTCATAGCCTCTAAATGCATGTTCAGCACCTGATAAATTCAGTAGCACCTATGAATGTGTCCATCTAAAATCTCTCCCGTTCCTGAGAGTTCCCCTTCTGTGTCATCCATACAGCACAGGAAACGCTCCTGGCCGCCTGGCTTGCAGACTGTAACCTTATAGCCATGGTTCACTGGAGACAGGTGCACATTTGGTCCATGCTAAGTCCTTCCTTAAGAATGTGTAATTGGGACTAAGAGATTCCATCCTTAGTTTGGTTCTTCTCTTGAAAAGAGAAGTAAACTTGGGAGCTTATAATAGGCATTTCTATTGCTCTGACTCCTGATTCCAGCTGTGTATGCCATTAAGTTCTGAGACATCTCTGGACTGCCTCTAGTTTAAGCTATTTGGGTGGGTTTGTTCCTTGCATCCCAAAGGATCGTAACCAAGGCAATGAGTAAAATATAAGATGTAGTCAGAGTAGAGCTCAGGAACTGAATGAACCCAGGACAGCTTGTGGTCAGAGGCGCTGGGATAGTGCTAAGGGTGGCTGGGTGGGAAATAAAGACTCTGTAGGAAAAGTGACTGAAATTTATTCTAGTCTTCTTCAATGTCTATATTTCTTAAAAATACATTATTATGCCTAGACTAGTGAATTTTTGCTGACAAAGTCTGTACCTATCTCAGGAGGTCTTATGGTAGATGAGACAAATTGTTAGTAAGAATCCCAACAGAGGCAAAGCTCTTCCAACCTAATAATAAACCTCATCGGAGCTTGGTTTCTTCTCTCATGTTGAGTGCAGACCAATCTTACACTAGTTGAACATCCCTCAGTGCACCTCAAATCATAGGTTCCAGGCTTGAGCAGACATCTCTATCAAATCAAACCACAAATGACTCAGTGTTTCTGCTCTTCTCTATCACTGCTTGCTACCTCCTATTCAAAGGCTTAAAAAAAGGGAAATAAGAAATGAAAGAGAGAATCAGGTACTGTGAGATGGCTAAGAAATAAAGTACAGGGTTTAGATGGAGGAATATAGAGACACAGATTCCTGTTGCTGTATGAGCATTTCTTGTGTGGTAAATGTCAGACTTCCTAGAAAAGGGAATGGTAACTCACTCCAGTATTCTCACTTGGAGAATTCCATGGACAAAGGAACCTGGCAGGCTACAGTCCATGGGACACACAGAGTCAGACATGACTGAGAGACTAACACACAGCATCAGACATAGTGAGGAACCTCTCCACCAGGCTCATTCACTAAACAACTGTGCATCTACTGAACTCCTACTACCAGACCCTGGGCTGAGCTCTGAGCACAAAACAGTGAGCAAGAGAGATGTGATCCCTGCTCTCACAGAGATTATGTTCTACACGGGAGGCAGACAAAAAAACCAACCAACCAACCAACCATAACAACAGCTTGTGATTAGTACTGTGAAAGGAATAAATAGGATGCTCTTAAAGAAAATTGAGGAGGAAGATATTAACTCTATTAGCAGACAGGAAAGTGCAAACTAAATTCAGTAAGATGTAGTTTTATATACACCAGAATGGCAAAACATTTTAAGTCATATAATGCTATCAGCCAAGGTGTAGAGAAATAAGAACTTTCGTACGCTGTTGGTAGGTAGTAACCAGGAACAGCTACTCTGGAGAATAATTTGGTAATTCTAAGCAAAGTTAAGCAATGTCTACCCTACAGCAGTTTTACTTTTAGGTATAATCTAAGGCAATTCTCAAACATACTCAAACACACAAAAAGATACACAGATATATATATGTATATGTACATATATACATATGTGCATACCTATATACATATGTACATATACACACACACAATGCAGCCTTATTTATAACATCAAAAAACTGAAAGCAGTCTAAACAGTCATGTATAAGGAAATTGAAAATGGGATTATGACATATTCAAATAATGAGATACAGATAAAAATGAATGAACTAGACCTATAAGCATTAATACAGAGAGAAAATCTTGAAAAAACAATGCTGAATAGAAGCACAGAAGGATTTGTATATGACATATGATTTACATATGCAGATTTTTTTAAAAAGCAACATTGCATAGACTATATATGTTTACATACATATATTTAAAGTGCAAACTTGGAGAAGGAATGTACATTAACTTTAGACTTGATTCCTTCTGGGCAGTGACCTATTCTGAAAGTGAATGTAAGGAGGCTTTACTTCTTTCACGTCTTACTTCTGAAGAAAGAGTAAAGGGAGGGAGAAGCCAGCCCCTGCCAGAGGAGTGACATGACAGGAGAATCCAAACTGAAGAGAATGGGCAACAACCTGTCGTCCAACAATCTAGCTGCTGGAACCTTCTTTCTGTCATAGCCAAGCCTTCAGTACAGTCTTGCTCGAGTATTCCAGCTTGGTCTCAGCTATGCTGGGAAATGAGTGAGAAAACAATTTACACTTTGGCCCTGGGGTTAACAGGACCTCCCAAGATCTGATAATTAATGGGGATAGTGCGTGCAGGAAAGGTGGGGGGTGGGTACAGAGTGAAGGGGTAGGGGATAGCAAGCTGTCAGGGAAGTTCAGAGGATATGAAAAGGGAGCTATAACAGATGAGGCAAAACAGGACATATTAAAACCAGACAAGGCAAAGTAATTACCCTGTCATCATTTCATAGTCTGGACGAAATTCAGAGTAAAAGCTGGCTCACAAAATTTCAACTTTTTAGGGAGATCTCAGCCCCTACCTCCTGGGCTCTATCTGTTAATCCTGTTGCCCCACGGGAGCAACCTTGGTTACCAGTATCTCATAGGGTTACTCTTCATTTTCAAAGAAATACAGAAAGAAAGGAGACACTCACCTCCATGTGGACCCATAAATATATCCTTTGTGACCTTATGTGTGAATGGCTTGAACAAGTCTCTACCTGGAGCTGAGTGCACAGAGACCCTGGCTACAGAGCTGATTCAACGGTCAGGCCAGGGGTGGTGCTGCTGCCACCTTTCCACTTCAGTCAACTATCATCCGCTGCCCAGGCTGTTTCTCTAGTCACCCCCCATTTGCCCCGGAATTCTAGAGGGCGTGACTGCACAATGAGAGTGCCCAGTAGGCTCCGGTCACAGATCTTCCCCAGCACTCTGATTCCTTACCACCTCCAAGGCCGTGCACCTCTCTCGGGCATGATCCCTTATTCTCTAGGCTTATAAAACAGCCTGAGATCATACTGGTCCCCAACACAATTGTCCATTCTGGGCTGCCTCTCCCTCTTAATCAAAGATGTAGATTATCTTTTTAATAAGAATTTAGGTTCTTACCATTAATTGATAATAACCAATATTCACCTTTTGATCTAAGTCCTTTTCCCTCAGCTAAATGTGCTATTACCAAAGTTACACAATCTGACTTATCATACCTCTCTGAGAACTTAAATTTTGACCACATCTTCCTCTCCCTGGCCAGTTTGAAACAGTTTAGGCAAACTTGTAGGACAACATACTTCTAGGAAAATCAACATTCTTATTAGTATGAATTTTATTCTGTTTCTAATAAGCATACTTCTCTACAATCCCTGGGTATAGTTTTTGTTATTTATTACATAGGAAATTTAATTTAATTTAATTTAATTAATTTATTTTTACATAGGAAATTTTAATATAATACCCCATTACCTTACCCTGTGTAGTGGTATAAAGTTCACTGCATAACTTCATTTAATCCCATAGTAAAATAATCTGTCTCCACAAGACTTGTATTCAGCCTTCTGCCTACAAGTAAATGACATTTTCCTTTTTAAAGTTCTGTAACATATTTTCCCTAACTCTAGCCTCAGCTCTCTCTCCCCTCTTATCTCTCACATCCTTCAGCCTAGTTAAATCAACATTCTTTCAGATGTCTACTTTTACTTTTCAGCTACCCACACCCTCAGAACTCTCACATCACGCTCTTCATTTGAAAGCTCTTTTTGCAATATGTCAAGATAAAATCTGTCTTTTTCCTGTCTTTTTCAAAGCCAAATCCAATATCTTTTTCAAACAGCCTTAGTAAACAATGAGGGAAAAGGGAGTGAATGACTAACCTACATTCGATAGCCCAGAACACCTTCAGAACATGGACTGTCTAGTCCAGGTAGGAAGAGGACCAGATTTGACCAATTCAAACACCCCAGTTTTTGGCCACGGTAGCAGTCCAGGGATGAGAGTGTGACCCCACACACACATGACCCATGCATGCCGAACCAACAAGACTCCTCCCCTGGCCTTTTCCATCAAGTTACAGGTAAAGATCTTCTTTCAGCAGCGAGGCTGTTAAGCTGGAAGGACATGAATTTGGGGCCTTGGTAGCCATCAGGTCCATGCTGTGACAGAGCTTGTCAGAGAAATAGTGAGGGGGAAAGGGAACTGAGATTGAGGGCGGTGATAAAAAGGCCTTAGAATCTATAAAGTTCTTTTCTCTCTGCAAATGAAAATAAAGTCACCTCTATCCTTAGCACTTAATAGTAAATTTCTCCCTTACCCCCACCAAAAAATCAGCAAAATCAAACCAACACAGCAATAATTAACACAACATTGTAAATAAATTATACTTCAATTAAAAAAAAATCAAACCAAAAGGGGACAGGTGTGCATCCTGAGGGGAGGACCCGTGAACAAAGGCCATTAGAAAGGAAAAGCACAAAGCAGAAGTATGGGTGGGTCAGCAACAATTCTAGTTTTCCGGGGAGTGGGTGGAATAAACAATGGGAAACAGTGGGACAGAGGCTGAAAAGGGGATTGGGGTCACATTCACATCCTTTAAGGCAAGGGGAGGAGCATGGAACTGGTCAAGCTCTCTAACAGACTATATAGCAGGGGGCTGAATCCCAGTTCTTTCCAAACACCTCTTTCCTGCAGAAGCAACTTCCAGTTATTTACTTCACTTAATTCTTATTTTGTAATAGTGCCCATTTACCAAGTGATCTGCGAGGGTTTAAAGCTGTTTAAATCCCTTTAGAAGAGGCAGTCACATATATACATTTGAATTGTGGTACTAAAAACAATCCTCATAGTAGGGTTCTATAAATCAGTGCTCTAAAGAACTACTGCAATTAAACAGCCAGCATGAAACTACCCAGCCCTCAGCCAGGTCTGCAGTTCTTATCCTAGGAATATGAACTCCATTCTTGTGAGTGCACTCCACTATCAGCATCTTCTACAGGAATATACATCCTGGAAGACAACAGCTTTTCACTCTCCATTAATACTTATTGAGTGCCCCTCAGATGGAAGTGGAAGGCAACTTGACGAGATATGCCGAGAACCTTAAGTGTGTTCATTCCAAGAATCCATCTAAAGAAATGATCCAACATGTATATAAAATTTATGCAGAAAAATGTTCAATGAACTGAACAAATTATAATAACTGAACATACTATAAGGAATCTAATTTCCAAAAATAATGGAATAGTTAAGTCATGGGATAGCTATAGGAGGATATAATAAGAGTTTTTTTCCTTTCTTTTTGGCTGTGCCGTGTGGCTTGCAGGATCTTAGTTCCCTGACCAGGGATTAAACACAGGCCCACATAATGAAAGTGCCATGTCCTAACTACTGGACTGCCAAGGAATTCCCCATTAAAGACTGTTTTTACGAGAGTTTAAAAATAAAATGGAAATGTGATTGTGTTGTAATATTAAGTCAGAAAAGGAAATATATAACTGTACATCCAGTATGACCAATCAAATAAACTTTAAAAATTATTTTAAAAACTACACACACTCAAACATATCTCAAACTAAACACAGCAACAAGGCTGTCCCTGGGTTCTAGGATTTTGAGCTTTTCTCTAGCTACTTCTTAATTCCCTGTGCTCTCCAACTCTTCAACTATGAACACGTACTCTTTTGATAACCAGAATACAAAAGTAAAAACTGGGGAGAAATATAACAAAATACAGGTATCTCTAGGCAACAGGGTTACAAGGAACCTTTAGTTTTACACTTTTCTGAATTTTCTAAATTTGATTATACATAAGAATTGTTTTTAAACATACAGCATATTTACTCATGTGATATGCACACATTAAACACTACACATGAAGATTTAGAAATATGTGAGAAATAATGATGATGATATTTATACAAACATAATGATTACAACTTCATAATAAGTGTGTGTGCATGTGTGGAAATGTCCATATAGAGTATGGAAAAACAGTTTTGTGTACTTTTTTGTAAAATTAAACATTGATTCCCCCACCACCCTGCAACAGTTTATCATGAGAACTTTCAACCAGACACCTAAGCTGAAAGAATTTACAGTGAACATCTGTATACCCACAACCTGGAGTCTACCATTAATATTTCACTATGCTCAATTATCATGCATCTATCCAACCTTATATCCATCTTACTAATCCTTTTTTAAAGTTGAGGTATAGTTGATTTAAAATATTATATTAGTTTCAAGTGTACACCATAGTGATTCAAAATTCTTATAGATTATATTCCATTTAAAATTTTTATAAAATACTGGCTATATTTCCTGTGCTATATTCCTATTTTATATATTCCTATATTATATATTATATTAATTATATAATATATTCTTATATCCTTGTAGCTTATTTATCTTATATATAGTAAGATATATAAATTTGTGCCTCTTAACTTCCTAGTATAATTATTTTTGAAAGCAATATATCACATGCACAAAGAAGCTATAGAATTTGTCTTAGTTCGAATTTCAAATTTTTAAACATTCTCACAAGCACGACAATTAAGCAGCACCAAAGTAGATAATTAACAATAAGTCTGTTGATTCATTGTTTCAACTGGCAATAGGTTTTCTCCTTTCACATCAATTCCAAGCATGTCACCTCTAATCACCCCTCCCCTCATTAGATCTCAATATAACTGCTATTTGCCTCAAGGGAGCTGTATAGTTTTGAAGTCACTAAGACAATCAAAGAACCAAAAGAAATGGTATGATTTTACTTATATTTTCAATTATTGGGGGAAGGGGAAGCATGTGGTTGGATTAGTAAAGAAAACAGAGGAAGAAAAGACAGTTCAGATTGAAGTTATGAGCTTAGTTGTGATGCTAAGATAACTTCCTGGAATATCATCAAATTCAGTAAAGATTTTTCTAAGGCAAGATAGAGACCAGAGGAACTTGCTTCATCAGCTAGTCCTATGCCACAGTTATGCTAAAGAACAACGCCGATGCCAAGGCTGAATGTAACAATGCTGGCTTTAGATTTGTTCTGCTTTGTCTCCTAAGAATGCCCAGTGGTCTCCAAAAAGCCTTCAGGCATACCGCGCCACTCTACAGATGGCTCACATCCCAGTTCCTACCTCCGAGGCCTTCTATCACCTGTAGCCAAACTCCTGACCCAGACACCCCCAGTCTCCAGAACACCCCAAAAGCCTTTAACAAAAAGAGAGGTGAGAATGAAGCGCATTCATGAGTGCTGAGGAGAAAAAAAGAAGGGCCTATAACTTTTTCTTCTTTCGAACACAGAGAACCTGTACATTCATAACCACTGACAGTGACATACACTTGCCATCATTCTATTTGTATCAGAACTGAACTAAAAGCTATATATTTAATGAAGTCAGAACACACTGTTATATTAAAGCTTCACCCAAAATACAAAGAATTTTTGTCAGACTATTTTTAAGCCTTAGTATTAAAAAGTAGTTGATAATATAATTTCTAAAACTCAATTTCATTTATATCTAAGTATATTTATATGTGAGAAAAATCCTAAAGGATATACACCAAAATATTAACAGTGATGAATAACAAGTGATTTTTATTTGTTTACCTTTTGGTATTTTTATATCTGTTTTGCTATAAGCACACAATTTTTTTAATATTCTGATATAGCAGCATGTCCAATTTGACAAAAAATGCTTTCACATTTTAAAAGTAGGAAAATATACACTATTTCTGGAATTTTTCATCTTAAATTTTACTATTACCTTCTCTCAAATGATCTCCTTCTAGGTAAATTATATCAAATATTAACAGTAATGCAATTCAATTAGTTCAACCTAGGATCTAAACCATAACTGAAGTTAGATCAAAAGATCAAATTAAAAGCAACTAAACCAAAACCTAACTGGCACCATTTACCAAAAAATAATATGGTTTCTTGTTTTTGAGTAAAGAGTCTATAAATGATTTCCTAACAGCAGCAGGCTGATTATGTTGTATACATAAAGTACACCAAACAGTCACAATAACAAGTGTTTGGCACTGGGATTTAAAAATCTGTAACAATGCTATGAGCCTGCCCCTTCCAAAGTGAGTCTCAGTCTCTTCTGTCTTGCTAAGGAAGCTCAGCTTTATACACAGCTCAACTACTTGCCACATCTCAGCTCTGGACATTGCCAGGTGAGAAAGAATGGGCAATGGATTCAGAACAAAGTGGGGTTTTCAACTTCAATTCCACCCATGGCAAGTTATGAAATCTGCTTCTCAATTTCCTCATCTCTGACAAAAACCACCTTGTGATATTGCTGGTCCAAGGATTAGAGAAACGTATGTTTAGTGTCTACAGTAGGTACCCAATAAATTACTATAATTGGGCTGCCTATGAGACAGATGTTAGTTTCTCCTTTTGATGCTAACGCTAATATGGAGAGATTCCACTGTACTTAACATAAATGCGTACCTGAAAATAATGATTTGCCTGTGGGTGTGCAAGCTGGCTGAATCCTGGACGCAGGGAAGCTGCCTTCCCTGCACCTTCCACTCCTGCTAAGTACCCTCTGAGTCTCCTTCGTGTTGTCTCTGACAGCCACTCACCACATCTACCCCAAAAGTAGGAGAGTCAGACTGTATGGGTTTGTAAGGTACCCATTTCCCTATACTTATTCCTTCTTCCCATTTCTTTCAGGGCCAGTCAACAGATAAAAGTAGGAAGATGGAACTGCTGGTTTACTTTATGGATTTTCAAATTAGCAACAGAGTTACAGGCAAAAGCAGTCTAAGACGAACTGCCATTAAGGAAAATACTAATGAGTCAGGTTGAATTTTGTGTTTCCAGGGATATGGCTAAGCGACCTCTGCTTTTTGTATTAATAACACTAAATCTTTCTTTTAGAACAGGTTTTGTTGTTAGTCAAGTCTCCCCTCCAAACTGACCGCCCCCAACCTTCTCTGCTGTGAGGTGAAAACCACATGGCACTCATGATTATGGTTTCAAATATCAATTTGAGGAAAGGAGATCTTAATTGTAAAAAGACAGCTCCATCCAATAACCTACAACCATAGGGACCTGGCAAGCAATTTTTGAACACAGTAGCAAATCACTTTAAATAAACTTGATCCAGTGATCAAAAGAACACAAAGGAATCATGATCAGCTATGAAGAGAGATCCACCTCTACAAGACCACCAGCTCATGGAGGGAAGCACTGCAGATATCCTGCACACAGCCCTCCGTGGTGCTTGTACAGTCCTTACCTGACAGTCAAAGTCCTGGAAGTTTCGTGTACCATTCTGTCAACAGAAGGCAGAAAACACAGTCAGTTTCCCCACGTGGTTTCCCCAAATGTGCAGCAAATTCAGTTCACAGTGAACGTAGTGCATGTCCAGCCTCTTGGTTGCCATAAAACTAAAACAGTTCTCATCAATAGGCTTCAGAGGCAATGCATGTTAGTAAAAGGGGAGTCTTTAGTGATGGGGGTTATACTTTGGGCAGGCTTCCTGTGCAGATGAAGGAGAAGAGTCTGGTTTCCTAGTAAAGCTTGTAACTTGTCTCCCTACCTAAGGAGAGCAGGGAGAGCTTATGGAAAGAGAGACAACATGGATCAGAGTCTGAGAACACGTTCACAATCCACATGGGAGGTACCTGGGAGGAAAAGAGCTGGAGGCCAACTCTGACAGGAGCCAGCGTGCCCAGGAAGAGGAAGCAAAGTAAGGATGAAGACGAGAACAAAGATACAGATGGGTCAGGAATGGAAGATCTGAAATTTAACAAGGAAGAAAGGCAGTGTCACTGAAGAAGGGAAACAGATAAAACAGAGTTCCTCATACATTGGCATATCCCAGGAAACTGCTAACAGGACAAATCACTGAATTGTTTAAAAAGTAGGACAGTAGTCAGAAAGATTCAAGGAGAATTCACCAAGCTTCTAAAAAGAGATTGTATCATAGTAAGGTTAGATTGCCCAAAAAAATCAATGGTAATGACTCAGAGGCATTTCTGTAATATTTCAGATGCCAGAGGTGCAAGAGTATGACGTAAGAGTATAAAAAGGGTAAATGAGTGATGTCTTTGGGAGGAAAAAAAACCCTTCTGACTCATAAAGTAAAAACTCCTCCCAAACCTCATTACCCTCATTATTCAGAAATTTCTGTATCTGTCCACCTTCCAGAAGGCTGGAGCTATAATGATAATAAGCACCTTATCCAAAGCTGCCCCTTCAGAGGAGATAGAGGTCTCTGATGCCAAGGGAGTACTAAGCAATCCCATCTCCTGTCAAAAAGATCCTCTTAGAAACAGTTCTGTGTCCTACCATTGACACTGCTGTGCTGAGAAGTTAAAAGCACAGCCTAGCGTGGTAAAGAAAAAACAATAACAAAAGCTACCCAAAGAAACAAATACTCCCTCCCTTGAGAGGGACTAGTGGAGTCAGCTGGGATGATGCTCAGCACTCTTCAATACGGCAGCCAATAGCCACAGCTGCCAATTTAAACTAAAATTTAAAATTCAGTCTCACTGTCACATTAGCTGCATTTCAAATGCTCAGCACGCACGTGTGGCCAGTGGATACTGTATTACTGAGCAGTGCAGATACAGAACATTTCCTTTGACTGCAGAAACTTCTAGTGGACAGGGCCGATCTAGAGAGCTTTTGAAGGAATAAGATTATGGATGAGCAGCCCTTATCTCTCTACAGGTGGCAGTGAAGTCACAAGAGATTACCAAACACAGAGAGACTATTGATGGCACTGGGAAGAGGAGAGAGTGGTGGAGACAGCTAGTCCGAGGTATCAGTCCCCGCACGAAACCAAGTTCACAAAATAAAGTCTGATGCAGTCACAGCAAGGAGAGACAACTACGATGCCATGCAGATAGCAGCCCAAGGAATGCTGCCATTGGTAAAAAGGATCAGTAGTGTTCCACAGCCCCTACAACTCCTGAGATCTCCTTCAGAGAAGTCAGTGCATTTAATTTCTAATTTGACTGTGAGAGGCAGAAGGGAAGGCCCTCTCATGGACTAGGGTAGACTGTTGTAGCAGCATATAAATGACCAGCCAGTAAGCCCCAACCCCTGATTCAACTTGCACCTCCACCACATTCGGCCCAGGGCCAGGTATAAGTCAGGTATTTGATGTATATTTATAAAAGGAATAAGCCAACGTATTTTAAAATTAAATACTGACAAATTTCTGTTAAGATCCAGGGTCAAAAACAACAGAAAAATTTCACTGCATCTCAGTTATTAAATAAAAATATAGACCACAAAATAGTCATCAAAGTTTGACCTCAACTACATTAAAATATGCACCAAAAGAGACTAGAAGAAAAACACCAAAACATTAACAATAGCAACTATTTCAGAATAGAAAGATTATGGGTGATTACACTTTTTTTGAAACTTTTCTACAATGAGCATGTACTTCACCTTTTGCAATGGAAAAAAAAATGATTTGGTGTGGCACAAAAAATATGTCTGTAGCTTAGTATTTTGTAATATATGATTTAAAGATTCATTTAATCTTTTGTGGAATAATCTATAATGATATCAAAACAGACCATATTAGAGCTTCAATCTTACTGGGCTCCCAGAGGTTCCCTTAGAGATAATTGAGAAAGCTTAGAGAAAATCACTCCATTCTGAACTAAAATCTTGGTCCTGTAACACAGACACACAAATTCTGATGAGCAATTTGAGAAGCAGCTGTTGCCATATGCATGAATTCCTTTCTTCACTATCTTGTGATCAGAGTCAAGAAGCATTTTGTGAGGCTGAAGCCTGAGATGAGCACAAAGGGAAATGCCAAAAGCAGAAAGATACAATTCTCTGAAACCAAAGTGATCTTTGTTGATATCCTAGCAAAAAAAAATGGTTCACATTCTTTATGGAATGTTCACCTCCCAAAGAAAAGATACTAGTAATCAGAGGAAGACTAACACTTGTTTCCTTGGCTTTTTTTTTTTTTTTTTAAGATGTCAGATCCTCTTGGAGTCTGGCTTCAGGCTTCATGAGTGATCAGTCATCTTGGAGAAAGGATATGACTGGGTCAGTCTGACCGTGTTTGATGCCTTGACTTTTTTTTAATGATGTGAAGATCATTAGCTGGTCCCCAAATGATCTGAGTGTGGTCAACCAAAGCCAAATTCCCTGAACTTATTAAAAATTCAATACTGCTCACTAAATAGATTCTAGAAGGGGAAAGACCTCCCTGGGGCACTTCCATGGGGATTTATTTGTCTCTGTTATTTGTAGCGCAGGGTTCCACACCAATAAAACTTTCAGAAGTTTCAGGCTCCTGGTGCTTTCTTTTTATTTTCTGTCCCTTTTGAATATAGCATTAATTCCATATTCAGAGAGATTCTTGCACTAAGCAGACTTAAGTAGCAGAAAGGGATTCAAGATAATAAATTAAAACAATAGAATCATGCAGGGGAAGAGGGAAAAAAGGAAAAATCAAGGAAAAAGAGAAATCATAACTGAAGTTGCAGTCAAGGTAGAAGCCAGCTAAGGGGCATGTTTCTTGGTGGAGGCTCCAGGCCAAGTGCAGAAGGTAAATGAAGGAGCTCAAGAAAGTAAATTTTAAGAAAAGTAATTCTCTCAATTCAAGCCTGGAAAATAGGCAAAAAGCAACTGAGAATCTATCAGTGTATGAAGAGAAGTATGAGAAAAGGGGGGAAGGTGGAGAAAAATTTAAAAATCAAGTAACTGCTGGACAGTTTTAGAAATATAACTGGACAGAAAAGAAACATAATTTCCCACTATGAGATCTAGTCAAGATCAACATATAGTTTCAAAAGACAGAAAGCAACACATAAAACAGAAACACAGACCTTAGAACCAACTACCAACAGGAGGAGATTTGGGGCAAATCTACCTGTTCGGTGACCTTGATGTGGGGTGCAGTGTCTGGCTCACTACCCTATTCCCAGTTCTGGCACTTAGGAAAGGCAATAAAAATCATTCTGGAAGAAACATGAGCGTCTCAAAATAGAGATACTCAATTTGAGTAAGAAATGAATACCAAAGAGGAAGGGTGACATGCAACTGATGACCTTGGAACTAAAGTACAGTTGTTAAAACAGGAAAAGTTTTAGAAACAAGCAGATTAAAGACTGTCAAAGAGAACAAAATACAAGCAATGTATTAACAGCACTTCACAAATACTCTTCAATGAAAATGTCAATAAGTCTGTGTTGCTGTTGTTTCTAAAGAGACCTTGGAGGGCGTGAGGTAGGGGGGAGGTTCAGGAAGGGGGGCCTATATGTATACTTGTGGCTGATTCTTGTTGTTGTATGGCAGGAATCAAGATAACATTGTAGAGCGATTATTCTCCAATTAAAAATAAATTAAAGACCAAACAAACAACCTCTGCCCGTCTCTGCTGCCCTGGAGCTGACTAAAATGCTCATCCCTGGGCTCTTCCTGCTTGTCCTCTTACAATATCCTCCCTACCTTTTGTTTCCAGTCACCAGTAGAGGGTCTACCTCACTTCCTACTGTAACAACCTGTCCCCCCTACTGAATATTTATTCCCCTTCTTGGTAGGTCCCCAGTTCTGCTGAAGCCAACTCTGGTCTCCTATTTATTTTTTCAAGTCTGGTCTTTGGCTTCCACAGGCTCAGCAGTATCTGAACTAAGGGTAGGTAAAGGAAGGCAGGGAAAATGAGGCACAAATCAGGGAGCTCTCCTGCTTATACAGGTCTGTGGAGGTTGGGGAGAAGAGGTTGGAACAACCAGCTACAAGAAGTAGCAGGTGGTGGGAAGAACCTGAGACCCCCTGACCAAGGCTGAAGTCAATATCCGTGGGGTCCGGTCCTGGCTTCACCACCTCACTAGACACCAACACTGGACAAGTCATATAATTTCTCTGAGCCTCATCTGTAAAATGGAGTTAAAAATACCTTTAATTACTTCCTTCACAAGAAGTTAGGAGATTCAAATCAAACAGTACTTGTGAAAATGCTCTGAAAATGGTTAAATGCTATTTTTTTTAAAAAAGTCATTTCATATAATTCTGTCTTCAAAAAAAAAAAAACCCACACAAAAGTGCTGGCAGGTGCTTCTTTTCATCACTGGAGCCAAAACAAGCATGGCAAAATTACCCACTTCTTCACAATTCTGAGCCACAGACAAAATCACAGGCATACTAAAATTAAATGGGAAAAGTACCAACAAACGACAAGAAAAAAGTTAACATAATCCTCGCTTAAAGCTATTTTGAGAATGCTTCCTTATAGTCAGCTCAGGATAAATTTCTGCATTTCAGGTTGGGTCTAGACTCCCTTTAGCTCCCTGAAACCTGGAAGGGTACAACAATATCTCTGACTAAGAATATCTAGGAGGAGAATGGACAGAAAGATGACATGAAATGATATGAACCTCTAGGTTTCTGCTTACAGAGAGAGGGCAAGCCTCAGAGGTGATGCCAAAACTTCTACAGGGTGAACACAGTAGAAAGGCTTCAGGTTGTGGAGTAGGAAAGGTTTGGGTTTCAGTCCTGGCTTTTCCACTTCCTGACTGGGCAAGCCATATAGTCAGATTTTTATCTACTAAGGGAGGAAGACTGACTATTTCAAAGGAATGTTCTGATGATTAAAAGAGAGAAGGTATGTAAAGCACCCAGCAAATAACAGCAGGATAGGCTATTAGGCAAAAATAAAACCTCCCTGAAAACTAAAAACTTTAAGACTTCTTTTCCTATTCAAATCTGGAAGCTTATACCCTACCAGCAGTGGTTCTCAACTGGGGAGACTCTGACCCCCAGGAGACATCTGATGTTGTCATGACTTGAGGATGCTACTGGCATCTAGTGGGTAGAGAGGCCAAGGATGTTGTTAAACACCTTACAATGAATAGGGCAGCCTCCCACAACAAAACATTTATAGTGCCAAGATCAAGAAACCCTTTCCTTCAGCATGTGTTCTTGGGTACACAATCTGAGTAAGCTACTTCACCTTCCTTAGCCCTAGTTTCCTCATCAGAATAAATTGATCTGTGTGTCCTAAATCACCAAGCCTTTAGGAGGATCAAATGAAACAATGGATGAGAAGCACTACTGTCATTACACTTTTTAAAATGTATGAAAAGCACCCACTTATTGGGCAAAGGCAGAGCACCAATATACTGAGGAGTGGGGGGTGGAATGCGGTAGAAGGCTTTGTTTGGGAATGACACCATCTGAAGAGGGCCTATTGCCAACCTACTTCTATAAAGCTTGGCCAGAGCAGGGGGAGTGCTCATTAATAGTGATGGGCTAGGAGCACTTCCCAGGGAGAGAGAGGCATGAGATGGAGCGTGGGAAGTGGGTAGGAACAGCACAGGCATATCAAAGAAGAGCTAACAGATGTTAGGAAATGAGACAACGCTTGGTATCTTAGACTGCTCAGGCTGCGTGAATGGCTTATACAACAAAAATTTATCTTCTCACAGTTCTGGAGCCTGGAAGTCCAAGATCAAGGTTCCAGCAGGGTTTGGTTTTAGGTGAGAGGTCCCTTCTTGCTTGCAGATAGCTGCCATCCGTGTTTCCTCATCTGTCCAGGGATGGAGGCAGAGGGATCTCTCCTTCCCTCTCCCTCACTCTTCTCATAAGGCCATCAATTCTATCAGATTAGGCTCTACCACATGACCTCATTTAACCTTAGTCACCTCCTTAAAGCCCTTATCTCCAGTATAGTCACATGGGAGGCTAGCGCTTCAACATATGAATTTGAGGGGAGGAGACATTCTGTTCACAGCACTTGGGCACATATCAGACACAGCTAGGGAATCACTACAGCTTCAGAGATGAGGACCCAAACATTAATCCAACGTTTTTCTGCGGTTACAGTCACAGAATCTTTTCTTTTCCAGCTGTCTTCTCTAGGAGACATCCAGTCAATTAACTCCTGCAGCTCTTCATGTAGGTGCCTCAGGCATCCTGTGGACTTCCAAGGTCAGGGAAGACTCCTCCTCGTAGTACCTTGGCCCCAGTCCTCAAATGTCTGAGATCCATCAGGTCATACGTTTCCAACACTGGCTAATCAGAATCACTTTAGGCATGGTTCTCAATTTTTGAAGGCTTTTATAATATAAATTCATCCCAAACCAATTCAATCAATCTCTGGAGGTACGACTAGGCATCGGTTATTTTTAAATCTCCCCAAGTAATTCCAATAAGCAGCCAAGGCTGAGGACCAGTGATCACAGAGGGGTGTGTGGGCCCTTTCCCCATCCCCTCAGATTCCAATTTAGTTGTTCTAGACTGGGGACCCAGGAATCTGTATTTTTAAACAAGTTCCTAGCTGATTCTGGTGATCACTCAGGTTTAGGATACGTTTCTAAGTTCCTGAAGCTAAACTGCCTACCCACACCTGCCTTGTAACTATTCATTTCTGTGGCTGTACATAAGTGTTACAGATGCAGATTCTACTTCCTTCCTATTTTTCGTGGCTCATCCTTTGGGCACAGCCCTTCACATGCACCAAAATTCAGTACTTAAAGGAGAGTTGTCTGAAAACATGAAGGGAAGCAACAAAAGAAACCAAATAAGGGTTTAAAAAGTGTGCAGCTTGCCAAGGGGGAGAGCAAGAGATCTGGTGAAAGATGAAGGAAGGGGTGGGAATAGGGGTAGAGATGAGGTCACAGGGACAAGAATGGGGTTGACAGGTTTCAACAGCAAATTAGTGAACAGAGTAAGTCAACAGCCCTAGAAGCTATAGGTGAAGGGCCCTGCTTTGGGCAAAAAAAGATTAACAAGCAACAGCATCTTCTGGTATAGCCCCCGTTGGCATCCTGACCCTACCCAACTTTACCCCTTCCATCAATACTTCCCTAGGAAAGGATGCCATGAGCTCATCCACACCAAGCTAGAAGAGTACTTTAATAGGGTACAATGACAATACATCAAAACAACAGGGCTTAAAAGAAGGGATTTCAGGCACACTTACTGAATGGAGAGGGAGAAGAGGGAGGATAAACCTTTCTTAGCTTTCTGGTAACTCTTATCATCACAGCACTCTTTACCTGCTCAATCCTGGTGACTGTTAACTATGATGCTCACTGGGTATTCTCTGACGTGAACAGAAAAATGAGGTATATTACCAACATCCAGGCACCCTTGATGAAAACCTCAACATAGACAGAGAGGTCACATCACAGACTGGACAAACCTTACGAAGAGCACCGCAGCCTGTGTGCATTACCAGCCATGGGTGCTAAGTTTTCCTTACAGAAATTAAAAGTCATGATATCTGAATTCTAAATCAAACCCCACTCATACTTTTTGCTTAACATCTGTCTGTAGAACAGGAACATGTCAAGGATGATTTGACTGAATTTGGCTGGTGGAAACAAAAAGTAGGAAGAAAGAGAGGCAAGACATCAAGAAGAAGGTTAAGAAATTTATTTTTTAAAGTTTTCTCCCCACAGAAAGTCAAGATAAATATGTTTTTAGTTGCTATTCAGATAATATAGAAAATAAACTAGCCACAGCAGAAAAGACTTATATGTATACTTTAGTGACAACAGCAGTCTTTACCTTATCATTTAGAAGTGGTTTGATCTCTGTGAGTTGAACATCCTGAAGTTCATCCATGAGGACAGATGAGTAGAGGATTCTCAGGAATCAATCAGTAACTCTGAAACAGAAATGGAGAAAAAGGCTTAAAACTAGGAGTTGGAAACATAATGGTCACACTACATCCATTCATTCAAATATTAGAGCTTAGTATGTGTCATGCACTGCTCAGGGTGCTGAAGACCCAGTAAACTAGATACTTATAGCAAACAGACTCTAATGTGGCCTCTGTGACCTCTGTACCTTTTGGCATACACACCCAAGCATAACCCCCCAACCCACCAAATGAGTGTTGGGGGAGGGAGGCGTGGCTTGCTTTTAACCACTAGAATATGGCAAAAGTGATGGAAAGTACATGAGTATCTGTATATGATTACATTATATAATATTTTAACATCTGTCTTGCAAAGAGACACAGTCCCCCTGCTAACTTTAAAGAAGCAGGTTGTAAATGTGTTGTCCTCCTCTGAAAAAAAAGAAAGCAGCTGGTTGGCATGTTGTAAGACGGCCATGTGGCAAGAAACAGCCTCCAGCCAAAACAGCAAGAAACTGGGACCTTCAGTCCAATCACGTGCAAGCAACTGAAGGCTGTCAACAACCACGTGGGCCTGGAAGTGGATCCTTCCCCAGCTGCGCCTCGCCCTGACCAGCACCTTGACTACAGCCTTGCAGAGGAGCCAGTCAACCCATGCTGGAGTTCCAACCCCCTGAAACTGAGATAATAAATGTGTGTTATAAACCACTAAGTTTGCAGCAATATTGTTATGCAGCAACAGATAATAACAATAGTCTTTGCCCACATGGAGAATTCATTTCAGTTACTAGAGATGTAAAAGTAAGAGAACAACATGCTCAGAGCTACAATTTAGAAAGCAACAGTTTGGAAGGTGGATTAAGGGAGAACAAAAACTGAAGGTTAATGCTGTAGCCTAACATAAACAGAGAGATGAACCACAGCTACACTCACTAGCCTTCACTTGGGGAATCACAACGGTAGATGCAGAGTAAGGCAGCCAGCCTCCACAAAGGCCTCCAATGAGCCTGCTCCCCAGTTCCTGACCCCAGATCATGAGATACAATAAATAACTTTGTTTTGGAGTGATTAGTTACATAGTGAGAGATAACTAAGACCGAAAGGGAGAAGTTAGGGAAAGGTGTGGAGTAGAGAGGCACAGATTCCATCCTACTGTACAGGAAGCCATGGGGAAAGATCGCAAATACTGGATACAAGTGATTCCCACCCAGACTTCAAAGCTCTAGGCTTCATCTCTTCTGCCTTGACCTTGCAGGAAAAATGCTAATTCAATGATTTGGGAATTCAGACATTCAGCAACCATTTATTGACTTCCCACTATGCAAAGCATTATGGATAACAGAAATAAGGTTCCTGCCTTCTACAAGTTTATTAGTAGAGATGACCGCTAGCTATAAAGTTACCTACAAAATGAGAAATAAAGGGCCAGAGGAGTTCAAAGGCGGAGCAATTACTTCTGACTGGTGGGAATCATTCACAATATATTAGTTTATTAATTCATTTTTCTGTTTTTCCCTTCAGAAATACGATGTATGACTTTGACTTAGCTATGGAGAGGGTCTGTGTTCCATGTTACCTCTTAGGTATTAATGACCAACACACCAAAATGAATCCTGCCTTCAACTATGCCTACATTTGTTGTTGTTGTTCAGTTGCTCAGTTGTATCTGATCCTTTGTGACCCAATGAACTGTAGCACGTCAGTCCTTCACCATTTCCTGGAGTTTGCTCAAACTCATGTCCATTGAGTCGGTGATGCCATCCAACCATCTCATCTTCTGTCATCCCCTTCTCCTCCTGCCCTCCATCTGTCCCAGCATCAGGTCTTTTCAAATGAGTCAGCTCTCTGCATCAGGTGGCCAAAGTATTGGAGTTTCAGCTTCCCCAGCATCAGTCCTTCCAATGAACTATTCAGGGTTGATTTCCTTTAGGTTGACTAACAAAAGCTCTTCTACCGTTATTTTGAAGAACGCTGAGGGTGCCAATGGGGACCACTGCTCAAACCATGGATCTCATACACCAACCATGAGGACCCAAACATTTGTGTCACTGCAAGAGCACAAGCTCAGTATTTACCCTCCTTCTAGGATATGGGTCTTTTCTCAGACCCTAGGTACCCTATACACTTGACTGAGCTACCGAATGCCCAGAATTTTTATTTTATTTTCGTATCAGTCACACTTCAAAAGGGGATGAGATAGCTTGAACTTTTTATCACAAATTTCAGCCAGCATCTAACATTCCTCTCTTCTATAGTCCCCACATCAACCCACTTAACGCCCCAAATATTGGCCCAACTGAGAGCTACTCATTGAATTTTTTAAATAAACTTTTATTTATTTATTTGGCTGCACCAAGTCTTAGGTGAGGCATGTGGGATCTAGTTTCCTGACCTGGGACTGAACCCAGGCCCCCTGCAGTGGGAGCAGTCTTAACCAGTGGACTACCAGGCAAGTCCCTTCACAGTGTTTATTAATCACACTATGAACTGTGGCTACTTTTCATTTGGACTTCACTATTTATCAGTAATTTAAAGTGGCAATTTTAAAGTTCTTCTTCCTATTATAAAGTAATATGGGCCCGTTTTAGAAAATATGGAAACCACAGGGTAACAAAAAGATATTTTATTCACAGTCCTTCCTTCTAGAAACAATCACTGTTAATATTTCAGTCTATTTCCATTCCCTCCCCCACATAAAATGGTGATATCCTGAAAGTCTTCCAACCTTGCTTTATTCCCTCTTTAATTCACTCATTTGAAAGCAGGGCACTGCAAAGCGTGAATCATTCAAATGTGACTCCACCGGGGAGCCTGTCAAGGAGCCTCAGGGACAGAGGGAAGCCTGAGGTGCCTCCAAAGTGATGCATTCACCTAGTGTTCCCGAGCATCTTTTAGAGAAAGACCCAGTTTGTGCCAGGACAAACATTTAAACGAGGGCGCAACTAAATGAGAAGGCTGTCCTTATCAGCTGGGCCCAACGCAGTCAATGCAGGACGGTGTGACTTAGGAACTGGCAACAAGACAGCAGGTGTTCACTTTCTACACAACAGGGGACCCAACAGATTCTTCCAGAGACCTGATCTTTGCTCAGTTCTCACTGTCCTGAACCCTTGCCAATGAGCAGTTTTATAACTCCTATCAGAAAATTAACATCACATGGTGGAAAACTCCATCTCCAGATCCCTCTGCTACACAAACTGGCACTGGAGATCAAAGGGTTGCAATGCCTTCATCAGCACAAATGCTATGCCTGCCAGATCCCATCCTGATACTAACGGCTATTAATATTTTAAAAAGGCTAATGGAGATTTTACAAAAGTAGTAGATAAGAACTCTTTTCCAGTTTCATGAGATAGGGGGAAGAGTGACAAGCAAAAAAAAAAAAAAAAACAGCCATCCTCAAACTGAGGAAGTGAGCCTTGTATCAAAAGGCTAAAAAGGGAAAGGGTAAAAGTGTAATTCCTACTCTGTGCCTGAAATTATAGTCTAAGGACCTGTGTTAATCCTCCTCATCTCAGGAGTTATGTTTAACACTCCTCCCGGGTAGATATCTTCATTTCTTACTTTACAGGCAGGAAAAACTTAAGCTAAGAGAAACTGAGTGACTTTCCTAATAATCCACATCTAAGTGAGTAACAAGGCAAGGATTTAAAAATTTGATTCTTCTAGTCATGGAAAGAGCCCATAAGCACATCAGATATGGACTCTAGACCTAGGTGGGCCCCACCTAAGTGGCACTGGGCAAAGCATTTTTCCTTTCTGGACCTGTTTCCCCATCTGTCAAGAGAAGAGGGTGTGTAGGATAACATTTTCGCCCCCATTTAGGACTGATGTTCTGTGACCCAAAGTTAGTGTTAATCGCTCGGTCTTTGTGGCCCCATGGACTGAACCCACCAGGTTCCTCTGTCCATGGAATTCTCTAGGCAAGAATACTGGAGTAGTCTGCCATTTCCTTCTCCAGCGGATCTTCCTGACCCAGGGATTGAACCTGGGTCTCCTGCACTGCAGGCAGATTCTTTACCACTAAGCCACCAAGAAAGCCCTCTGTGAGCCAAAGCCTCCTGTAAATGTAGCACTTTACATTATTCCCGAGGGTAAGCATCTCTCCTCCACCTCACAGGGCTCTCACTATAATCCTAAGAGGTCACCCAGTTATCAACTTATTGAGGTTCACTGACTAGCTGAAGTTCACTCAGCAAATCAGTGGGAGGCTGCACTTGGCCTGATTTCAGGCACAGGAGGGTCTCAGGCTTTTAGCACACCCCACATTATGTTTTTTTTCTAGTCAGGAAAAGCTCACTGAGATTTCCAGTGCTTAAAAACACTGCTCTGTTACTTTAAATAAAGACAATAAGGGACAAAACATAGTACTGGCTTTCTAAAACTACAAGCTGTCTTATTTTCCAGCTTTTCCCCATGACCAAGGTAATTTATCTGGTCTCTGTCACGCTTTGCCAGAAACAAACTGACAGCAGGCTACTAGTTTATATTCTAGAAGCAGAGTCAGTCACTTTTGGTTTTGGCAAGATTGCAGACAACCAAAATAGAATGAAGGCAGCAAATGAAGGAGGCACTCTCAGGAGACTCAACTGGAAGGGGTCGGCTGGAGCTGGTGCTGAAGTAGTTATGACTGGAAAGCAGTAGGAAGTGGCCAGAGGACTGGCTGGGAAGCTAGTGGTGCTCCCAGAGCAAGCTGACCCACATCCTCTCTTCTGACCTATAAACTACTGGCTGAATCATGATTATAGCACTTCATAAAGCACCTTTATGTCTAACATCTCACTGGATTATCACAATGGCACTGTGAATAAAACACTGCAGCACTGCATCACTTCTATTACAGACATGAGGAAACCCAGGCTTAAAGAGGTGAAATGGAACGAACAAAAAACACAACTAATAAATGCAACAGCTCTAACCAAAACCGAATTTTCTTCTGATCCCAAATGCTTACTCTGTGCCCTGTACCACCCAGGTTATCACAGATGAAAAGATGTGGGTTGGTAAAAAAGGAAAAGAAATTCAGCTGACTGCCTCACTGTGCTCTTATCTCCGGTCCTAAATTACACTGTGCAGTTAGGAACTGGGCACAGGCTCGAGGATTAAACGTTAATATGAAGTTAATAATAAGAAAGCTCAGATTTGGAACTACAGTCTGCCTTCACCCATTAATGCAATTAAGTAGGGGAGGTTAAGTCTGTAAACAAATCACTACAGTTCAAGGTGGGATAAACATGAGCCTATGAACTGGACAAACTGAGGCATTTTCTCAGCCTCAGCTGTTGCTGTTGTTCAGTTATTAAGCCATGTCTGACTCTTTATGACCCCATGGACTGCAGTCCACCAGGCTCCTCTGTCCATGGAATTCTCCAGGTAAGAGCACTGGAGTGGGTTGCTATTTCCTCTTCCAGGGGATCTTCCTGGATAAAGGTTCGAACTCGTGTCTCCTGTACTGGCAGGTAGATGCTCTATCACTGAGCCAGGAGGGAAGCCCCTTAACCTCAGTACTGATATTTTGAGCCAGATAATTCTTCATCATGGGAGCTGCCCTGTACATCATACAACGTTTAGTAGCACCCCAGGCCTCTACCCATTAAATGCTATCAGCACCCTCCTCCAACAGTTGAGACAACCAAAAATATCTCCAGATATTGCCCAATGTCCTCTGGGGGGCAAAATCAACCCCAGTTGAGAACCGCTGCTCTAAGGGTTACAGAGGTTTAAGGCAAAGGTCAGTTAATGCAAGTTGTGGGTGCTGAGGAAAAGTTTCATGGATTAGGTCATATGTGAACTGGACCCTGAAGAACAGATAAAATTCCTATAGGTGAGGATGAGAGAATAAAAAGAAGGAAGTCCAGAAAGGGAGAACATAAAAGCAAGACGAGAAAGCAGTGCTGAAAAATGCTCTAGTTCGGCAAGAAGAGGAGCTTGCTGTTGGCAATAGGTGATAAAATGTCCATTGGAGTCACATCACAGATAGCTATAAATATCACCTAACAGTTTCAAAATACACATACACATAAAGGAGTAGCCAAAAGTACAAGATACTAAAGAGATTAACATTAGTAGTTTACGAGTCAAACCAGTGGTACTTTCATATGTTCCACCTACGTAGGAGGACAGAATGTTGCCTGAGTATCACGTCTCACATTGCATCTAGTGTTCACTAGTTAGTCAGCGTTAAACGAAGCTTGGGGCTTCCCAGATGGCACCGTGATAAACAATTTGCCTGCCAATGCAGGAGATGCAGGTTCAATCCCTGGGTCAGGAAGATCCCTAGAGTAGGAAATGGCAGCCCACTCCAGTATTCTTGCCTGGGAAATTTCATGGGCAGAGGAGCCTGGAGGGCTACAGTCCATGGAGTCGAAAAGAGTCGGACATGACTGAGCAAACTGAGCACAGAGCAAACGAAGCTTGGAACCAGAGCAGAGGTGGGAGAAATAACTAAGGACCGAGACGGTCAGGAGTTTCCCAAAGGAGGTAAAGAGTGCTGGGCCTTGAAAGGACATGTTCTGGATAGTTGGAAGGGAGGAGAGGACATTCCAGGTGAGGACATCTGAATTGGGAGAGAAATAAATGTACACAACATATCCAAGAGACAGCAGGAAGAGCAACATAGCTGGGAAAGAAGACAAGGCTGGTCAGAGCACTGAGCACATGAATCAGACTTCACTGTGTGGACAATCACACTTCACTGTGCTTCCTGAGAAGCAAAATAACAGTCTTTTAAAATGTGGCATCCTGTCCAATAGTTCTCTTAGCTGCACATTAGAAAGACTTGGGGAGCTTTGAAAGATGTCCATACCAGGCCCTAACCCTAAGGATCCAACTTAATCGGGCTAAGATAGGGTCCAGTATGGCTTTTAACATGCAGTTAAAGCTAAGAACCATTGGTCTACAGATATGCCTAGAAACTGAAGTGATTTAGATATGCCTAAATTCATACAGTCAGCTGGGTATGGGGCTGGGACTGGCTGGCGTCTGGATTCCTATTCCAGGCTCTGAAAGATATCACAGAGTCCTGGGCTAAATTCCATACTTCAGTTTTTAAGATGCGTAATCTGATGACTTGGCTCTCAAGTTTTGCCAGGGTTAAAGCCTGAATTAATCTATTCATAAAACTATTGACTTAAGCATCATCTCAAGTGTCTAGGGTAATGGATGTTGATTTCATTGCTGTCTCCTGAGGGCCCTTAGGAAAGGAAAGGGTCTCAGGAGACTCCCTAGAAAGCCAGATAAACAAGCCAAACCACCCAGCTCTGTGGAAGAAACAAACGGCTTTTTAAAATGCAGCTAACTCACTGAGCTTGTGCACCACATAAAGGAAAGTCTTGGTTACTCTTTATCAGAAAAACACTCTGAGAGATGCTATGCCATAAGCAAAGGTGGGGGTTGGGGGAGTGATCAAAGCTGCCTGAAGCATCCTCGCAGACCTCATTTTTACAGTAAATATCTCTATCAGGCCTCAGTCCTGGATAAGGGCTATCCATACACCTTGTGTTTTTTTTGAAAGGAAAAGAATGGCACGCCTCATAACAGGCCCGCCCTCCTGTTGTGTCACTTCTGGATTCTGGCAGCAGGTGGTGAACAGGAGGTTTGCAGAGACTGCCAAGCTGGGAATCTGAGTCTGCCTGTATAATCATTCGATTAATTCCAGGGTATCAGTACAGATAACTGTTAAAACAAAGCAACACACATCTCGGGGCGTTCTTTTTCACCTCACATATCCATCAACCAGTTGATCCCCTCTAACGAGGAGATCACACTAAAGTAACTCTAGAAGAAACAGCGCTACCCTCTGCCTTCAACTCTTGAAGGATGCAGCTCAGGACACTAGGAAAGCTACTGCTGGCAAAGCTCTGGTACATGCTCTTGGGATGGGTTCCAGGTTCCCGCCAGCTCTAAGACAGAATCCCAGAAAACAATTTGTTCTTTAAGACAGTCAGAGTGGAGGTAAAGGACAAACAAAAGACCTAAGAGACAGTACTTAAAACTCACCCTAACTTCATGCTCATAATATATTGATCACTTACTCTATGCCAGGTACCATAATATGCACTTTATTTGTCTATTCATTATGTCCTTATATTTCCTGACACACTTATATAAGATAGTACATTAGTAAGCCTTCCCATTTTACAGATGAAGAAACTGGGGCGTGGAGAGGTTTTTGTAATATGCCAAAGGTCACACAGCTACCAAGTGGCACAGAAAGGATTTGAACCTGAGCAGCCTGCTGCTAGAGCTTTGGCCGGCCTCTATAAATGACTTTTCCCACTTAATCCCAACTGATCATTAATTCTTCTACTTATTCACTTCAGGTTTGCCTACTGGAACCTACCAGGATCTTAATGATCAAAGAATTGAGAAAACTGAGAACCATCCAACAAAATGTAGGTATTATTATCATCACCATTATTATTAATGAACAGGGGAGATATGCACCTATCTGAGGATATTCAAAAAGCAACTACCCCTTGGATTGTCTAATTAAGTTATATTCCAGTCAACATCCTAGTTAAAACCATGTCCCGACAGAAAGGTTTAAAAGAATCAACATCTTCAGGACTTCTCTGGTGGTTCAGTGTCTAAGATTCTGAGCTTCCAATGCAGAGTGCTGGGGTTTGGTCCCTGATCTGGGAACTATCTAGATCCCACATGCTGCAACTAAGACCTGGTACAGCAAAACAAATTAAAAAAAAAAAAAGATACGCAAAACTTATAACAACAACCAAAAACATCTTATAATAATTAGTAATAAAATCAAGTATGAAGAGTGGCTCTATCAGAAATTTATCCTTGGCCCAAATGAAAACTCAGTCTGCAGACAGTGAGCATTTTTAGTGGTAAAGGATTAACAATGACAGACCTACACCTCTCTACTTGGGAAATTAATTTTCTTTTTCTATATTAAATCTCTGAGGAATATAAAAAGTAGCACCTCCAAACAAAAAATGGGGGAGAAAGCCTGCTCCACATCATGCTCTCTACCAAGTCTAATAACATAGCCTGATGGTTTTCTGAATAGTGTTACCTAGAATTCAACTCAGAATGCAGTGAAGCCATATTTCTTCCAAAGCATACCCCATTCAGCCATGAAATATCCAACAACCATGGATATTTATTTAAGACTGATAATATGTCAAACTCTGTGATGCGCTTTGGGAACATGACAGAATTCTGCATCACTGTAACATCCCTTCACTGCAGAGATAAGATCAAAAGACAAAAATACCCAGTTTTGTGTGGCACTTAAAATATCCTCCAGTTCTGCTGACAGCCTAGTGGTTAGGAATCTGGGCTTTCACCGCAGTAGTCCAGGTTCAGCCACTGGTTGGGGAGCTGAGATTCTGTGAAGCGCAGCCAAAAAAAACCAAACCAGTCTCCCATACATCTCAGTTAATTTCACATTAATAAGATGACAATTAATGGCAAAAATTATAGGTAAATTATAAATACAACAGAATTAGCACTGTGGTTAAAGAAAAAAAAAATCATTTAAAGAAAGCCCTGGTCAATACTCATATTAAATTTAGGTTAAGTATCTGTGTGCTATTTTCAAGCAGTCTCTTAAAAAAAAAAAAAGTGGGGTTGGGGTAGGATGGTTTAAAATTCAGAATAGATGAATGGATATCCAGGTCACCAGTAAACCCAAACATTATCAATCTGTGGACTTGAAAGTACTCAAAACACGCCTTCCTTTCATCATCTCTATTCAGCCTTGTCATTTCTTTTTTCCCCCAGAATCTCTCATTTGCCCTTTCCTGTCTTTCTGACTATGCTCACTTCCTGCCTGGATTTGTTCATTCATTCATCATTTACCAAGTGCCTATTACCTGCCACATACAGAGCTAGATGCTTGCCCCTCATCTTAGGAAGCTCACGTGATACTCAGCAGAGCTGCTGTCTGCCCATCTCGATCACCAGACTGCAAGCTTTAGCAAAGGCTTTGTACTTCCAGAACCAGCAGCATCTGGCATACAGCAGACACTCTAAAAATGTCTGTTGTGTGACACTAAATTACTTTAGCAAGCTCTTTTTTAACTCCATAAATATTTTAGTACATATCTTCAAAAACAACTCTTACTTTTCTTTCCTTTTTAGAACACGAAAACAATATGTGCACAATGCAAAAACAGTACTGGAAGCTATGGAGTAAAAAGTGAATTCTCCAACCCTCTAAATCCCACTCCCAGAAATGACTACTGTTACGGTTTGGAATGTATCTTTCCAGAACTTTCCTATGCTGGAATACAACACACGCAGATACACTTTCTGGAACGAGTTCTTTGATAGTTTCTGACTCTAGTTTTTCAACTTTCTAATCCAGCCCAAGTTCTCAAAGTGCTGTCCCTGAATCAGGAGCATCAGCAGCATCTGGAACCTTGTTAGAAATACAAACTCTCAGATCCCACCCCAGACCTACTGAATCAGAAACTGGAGGTGGAGCCCCCACAATCTGTCTTAATAAACTTCAGGTAATTCTTATACACATTAACGGTTGACAACCACTGAACACAAGCAAGTCACCCTGGTCAAGCTGGTTTTTTTAATTGTCCCTTAAATATTTTATTGTCAGTGTGGCAACTGTGCTTTGGTTTTAAGTGTTAAGTGCTTAGCTGTGTCCAACTCTTTGCAACCTCATGGACTGTAGCCCAACAGCCTCCTCTGTCCATGGAATTCTCCAGGCAAGAACACTGGAGTGGGTTGCCATTCCCTTCTCCAGGGGATCTTCCCGACCCAGGGACCAAATCCAAGTCTTTCACATTGCAGGCAGATTCTTTACCATGTGAACGACCTACCATCCTACTTCAAAATGCATTCCTTGTCCTTTTGATGAATTCTGACCATACCAATCTGTCAAAGCCCAGAAAGGCCCTTGATCCGTCCCAAAGTACTCTCTGTGTCACAGCTCATACTGATCCCTCTTGACATACCTAGTCCCTCTACCACTAATTTAACAATTAGGTACGCACTGTCTCCAACGTTAGAGACAGGTTCTTTAACTCTTCCCCAACAGACCATAAGCTCCCTGAAGATGTGAATTGTATTTCTGTCACCACTTCCTCACCCCTGTTCCACAAATTTTAAGAGCTGGGCTTCCCTGGTGGCTCAGACAGTAAAGAATCCGTCTGCAAATGTGGGAGACCTGGGTTCAGGCTCTGGGTTGGGAAGATCCTCTGGAGGAGGGCATGGCAACTCATTCCAGTATTCTTGCCTAGAGAATCCCCATGGACAGAAGAGCCTGGCAGACTACAGTTCATGGGGTTGCAAAGAGTCAGACACAACTGAGAGACTAAGCACACACACAAGGATGAATTCACTGAAATACTGATTGATATACTTTTAGTGGATAAAAAGTCTATATTCAAGTTGAAGTACCAGTTCTGCAACCCTGGCCTTGGACAAGTTCCCTTCTCAGGAAGAAGTCTACAAAAGCAGCACAGCTGAACTCAATGACTTGATGTTTTCTTTCAGCTTTGGGCAATGTATAATTTTATGAAATGTCCCACACTGGAATATTGTATTCCATCATATTTGAGTGTACCATTATACACAATGCTTTGCTTATAATGCTATTATGGTGATTTTTATTTTTATTTTAATATATATTTCTTTTTTTATTGTGTTGGTTTTGCCATACAATGACATGAAACCGCCATGGGTTTACATATGTTCCCCCTCCAGAACCCCCCTCCCTCTATGGTGATTTTTAGACTTGAGTTACAGTTAGGAATAATATTTCCTAGTTAGCTGGTAAGCTCTTTGAACAAGAACTATCAGAATCTTACACCATACCCAGCACCACTCCTTACATATAACAGCTCAATCTATTTGCAGATTATTTGGAAAAAAATCTTTTATTTATTTATATAGAAAGCCTATGCAACCATCTACTGCCTCCCAAATGGCCCTTTGAATATTTATTGTTATAAGTACTATGAAGATCTACAGTAAAAATTGTGACTACTCTGATAACACTGGGGCAGTCAGCCACATAAGGCAAAAGAAGGCAAAACTGAATCTTACACATATTTGTGCTATTCATTCAGTCCTGTCTGACTCTTTGCGACCCATGGACTCTAACCATCCAGATTCCTCTGTCCATGGGATTCTCCCAGCAAGAATACTGGAGTGTGCTGCCAGTTCCCTCTCCTCCATGTATTTAGGGACAGACTAAAAAACCTATAAGCCTGAGGTTACCTTTGTGCAACATGCAAATAAAAATTCCCCTGTACACTTAAGCGACATATACCAATTCCACTCTTGGGGATAAACAGGCTTCTTGACTTAGGACCTTTTCTGCAAATTTTCAGACACAAGAGGGTGGACTAGAGACCTCTGAGTGGTCGGTGATGACCAGAGCTGGAATCTAAAGAGAAGGCCAGCAAAAAGAAATTGAAGAGCAGAATGAAGGAACAGAAGGGCAGCAGGAAAACATCACTCTTTGAGTAAAAGAAACTGTGGTAATTCACTGATTCTTTCCCAAGGACTTCTGATTCTTTCCCAGGGACTACCGTAAGCCAAGCACTTGGGGCTGCAAAGACGCTCCCTGACCTCAAGGGACTAACAGTCCTAAGAGTAAGACTGAAGCCTCTACCCTACCTACCTACCTATCTACCTACACTCACACACACACACATACACATGCGTGCGTGCGCATACGCATGTATGTGTGTGTATGTAATTCTAATTGCGAAAATCAAACAAGGACGGCTTCACAGAAAAGGTGGTAAGTTAATGGAGCTTTGAAGTATGCAGAAGAATTTTTGCTAAGGATTGAGGAAAAAAAGACAGTTTGAGCTATTTATTTTGGGTAAGAAACATTCCCATATTTTTACAGCTGTTCCTTTGGGACTTTAAATCGGTGAGACTTCTTATATTCAACACTACTTTGTCAAGGATCTCTTTCTCTTTTTACTTCATCTTAAAAGAGAGATTCAAGTCCATCACTGGAATAGAGCCAGAAAGCCACAGGATAAGGGGAGTGCTCGCCAGATTTGTTCTTTCACCTCCAAATCCAACCAGCCCACCTCTATCAGTCTTGACCTCCTGGAAGCCAGAAAAGGAAGGCTAATAATATTCTCTGGGGGCAAAATCTGGACCCAAGACAAGGCTTACCTCTGTTCTGCCAGCAAGCCACTAAACCAGGAGGCTCCCAGTTTACCTGTGGCAGAGAGGCCAGCTCTGCAGGAAAAAAAGCTGCATGAAAAGGAAAGAGGACGCATCTGATGGCGAAGCGCTGAGGTACTGAGATAACCTTAAAATGTTTACGAAGATCCCTGGCACACTTGGAAGCGTTGGGTGAACGTGAGCTCTTAATAGCAATGCTATTACCATTATTACAGTTAACACTTCAATTGTACTTCATCAAAAAGAAAATCCTGTTTTTGCAGCCTACTTTTATGACGTTGAAGAATCTCCGGAGATGCCAGTGTATTTCAGATTTTTTTCGAAGGGACAAGATCAAATTTCAACCGCACTAGCCTGAGAGCCCCTGACCCTGAGTTCGAGAGCCACTCCAGCCTCTCGTCTGGCGCATGACCTTGGGCAGGGAGCCTCACCGCTCGGGACCTCAGTTTCCTCATCTGTAACCCGGGGCTAAGACGCCGCTCCCCGCATGGTTGTCGCGGGGTCCAGCCAGAGGGTACTCTTGGCCGCACCAGGACCCCACGGGTGCAAGGCGAGCTCTCGGCGCATCTTCCAGGTTCCCCACCTGCCCCCACCCGGCTCCCGGTCAGACCGGGCGGACTAACGTCCGACCCCGAGGCCCACCGAGCTCCCGCCCGCAGAGCAGGAGCGGGAGAGGGGGTCGCGCCTGAGGTGGGTCCGAGGCTGAGGTGCGGGGCACCCAGAAGCTCGGCCGCTGCCGCCCGCACGCCGTCGCCAGCGGGTTCGCCGCGAGCCCCGCCGCCCAGGTGAGCAGCGGCCGAAAGAGGCCGGGCTGCCCCGGCTCCCCGGGAGACGAGGGCGGAGGGCGCCCGAACACCTGGCGGAGGCTGGCTGCGCTGACCCGAGCCCCGGCGCGCTGGGGTGACTAGGCGGGGAGGGAGAAGGCAAAGGGAATGACGACCCCGCGGGCAGCCGGCGCGCCCCCAGCCAACCAGGCTGAGGCGCTCACACTCACCTGAGGCTCCGGCAACCGCCGTCAGCGCAGCAGCCGCGGCGGCGGGAGCGGGGCGGGGAAGGCTCTGAGCGCGCGCAGGCGCGCTGGGGACGCCGGGCGGCGCATGCGCACGGCTCCTGCCTGGCCGGGGAACCACGGGGGAGATGGAGGTTGAGCTGGCGCCATCTTCGGCGGACAGTGATTTTTCTCTCATTGTTTGTGGTTTTAGCTTCCCTTGGCTAGCTCCAGTCTGAAAGTATTGAATGGAAAATAAGTAATTCACACGTTTTTATTTGCTGTGCTGTTCTGAGTGGTGTGTTGAAATCTCTGGTTTTGCTCGCTCCCACCAGGGGAAGTGAATCAGTCCTTTGTCCCCCATACCCACGCGGTATATGCTGCTTGCCCCCTTAGTCTTTTAGTCTCTCTCATCAGATCGATTGTCTGGATACGGAAGTGTTTGTTTCAAGTAACCCTTACTTTGCTTGATAAAGGCCCCAAAGTCCAAAAGTGGTATTGCTGGTGATGTGGAAAAGCCAGAGAAGCCATAAAGGGTGAAAATTCTCCAATTAGTAAGAAAAAATCAGGTATGCTGAGGTTGCTAAGCTCTATGGTAAGAATGAGTTTTCTGTGAGGGACTATCATGGTGGTCCAGCGGCTAAGACACTTAGCTCTCAACGCATAGGGCCTGGGTTTGATCCTTGGTTGGGGAATTAGATTGCACATGTTGCAGCCAAGACCTCGTGCGGCTCAATAAATAATTTTTAAAAGGATTGAATTTTCTGTAAAATTGCAGGAAAAAAATATGTGCTAGCTTTTAGGTCACACTTCAAACTGCTAAAGTTAGGACCACAGTACATAAAAGGTGCTTAGTTAAGAATGAAATACACTTGAAATTATCACAGCATTGTTAAATTATTCGTTGTTGTTCAGTCACTAAGTTGTGTCCAACTCTTGTGATCCCATGGGCTGCATGCAGCACGCCAGGTTTCCCTGTCCTTCACTATCTTGTGGAGTTTGCTCAAATTCATGTCCATTGAGTCAGTGATAATATCTAACCATCTCATTCTCTGCCGCCCTCTTCTTTTGCCTTCAATCTTTCCCAGGATCAAGATCTTTTCCAGTGAGTCGACTCTTCACATCAGGTGGCGAAAGTATTGGAGCTTCAGCTTCAGCATCAGTCCTTCCAATGAATATTCAAGGGTTGATTTCCCTTAGGGTTGACTGGTTGGATCTCCTTGCAGTCCAAGGGACTCTTAAAAGTCTTCTCCAGCACCACAATTCAAAGGTATCAATTATTCCACATTCAGCTTTCTTCATGGTCCAACTCTCACATCTGTACGTGTCTACTGGAAAAAACATAGCTTTGATTATACGGAACATTGTCAGCAAAGTGATGGCTTTGCTTTTATAGTAATAAACTATACTTCAATATAAACTTTTTTAAAGATGAAAAGGCATTAAATTTATGAAACCCATGAACAAAATACATATTCTGATTGACATGTTGCCCCAGAAAGCACTGCATTCAGTCACTCAGTCGTGTCCCATTCTTTGCGACCCCATGAATCACAGCACGCCAGGCCTCCCTGTCCATCACCAACTCCCGGAGTCCACCAAAACCCATGTCCATCGAGGCGGTGGTGCCATCCAGCCATCTCATCCTCTGTCATCGCCTTCTCCTCCTGCCCCCAATCCTTTCCCGCATTAGGGTCTTTTCCAGTGAGTCAGCTCTTCGCATCAAGTGGCCAAAGTATTGGAGTTTCAGCTTCAACATCAGTCCTTCCAATGAACACCCAGGACTGATCTCCTTTGGGATGGACTGGTTGGATGTCCTTGCAGTCCAAGGGTCTCTCAAGAGTCTTCTCCAACACCACAGTTCAAAAGCATCAGTTCTTCTGTGCTCAGCTTTCTTTACCGTCCAACTCTCACATCCATACATGACTACTGGAAAAACCATAGCTTTGACGAGATGGACCTTTGTTGGCAAAGTAACGTCTTTGCTTTTCAATATGCTGTCTAGGTTGGTCATAACTTTCCTTCCAAGGAGTAAGCGTCTTTTAATTTCATGGCTGTAATCACCATCTGCAGTGATTTTGGAGCCCAGAAAAATAAAGTCTGACACTGTTTCCACTGTTTCTCCATCTATTTGCCATGAAGTGCTGGGACCAGATGCCATGATCTTAGTTTTCTGAATGTTGAGCTTTAAGCCAACTTTTTCACTCTCCTCTTTCACTTTCAGCAAGAGGCTTTTTAGTTCCTCTTCACTTTCTGCCATAAGGGTGGTGTCATCTGCATATCTGAGGTTATTGATACTTCTCCCAGCAATCTTGATTCTAGCTGTGCTTCCTCCAGCCCAGAGTTTCTCATGATGTACTCTGCTTAAGTTAAATAAGAAAGGTGACAATATACAGCCTTGACGTACTCATTTTCCTATTTGGAACCAGTCTGTTGTTCCATGTCCAGTTCTAACTGTTGCTTCCTGACCTCCATACAGGTTTCCCAAGAGACAGGTCAGATGGTCTGGTATTCCCATCTCTTTCAGAATTTTCCAGTTTATTGTGATCCACACAGTCAAAGGCTTTGGCCTAGTCAATAAAGCAGAAATAGATGTTTTTCTGGAACTCTCTTGCTTCTTCGATGATCCATCGGATGTTGGTAATTTGATCTCTGGTTCCTCTGCCTTTTCTAAAACCAGCTTGAACATCTGGAAGTTCATGGTTCACGTATTGTTGAAGCGTGGCTTGGAGAATTTTGAGCATTACTTTATTAGTGTGTGAGAGAAAGCACTGAATCTATTGTTAAACCAAAGTTCATGTGTCCCACTGTCTGTGAGGCCAAACAAACCAAAATGTTGGACTTTAGAGCAGAGAAAGGTTGATTGCAGGGCTAAGCAAGGATCAATCAACCTGGGCTCAAAAGACCCAAACTCCCCCATGGCTTTCAGGGAAGGAATTTTAAAGGCAAAATTTGGGGTAAGGGCTGCAGGATGCATAATTTTCTTCTGATTGATTGGTGGTAAGGTAACAGGGTGATGTTTCAACTTTCTGGTTCCAGTCTGGGGTATATTGCTGTCCTCATGCAATCACCATCTTCCACCTGGGTGGGGCCGGGGTGGGGGGTAAGTCTTAGTTTCTTTATAACAACTCAAAGATGTGTCAGATAGTTATGTATATCCCTTAAGGAGAAACAAGGACTCTTTTATCACTGAACTATTGTTTCCTGGTTGCTTTTCTTTTCCTTCCGAATTGCTCTTTGGAACTCAGAGGAGACCTAGGAGACCAAAGCCTCTTTCTACAGACAAGAAATGGTACTTTGAAAGGCTTTTGTATGCGGGAGGGCCCCACTAGCTCCTGCTTGGTTCCAAGCCATTACAAAGACTTCAGCAAGGGATGCCCTGAAGAGTGACATCAAGCCATTTACTGAAAATAAGGGATGGTTGGGGCTTCTGTGGTGGCTCAGATGGTAAAAAATCTGCCTGCAATGCAAGAGACCTGGGTTTGATCTCTAGGTTAGGAAGATCACCTGGAGAAGGAAATGGCTACCCCTTCCACTATTCTTGCCTGGTGAACTCCTGGAGGGAGGAGCCTGGCAGACTACAGTCCATGGGATCACAAAGACCTGGACACAACTGAGCAACTAACACTAACAAAAGGGATGATTACACAGATTCAGCAAGTTTGGACTGGGAAGTAAAAAAATTACTGCGGAGACTGAGTCTGCCAATGAAGAAATGATACCAAGCAGGACCCTGCAGGGGGTTCCTGGGCACAAAAGCCTTTCTTTGTTCCATGTTTCTTTCTTGTTGTTGTTTTGGGTGCACCCCACAGCTTGCTGGGATGTGGGGATCTTAGTTCCCTGACCAAGAAATGAACCCAGCAGACCTGGCAGTGAGACCACCAAGTCCTAACCACTGGACCACCAGAAAAACCCCCTCCCATCTCTTGATTACAGGAAATAGGCCTCATTCATTCCATGACCTTCCCTGAGTTGCAAAGGCAGATTCAAACTTGCTAATTAGAGACAAAGGTCCATATAGTCAAAGCTACGGTTTTTCCAGTAGTCATGTACTGATGTGAGAGCTGGACCATAAAGAAGGCTGAGTGCCAAAAGATAGATGCTTTTGAACTGTGGTGTTGGAGAAGAGTCCTGAGAGTCCCTTGGACTGCAAGATCCAACCATTCAATCCTAAAGAAAATCAACCCTGAATATTCATTGGAAGCACTGATGCTGAAGCTGAAGCTCCAATGCTTTGGCTCCCTGATGCAAAGAGCTGACTCATTGGAAAAGACCCTGATGCTGGGAAAGACTGAAGGCAGGAGGAGAAGGAGACAAGAGAGAACGAGATGGTTGGATGGCATCAGTGACTCAATGGACGTGAACTTGAGCAAGCTCCAGGAATGGTGATGGACAGGGAAGCCTGGCACACTGCAGTCCATGGGGTCGCAAACAGTTGGACACGACTCAGTGACTAAACAACAATTAGAGAAGGGAGGGGATGCAGAAGCAAGGAACAGTCAAGAGAAACAACAGAGCAGCCTTGGTGCAGGTCTCAATATCTCTGAGCTGTTTTGCAGATACTGAAACCCTCACCAGATGGGAGAAATCCCAGACCAGCTGGAACCAGGTTGATGATGTTGACTTCCACTTCAGCACCAACTAGTCAGATTACCCATGAGCTAGTTGATCACATCTTCTGTCAACAGTTACTATGAAACTTCTTACTACCCACTCCAGGTTGGGACACACTGACTGTTTTGAGGGCATTAGCCCACTGATCCCCTTTGCCTGGCAAAGCAATAAAGCTAGTCTTTCCTATTTCACTAAAGCCTGTCCCTGAGAATCAATTTGGTGTCAGGGTACAGAGGCCAGATTTGGCTTCAGAAGCTGTTGCCACATTTCCATCAGAGGTAAAGAATTTGACTGAAGAGGAAGGAAAGGATACCATCCAAAGCAAGTCTTCATGTGATGAAACTGGGCTCTTCTGGAAGAAGAGTTCCTACAGAACCAAACACCATCCGGGAAGCTCTAGTTTTTTAATCACGAGCCACCCATTCTCCTTGCTTGGCCCTTTTGCTAAATCTTTCTCTGCTCCAAACTCTTGTCTGAGTTTGTTTGGCCTTATTGTGTGTCAGGCACATGAACTTGCATTCAGCAACAAACCTACCATCATAAAAGTGCAAAGGAGGCACTAGATCATAAAACATGGAAGAGCAGATTAACTCTGGTATTACTGGCATTGCTACAGAGCATATGTTAATGGCAGGAGTTGTATACAGAGCAAAGACCCAACAGGTTTTCAAAAACAAAACCAATAATTATCTGCTTGTATTCTGACAACATAATCTAGGTGACAGCTATCTTGTTTATGGAATGGTTCTACCAATGCTTCATTCCAGAAATGAAAAATATTTGGAAAAGGAAGGGTTGGAATTTAAAATCCTATTACTAACAGACAATGTACCTGGTCATCCAGAATCTCTTTGCTATGAAAATATCAAAGTTGTATTTTTATCTCCAAATACAACCTCATTGCTTCAGCCACTTGACAAGCCATCAGTTTGACAAAGCCACATACACCTGCCTGACATCTGACCACATATGGTCAGCAATTAATGCAGATTTTAATCTGGACACAATGCAGTGCTTGAAATCATTACTATTGCCAATGAAAAATGTTCATCAGAGGTGCAGTAAGTGAATTAAAACCACACTCTTAATGCCTGTGGAAGAACTTATGAAGTCATGAATGATTTTAAAAGTTACTGAGGTTCAATGGAGAAGTTAGGAAACTCATTCATATAGCAAGACAAGTTGGTGGCAAAGGATCTGCCAACATGCTTGATGAAGAAGTGGAAGAACATACTGAAGGGCACTGAGAAGTGTTAACAAAGGAGTTACTGGACAAACTTGTGGAGTCATCTACTGAGAAAGAGGAAGGTAAAGCAACTGAAGCACAATCAGCAATGTGGACACTAATGAAATTTGCCAAAATGTTTCAAATTTCACAATTTCAAATATATGGAATATGACCCTCAGATGAAAAGAAGCATCATAGCAACTACTCACGATCACCAAAGGATTACAGCTGCTGCAGCAACACTTCAATGAGTTAAAGTGACAACTCCAATTACAATGTTTTCCCAAAAGCTTTCAGCAAAAAAACCTTCAACTATATCTCATGGATCCCCCAAATCATCTACTCAGACATTCAACCATGGACATTGTAATGGCTCAATGATCCTCCTTCTGATGTAGTCAGAAAGTCAATAGTAGCCTAAAGCTATGTCACAATGCCTCACTTCATCACATAGGCACTGTATCATCTCACATCATCTAAGGAAGGTAAGTACAAGACAATCTTGAGAGTGAGACCACATTTACCCAAGTTTTATTACAGTATATAGTTAAAATTGTTCTATTATTGTTGTTGTTCATCTCTTAATGTGCCTAATTTATAAGTTAAACTTTATTGTAGGTAAGTAAATATAGGAAAAAACTTCGCAATTACAGGGCATACTATCTGCAGTTTCAAGCATCCACTGGGATCCTGGAACATATTCCCCCTCAGTTAAGGAGGAAGTACTGTAGTTTTCTTGCTTCGGAGTCTCCTTGGAGAACCTTTAACCCAAACTGCTCAGAGGGAGGGGTGTTGAGAGTTTTGTCTGGCTGGCTTCTCCCCTCCTGTCTAGTTGCACCCTTATGAAGCCCCTAAGAACTCTTCACACGGCATGGCATCCTCCTTTGACGTGGGCCTAGAGCGGTACCCAAGGTCACATGGCACCTAGCACTGTGCCTGGGATCAGGAACAGGCTTAGTAAGTTTTTGGTGAATGAACCAGTAACTTAAGAACTAGATATAGCACAGGAAACTCTTCAATACTATGTAATAACCTATATGGGAAAAGAATCTAAGGAAGAATGTGTTTGTGTATATATATATATATATATATATATATATATATATATATATAACTGATTCACTGTGCTGTATTGCTGAAACGAACACAACATTGTAAATCCACTATACTCACAACAAAAACAAAAACACCCAAAACTAGAATCCAAAACAGGGCTCCTAATTCCTAGTTCTCCATTATATCACCTCTACTACAACCACCAGTCACACCATCTCCTCTGAGTGCAACCTGAGTAGATTTTCCCAGATGGTCACATTAAGCAATCAAAATGTACAAGATAAATTCCCTTCCTTGAAAGAGTTTATAATATGACCTATTGTTTCTTTAGTGTTAAATTATCACTGATTAAAAGCAAGATACTCGTTAACTAGGGCAAAAGGAAGAATATTATCATACATCTCTAAGGCTCCAACTATCTATAACATTCACTTAGTATAATTCCTGAACCAAGCTTGGAGGAGAAAAAACTAGTAGTACCTGGGCACAGCCTTTTACTAATTATTGTGTTAGTTAACATTTACTGAATGCTACATGAGTTCTAATTGATCCTCCACTTCTATCTTTATGTTCTTGGTTGGATTATCAAGCCCCTCCATGCCTGAGTTCCTCATCTATAATGAAAAAAAAAAAGAAGCAATCTCAAATTACAGTGTGTATGCATACAGAATGCTCAGACCTTATTCCTTTTCTGTGCTCTATTTTGTATGGTTATTGGAGAGACAAAGACACTTCTGAATTCTTATGAACAAAAAATGTTATACAGGGACGTCCCTGGTGGTCCAGTGGTTAAGAATCCACCTTCCAGTGCAGGGTACTGGGGTTTGATCCCTGATTAGGGAACTAGGATCCCAGATGCCATGTGGACTGCATGCCACAGCTATAGGTCCATGTGCTCTGGAGCCCACATGCCACAAAGAACCAATGCAGCCACAAATACGTTTTAAAGATGTAATACAGTGTACTAAATAAAATGGGAGGGGGGGTACAATCACCTTTGGAGAGAGGTGTTCTCTCCCCATTTCACAGAAAGGAAATTGAAGATAAGGATGAAGATTCACTCCAAACTACACTCTTTCCACTACATTATTCTGCTTCTGAAAGAGTGGCAATTAACACCATGCCTCTGATTTTAAAAGCTTCCTTGGGGCCATACAGTTTCCCTTCATGCTCTCCTCTGGACATTATCTTATTCCTAAGGCTTTAATAACTAGGTATTGGTAACTTCCAAATTTTATTCCTAGTCTGGGTTTTCCTACCCAGTTTTCTACCTGTATATCCAACAATCTAGTTGAAATGTTTGGTATGCCAAATTTAACTGTGAATTTTCCCATCTAATTAACTGCTCATTATCTACCCAGTTGTTGGGAGTTTTTACCCTCCTCCATCCACTGTTCTTTATTTTTTTAGGCTCTTAGTTGCAGCAAGTGGGATCTAGTTCCCTGACTAGGGATCAAACCTGGGCCCTCTGCATTGGGAGCTTGGAGTCTTAGCCACTGGACTCTCAGGGAAGTCGCCCATCCACTGTTCTTTAATTTGTTAATCTAACTTATAGCATCCCTGTGCTATAGATTCTATCATTCTCCCAATCTTACAAATAAGAGATTAAATGACTTTTTCTCAGTCATTAAGTAGCAGTTAGGCTTTTAACATGGAGGTGACATGCCTGCTATGTTCCAGACACTATGAATGACTTCCCCCATTCATCCACTGCTAACTCCCAGCCCAGGCAGTCACTCCGCACCCGACCACTGCAGACTGTTGAGCACAAATGGTCTCTAATATCCACACCTACTCGCTTCTGTTCTCCAAACAGCAACTGGAGTGATCTTTTGAAAATAAAGTTCTTCAAAAGGGAGGGGACATATGCATACCTGTGCATACATGGTATACATGGTTGATTCATGTTGATATACGGGAGAAACCAACACAATATTATAAAGCTATTATCCTCCAATTAAAAATAAATTTAAAAAAAAGTTCTGATCCCATCCGTCTCTCGAAATCTTTCAATAACTTTCAATTATCTTTGTCTCAGGTGGTTCTTACACTGGCACTTAACATTCCTGCTAAACCAGTCTTTTTTTTACTTTTGGTATCCCAGATTATTTTATTCTCTCTTCTTAGGCCTTTTAAAATGTGGCTCCTTTTACCTCAAATAACTGCCCTATTTAACTCCTTTCTCCTTCCCAAGTAAACTAAAACATTACTTCTGTGGAAAAGAGGTTTCTTCCTGTTCCCTGTGCCCAGCAGACTGTAAGAATCATGAAAAAAGGTCCCAAGACTGTTTTTGTTCTTTGCTCTCTTCCCAGTTCCTAGAACTGTCCATGGCATATAGCAGGGGCTATGTAAATATACGAAAGAACAAGGAATGTGGGACTTCCCTGGTGGTCCAGGGGCTAAGACTCAGTGCTCCCAAGGCAGGGGGCCCTGGATTTGATCCCCAGAACTGGATCCCACAGGCTGCAATTAAGAGTTCACATGCAGCAACTAAGAAAAAAAATATCCTGAATGTCACAACGAAGATCAAAGATCTCATGTGCAACTAAGACCTGGCACAGCCAAATTAATAAATCAAAAAATTTTTTAAAAAACAATAGGGAACACAGGGCAAGGCTAGGAGATATCACCTCTCACTACCTGGTGCGTAGTCCAAGCTTTAAGACTTAAGATAATGACTGGGTATTTAAGTGAAGTGGGTTCTGTTCTATTAGGAGGATCAAAAATAAGAGACACTGACACTGACAATAAATTAGTTGGTGTTTTATTGGTTGTTAACACTGAGGCGTATCTCCACGATACTGTTCACTTCTGGGTCCTGACAAAGAATCCTATTTTCTGCTAAGCCTTCACCGCCTTTTCATTTTTTCATACACAAGGACAAGGGAAAGATTTTAAGAATATGCAATCTTATAATGCAAATCATTAACAAATATGGAGAACAATGAAAAGAGATACTTAACCCCTTCTTGCCATGAAACTAGAACTGAGGATGTCAACTCAATTTTAAAAGCTAAAGCAGACTATACTGGACTTCCCTGGCAGTCCAGTGGTTACGACTCCACACTTCCACCACAGGGGACTTGGGTTGGCTCCCTGGTTGGGGAACTAAGATCTTGCATGCCACATGGTGTAGCACGCCTACCCAAAAAACAGACATCAGATATACAGTATGAGTGTTATTATCTTCAATTTGGGAATCCTGTGAGGAGATATATGTATCCATACAATTCAAACAATGCTCACAACTCCTCTACCTAACATTACCCTCAAAGTCACAGGAGAAAATCAGTCTTTCTGTTTACAGCCAGAATGACCCCTATAATGCTTACTGGATTTGGTCCTGAATGACTTTAAGTTGTTTCAAAACCTCAAAAACATCTTAGGAGTAGGAAGATTTCTGATCACAAAGGATATTTCAAAGAATGGGCCACTAGTTCTGAAGGTCATTCCAAAACAAAGTCTCAAGCATTTTGCCCGTTCTTGGAAAAAGTTTGTATATGACATTCTTTCAAATGCATAAATTCCATTTTAAGAAAAAAAATCAGAGTGCTTTACAGTCAGCCAGTTATCTTCAAAGGCAACAGGGCAGATGTCACAGCTCAGCCCGCTGTGCACTGGGGCACTCTTCTGGTTTCTCTCCTCTAGAGCATCTTGTGACAGAAAAGATGCATAAGGTCACTGACAAGATTCAGAGCAATATGTGCTAGGTTGTTTCTGTAACTGAAGCTTGAGCAGTTTTCGAGCTGGTGAAGGATCTAACTGTTGAGTGCTTCTCTTCCCTGCAGAGAAAAGGAGCCAAAAAATACATTTCAATTGAATTCAAATACCACCACTGAAAATTTACTGTGTGAATACTGTGCCAGATCCTGAAGGGTATTCGAAGGACAACTTAAAAGCACATTTGCCCTCAAGGAGATGGCTCTCTGGTAGGAAAGCCAGCTGCAACTACAACCACAGTACAATCTAATAGGGACTTCCCCAGTGGTCCAGTGACTAAGAATCTTGGCTCCCATTGCAGGGTGCCCGGTTCAATCCCTGGTCAGAGAACCAGATCACAAATGCAACTAAGAGTTCACAGCCTGCAACTAAAGATCCCACATGCTGCAACTAAGACCCGGCATAGCCAGATAAATAAATATTATTTTTTAAAAAAGTAATGTCACTGTCACTTGGTGAATTCTTGAAGAATGAAAAAGAGAAAAAAGGCAATGGACAGATACTTCTTGTCCTGGATCTATCAAACAACACAGTTTGTCAGTTTGTGGAGATTTAATTCTCAGTCTACTGTGCTCCTGTCTAAAAATTTCCAATTAACTTTGAGTACTCACAATAGTAATTTGTTATTGTGAGGGGGAAATAAAAGTCACTAGATACAGGCCTTACCCTTGGAGACCACTGTTTGTATCCATACAACGCAAACAGTGCTCACAACTCCTCCACCTAAAATCACCCTCAGAGTCACAGGAGAAAATCAGTCTCATTCCCTTTACAATCAGAATGACCCCTAAAATGTTTTGAAGGGCAGTGTACCTCCGAAGAGCCATTAGATGTAAAACAGTGTAAGCCCTGCTCCCCTTAAGACAGGCTTACCGAGCTGTACTGACACCTCCTGTAGGCACTGGGTACTTTCGGCCATAAACGCGTGCAGCTGCTTCACGGATCCTTGCAGTTCATCCATCTGCAGACAACAGACAACTGTGAACTGGAAGAGTGCACGGGTTCTGCACGGGAACACACCAGGCGAGCTCCTGCTCAGGAGCTTCGCTTTGCTGCTCTTTCAACCTGGAATGCTTATGCCAGACATTTTGTTTGCCCTTTCACATCCATACCCTGCCCCTCTCCACACCGCTTTACTCCTAAGCAGACTGACCTACACAACCTCAACAGGATCCCAGGTCCTCTGGCTTCTGGGTGGGCTTGCCCAAGAGGGAGCCAAGTAGGAGAGAGCTGAATGAGCTCAGGGTTATTTTTACCTGGGCCTGCTCCTGGAAGTGTCATCTGGAGTTAGTAGTGTCTCTCAACTGAAGACCATGGCTCTTTCAGAGCAGCCCACTATTCAACTCCCTGCCAGGTACCACAATAACTGTTTCACCCTCCAGGTGAAAAGTAGGAACAGCTCGGCTACCTCTAAGCCCCAGATCACTTCAATGCACTTCTGAATTCCTGATACCCACATCTTTATATTCAGCCCCTTTGTAAACACACTCTCCTTACCCTATATCAAATGCCACCTGCTTCCTGTTCATATTGGGCTGACCAGAAAGTTCGTTTGGGTTTTTGTAAGCTCTTATATAACCTGAACAAACTTTCTGGCCAACCTACTACTTGGATTGAGGGACTTCGCTGGTGGTCCAGGAGATAAGACTGTACTTCCAATTCATGAGGTGCAGGTTCAATCCCTGGTCAGAGAACTAAGATCCCACATATTGTGTGGTGCAACCAAAATAAAGTAACAGAAACAAATAAAAAAGTCCAACTTGAGACTTCATGCCGTAAGTTCAAGATGGTATTTTGGCAACAAAAAAAAAGAATGGGGTTGACATTCTTCAAAATGTCCTTATGGCTCACTTCCTCATTTCTTTCCAATCTTTATTAAAGTGGCACCTAAGAAGGGCCTTCAAATCCTCTATATAGCAAACAGAAGCCCTCCCTACACATTCTCTTCCTCTACCTACTTATTAGCATTTATCACTATTTACTTGTTTATTTTCTTTCATTGTCTCTCCATGTTTCCCCAAGGTAGAGCTGAATATATTTATCTAATTACACATATTCTCCAGCTCTTTTAACAAGGATGAGAAGGTATCAAAGCTGGATAACTCAGCCAAAGAAACATGACCCAACTCACCACCAACTCCATACAATCAAAGAGTTTAGTCTGGTTCTGCAGCATCTTCTGGTAGTCAGGTTTTGTATTAAGGACTTCACTCTGGGAAGACCCAACATACATTCTAGGTTCCACTTCAACTTCAGTATTTTTGGTGTCAGCTGATCCTCTAAAAACAAAACAAAAAGGCTTTCAAATAATTTTACAATCATTTTCTGTGGGAAAATAGTAAAGATTTACCTAGGGAAAACACTTCCTAAAAAGCTTTACTAACCTGAATCAATATTCTTCCACCCCATGGTAAGCATAGGTTCTCTTACTAACAGGAGATTCTGAGATAATTATCCAGTATTAATGTTTTTATACCTCTGGACTCCAGAAATGCTAGGTTAGTTGACTCCATCTAACAGTAAGCTCCATTTACAAAAAGGACTACTCCTGGGGTAAAGCCTGAAGTTAACATCTATGATCCTTTACCAAAAAGATGTTGGCCCACTTCAATTATCTAAAATAAAATTGCTGATGACTCTTTAATCATAACAACCCAATGAGGTAGGTAGTAATATTATCTCATTTTCAAATGAGGAACTTCAGATTAAGTGGACTGCCCAAGGTCACAGAACTAAGGAGTAGTTAGGATTTGAACAGAGACAGTCTGCTTCCAGAAGCTTTCCTCTTAACTATAAACTATGGCCTGTCAAAAGTGTTTATTCTGAAACTGCCATCTTACGCATTTACTGTCTTCATACATAGGACATTTAAAGGGTGAAAAAAGTAATAAGCATCAATGCTTGGATTAGGGAAGTTTCTCATACTGTGCTCCTCAAGGTGCCTCTCCATTAAGAGGCCACTTTCACAATTACTATTTTGGCTAATGTTTTATAGTTGTGTTTCTATCTAAGGTGCTGTTTGGGGGAAAAAAGCTTAAAATCACTGGTTTGGACAGTAAAATGAAACCAAAACCTAGCACTTTCCCATTTTATCATGCCTTTAAGACCCAAAGATCTTCTCTCTCCTGTAGACCCACTTCCATCACCTCTTTCACCCCTGTGTCTCCATGAGGGCCCTGGCTGTGGTTCTCTCCCATAGTTGCAGCTCAAAGGCTGTGTGCTCACTGAAGTCCCTTGATCCTGTTCCTGGCCCAGCCCCAGGCTGCCAGGTACAGGGCAGAGACATGCCTGCCTCCCCCAGAATGTGGAACAGCAGCCAAGGGCACAGAACAGAGGCAATTCTGTTCTTTGACTGAAAATAGTGACAACTCTTCCTTCCCAGCCCCCTCACTGTCCATTTTCAGTCACACTGTTCATATATACTCCACAGAGACTTGACAAGTTGACTGGCCTGTAAGACTGAATTCATCATTCAATCTGTGCTAACAGAACTGAAATCAAATCAAAAGTTACAAGGTAAAACTCTCCTATTTCCTGTCACAGATCTAACCTTGATAAGATCTCTTCAGCCTCTTCCTGGTAGCGCAGCAAGAGCTGATCCCAACTCTGACGTTCTAAAGAAAACCTAGAGAAGCAGGAAGAAATTCAGTTAACTTTTGATCATCTCATTCTGAATCACTCAGGGTAACCATACATTAGGTGTCACTCTGGTTCTAAGATGTAAATAAAAACGTCATAAAAAAGATTAGAAAGCACTACCAAGTCAGAGGATATTAACTTAATCAAATCAAACATTGCGTCTTTACATCAAATCTACGTCCTTAGTCTCCAGACTCCTTTCTATGACACTGGCCATCAGTACAGTCCATAAACCACTCCAGTGTTTTTGCCTGAGAAATCCCATGGTCAGAGGAGGCTGGTGGGCTACAGTCTATGGGGTCAAAAAAGAGTCGGACACAACTGAGTGACAAAACAACAACAGTACATAAAATCCCAGTGTGCAGCTTTCTAACTTCCAGTGTGGATACAGCAGTACTGACACACTGAAAAGGTTGTTTACCATTCATTTTTCCTGGGTTTGGTTATCTTCCCCAGACAAATTTAATTTCCCAACAGAAGTCCACTCATTTTCACTTACTTTGTTATATATTCCTTCATCTCAGCCACTGATGTTTCCAGAGCAATATCTGATACTCTTCTAGAACAGACAAGATTATGAGATTAACAGAAATCTTCCAAGAGTGCCTGCTTTTAGTACTGGATGTCTCACATAATTTTAACAGCAATAAAACATGTTCAGAATTTATCTTTCAACGAATATTTATTCTTGGACTCTAATTCACTTTTGCACTAGGTAATAGCCTTCTCAGTACATTTCTCAGTATATTTGAACCTCTCTTTAAATATTCCTTTTGTATTTTTCATTGCTTAAAAATTCTGTGACTGACCACTGGATTCAGAAGAAAAGCCAAAACTCCTTAACCTGGCACTTAAGGTTCTCTGTGTTCTAGCTCTGTTCAGCTCATTAACTTTGATTCCTACTGTTACCTTTTATCTATTCTATCCATATCATGCCTCTCAGCCTCAAATATCTGCCGTTTCCATCTCCAAAGTTTTGTTCACACCATTTTTTTTTAATTTAGCCTCTTCCCCTCCCACTAATCAAAACCTTAATAGTTTTTTCACACAACTGTCTTGTCTTTGCACTTAAATTGAAGCTTTTGGTTGGATATGTTCTACTTAAACCAATAGCTTGGTTAAGTAGGGTGATTAAATCTAATGGCAAAACAGGAGGCATTGAAAACGCCAAATTTTGCAGATGTACTTGGTACTCTACCTGGCAAAGGCAAATCAGCTGTGTCACCTTTTATGTTTTTCTATTAAAGCCTGTGACAAACAGCCTCTATCACCTCTAGCTGCAATACAGTGGGCTATGGCTTAAATATACTGCATTAAAAGAGAAGCAATGTCAAGATAACACAGTTTTCATTTCCTGAATAGCAATGTTAATTCTAAGGATCCATGGAAAGACAGACCTTTGTGAAGCTGAAAGTTTTAAGATCAAGTCACTTAATTTGTTGCAGGATGAGGAGAGGGTTCGGTGTTGCCCCTGCTGAGGGACTACCAGTTTTGGGGGGTACAGCAGCTGTAAAATTTCTTAATATTCTTGCTGGCCAACAGCTAAAAACATGACTTTATTTCCAACTGGCATGGCTAGCAAAAATATGAATGCTTTTCGTCTCATCTTCACATATTTGGTTCCTCCTCACTATCCAGGTCTTACAGGTCTCAGTGCAAATGTCAAATCATTAGAGGACATCTCTGAACACTCTAGCTTAAGTTGACCACTCCCTCAAGCCACTATCATGTTAACTGCCCAGTTAGATTATCACTGAAATCATTCAGATTATATCTGAAGTCATTATTTTCAAAGTATTTGACTGTCTCTCCTACTACAATGAATAAGAAGAAAGATCTTGTTTGATTATTTATCACTCTATCTCCAGCTTCCAGAAGAGCATGGGACATAGAAGATGCTGGATAAACATTTGATGAGTGAATAAACAACTGTCTAATTAACTCTTATTTCTCCATAGAAGCCATAGTGATTGCCCACAGGCACATGAAGATGCTCTACATCACTATCAGAGAAATGCAAATCAAAACTATAATGAGGGGCTTTCTCAGGATGTCTCAGTGGTCAAGAATCCTCCTGCCAATGCAGGAAACACTGGTTCAATCCCTGATCCAGGAAGATCCCACATGCCTCGGAGCAACTAAGCCCATGCACCACAACTACTGAGCCTGTGCTCCAGAGCCTGAGAGCCGAAACCAAGCCCACGTACTGCAACTAAACTGAAGCCTGTTCACCCTGGAGACGGTGCTCTGCAACAAGGTGGCCACCACAATGAGAAGCCCATGTACCACGACTAGAGAGTAGCCCCTGCTCACTGCGACTAGAGAAAAACTCCCGCAGCAACAAAGACCCAGCACAGCCAAACATTAAATAAACAAATAAAATTATATATAGAAACTATAGGGAGGTATCACCTTATTGGCCATCATGAAAAAGTCTACAAATAATAAATGCTGGACAGTGTGTAGAGAAAATGAAAACCTCCCTAACATTGCTGGTGAAGTGTAAACTGGCGTGGTCACTATGGAAACAATATGAAGTTCCTTAAAAACTACAATAGAGCTACCGTATGACCCAGCAACCTAACCCCTAGGCATACATTTGGAAAAGACAGAAACTGATTCAAAAAGATACATGTACCGCAACGTTCACAGCAGCACTATTTACAAAAGCCAAGACATAGAAGCAACCTAAATGTCCATCAACAGATGAACAGATAAAGATGTGATGTATGTGTACACACACACACACACACACACACACACACACACAGGAATATTACTCAGCCATAAACAAGGAAATAATGCCATTTGCAGCAACATGGATGGACCTAGAAATTATCATATTAACAGATTAAGTCAGACAAAGAAAGACAAATTCTGTGAATCACTTACTTGCGGCATGTAAAATATGACACAAATGAACTGAAGTACACACACACACACATATAACTGAATCATTTTGATGTACACTAGAAATTAACACAACACTATAAATCAACTATACTTCAATTTAAAAAATTAAAAAATAAAAAGTCCTAATTCAATTGTAATTTTGGAGAGAAAGGGATGTTCTTACCCTTCTGAATCTTCAAAACATTTTTGTAGTGTTCCATTACTTTCCAGTCTGTCTGCAAAATGTTTCAATTCTTCAGAAAGGGAAGATGCTACAGAGAATAAAATTACATGATATAAAATAAAAAGAATAACTTTTCACAGTGAGCTGCTGACAAACATGTAACATACTTAAGGTGGTCTCAGCTCTAGGGTCACCTGTTAAATTCTGGCCTTCTCACTCATTCAAAAAAGTGATATAAATATGCAGGAGGATTTTATCTTTTTTCTTTGGGTAGCTACAGATAAAATGTTCAACTCCTATTTATAAAAGACAACTCCTCTTCGTAACATTTATCATAGTGTTTTTCACACGACTGATGAAGAAGCAGTTTAAAAGATGTGTTAGAAAGAGGTATCTGCATTGACAATTCACTCTTTCAAGAGATCTAATCTGCTGGCACTGGGTGAAAAAACATATTACAGAAGTCAGAAATGCTAGCAGCAAATGGGCATAAGGTAAAAACAGGTCTCTGCTTAGACTTAAAAACAGTTCACAATCAAATTCAGGTGAGGAATGCTGAGGGGGAAAAGATATGTTAAACAGCTATCAAAATAACCTGGACATGTCTACCCTAATTATGGTAATAGTGCAGTTCGGAGATAAACAGCTTTAACTGGCAAGTAAGCCTGAGTTCATGTATTTTCTAGGTCTTTTATTTCTGACCTGGATGATTGTATAATTACACTGTAAGAAGAACAGCACTTCCTAGAAAGCTGAAAATTGACTCCTGGGGAAGAATATTTGCAACTTAGGCCACAGACAAAAGCTAATTTCCTTAACACATAAAGAGTGCCTGCAAAACCAATATAAGAGGCAAAATCTCAATTTTAAAAAATGAACAAAGGATATGGACAGACAATACATAGAAAGTAACATACAAATGGCTCTCCTCTAAAAATATGAAAAATTATTCTCTTCAAAAGAAAAGAAACACAGATTAAAACCCCAAAAAGACCTCTAAATAATACCTACTAAATAACTAAAAAGTCTAAACTTTTAGTTACAGTATACTTATACTGGTTTCAGTGTGTCTGCCCTCTGATGCCCTCTCGCAACACCTACCATCTTTCTTGGGTTTTTCTTACCTTGGACATGGGGTATCTCTTCACGGCACACTGAAACGGCACACTGAAACCATAATCACAGAATACTAGCCCATCTGATCACACAGACCACAGCCCTGTCTAACTCAATGAAACTAAGCCATGCCGTGTGGGGCCGCCCACGACAGACAGGTCATGGTGGAGAGGTCTGACAGAATGTGGTCCACTGGAGAAGGGAATGACAAACCACTTCAATATTCTTGCCTTGAGAACTCCATGAACAGCATGAAAAGGCAAAATGATAGGATACTGAAAGAGGAACTCCCCACGTTGGTAGGTGCCTGATATGCCCAGAAAGAATGAAGGGATGGAGCCAAAACAAAAACAATACCCAGTTGTGGATGTGACTGGTGATAGAAGCAAGCTCTGATGCTGTAAAGAGCAATATTGCATAGGAACCTGGAATGTTAGGTCTATGAGTCAAGGCAAATTGGAAGTGGTCAAACAGGAGATGGCAAGAGTGAATGTTGATATACTAGGAATCAGTAAACTAAGATGGACTGGAATGTGTGAATTTAACTCAGATGACCATTGTATCAACTACTGTGGGCAGGAATCTCTTAGAAGAAATGGAGTAGCCATCATGGTCAACAAAAGAGTCCGAAATGCAGTACTTGGATGCAATCTCAAAAATGACAGAATGATCTCTGTTCGTTTCCAAGGCAAACCATTCAATATCACGGTAATCCAAGCCTATGCCCCAACCAGTAATGCTGAAGAAGCTGAACGGTTCTATGAAGACCTACAAGACCGCTTAGAACTAACACCCAAAAAAGATGTCCTTTTCATTATAGGGGACTGGAATGCAAAAGTAGAAAGTCAGGAAACACCTGGAGTAAAAGGCAAATTTGGCCTTGGGAGTACAGAATGAAGCAGGGCAAAGGCTAATAGAGTTTTGCCAAGAGAACGCACCGGTCATGGCAAACACCCTCTTCCAACAACACAAGAGAAGACTCTACACATGGTCATCACCATATGGTCAACACTGAAATCAGACTGATCATATTCTTTGTAGCCAAAGATGGAGAAGCTCTATACAGTCAGCAAACACAAGACTGGGAGCTGACTGTGGCTCACATCATGAACTCCTTATTGCCAAATTCAGACTTAAATTGTAGTGGAAGTGAGAAATAGATTTAAGGGACTAGATCTGATAGACAGTGATGAACTACAGACGGAGGTTTGGGACATTGTACAGGAGACAGGGATTAAGACCATCCCCATGGAAAACAAATGCAAAAAAGCAAAATAGCTGTCTGAGGAGGCCTTACAAATAGCTGTGAAAAGAGAAAGGAAAAAGCAAAGGAGAAAAGGAAAGATATTCCCATTTGAATGCAGAGTTCCAAAGAATAGGAAGGAGAGATAAGAAAGCCTTCCTCAGCGATCAATGCAAAGAAATAGAGGAAAACAATAGAATGGGAAAGACTAGAGATCTCTTCAAGAAAATCAGAGATACCAACAGAACATTTCATGCCAAGATGGGCTCGATAAAGGACAGAAATGGTATGGACCTAACAGAAGCAGAAGATATTAAGAAGAGGTGGCAAGAATACACAGAAGAACTGTACAAAAAAGATCTTCACAACCCAGATAATCACGATGGTGTGGTCACTCACCTAGAGCCAGACATCCTGGAATGTAAAGTCAAGTGGGCCTTAGAAAGCATCACTACAAACAAAGCTAGTGGAGATGATGGAATTCCAGTTGAGCTATTTCAAATCCTGAAAGATGATGCTTTGGAACTGCTGCACTCAATATGCCAGAAAATGTGGAAAACTCAGCAGTGGCCACAGGAATGAAAAAGGTCAGTTTTCATTCCAATCCCAAAGAAAGGCAATGCCAAAGAATGCTCAAATTACCGCACAATTGCACTCATCTCACAGGCTAGTAAAGGAATGCTCAAAATTCTCCAAGCCAGGGTTCAGCAATACGTGAACCGTGAACTTCCAGATGTTCAAATTGGTTTTAGAAAAGGCAGAGGAACCAGAGATCAAATTGCCAACATCCACTGGATCATCGAAAAAGCAAGAGTTTCAGAAAAACATCTATTTCTGCTTTATTGATTAGGCCAAAGCCTTTGACTGTGTGGATCACTATAAACTGTGGAAAATTCTGAAAGAGATGGGAATACTAGACAACCTGACCTGCCTCTTGAGTAACCTGTATGCAGGTCAGGAAGCAACAGTTAGAACTGGACATGGAACAGACTGGTTCCAAATAGGAAAATGAGTACGTCAAGGCTGTATATTGTCACCCTGCTTATTTAACTTATATGCAGAGTACATCATGAGAAACGCTGGGCTGGAGGAAGCACAAGCTGGAAAAAAGACTGCCGGGAGAAATATCAATAACCTCAGATATGTAGATGACACCACCCTTATGGCAGAAAGTGAAGAGGAACTAAAAAGCCTCTTGCTAAAAGTGAAAGAGGAGAGTGAAAAAGTTGGCTTAAAGCTCAACATTCAGAAAACTAAGATCATGGCATCTGGTCCCAGCACTTCATGGCAAATAGATGGAGAAACAGTGGAAACAGTGTCAGACTTTATTTTTCTGGGCTCCAAAATCACTGCAGATGGTGATTGCAGCCATGAACTTAAAAGATGCTTACTCCTTGGAAGGAAGGTTATGACCAACCTAGATAGCATATTAAAAAGCAGAGACATTACTTTGCCAACAAAGGTCCATCTAGTCAAGGCTATGGTTTTTCTAGTGGTCATGTAAGGATGTGAGAGTTGGACGGTGAAGAAAGCTGAGCGCAGAATTGATGCTTTTGAACCATGGTGTTGGAAAAGACTCTTGAGTACCTTGGACTGCAAGGACATCCAACCAGTCCATCCTTCCTAAAGGAGATCAGTCCTGGGTGTTCACTGGAAGGACTGATGTTGAAGCTGAAACTCCAATAGTTTGGCCACCTCATGGGAAGAGTTGACTCATCTGAAAAGACCCTGGTGCTGGGAAGGATTGGGAGCAGGAGGAGAAGGGGATGACAGAGGATAAGATGGCTGGATAGCATCACTGACTCGATGGACATGGGTTTGGGTAAACTCCGGGAGTTGGTGATGGACAGGGAGGCCTGGTGTGCTGCGATTCATGGGATCGCAAAGAGCTGGGCATGACTGAGCGACTGAGCTGAGCTTATACTAGTTAATTCTAATGTATCTTATTTTTACTTGAAAAGGCTTGTATAAAAAGGTATTATCCATTCACTGTAATAACAAAAGACTGAAAACAAACCTAAAAGTCCACCAATAAAGAACTATTTAAATCAAAGATGGTACATTTATAAAATAGAGTATCATGTAGCTGCTAAAATGTCAAGACAGCTCTATCAGTGTGATAAAGAACTATCTGCAAGATAAATTAAGGTTTAAAAAACCAATAAACAAGATTAAGAACAGTGTGTAGCGAGGATTATTCATTTGATTTTAATGGGTAAATGTTTAGAAATACAGTAAATCTGCAGATACCCAAGAAGCTGGTGGCTGTGGTTGCCTCTGGGAGGAGAGGAGCTGAGACGGTCATGGGGCAACAGAGGCTTACTTTTAGAGCTTCTAAACTTTGTAAGCACACATTTGTATCTTTTTTAATGGAGTTCCCGCCTGGTTGTGTAAGGTAGCAGTTCCTGTAAACAGGGACCCTGAGAGTGAGGGTTCAACCAACCCTAATGGAAGGTACAGACCAAGGTCAAAGCTCAAGTGTCTTGTCTTAGCAACTTACCTTTGGCTCTAAAACCTTCAAGACTGAAGCCCTCAGTTCCCCTTAGGAAAGGTTCAAGTTTCTGAACAGAGAACTAAATAAAGAAAAGCATTTTCAGTAAAACACCTAAGATTTGCCAGGCCGGTCCTAAATTCACGTAACCTTAGAACATTTAATAAATGTGAGTAAGCATGATTTAATTCTACACCTAAGATTTTTCATATAAAGAACATAAAAAGGTAAGGAAAAAACTTTGTTGCCTAGATTACGTGATGCAATTTTTGATTCAGGAGAAAAAACGGTTCTTTAATTCACACAAATGACTTGCTTATCTAAAGTGATACAATCACCAGTTAGTCATATAATTCCAATTTACAGAACAGCCAGATTTCAAATGTCTGCTTAAACTTAAGATATGACCTCCACCCACCTTAAAGTCCCACCATTTGCTGCTAATGAGCAAAATATACTAGAGAGGGGAACTCTCTTAACTGCTCAGTTAGCCACAGCAATATCAATAGGACTGGTAGAGTTTGATCCAGAGACAAAGCTTCTGGGATTAAATCTGGCTTTTAAATTAATCTCAGTAGAGAGAAACACCTTTTACTCTTTACTGATAAATCATACAGTACTGACGTGTATTTGGGGATGTCACAATAACAGTTGAAAAAAGAAAACACTCCCAATCCTGAGACTCTTGACTCTCACCTGGAAACTGGAAAGGAGGAGAGAGCTCAGCCGTTTGCTTTCTGTTAGGTCAACACTGATGGATCTGCAGAGCTCTAACATAAAATATTACCACATTCAAAGAGCTAGACACTTATACAGTTAGCAAAGTAAAAAAAAGCCCTGAAAAACTCCCCTCCCTCTTGACGCAGTCCAACTTAAGGTAAGAAAACCCAAGCAGTCTTCTCTAATCTATCTTCTTACATCTAATTTGTTCAATATCACCAAAGAATGAAATTTACCTATCTGTGCATCCTAACTTTAAAAAGTTAAAAGAACCTTTTATATATTACCTTAAAATCTTATCTAGCTAAATAAAATAGATAAAAAAAATTTAACTTCTCTTTGTGTTTTATATTCAACATTTGAAGAAAGGAGATGGGAATATTTCAGAATTTTTATGATAGCCATTGCGGTGTGCTTTTTTTTTTTTTAGAGGATGAATTGCAGACTGAATCCAGGGGCCCTCGCTGGGTTAAGTTACCTTGCTTGTGAGCGAGTTATGGCACAGGTATGGATGCGAATAGATTATGGATATGGATGTGGATATGGGGGATAGGCATTGAGGGGGGGAAAGCAAAATATGGAACGCTTCACGAATTTGCGTGTCATCCTTGCGCAGGGGCCATGCTAATCTTCTCTGTATCGTTCCAATTTTAGTATATGTGCTGCCGAAGCGAGCACTGCGGTGTGCTTTTAAATACAGTGTCTTAAGAATCTTCTTATAAACTATGAGTTCCATTTTACAGATGGGGAAACTGAAGCTCAGAGGGAAGATACTTGCTTGAAGCCAGAGACAATAACACTAATAGTAAATTTGTTGAACACAGACTACCTAAGAGGCAATTTATTAAATTCTAACCTTCACCCTCACTTGAGGCAAGTGACTTATCAGTTTAACCATTTAACAAAGGTTAGGTGCTGGGCAACTTGCCCAAGGTCACACAGTACATCAGCCTGAACTAAACAGGCATTTTACATAATTATGCCACTGAATCCTCAAACAGCTATCAATAAAAGATGTAGATACTGTTCTTCTCAATTATGTCCATTTAAAAACATCAATTCTTATACAGCAAAGGAAATTTGCTTACAAATCTTTTCACCCTTCAGCCTCAGCTGGCTGTTTTTAAGTTTTTTTACGCCCTCTCTTGATTACTTCTTCTCACTTTTAGTCATGAAAAACAAGGTACCTTCTGTCTATAACCAAAGAAACCTGGGAAGTGGCCAGGAATAACCAGAAAATAACAAATCTTATACGTCAGTAATTTTTTTATTACACAGAATTTTAGGTCCACATGCTCTGGAACATAGATGAACATAATAAGAGTAACCTTAGGAAACTGAAATTTCTTGGCACATCTACAGAGGAAGTATTCAAGCATAACTGTGGTAGCAATTTTCTGATATGCTACTACATGGCTGTTTTTAGATAGATTTCCTTCTAAACATCAGACATTCAGGAAGTGAGGTAATAGCTTTAATCATGATAGCTTTACACAAGCTATATTTATTTACTATGTGCCAAGTACTGTGTTATGTATCAACTCATTTACTTCTCACAGTCTTGGAAAATAGGTGTTATTTCACCCCATTTACTGATGAGGACGGTAAAGCAAAGGAGGTTAAGTAGGCTGTTCAAGGTCACACAGCTAGTAAGTTCTTCCTGAAATGTGCTACAAGTTAAATCTTGTACTTCAGTGCTTCCTGAGATGCTATTATAAATTCACACAAAATCACATTCAAATACAGCATGTCTCAGAACTAGGTTTTTACCCTAGATATTTTTATGGGTTCTTCCTTTTGAGATATTTTCAGTTATAAAACCTAAAATCAGGTAGCAACCCATCCACCTTCTATTCTACTTTAGGATTCGAGGAAGAAAGCCAGAGGAAATCTTTACTTCTAGCCAATGTGAATGCTGAACAACTGTAAATCAGATTTTCTGTCCATGGTATAGATTACAATGTGTAGCTAATAACATGATATAAACAGCACTGATACTGAATACTTACTAGGTGTTTGACATCAGTACTTATAATCTGAGAATACTCCTATAGATGAGGACACAGAAGCTCAGAAAGGTGAAGTCATCTGTTCAGTCACATAGCTAGTAAGTAGCCAAGTCAAGCCTAACTTTCTGCTACACCTCACTGCCTCTTATCTGAGCTGGAGCTCCAGTCTTACGTACATAGCACCCCACCTGTGATGCCCTGATGAAAGGGAGGCAGTGACTTCCGCCGGTTTGTTTCTTTCATACTTGCTCGCCGCCAGGATTGCCTCCTGTCTTGATGACAGGCAGACTGATCTTGTGGGGACAAATGAAGGGACCGGGATTCAAGTCCTTCCTGGTGGCTGAGATCACCACTTTCCCCTTTTCGGGGGCTAAGGCCAAGGTGAATTCGTTCCTTTGAAACACGTTCAATCATCTCCAGGCAGGTGGATGATTTATTACACACTTCCACAGGGTTGGGATCTGATTCCAGTTGATGATCATGAGTCTTAGATGGCACTGGTTCCTCTTCTAGCACTTGTCATAAAAAAGTCAAAATACAGAATCAAACCCATCACAACTAAGTATCTGTGCAAAAAAGCGGCAAAAGGAAACATATGCCCCAGGTCATGAAAACACTGAGGAAGCATCTCTGCAAATACACAAATAAGTGATTTCAAATCCACCAAGAGCCAGGGAGGTATTTAGGTGAAGCTCACGAACCTGAACCCAAGGCAAGAAGGTACCGAACTTCACGACAGTACTCACCTTCTACCGTCTCGGGTCTAGAAGTCATCCTGAGTAGAGAACCCTGAAACAGGAAAATGAAGTAATCTGTTCTCCACATTTCAGTCCCAGTCTTGCTGGGGCTTTGCTCCCCCAGAATCAGCCTTGCCCATTCTCGTCTCTTTGAACTGCCCCTTTTTGCCCCATGAAATTCTACCCCCCTGACAAGGCCTGGCCCAACCTTACCTCCACACCTCTTCCACAGAACATCAGCAGGGCTCATCACCTCCTGTTCTGAATTTCTACAGAATTTATCACTAGAAATAACCTTATCTTCCTTGACACATACCCCTTCTTAGTTCCCAATTATTTTGTTTAATAAGGGCTTAACTGCATAATTCAATCAATGGCATTATGATCTACATGGTCATCAAAACATGGACAATCACTTTACCCTTTACTTATTAATTCTGCAGATTCAAAGGCCTGTCCATTCTACTTCCAACAATCTCTAAAACTCTTCCACATTTCCAGCTATCTATTTAGCTCCAATCTCATAGTTTCTATCCCTCTCCCCCACTTCCCCCAAGATCAAACAGCCACTCCACTAGTTTTTCCTACATGCAGCATTGTTCCTCTCCAATCCATTCTTTATTTTTCTGGCAACGCCGAGCAGCTTGTGGTATCTTAGCTTCCCAGCCAGGGACTGAACTCTGGCCCTCGCAGTGAAAGCTCCCAGTCCTAACTACTGGACTGCTGGATAATTCCCTCCAATCCATTCTTCAGACAGCAGCAGATTGCTCCAGTGTACTCAACACCTTCCAGAAGCTAGTCCTAACTAGTACCCATTCCTGCTTTCTCCTGCTACTCCCATTCCATGCACCACTTTTTTTTTCTTTTAAGTTTCTGTTTCTTTTTAAATTGTGCTGAAATATACACAACATAAAATTTACCATCTTAATCATTTTTAAGTGTACAGTTCAGTGACATTAAGTACACAGTGCTGGCTACCATCACCACCATCAACCCAGAAAACTCTTCACTTTCCATGCACCACTTCTGAATCTTTGTACACGCTGCCTTATAACTTATTCGTCCTTCCCAACAGAGCTCAAGTGTGAAGCTTTCATGCCACATCTCTTTGGCAGAGTTGGCAGCTCCACCCCTGGGCCTCCGTGGCATTGGTTGTAAAGTCTGTTTACAACCGGGGCCAGACTGTATTCCTAGTGCCTGTCACAGACAAGAAATTGACTGGAAAGGGGCAGGGGCATGGCCGAGTCTCCCTCTCCACCACCAATAAAAATCCATATGGGGTGGGGGGAATACTTAGTAAAGAAAAATAAATATATGTGAAGGGACGACGTGGAAAAGATAAAGAGAATAACGAGGGGTAGTAGGATCAAGGATCTAAATCGTCACAATTACAACTGTATCATTCAGATGAAATGAAGGACAGCAACCACTGACACCTTTTAAGCGCTTATTTCATGCCAGGACCTGTGAATGTATGTAAAAACGGAATGTGCATTACTGCGCCATTTAATCGTTGGCACAGCTCTGGAAGTACAAGCAACAGTTTCACGCTGCAGTTAGTTGAATTGAGATTCAGAGGAGCCAAAAAAACCAAAACACAAAAACTTGTTAGGCAGCCAGCCTGGAGAAGAGGGGAAACTCGAACCCTGGCCTGTGTGACCCACCCCCGCCCAGCTTTCAACCTCCCAACAACAGTGACGTCTAGACCGCGGGCTCCGCAAACACGCCCTGAGCGAGCGGCGCCGCCCGCCCCGCGGTCTCCTCTTACCCCGGGTCGGGGGTGACGACGGGCAGGCGGGGTGTGGGCTGAGCCGAGGTGTCCGCCCCGAAAGAGGCTGGTGCGGGGGTGAGGGCGGCCTCGTTCGGAAACAAGCCTGCGACTTGCTCACCTCAGAGAGACGCCTGTCCCAGCCCAGAGCCTCCGTCTCCGCAACACAAGGCCGCCGCAGGTCACTCTCTCCGCGATGCCGCGTTACCCCTGAGGGCCCTGCACCGAGGCCGTTGCTCCCTCCACCTCTGGAGCCGCTTCACTCCCTTCCGGAGCCGCCCCTTAGAAAACTCCCGCCGGCCAACGACGCATGCGCGGCCGGCGGGCCTCCCGGACCCGCGCAAGCGCACCACGCCGCTTCCGCGAGGCGCATGCGCAAACCGGTGTTCGCGCCTCTTGTGGCCCCGCCCGGTTTGTCCAAGTTCTTCCCCGCCCAATATTGGCCAAGTTAACCACCTTCCCAACAACGGCACGCCCAGAGTCCCTGACTGGGTACCGTTACACCATCGTGTTCTTTGAGCCTGACAGGCCCAGAGCCTTTCCAAGATGAGGGAGCAGAGGCCCAGAAAGGTACTTGCCAAAGGAATACATTAGCAAGTGGGCAGTGATGCCCTGTCCGGTCGCGAGGCCACAGTCCCTCTCTTCCTTTGTCTTACCTCTAAAATTGTGGACCATGACTCTCCCAGGGCAGACTGGGACCACTTTTTCCAGTTCTCCTCTAGCATATTTTCTCTTTTTGTGGCTCCTTCAACACCTGGAAAAGTTCAGAATCTCTCCTTTTACAACCTCATTGCAGACATCCCCCTCCCCAAATTGCTTGCCACTCTTCTCATCGCCCCCGTTGCTTCTGCTCCTTTGCTTAAGCTGTTCTCTTGGCCTGGGAAGCCCTTCTCTGTTTTTTCTTGGCAAAATTGTCCAATTTTAAGCCTCAGTTGAGGATTCCGTGCACTCAGAGGCTTCTTTGAGGCCCCAGGCTGGAAAGCAGATGCCCGTTCTGTGCTCCCGGGGAGCCCAGCCTGTGCCTGGCACACTGTCCGTTGCTGGCTTGGGAGCTCCCGGAGAGCACGCTGCTGCTTCAACACCCAGCATGATGTCATCCGTGTCACCTTGCACGTGCAAGGGATCTGAAATCTCCGCAAGTGTTGAACTCCGCAAGCAGTTCACAAAAACTGCAAAAGGGTTAATGAGCCGCAGCTGGAATGCGACTGTGGTCATCTTTCCACAGCAGCTGTGGTCCCTGGAAAAGTCTTCTTGTCGTAGGCAGAAATCTGCCTGCCTGAAATTTCCACCGTGTGGTTCTAGCATGTTGTCTCCCCACAGATGTCTGAAGGAGAGCTTTGCTCTTTGTTCCGTGAATATCACTTTCTGGAGCCCAGTTTCTTCCCTTCCCACCCCACTCCTTCAACTACTCGTCAGTGTCCCAAGAGCAGAACACAGCCAGAACTGGCCGTCCTGGGGCACCGTGGGTGAGTATGCTGCCTCATGGAACCCAGACCCAGCACATCCTCTAGGTCCTTTCCTTGCTTTCAGTTCTTCCATGACTCTCTACTGTCCACAGGATTCCTTCTCTCATAAGGCACTGTGATCTCACCCAGCCTCTTTCATCATTCCCCACAACAGTGATTTCTTTCAGTTTCCTGATCCTGCTTTCCTTTCTTTCTACTAGGCTTTCTACATGCTCTTCCCTCTCCCTGGAACATATTGTCCCCATCTCCTGCCTGCAATACACCACCATCTCCTTCATCTGGTCAACATCTCAGTCTCAACAACTTAGGAATCATTGCAGCCTTTCCTGATCCCTCTTGACTCCCACCACCCCTTGGCCATTGACATTTGCTTTCCTATTTTTCAAGTTCATATATTGTTATCCTCAATGCCCAGCACAGGCCTGGCTTTTGTTAGACCCTCAAAAAAGAGATCTGGAATTCCTTGGTGATCTAGTGGTTAGGACTCCATACTCTCACTGCTGAGGGCCGACGTTCAATCCCTGGTCCAAGAACTAACATCCCACAAAAAAATATAATTTTCTTGTGGTTGCTGGCTTCCAAGATGGCCCCCAATGACCTCCACTTTCTGCTATTCATGCCCTTGTATAGTTCTCTTCCAAAAGGAATAGGGCTAATCTGTATAACTAGTGAGATACTGCAGAAACGATAGTGTATGATTTGCAAGGCTTAAGTCATAAAAGACATTATGACCTCTCCTGCTTGCCCATAGATCACTTGCTCTAAGGGAAGCCAACTGCCATGTTGTGAGGATACTCAAAAACAGCCCTAAGGAGAGGTCCACATGGGGAGGAACTGAGGCCTCCTGCCCATCCTCACTTGCCAGGCATGAGTAACCCACCTTGGGAATGGATCTTCCAGCCCCAGTCATGCCTTCACATGATTGCTGCCTGATTGACACTTGACGGCACCCTCAGGAGACCCTGAATCAGAACAACTTAGCTCCTGAATCCCTGACCCATGGCATAATAAATGTTTGTGGATAATTAACTATACTGTAATAGATAACCCATATCCTTTTTTTTTATGATAAATATTTTAAAGTCTTTTGTAGGAAGTTTCAATTCCATTTTTGATGAGCCTACATTTGTTTCTCTGTGGCCTTACCACCCTTCATGGGAGACTCTGAGATGTCAGCAGTTGGTAGCTGCGAGCCCCTGGTGGCCCCTCCCAAGTGACCCCAGATCAGCCAGCTGGCTGTGGCATTCCCAGGGCTCCCTCCTTCCCAGGCAACTGGGTGTGGGGTTGAGTCAGGTTCCAAATCTGCTGGGGACCACACCCACCTCACATGAGAAATCAGAGAAATCAAGTCCATGGAAATTGTTCATATGACATACTTTATTTCCAATCTACAACCATTAAAAACCCTTTGTAAGTTTACACTGTACAGTTATTCTCATGTCTGAAATAAGACATGGGGTGGAGGGGGAAGGAGAGCTGGCGGACTGGACCATGGTTGTCTAGCACCCAATACCTCCTGGGAAGGAGCCTTCTGAAGAAAGGAGTAGGGAGGAGAAAGAGCGGACAGGAGAGGCAGAAAGTTTGGCCCAAGGATGCCCCTGGTCCCTTCCTTCCCAAAGGCCTTTCCCTGGGGGACCCCATGGGCCCATGACTTCAGGATCCACACCAGGACACCAGGATGGTCAGGAAGGGGGTTTCACAGTATTGGCGGGGGTTTGGGATGGGGGGGCCAGGTTGAGGGACAGCTTTTGGCTCTCTCCCCTCAGCCCCTAGGGGCAGGAGCTGCTTTTTGGCACTGTCTACAAGGTCTCTCTGGAGGTGGGAGAAGGGGGAGGAGGAGCTGGCTGGGGATTTAGGAGTCTTTCTTTGAGAAGCTAAGTTTTTTTCCATTTAAAAAGAAGCCATAAGCCTATAGTGAGATTCCCAAGGGATAAAAGGTCAGGGTCTTTTGTCTCCTACCTGCCACCCCAGGATGCCCACCCCCTGCCTGGCTGGCACAACCCTATACAACCTTTAGTGAAAACCAGACAAGTAGGAGAGATGGGTAGAACTGGAACCAAGCCAGGGGTAGGGAAAGGAAAAATGCATGCCTTTTCCCAGCCGCCCAGTTTCTGGGACGAGGAGAACACAGTTGTGTTTTGCTTTGGGTTGGGATGGCCAGGGCTCCCAGCCTCAGAAATCCAGATGAGCTTGATGTTTTTCACTTGTTCCTGGTTAGGACCAGCCTCAGTCCTTCACCAGGCCACACTATTCGCTGGTTTAGATCAGCAGGTAGTAAATGCCTGTGTATATCAGAATCATTTGGAGGGCTTGTTAAACCCCCAGCTTGCTGCCCTCCACTCACCCCCACCAAAGTTCTAGTTCTGTAGTTCTTGAGTGGGGTCAGTACTTTGCATTTCTGTCAAGTTCCCAGGTGATGCTCCGGCTTCTTTGAGAACCTCCAGGCATCTCATCCTCAGCAACCTGGTGCCCTAGGACAGTGCCAGGGAGCTGGGCCCCAGCTGCCAAAGCCCTGCCTTAGAGGCACCAAATTGGGAAGCTGCTGGGAATAGACTTGTGGTGCGCCCCCTGTGCGGAGAAGTAAACTAAGGCACAGAGATCAGTGGTGGAGCTGAGAGAGGAGCCAGGATACCAGGGCCCAGTGGAGAGAGGATGGTGATGCAGGACCCCAAAACATGAGGGGTGCTCTGGGGTCCATAAGGATCATCATCATAAAATCATACAACCAGCCAAACAGAGAAGTTAGGACAACTGCCCAGACCTGGGCCAGGTCTCCAAAATCCTGGCTGAAATTCCTTTTCATAGGAGCAGTCGAGTGGTATAGAGTGGAGAAAGACAAGATGGTCAGGCCTTGATGACTTTGGCCCTTCAAGGATGCTTAGGGGAAACCAGACCTCCTTTCCTTACTGCCTGGGGTTCAGGAAGCTGGTGAAGGGCAGCAAGGGAGAGCAAGGCTGATAGGGTAGAAAAGGAGGGTCCAAGGAGGGTGCAGGGAAGGGTGGGGTGGGGAAGCCCTGGGCAAGGGGTCACCTTGTCACCAGGCCCCTTTGGTTCTTGGCTCTGTGGACTTTGCAAAATGCAAATACTACGAAAGGGATAACGGGTAATGCCAGGGTGGGCTACAGGTTCTGCCAGGGCAAGCTATTCAGAGGCAGAGAGATCCAGGGGAGGGTCGAGAGGATGGTGGGATGTCAAACGGACAGGCAGATGGACAGACAGATGGCCAGGGAGAGGAGGGAAGAACCCAAGTCAGGCTGCATCTGCTTTACAAACAAGGCTATGCAGGACTGGGCAGGAGAGGGGAGCCAAAATGGGGGTCCCAGTGACCTCCACCAATTCCCAGTGGATAGTGCTGGGGTCCTGTCGGGAGGCTGTGGACAGAAGAAAATGGGACTCAAGGGTGGGATGGGGGGTTCTGTTTCTGGGCTGGGGCGGTCACTGGGACAAGCCTAGCCTGAGGCATTGGGGAAAGATTCCCCCTTCAGTGTAAGAAAACAAAGCAAAACAGAACCCAGCAAATACAATCAGATCTGAAAGCAAACATCAGGAGTTGGGAGACCACAGACATGGGAGGATGGGGATGTGACCTTGAGGGGCCAGGAAATCCACAGGAGGCCACTCTGGGAGGGCTGAAGGAGGTGGGTGCTACAAAGAAGCCCGGGGCTCAGAAGAGGAAAACCTGGCCATGGGTCAGGGCCACTCGGTCTGCTGGTGGGAATCAGAGAAGAGGAGACAGGAGGAGGGGAGGCTTTGGAGGAAGGTGATAAAACAGAGGATGGATGGGTGGTGGGAAGCAAACAGGCTGAGCCCAGAGAGAAGACAGGGTTCAGCCAAGATCAGGGAATGGTAGGTGGGGTCTCACTCACCCTCAGGGATGCAGAACCTACTGGGAGTCAGGAAAACTGAATTCTGGTCCTGACTCTGCCTCCAGTTTGCTGTGTGACCTTGGGTGAGGAACTCCCTTCTCTGGGCCCTATTCCTCATCCAAAAAAGTGAGGGGTACAACAAAAAAGAACCAACACTGTATGATTCCACTTAGAATACTTAGAATAGGCAAATTCATCGAGACAGAAAGTAGAATAGAAGTTATCAGGGGCCTGAGGGAAGGATGGGGAGTTACTGTTTAGTGGGTACATAGTTTCAGTTTGGGGTGATGAAAAAGTTCTGGAAATGGATAGTCCTGATGGTTGTACCACTGTGTGAATGTATTTAAAGCCACTAAAAGGGCTAAAGCTGTAAGTTTTATATTATATATTTTGGGCCACAATTTTTTAAAAAGTGAGAGAGTGGGTCCAGTTCATTAGCCTTTCTACTCACTAAGACTAGGGGACAATGAGTGTGGTCAGACCGCACTACATCAGTGTAGAACCTTATGTTTTCCCACGTAGACTCACAGGCAACAGTATTGTATTTGGTCCTCAGCACCACCACGTGAGGTAGGACTTATTCCACTTTGCAGCTGGAGGAACAGAGGCACAGACTAGCCACATGCTCTGGGGTCAAGGTCATTCAAGTCAGTGGCAGTTTATTATATAGTGACCTGGAAAACATCCTTGCATTTTAGGTTCATACCACAACCAGCTTAGTGGCCTTTGAAGAAAGGATGCATGCTCTAAATTAGCAGAAGAGTTTGCCTCCTGGGGCAAATATTGTCATTTCCCATGACTGAATGATGAGAGTCATGAAAGCTGATGTGCTTCCCTTTTTACCATGGCTGCCAGGAAACTCCAGAGTAAAATTTAATGCAAGATTATGGGAATCACAACAGATAAACTTAAGTGTGTGTGTGTGTGTGTGTGTGTGTATTGCTCAGTTCTGTCCAACTCTTTGCGACCCCATGGACTGTAGTCCTGCAGGATCCTCTGTCCATGGGATTTTTCCAGGCAAGAACAGTAGAGTGGGTTGCCATTTCCTCCCCCAGGGGATCTTCCCAACCCAGGGATCGAACCCACATCTCCTGCATCTCCGGCACTGGCAGAAGAATTCTTTACCCACTGTGCCACCTGGAAAGATAGATTTGAGGAATGATAATTCCTCTTGCTTTTTGACTTTTTTTTTTTCTTTCTATTGTCTTACTGAACTTTATGATTAACATTGTAAATTGCCTCTGGTGCTTTTTGGAAATTCTCAGCATAATTAACCCAAATCAGAGCTGCGTTGAGGACCAGGTCCCCTAATTCTCTGCTCAAGTCTCTTCTAAAGATATAACCCTTTGGTTATTGGGCTTAAAAAAGATGGCCTAACTGGAGATGGTGAAGGACAGAGAAGCCTGGCATGCTGCAGTCCGCAGGGTTACAGAGAGTTGGACATGACTGAGCAACAACCATGGTCAAGGCTGTGACCATCAGTGGTGTGGCACTGGTACTTAGAATCTCTCTGGGAGTTAGATACGCAGATTCCTCTGGGGTGAGGTGGGGCCCAAGAAGCTGCATTTTGGACATGTCCACAGAGGATTCTGATGCAGGGGATCCCCACACCACCCTCTGGGACACATACGTCCAGAGATTCAGGGTAGACTGGTTTTATGGGTTGAGCAGTGGCATAGTCTGGTTATTCTGCACCCACACAAAGCCCCCAGTGGGGCGGTAGGTTAACACAGCAAGGAGCAAGGTTGGACTGAGGATTTCAGTGGACCTAGGTTCTAGTCTGAACTTGAGGACTTCCTAGTTAGGTGACTCTGGAATGAGACCTGTACCTCAGTTTCCTCATCTGTAAAATGGGAGCACTAAACCCTGTCCTGCAAAGGTTGCCTCCCAAAGTTAGCATGTAAAAGCCTGAAGGAGACGTTGCAGGGGGAGCTATTTCTAATTAGCTATGTGCTCTAGAAGAGGTGTCCAGGACTTATTATTAATGAAGAGGTGGTGGGATTGGGGGCTGATGGGCCTGGAAGACTGGCAAAGATGGGAGAGGAGAGGGAGGAAGGCCCTGGAAATTGGATGGGTAAGAGAAGAGGCCATGTGATGAAACCATGAAAAGTAGATGCAGGCAGGAAGGAGCCATGTGGCAATCAGGACACAAGAAGGTCAAGTGTTGGACCCTCAACTTTGTCATCTGGGAGAGCAGCTGGTCACCTGGGAGGAGCATCCCTGGGGAGACTAAGGGAAGGGGCTGTTCTGAGCAAGACCTCTTGGGAGGCGTTTTTAAAATTGGTCAGCCTTTGGTGGGGACAGAACTGGGGAGGGGGGAAGAGGGCTGCCAGGGTGTCAGGGACATGAATATTGATACTTCATGCATGCAGGATATAGGGGCCACTGACGTGCCAGAATGGTTTGATTTTCACTTCAAATACAGCCATTGCCCCCAGGAGGGTCTGATTTGGCTGTGGGAAGAGGTCAGATGTAAGAAACACAAGATCGTCCAGTTTGGGGTCAGTCATGCCAACTGGACTTCCATTTCCCCTCAACAAACTGGTGCCAACACAATGGATCCAAGCCTAGGGGTCTGTAGGGAATTAGGACCCCAGGGTTCCTTGGGATTTTGGCTAGAGAACAGAGATGGAGGGAAAGGAGAGTTAAAAGAGGGACAGAGGGCGAGGAAGAGAAGGAAGTTGCTGGAAGTAGAGGCAGGAAAGAAGAAAGGGGAAAAGGGCAGTGTTCCTTCCTGGGACCTGGTGCTCCTGGGGAGTCCTCACGGTGGGTCAGGCAGTTTTCTGCTTTGGGAATGTTACCAAGACTTAAAAGGCATTTGAAGAAACAAACAAACTTAGAAATTACATTCCAAAAGAGTAGAGAGTTTTTACAAGACAACCCGCCACCCCAAAAAAAGAAAACACTACCAGTTACTAATTAAAATGCTAAAACCCAAATCAAACCAATATTTACATGTAACATTTTCAACCCCATCAAGCCCCATGTCCAGAGGCTTCTGTAGGAACAGTGATGAGTGACCTTGCCCAGTGGCATGCAAGAAGCAGAAACTGGGATTTCACTGAAAACCTAAGTCTGAGGCCTGACACCGGCTGAGGGCTGGGCGGCCAGGTGTTAAGACAGCGAGAACGCAAGGACGATCTTGGATGAGAACAATGATGGTAAGGCTGAGCAGTCAGCAGGGTCCAGGTCTTGTGAGGATTCCTCCCCAAGGCTAGAAGTGTAGCCTCCCTGGCCCTCTGCAGCCAGGGGAGGTGGCAGAAGGCCTCTGGTGGCTTGTGGCCTGGTGTGAACCCCCTCCCTTGAAGATAGCATTTGAGGGGCCCCCTGATCTCTTGGGTGGGAGCACTGGCATCCCAGAGGGGCCTGGCCCTTGGCTCCATTGACCTGCTTGCTCTGCCCACACAGGTCACTATGGTACGAGGAAGTGGCTGGTTGTACTAACATGACCCCAAAGTTCTGCCGATAGGCAATAGAGATGAAGGTATTTGGGTAACTGGTCCAGGTGCCCCGGAAAGGGCAAGACTGGGGGCTGGTAGGTGGGAGCACAGAAGGCATCTCCTGGGTCCTGGGGGCACACTAGCAAAGCTGCCAGCTTTCAGTCTTCCTGATGGAAAATTCACAGATAAGCCAGTTTATCCTGATCTTTTCATTCTGAGCCCCCAACTAGTTACACGCAGATATGCAGGTATGTGTGCAACCAGAATGGGTTCACTGGCTCCAAAGGGGAGGCCCTCTGCATTCCCCTGCCCTGTCACCACTGCAATGAGCCATGCTGCAATCCGTCCGATGGCTCAGACAGCTCACATGCGACAGGGGGAAGGGTGGGCAGGGGGGTTGGGGCTGAGAGACGAGCCTGGAGAGTCCATAAGGCTAAGGAGAGAGGCTGGTGAAAAGGCTGGAGGCTGGTGAGAACTGAGGCAGGCTGGCAGACACTCTCAGATCCATGTGCAAAGCTGCAATAAACAACATTCTCGAAGTTCAGTCCTGTTTTCCTGCGAGTTCTCACTTAGGGAACTTGGAGAGATCTCCATGCTCTTGATAAAGCCTTAGTAATCTGTGTTGGACTCATCAGAAACCAAAAAAAAAAAAGGTGTCAGAAGGAGGGAGGAAAATGGGAAGTGATTGGGAAGTGGTGCTGCTGGTCCAGCCCTCTGTCCTGTCTTTGAGTATTTACAAACTCATGGCTGGGGGCCGGGCAAGAAGCAGGTATGGAGCATAAAAGTGGTGCTCTGAGGCCAAAGGGTCAGCAGATTTGTCGGGAGTTCCACTGGGGACCTTCCAAACCTGAACCAGGAGACCAGAGCTTGCCTGCTGAGTTGCCTTGTCCCCAGGGGGGACCCTGCACCCATCCATCGTGTTAAAGCCTTGCATTGTCCCAGTGGCGAGAGTACATGTCTCAACCTCCAATAAATTACCTTAGGGACTTTGGGGTAAATTAAATTATTAAAATAAAGTAAAACCACCTTAAATATTTATAGTAAGAAAAACTCAAAATAAACAACCTAGGCAAGAAATGTGTTTCCAAGCCCCAGTCTATTGCCATGTCCTGGGGCACTGGCCTCATGGAAGGGTCCTGGGCCTGATCTGGCCAACTGGGAGTCTCTTTTTGGGAACATCTTTGCCCTCCACCAGCTGCAGGATGTAAACACAGTGGAGATGTGGCACCCCTCCAGGGTGCTGGGGAAAGAACCTCCAGCAATCAAGGCAGTGGGCAATTAGGCATTTATTTATCTGTGCACCAGGTCTTAAGATGGACTCTACCTATATCTGTCCTCAAGGAGTCTCCTGGGAAGGCTGGGGTCCCCCCCAAGTCACCTTGGCAAGAAAGGCAGTTCCAGTGGCTCCCTATCCCTGGGCCCCACACATTTCTACCTCATGTTCTAGGTCTTGCTGCATCTGAGCTACGGGCAGGGAGATCCAGGGCCCCAGGATTCCAAGCAGATACTTGACCCTGGCTACTGCCCTATCATATCCCCTAGAGCTGCAGCAATCCAGAGCAGTGGGGCTGGGAGGAGGAGGCGGCGGAAGGAAGAGAGGGATGGGGTGACGCCCAGCTCAGCTCCACCAGACACCCCACGTTGAGCTCTAGAGCAAAGCCTGTTCTTCTCATCGGTGTTTCCTCCCCATGAAAATGGACGTGGTTGGCCGGGAACATCTCTGTGAGCCCGTTTCCCTGAGGCGCATGGCCGGAAGTGGATCCTTTCCTTGGCTCTTCTGAGAAGTGGGTGTGGGTGGAATCAGGCAAGGCTCTCCCATCTTACGACCCAGGGATCAGCTCCCAATGGATCTCTCTGGAGACGCTTCCAAAGCCCAGTTTTGGTCTGTCTCCCACTTGCTGCCTTCCCCTGGGAAGTCAGAGATCACCACCCAGCAGTCAGCAGGAGACCCCGCTTTACCTGGCTGGGAAAGCGCTTCCATGGCAGAGATGCAGCCCTCCAGGGCAAGAGATACAGGGAGCTCGTGGGTCCCCGAGCGTCTTCTCCTCTCCACTGGTTCCCTTCGGCTGTCCAGGGACGGGGTCTGGTCGAGGTGAGGAGCTCGGCTGCTCTATCACTCGCTAGGCAGGGCTGCCCGCTCCTCTCCACCCCAGCCAGACTCTGAAGGGTGCAGCCTGCACTTGGAAGGAGAGTGGCGGATGGCAGAGCGGGATGGCCGGGCGAAGCAGGAGGCGAGAGACTGGGTGCTGCAGTCACACACTGCATCCTGGGGGGAGAGAGGAAGAAGTCAGGAGGAGCCAGGAGGCACTGACTGCCCCTGCCAGGGACTGGCTGGCCAGCCAGGCAAGGAATTTGGACTCAGCTGTGCCCCGGAACCAGCTCCTAGGAGCTGTAGCCCCTCTTTGAACCAATTTAAAAAACTTATTTTCTCCCATTAGAGCAGTAATAAATAAAGCAGTAATGAGTCTTCATAAATAACATTCCAGGGCCTTCCCTGGTGGTCCAGTGGTTAAGAATCCACCTTCCAAAACAGAGGACTTAGGTTCGATCCCTGGTCAAGGAACCAAGATCCCATATGCCACGAGACAACTAAGCCCAGGCACCGCAGCTAGAGAGAAGCCTGTACACTCGCACATTGCAACTAGCAAAAGCCTGCGTGCCGCAAAAAGACCCAGTACAGACAAAAAAGCGAAACAAAAAGACCCAAACATTTCAGAATATAAGAAATTCTGGAATATACATAAATAAATTCTGGAACAAACCTTTACCAAAATGATCTCAACTCGTATAGCTTACTTTGTAATCGCAAACACAGGAATACTTTTTTGTCATATATGTCCAGATCTCTTTCTTTTTAATGGCCACATAGTATTCCACTGAGTGGAAATAGCTTAATTTATTTATCCAACTCATTTTTTATATGTGTTTTAGGTAGTTTCTAATTTTTTACTACTACCAACACACAGGGATAATGGTTAAAAGTGCTGGTACACATTATTTACAATTGCCAAGATATGGAAACCTAAGTGTCCATCAGTAGATGAATGGATAGAATGCTACTCAGCTATTAAAAAAAATGTAATTTTGCCATTTGCAGTAACATGGATAGACTTGGAGAGCATTATACTCAGTAAAGCTAGACAGGGGAAGACAAATACTGAATGACATCACTTATATGTGGAATCTAAAAAATGCGACAAACTTGTGAACGTAACAAAAAAGCATCAGACCCACAGATATAGGGAACAAACTCATGGTTATGAATGGTGAGAGGGAAGGAGGAAGAGGCAATATAGAGGTACAGAATTAAGAGGTACAAATTATTAGGAGTAAAAACAAGCTACTAGGGTATTTTTTACAGCACAGAGAATATAGTCAATATTTATAATAATTATAAATGGAGTATAAACTTTAAAAACCATGAATCACTATATTACACACCTGTAACTTATTGTACGGCAACATTTATTATACTTAAAAAAAAAAAAGCGCTGCTGTAAAACTTGATTGCTTGGTTCAAATTCCAGCCCAGTTACTTACCAGCGGTGTGACCTCGAACAAATCATTCAGTATTTAACCTCTCTGAGCCTTGATATTTTTCTCAAAGTTGTTGTTTTCAACTTTGATCTCAGCCCTGATTTTTTCTTCTAAGTCTGTTGTGATCACATCAACAAACTGTTAGCATAGCATAACGCTAGCCTATTAAGTATTCAGTAAGTCTTAGCAATTTTTATTAATAATGCAATACATTTCTTTATATACATATCCACCTCTGTAAAAATTTCCATTGGCTACATTCCTAAGAGAACTACTGGGTCAATGGGTAATAAGCACATTTTACATACTGAAAAATGTTTGTGTCAACCAACATACAAAATACAATCAGCTTTGTATTTCTGGTTTCGTGATGTGGTTGTGGTTATTTGCCTGTGATGATTAATTTTGTGTCAACTTGACTGGGCCACAGGTCCAGACACCTGGTCAAACATTATCCTGGGTACTTCTGTGAGGATGCTTTTGATTGAGATTAACATCTAAACCAGTAGACAGAGTAAAGCTGCTTGTTCTCTCGAACATGGGTGAGCCTCATCCAATCAGTCGTGTACTGAACAGAACACAGAGGCTGACTCTCCGTGAGTAAGAAAGAATTCTTCCTGCCTGATGACCTTTAGACTGGAGCTACATCAGTTATATGTTCTGTACTGGAACTATACCATTGGCTCTTCTGTTCTCAGGCTTCTGGACTCAGTCTCTGTGTCTCTGTCTGTCTCTCTACACACACACACACACACACACACACACACAGAGTCTCATGCATGTAGAACCACAAAGCCTACTGGTTTTGTTTCTCCAAGGAACTCTAATATAATGGCTATGTTCAGTTTGTGAGAATTCAATAAGCCATATTTTTTACAGTAGGCTCAGTATGTATATTAAACTAAAAAAGCTTTTTTTTAAGTTAAAAAAATAGGAATAAATATTTTAAAGTTTTTTTTTTTTTTTAATGCAGCCAGAGAGGATAGGAAGTAAAGCACTCACCATACACTCTTGAGGGTTCTAGAAACTGGATAAAGTCTAGTTTCCAAATGTCTTTGGAAAGACAATTCAGTAACACTTATCAAATACTTTTAACAATTTACCCATTTCTACAACTCAAAACTAAGGAAATATACAATTAAAATAAATAACTTAATTTTAAAAAACTAAGGAAATCATCTGCAATATGGAAAAATGCCTTTGTGTCAAGATGTTCACCACAGTATTATGTACAATAGGGAAAACCTAGAAGCCAGCTAAACATATAAACCGTACAAATCACATGGGTCAATTCCAGCCCATGCCATCTCTCTATGTGCCCACCTACAACCTTCCTTCACTCCCTGGGCTGCAGACCATGATACCGCCCCTGACCACAGCTGACTGGACGAAGAGGGCCCACTTAACTCAAGTTAGACCCATCAGTTTCTTTTCTGAAATGTGAAATTGGGACACAGGGATTTGACTCCATCTCTTTTAGGTGCTTGAACCGGAAGATGTTATAAAAGCAGAGTAGGGAGAGCCCACCTGGACCACATGCAAATACAACAGAGAGGGAAGGAGGAAGAGGACATCAAAGAAAATGAAGCTCAAGAGAGAGGGAAGGACTTCCCTGGTGATCTAGTGGCTAAGACTCCATGTTCCCAATGCAGGGGGTCCAGGTTCAAGCCCTGATCAGGCAACTAGATTCTGCATGCTGCAACTAAAAGATCCTGAGTGCTGCAACTAAGACCCGGCACAGACAAACTATATATATATATATATATATATATATATATTTTTTTATTTTTTTTTTTTTTAGAGAGAGGAGAGGGAGACAGAGCAACCACTGGAGCCTTTGGATCCTTGCCCTTAGGCTCTATGATATACCCTGCAATTTCCCTTTCTGCATCGCTAACTTATGTGTTTTACTAATATGCACATAAACCTTAACTAAATCTGAAATTGATATCCGGAGTGGAACAAGCAACAAAAGAGTCTCAGAATGGAAGCACTTGGGGATGGAGTCTTGGTGGGGTGGGGGCAGTGGTGTGTGGGGACATGTTTAAAGACTGGTTTCCCAGGAGTGAGGGGAGAAGCCCCGATTTTCAGCAATTCCAGTTTTCACAGAGTAAATTGTCCCACAGGGGCCGATCTCAGGGTACTAAGGTGATACCACTGAACACAGAGAGGTCCACGACTGGCCCTCGTGAATCAAGGGAGTGGGCACTTCGCTGGGTGATGGGAGAGCAGTGCACACGCCTCTTCCCTGGAGGGGATGCTGGCAGTCCCTGGGGGTGTGCACGGGGAAGCCATGCTCACACGTCTAGCATTCAGATCGTGTGTTCACGGTCTGTTGTTCCAGGACGGGCGCCTTCCAACCCCCATCCCAGACCAGCACAGGGACTTGCTGAAACACACAAACCACACGCCTGAGTTTGAAAACCGAAGAGTTTGGACCTTATAAGCCAATCTCACCTCAAAAGAAAAAGGGCACCCCGCCCCCAACCCACCTACCTCATTGGGAAGGACCGGGGCTGCATCGCCATCCCGAGTGATACCATCCTTCCCCACCTGGGGGAGCACGGAGAGCCTGGCCTCCTCACTGCCGCCTGACTTGCCCACCTTCTTGTTCAGGATCCGGGCCATACCCTCGGGCTGATGGTAGCTCGCGGGGGAGAGGGACTCCGGCTTCTTGGCGCCCTCCTCCCCAGACGCGGACGCCGTGGGGCTTGGCGCCCGGCCACACACGTTGCGGAAGAACTCCTGCACGATGCCGTACTTGGGCGGCTCCGGCTTGGCCCGGGCCTCGGCCATGCCAAGTTTCCAGACTGACTCCGTGCTCCCCGAGTGCTCCACCACGCTGAAGAGGCTGGAGAGCCCGTCGTTGATGTTCCTCAGCACCGGGCTGTCCCGCGTGGTGGTGGAGCGGGCCCAGGCCGAGCCGTTCTGCTTGCCCTGATGCAAGTTCCACAGGCTGCGGTCCTTGGCCCCGTCCAGCTTGGACACAGAGCGCCTCTGGAGCTTGGGCGAGCCGTACTTGGGCGAGCAGCAGGGCCGCTCGATGCGCGCGTGCACCTTGTCCAGGGAAGATGAGATCTGCTTGCTGCGCACGGACACGAGCGAGGAGCCACGCGGCGACCAGCTCTTGCCGTGCAGGCTGCCGCGGGGCGGGTCGGTCTGCAGGCCCACGCTGACCGTGCGGATGGTCTGCGTGCCCACGCTGGCCATGCCCACCGTCTGGCTGGACGTGCTCTTCACCTTCCGCTCCAGCGAGCCCGAGCGCATGGCCTGGCGCATGCAGTTGGTGATCTCCTTCATGTCGTCGCTCATGTTCCCCGACATCTCGAAATCGTGCAGGGTCGCCGGGAAGCCAGGCCCCGCCGCCGAGGGGCCGCCCCCGGAGCCCCCGTCCAGGCGCTGCCGGGAGAAGTTGCAGAGCCAGCGGCTGTAGGAGCTCTCGGCCAACCCGTCCGCCTCGGCCGACTCTTTGGGCTTGGCTGTGGTGAAGAGGAAGCCCGGCTCGATGATGATCTTCCCCTCCCTGTCATGGACCACGGGGACGCCCAGGCGCCGGGCCACCGGGGGGCTGTAGTACACGCGGATGCCCGTCTTGTCGGGCGCCGTGTAGCTGCGTTGCATCTGCTTCCCCGCTGGCTCCGGGCAGCCCAGGGTGCCCAGGCGGTTGCAGTCACCAGGCGACAGCCCTGGCTGTTCTGGGGCACCCTTCCCCGGGTCCACTGGCTGGGTGCCCACGAAGGCAAAGGCAGGGTTGTTGGGTAGCTTTTTGCCCCGGGAGGCTTCCCCGGCAAGGTACGGGGAACAGTCCAGCAAACTCTCAAACTCCGACATGGAGGAAACAGATTTGGTCCTGGGAAGAGCAGAAAAGGAACCGCTGAATTAGTGGAAGATGCCTTATGCGGAGCAAGCACTCTGGTCTTCCTCGCTGGTCCCTGCGCTTCACGGCAGCTGGGACCAGGACAGTCCTGCTCACCTCTTGCGAAAGATGCTGTTGGTGCCCTGCCCCTCGCCCCCCACACGCACACCTACACGTGGAACACTGCACGTTCTGAGCACCTGCCATTCTCCACCTGAGGGCTTTTTTTCTGTCTGAAGGAGCATACTTGGCCCCCACCCAGTTGTTGTTTAGTTGCTAAAGTCGTGTCCAACTCTTTTGTGAGATCTCATGGACTGTAGCCCACCAGGCTCCTCTATCCATGGGATTTCCCAGGCAAGCATACTGGAGTGGGTTGCCATTTCCTTCTCCAGGAGATCTTCCAGATCCAGGGATGGAACCCACATATCCTGCATTGCAGGCAGGTTCTTCACCACTGAGCGGAAACTAAAAATTTCACATGATTTATAGCCCTAGACATAGTCATCAACAAACCATGGGTGTGGTTTGGTGGTTTGGTACCAGTCCCCAGGTCCCCTTAAGTGGGAGAACTCATGCTCCACTCTGGCCCCCAGTGATGCTGTGAAATAGCCCACGTGTAACCTGGTTGATAACACCTCCTTTACGGTGCCTTCCCTTCCCTGTCTCACTTCCAGACTTCCTGGAATCCCCTCCCAAATATTCCATTTGCACTCAAATCCTTGCCTGAAGGCTTACTTTTGGGGGGAGCCCAATCTAGGACTTCCCAAGTGCCTCAAACAGTAAAGAATCTGCCTGCAATGCAGGAGACCTAGGTTTGATCCCTGGGTCAGGAAGATCCCCTGGAGAAGGGAATGGCAACCCACTCCAGTATTCTTGCCTGGAGAATTCCATGAACAAAGCCTGGCAGGCTAAAGTTCATGGGGTCGCAAAGAGTCAGACGCAACTGAGCAACTAACAGCAAATAACAACACAACTTAGGACACCACTTAATGTCTGGCCCAGACCTGGTATGTGTGCTGTGTGATGACTGTAAGTGCCAGGCATACGTGACAGCATTGCCCACATCAGACCATTCAGTGCTCGGACAAGTCTAGGGGGCAGTTCCTGTTACCTCAGAGGGAGAGATGGGAAGTACAGCTCCAGGGCACAGAGCTAGAACTTGCATCGCTGAAATTCAAATCTCACATCACAACTCCAGAGCCACCCTCCTCCCTGGGGCTCCCTTGGCTTTAGGCTGCTCACGTGGCCCCTGTGGGGTTCTGTTACCCCAACTCTCTTCATGGGCTTCCTAATGGTGGAGACATGGTCCCGAGAGCCCCGGGGGTTTCCCTGGCTATAGCGCAGGACTGGACCCAGAGAATGATGCTCACTAGTACCAGGAATAGAGGTCCAGCAGGACTCTCCAAACTCCAGGGACAGGAAGAACCCCAAGGGGAGCTAAATAGTTTCTTTCCAAGCTAGGATACGCTGGGGCCCATTTTCCATGACTAGAATAATAATAATAAAAAAAAAAAATCGCAGGCTAGAATTGCTATCACCCAAAGGTTCCCAGCTCCTAAGTGGCTGGGGTTCCATAAAAAACATATCCCCGTGTTGTCTCAACTCAGTTGAGGTGCAGTGCTGGGCACGTGGAGCAAAGAAGACAAAGTGGCAGGGAATACTGCAGGTTTCGGGCTGGGGCAGGGGGCATGGGGCAGGGCTGGGGACAGGACAAGGGGACGGCGCTGCCAGCACCTCTTTAAGCCAGTTCCCCCAAGCTCAGCTTCAGAAACAGCTTCTTTGTCGTGGATCTTTTCACTGCGTGTCTGTCATGGAAGAGAGACAGGAAAGAGTCAGTCTGGCCACAGTGTGGGAGCTGCCCCAGCGCTCTGCCTGAGGCTCTGCCTGAGTCTCCTCCTGTAGAGCAGGAGTAGTGTCAGCACCGATCTAGAAGTCCATTGGTCAGTTTCTGGCTACAGTGCATCTAACTCCGCCCCCCACAGGTATGTGATCCAAGCTTGGCCAATCCACGGTCAAGAGAGAACCCAAGAGAGTCTATTTAGAACTTACTCTGAATGTAAAGGCAGCAACAAAGCAACCAGTAGCCACTGCTCAGTTGGAGGTGAAAGCAGTGACCTGAGGTCTTGTTTGGGGTTTGCCCCACCCTGGTTCCAGAGCAGGTCCCAAGACTTGTACCAGTTTTCTGACCCGGCATCACCAGCCCTCCTGAGCCCCAAATGAAATCCTCTCCTACTTCAGCTCCCCAGAATTGGCTTTTGCTGCAACCAAATCTAATTCACCACATCCTCAGGCTGTCATGAGCAAGGGCCTGTATGGCCACTGTTTCATTACTCAGTGTCTTGCTATATGGACAGTGCACCTGAGGTTCAGAGCAAACTTCACTGATTAATCTCTGCAACCTGGGCTGGGCTAAGGCAGAGAATGCGATTTTTATTTTACCAATGGGGCAACTGGGGCCCAAAGAGACAGAGTGACTTGCCCAGGATCACAAAGCTCTTTTGGAGGTCCTGTTTTTGAGAAAGGCATAATTAAAACAGAGACACCTAACCCTTCCCCCCAGGCATGGAAGGATGGAGCTGGCAAGGAGGGGACCTTCACAGGTCTTAAGGCTGGAATCATGAAGTAGAGACCTCAGGATTGAGGAGCCCAAGGGGGTGAGGGTATGTGACCTGTGGGACAGGATTAGCATCCTCCTGGTCACATTTTCCCCAAGTGAGGGACTTTGCAGTGTAACCAGGAGCCTGCCACCTCTCACCTCTTTCCAGCTGTTGTCCTGCTTCTCCAGATCTGAGTGCTTTAGGACCCAGGGGTCAGCAGCTTTCTGCAGCTAGACAAGAATAAAGAAGGTGGTCACATACAGGCAAAGCTGGGGAGGAGGGCCCTGTTTTGTGCAGTGCCATTCCCCAGGCTCCACTCTGCAGCCCAGATGACCCAGATTATGGGCTTGGAGCCACCTTCCGAATGGACAGCAGCTCTGAGCCAACAGAGTGGGTTTGGCAAATGATCATGAAACCAACCACTTATAGGCATCCTTATAAGTGTCATTATCTCAAACACAGTAATAGTTGTTATTACTATGTTAATTCATGCTGCAGTTCCTGGAACAGCTACATCAGCTAAGCAGCAGCTGAATGATATTAAAGTGGTGTCTCCACACTAGGTATGCTAAGCAGCAATTAAACTGAATGGCACACCTCTGCACTCGTTTGTAAACAGCTATGAAAGAGGCAAAATGTAAATAATATACATATTATGATTCAGTTAATGATAAAAAAAATCTCTGAAAGTAAATTTAAACAGCAAGAAGGGGAGGGAGTGGGTTAGAGTATGCTTTCGCAGTATTTGAGTCTCATATAAAGATGAAGTCCTGGTTTATACAACTGAAATAATAAACAAAGGAAAAAGTCACAGAGCTTGATAAGCTAGGCACATGTTAACTATAGCGGGGCTACAGTCAATGACTGTTTTTCCTATTTCCCCCTTTTGGTCAGAGAACTCTAATTTTCATGAGGAACCAGCCTTGGTTCTTCCCTCTCGGTTCAAGGGTTTTGGTAGGCTCTAGATGTGGACATATGACTCATACTTGGCTGATCAGAGCCGTGTAGAAAAAGAAAACTCTCCTCCTATTGCAAATGCTAAGCTGTGGGGATGTGAACACAAAATTCAAAGAGGCCACATTGGAGGACAGCTTGCTTCAGAATAAAACACAGAAAAGCAAGCCTATGAGACCAGCAGAGAGGAAGACCTGGTCCCTACCGCAGTCTCTGAGCACGTGGATCCAGCAATAGCTGAAGGAATCCTCCCTCTGGGCTGTGCCCACAGCAACCCCTGCTTGTGGCTTAAGGCAGCTGGGGCTGGGACAGGCCTCACCTGGCTCAGGCGATTCTGCAGCTCCTTTAGCTGCTGCTCCACCTGCTGCTTCTCACCCTGAAGCCGCTCCACCAGCTGCAGCTTCTCCTGGGTCCAGTTGTGCTCACTGATCTGCAGCTGCCGCGTCAGCTCCATGACTGCACTGTAGGACTCGGCCAGGAGGTGCTGCTGCTCCTCCCGCTCCCTCTGCAGGGCTGCCTTCCAGTCAGGCCCCGTCCGCTCCCCAGCCCCCTTCCCAGCCTTCAGCTCCATCTGGGGAAGGAAGAGCAAATTGGGTGGCTGGAGCTGGTAGGCCCCTTGCCATCCCCTCCCATGATCTTCCCTCCCAGGCACCAGCAGAGGGTAGGCAAAGTGGGGAGGGTCCTCTCCTCGAAGGACCCCCTCACCCAGGAGCCGTTGCTGACCTCCTCAGTTAGAACTAGTCTTTTCTCACAATCAAGGCTTGTGTGGCACAGTTTCTACACACCAAGTTCTGTGCTAAGGGCTTTTCAGGCATTATGTGTATCCTCAAGGAAACTCATCAAGGTAACTACCATTTTTGATATTTTTACCAAGGAGGAAGAGGTTCAGAGACGTTACTTCTCCCAGGTCACATAGCTACAAAATGGCAAAGGTTCCTAGTTATTGCTTCTCATGATATTTCATCAATGCTTACCAGGATTTACCAGGGTTTACAGTTAGTGGGAGATATGCACAGTCTAAATATTAAAAAAAAATGAGTGCAGGAATCATTCAAGAGTGGTGGCTTTCCTAGTCCAAAGTTCAGGAGAGGTGGGGAAGCAGGAGGTAAACATGCCATCTATAGAATCAAGGCACCCCACACCCTAGGCTGTGGTCAGATTCCCATGGGGGAGGAGCCCCTGGAATGGCTGGGGTTGCGGGGGCAGCATGAACAGTAGACACGGTGGAAAGTGCAGGTGAGAAGGGAGCTGTGAGATCTGTAGGGAAGGTTGGGAGGACGGAATGGTGGCACCGGGAAGCCAGAAGTTTGAGAATTGGGAAGAAGGGGGATCAGGGTCATAAGAAGCCAGGAGGGCAGAGGTTTGGGGAATGAGGATCAGGTCTGCTGTTTACTAGCTGGATGATCTTGGAGAAGAAACTTAACTCCTCTGTACCTGTCTTGTCACTTGCCCAATGAAGATAATCGATGTACCCACCTCCAAGAGGCCCATGATGCCTGGGGGCAGCCTGCAGCAGGGGCAGGGGGGAGGAAGCTGGGTCGTGGGGGCTGGATGGGGGTGGTGAGAGCCCTCTGAGCGGGAGGAAGCCCACCCTTGCACTCCTCAGACCAGAGTAGGGGGCAGTTAATTTACTGCCAGGTACACAGCAGAGACTAAATACCCAGGGCTCCTGGTTAAGGGTACTTTGATTATTTGGGTTGTAGGGAGAGGGGGGTCCCCCACTTTGGGTGGAGGGAGCAAAACAGGGCCAGGGAGCAGAAAGTTAAGGGGACCTTATGAGGACAGCAGGCGACAGAAGTTTGGGTGTGAGGATGAAGAATGCCATCAGGTGCAGACAGGCATTTAAGTGTTCTGGCCTCATCTGTGAGCCTGTGGTGCCCCCAGGCTCCTTTGCCAACCCCTCCCCTGCCCTTCCTAGCCCAGAGACCCCCAGTCCCCACTGCTTCTGGTCTCCTTGCTGTGTGATCTAGTGAAGGCTCTTGCCTTCTCTGGGCCACAAAGTAAGTAAAGTGATTCCTATGCTTCTAAGAGCATGACTGGGGCATCCTCTTTCCCAATCTGACAGCTGAGACCTTGGCAGAGACAGGAACAAGGAGAGGGATGTCTCTGACTGGTGAGAGACTCACCAGGGCAGTATGGCTCTTGAGCTCTGCCCGCTCTGTTTCCCAGGTGGCCTTGGCCTTGGCAAACTGTTGCTGAAGCTCAGTCAGACCACGGCGTTCATCCCGGAGCAGCCAGCATAGCTCCTTCAGCGTCACCTTCATGTCAGCCAGCGTCTTGATGTACTCATTGGGCTGCAGATGGGCACAAGGTCTCAGTCAGGAGCTTTCAGAGTGGCAAGGAGGGGAGGCTGGGCTGGGAACTCATTCAGAGTTCAGTCTGGGACTCTACTAGGCCTCAGACAAGTCCCACGACTGCTCTAGGTCATCTCTTCATAAAACAGGCATAACAAGCCCAGCCCAGGCCCCCTCCAAGGCTGACACATGCCCCAGCTTCACGTAAACACAAAATTCTATAGTTACAGCAATTATTCAGCCTAGATCTGAGCTGGGCCCTGGCTTCTCTGAGGCTCTGTAGCATCTAGGCCTGGGTCTTTCTCCCTGCTCAGCAACTGCATCCTCTAACCCACCAGGGCCTAGATGTGCAGTCTGAATCCTGGAGCCTACATGACTTCTGACTTAGGGCCTAATCTTCTCTCCTGGGCACATGACTTGTTTCCTACCCATAACTCAGCTTAGTATGGGTACCCCTGGGAGCCTGACCCCACTGCTCCACTATCCCCCACCTTGATTTGAAAGTTCCTGATTCTAGGCCACAAGATCTTTCTTCATACAACTCACGCCAGCCTGCTGTCCTTAACCCCACTATGTACATCCCAAGCTGCAGCCAGTCTCAGAATACCTTGCCGCACCTCTGCGTACATACTTCTTTTGGTACAGATTGACCTTTTTCTCATTCTTTATTAGGGAAACTCCTATTCATCCTTCAAAACCCATCACCTAAAACCCCTTCTCTGTAATACCATCCCCTACACCCTAAACAGAACTAACTGCTCTCTTACCCATGACCCCACAGTCCATCATCTGACCCTCTATCACTGCCCTGGAATGACTTATGTACCCCATAGTACTGAGCATTTGGGGCCAGTGACCGGCAATGACCCTCTGTAGCTCTAGTCCCTGGTATAGGACTGCAGTCAGACAAAGCAGCAAGACATGATCACTAACCAGACAAAGGAACAAATGGACAGGACAGGACTGGAAATGGGCTGAGAATTCACCGTGTTTTGGGTCCAGCTGTCCCCTGTGCAGGTCTTGTTATCAGAATGCTGGGCATTCAGTTCCTCTTCCTCCATTAGCAGGTACAGCTCCTTCATACTATTTACCTATTTTTTAAAAAACACACTGATCAGGGGGTGGCAGGGCATCATGCCTGGGGGTCTGACCTTCAGAGGGAGAGGATACAGGCTGGTAACTCAGATAAAAAGGGGGCTGAACAGACAGGCAGGAAGAAAGTACAAGGATTTATGGACCAAAGGCACCCCACCTAGGCACTGATTTCCCAAATTTTATCTTTTACTCCTAGGCACCATCCAGGCCAAGGAGCATAGCTAGAGAGTCAGGTCCTTCTGGCCCTCTCCCGAGCCCCACAGCCATCTCTTCTGGCCCAAGGACCATGAGACATCCATGAGAACTACTCAGAAACAGCTCTGTTGTCAAGGTAGGCACTGTGGTTGGAATAAAAAGGCCACAAGGCACCCTCCTAACGATAGATAAGGGCAACCAGAGGTTTGGGTAGACAGAAGGGACCCTTCCTGGGGGTGGAGGTTGCTATTAATTGACTCTGGACAGGAGTCCAGAGTCAGCCCAGGAGACCAGGGTCTAGTTCAAGAAGGGAGAGAAGGAGAAGTGGGTGCTTATTTACTATTCATTAATTCTTTCATTCGACAATATTTTTTTAGCTGTGCTGGGCAGCATGTGGGATCTTAGTACCCTAATCCAGGATCAAACCTGTGCCCCCTGTATTGAGAGCATGAAGTTTTAACCACTGGACCACCAAGGAAGTCCCTTATCTGACAGATATTTATTGAATACCTGCCATACACCAGGTCCTTGTTCAAAGCTGGGGATATGTCAGTGAGCAAGACACACAGAAACCCCTGGTCCCCCTGAGCCTCTATTCCAATATCAATAAAACAGCTATGTGAAATACATGAACTGTCATTAGGTATATGAAATGTTCCAGAATAATAAGTGCTATGAATAAGAAGAGAACCGTGAAAGGAGCTAGGATGTGCTGCACTGGGTGGTCAAGGAAGGCCTCAGGGAGCAGGGAGTATCTGGGCAAAGTTCTGAAGGAAGTAAAAGAATAAGTCATGTGAAGACCTGCAGGTTGAGAATTCCAGGGAAAGACCACAGCAAATGCAAAAGCCCAGAGGTGGGAACATGTCTGTTTGAGGAAGAGCAAGAAAGCCAGGAAGAAAGTGAGAGGTATGGGGACCAAGGCGGGTTGACCAGGTGTTGTACGGACTTCCGCTTCCACTCTGGGTGACCTGGGAGCCAGAGGAGGGCTGTGCTAAGCAGTGACACTGACCTGACCTCCAATTTTGTGAGCTCACTCTGGCTGCTGTGGTGGGATACTTTACAGGGTAGAAACAGACCTCCAGACTGCACAGCACCAGGGGGCACCATCCACATGGAGTACACGCAGCCTGGTACCTGCCTGTTTTTAATAGAAGATGCTTGGTGGAAGGGTTCAAGGGCAACGACAGGAAGACCAGTTAGGAGGCTGCAGTGATAATCCAGGCAAGAAGCAATGATGGCTCGTGGGGATGGTGACAGGGCTGGGCAGTGCAGCTGGGGCAGATTCTGTAGACCCAGACAGATTCACAGTGTGCAGGAAAGGCCATGGAAGCCAAGTGCCAGGAAAAGCTTCCCAAGGCAACAAGCGAAGGTCAAAAGGAGAGATGTGGCCTGAGGGCTATAAACCCTGGCGACTGTTACCTTAAGGGGTCAGTTCAGGGAATAAAGGAGGGTCCAGCCAAGGAGACTGAGAAGGAGCAACGAATGAGGTGGAAGGAAGACCAAGAGAATATGGCATCCTAAAAACCAAATGAAGACGTTTCTGGGGTCAGGGCAGGCACTGGGAAATATGTGCGGGTAGAAGGGCCTATGTAAATAAACACCCAGTTCCATCCTTGGTCACCAGTATCCAAACATACAAACTTAAAAAAAATTGTTTATTTATTTATTTTATTTTTGGCCATGCTGAGTCCCTGTTGCTACGTGTCGGCTTTCTCTAGTTGCAGTGAGCGGGGGCTAGCTACTCTCTGGTTGTAGAACCTCGGTTTCTCGCTGCAATGGCTTCTCTTGTTGAGGAGCCTAGACTCCAGGGTGTGTGAGCTTCAGTAGTTGTGGTGCACAGGCTTAGTTGCCTGTGGCATCTGGAAGCTTCCATGTCCTCTGCATTGGCAGGTGGATTCTTAACCACTGGATCACCAGGGAAGTCCAACATACAAACTTTATTATCTATATACACAGGTGCACAATTCTTTTTCTGAAATTCTTTGAGGCCAGGTGTGCTTGGAATTCAGAACTAACCGGGATTTAGAAAGATAATATACAGGTACCCACACTGTATATTATTTAACAGCCCCGTCTGGAGTAACACCCTGTGCTCACCAACACCAGTGTTTCCCCTTCAAACATGGGAATACTAATGAGATGGGATAAATAAAGGTTTTGCTGCCAAATGAATATCAGGTCAAATTTTTCCATCTGAGTTAGACTCAACAAAGTAGGTCTCAGAATTTCTGGATTTCAGAACTGAGGACAAGGAATCAAAGATCTTTATCTGTGGCAGAATGGGAATCGTACTTGTTTCCAAATCACAGGGTATGTGTAGAAGTGAAACGCAATTATCCACTGAGAGCATTTAACACAGTGCCCAGGACACCGTAAATGCTCAATATATGAGGGTTATCATTCACATACCCCGTTTTAATTCTGCATATGTGGATATATATTCTTTAAAAGTATGAATAGACATTGTTCGTTATTTGTATTCCTGGGCCCAGGGCCCATGCATCTGAGTGCATGTGTGCTCAATTGTGTCCAACTCTTTGCAACCCCATGAGCTGTAGCTCGTCAGTCTCCTCTGTCCATGGAATTTTCCAAGAATACTGGAGTGGGTTGTCATTTCCTTCTCCAGAGGATCTTCCCAATCCAGGGATGGAACCCGAGTCTCTTGCATCTCCTGCGTTGGCAGGTGGATTTCTCATGAACTGAGCCACCTGAGAAGCCTCTTATTTTATAGTTATATGTATTTTATTATGCATTTGTGTATATATATTTTTATATACTGGGCTTTATATCATATTTTATATGTGTGTATATATACATATATTTTACAATATGGGTGGTTATGCTTATTTCTTATTAATTATGTCTATTTCTAGCCATTCCCTTCTAGGGCATCTTCCTGACCCGAGGATTGAACTTGGGTCTCCTGCATTGCAAGCAGATTCTTTACCCTCTGAGTCACCACAGAAGCCCCTACACTTATTTTTTATTTATTTACATCTATTTCAGTAAGTATGTATGTTTCTATTTATTATAGGTATATATATCTTTTCATTTTCTATGCTTATACCTTATTTTTCTCCTAAAGTAAGTTTGTTTCTCGGTTATCCCAGTACATTGAAATGGCTAGAAAGATTTTCACCAAATATGGAGAATTTGCTTGCAACAAACTGATTTAAAATACAGGCTATATGGCCTGTAGACAATTCATTCTGGGGGCAAAACATCTTCCCTAGCTGCCAAAACTGGGCTTCAGCTATGGAAAACAGTATAGAGGTTACCTCCAAATTTTAACATAGAACTCCTATATGATCTAGCAATCCCACTTATGGATATATATTCAAAGGAAATGAAATTTGGATCTCTCTGTATTCACTGTGAAATTATTCACAATAGCCAAGATATAGAAACAACCTAAGTGTCTGTCTATGAATGAAAGGGTAAAGCAAATGTGACATATGCACACAAGGAAATATTACTCAGTCTTATAAAAGAAGGAAATCCTGATAATATGGATAAACCTGGAAAACACTATGCTAAGCAAAATCAGCTAGAGACAGAAACACAAATACTACAAGATCTCACTTATATGTGGAATCTGACAAACTCATATAAGCAGAGAGTAGAGTAGTGGTTGCCAGAGGCAGGCACAGGGAGGAATAAAGAGTTCATGGGTAAGAGTTTCAGTTTTGTAAGACAGAGTTCTGGATGGTGGTGACAGTTACACAAGAATGTGAATTGTAAATTTAAAAATGGTTAAAATTTATGTTATATATATTTTACTATACTTAAAAAAGTAAACTTAAAAATTTATTAAAAAAAAAAAACCCACACTGGGCTTCATCCAGAGGCTTGTGTGGGACTTCCAAACAGGAGGGGTGGTCCTAAAGCAGACAGTGGTTTCAAATAGTAGTACCTAGGGGTGGGAGGATGGCTCAAGAGCGAGAGGGTATATGTATACTTTTACAGCATTCATGTTGTTGTAAAGCAGAAACTAATACAATATGGTAAAGCAATTATATTCCAATAAATAAATACATGGATAAGATTAAAAAAAAATGGTAGTACCCAGGTGTCACAAAGAGTGATGCTCAAGAGACAGCCATGCTGGGCTTTCAAGGTACTTCTCATAGGGGCACCTTTGGGTCAGACATTTCTGGACAAGGGCACGGGGAGCATGTCCACTGAAACTGGTCAGCAACTCTCTCTCGAGGCCCTTCAGGAGTCAGTGGATGGCCTGTGAGAAGAATCATGAGCTCTGCTGGGGCTGGGGGAGGGAACATTTGCTACAGATTGAGGTCAAACCACCATCCCCTGCTACTGGACACTCAGGCTACTCTAGGGGACCCCAGGGAGGGGTACACTGGGATGGCCACTAGTCTCCATCGACTGTGGAATGAGTAGCTTGAATGAGAGAAGAGCAAAGCCTGATCTAGACCAGAGGTACCTGTACTCAAAAGGCCAGGTGAGTAGTGCCAACTCAGGTAGATGTGACAGGTATGACATCCTTACCTGTCCCCTTCTTCCAGGAATATGAGCACGCTGGCTGATTGTGACAGAAGGATGAGGATCTGAGGTCAATCTGTAGCCTTCACAGGCTGAGGGACCAACAGGCCACATGAGTCCTTCCCAACCTTCACACATTCCCAAAGCCTCACTTGTCCTATTTCCTGCCACACCCAAATACTACCTGTACTATCACTGATGCTTTTAGGTCAACCTACTCTTTCTAGTTAAATAAATAAATGTAAAAAAGAAAGGTAAGTGACTCCTCTGTAGGTCCAGTGACTAAGACTTCAAGCTCTCAATGCAGGGGGCCTGGGTTCGATCCCTGGTCAGGGAATTAGATCCCACATGTTGCAACCAAAGATACTGCATGCCGCAACTAAGACTCGGCTCAGCCAAATAAATAAATATTTTTTAAATAAAATTAAAAGTAAAAAGGAAGCTGATGTTATTACTAAAAATGGAAAGTCACTGTCCATTACCATTGTCAAAGATAACATTAAAAATAAAATAGGGGCTTCCCTGTTATCTCAGTAGTAAAGAATCTGCCTGTCAATGCAAGAAACATGGGTTCGATCCCTGATCCGGGAGGATTCCACATGCCTGTTAAGCAAAAGCCAGACACAAAAGACTACATGTCTTTATATGCAGTTTTAGAACAGGTGAAATTAATCCATGGTGTTTATGAAGCCAGAATAGTGCTGACTGCTGGGATGAGCATATTACCTGGGGAACTGGGGAACCTTCTGGGGCCCTGGAAATGTGCTCATTGTAATCTGGGGGATGCTATACTATGTATCTGAGGGGTGTATACTGTAAAACTTCATCAGCTGTACACGTAAGACATACATTTTATGTAAGCTGCATTTTACTGGATATAAACTATACCTTAAAAAATTTTTAAAAACCATTAATATATATTTGCATATAATGCAGAAGCAACAAAACTAGATCATTAAATTCACCTAGATACGGTTGCCAGCTGAAGACTCAGGCTTGTTAAAAAAGGAAACCAACGAATACCAGAGAGGTGTGAAAAGACCCACTGGCCCCCAAGGGGACTTCCTCCTGGTGAGGCTGGAACCAAGTCTTCACCACTGTATCCCCAGCACCTGCCACAGCACTCAGTGGGGTTGGCTCTCAACAAACTGACACAGAATGAGTGAATGAATGCAGGGGTTGAAGCTGAGCCCCAAGGCTGTGTTGATCCAGCTGGGTGCCCCTTCCCCTCCTATCGGCTCCACCCCACCCCCACCCCAGTCCCAGTCCCAGGGGAACCATACCTCAAGGAAGTCATCCCCCTCACTGGGCAACACCTTGCCCTGCCGCCAGCGCTTGAGGAACCATCTGAGCTTCATGAAGAGCAGGAGGAAGTTGTGCTTGAACTGCTGGGACTCCTGCACCAACATGTTCTTCTCCTGGCTCCAGAATTTCTGCTCCAGCCTCCGCTGGAGGCTCAGACTCTGGAGCTCAAACTCGCGCCGCAGGAGCGCCCTCTGCTGGTCCTCCTTCAGCTGCAAGGGGGACCAGAGCGTGAGCCACCCCAGCTATCTTGGGGACCCGGATCCTTCCCATTCCAGGCCTCAGACAAAGGCAGAAATTACATGTGGTGCCTAGTGGTGACCCTGCTTGGGATTCTATCACTAGCAGTTCATTCTGTTGAAATAAACACCTCCCTCTGCTACTCCAGGGAAAGGAAACTCAAAAACATCAGCAATTACAGTATCTGAAAGCGCTGGGATCTGAGCCTGCTCTGATTATAAAAACAATGGCATTGTCTAACGAGCCCAGGTGGGCTTCCTGGTGGCTCAGACAGTAAAGAATCTGCCTGCATTGCAGGACACCCAGGTTTGATCCCTGGGTCGGGAAGATCCCCTGGAGGAAGGAATAACTACCCACTCCAGTTTTCCTGCCTGAAGAATCCCATGGACAGAGGAGCCTGGTGGGCTACAGTCCATGGGGTGGCAAAGAGTTGGAAAAGACTGAGCGACTAACACTTCCACTTTTTCACAATGAGCTCATACCGGGCACCAGGGTTTCACGTGGACTCTCCCATTTAATGAGACAGCTGGGAGGGTGAATGATGATGACAGGGAGGGGTGACCCACGTACAAAACAAAGACCACGCTTGGGGTGAGGAAGGCTGACATCAATACCCTAGGAAGCAACGAGGTATCATGGCTCAGAGGGAGCCAATAACCTGGATTAGAATCCCAGCCCCACTTCACCCTGCAAATGGAACCCTGGGCAAAGCACTCTGGCGCTCTGGGCATCAGTTTTCCCAGGTGTAAAAGTGTGCCATCTCACAGGGGAAAACATGAGGCTTAAAGGACATGATGTGTGGAGAGTGCACTGCAATCCTGACATACAGTAAGGTCTTCATAAATGATTTCCACTAGCACAACTACCATCCTGATTACCAACTAGGGCTATGGACTTTCTAATACAGAACTTCAGCTCTGAGGGGGGCACTATTTCATAGATGGGACACTGAGGCCCCAAGAGGAGACAGGATGGGCCTCGGGTCACACAGACAGTCCATGACAAGCCCAGGATCCCAGCCCAGCCCAGTTAATGCAAAAGTACCAGTGCAGCATGCGGTGGGAAGACCCAGGTTGCCCCTCACAAGCTTGCCTCTGAAAACCCAAGGACCACCAAGGTTTCCGCCCTCAGTTCAGGGAAGAGAGGACCCCACCCACCTGCACCATTTTCTGATTGAAGCTTTCGGCCTCCTCCTTCCGGAGCTGCCGCTCCTGGGAGAGTTGCTCTTGCAGGCCCCGGAGGCTGTCATGGGCCTCGGCCAGCACCAGCTGCAGCTCCTTGATCTGGGGTCGAGATGAGGGACACAGATGAGGAGCAGGGAGAGAGCAGGACAGAAACTGCAGTCAAAGGAAGACAGTCAGAGGGGAGCGAGACAGCAGGAAGTCAGACCCAAGCAATCCTTCACATATACCCAGGCATGATGGCAGGTCCCTAGTTCAGTGGGTTGTCATGACGATGAAATGAAACAGTGCACATCAAATCTAGCTATTATTAGAATTTTAACTTGATGCTTTCTGGCGAAAATTTATTTGAAGAAAATAATATACTATGAAAACGAAATGAATTCACAAAATTGTTCATCTCATTGTTTATAACTGTAATAATTTACAAACAGCTTAGCTAAGTAGGGGATCAAATATATGTGTTTAATTGGTCTATATTTATGTAAAAATCCATTCAACTGTACACTTAAGAAAGTGCCCTTGGTAATTCCCTGGTGGTCCAGTGGTTAGGACAAGGTGCTTTCATTGCCGAGGGTGCAGGTCAGGGGACTAAGATCCCACAAGCTGAGAGGTGTGGCCAAAAAAACAAAAAGGATAGTGCCCTTTATGTATATTTTTATGCTACATTTCAATAACAATTTAAACAAACTAAACATTCACAGTTAACACATAGTTAACTATGTGTTAATCTTGTGATCTTGACTTTCTTTTTCCATCCTTATGCTACGCTATTTAGGGATTCTGTTATAGCTATTTGCTGTTTATAATGTAAGAAACTCCTACGAAAAAGACAACAAAACTCAGCATTTTCAGGAGAAATTCTGTTTATAAGGATTTGGAGCTAAACAGGCAAAACAAATCTATCTGGTTAGATGTCAGGATGTGACTAAATGGGGACTAGAAGGGAAGCTTCCAGGGACAAGTCATGGGCTATTCATTGATCTGCCTGCTGATTACATAGGAGTTTTCAGTTTATGAAAATTACTTGAAGGACTTTCCAGGTGGTCCCGAGGTTAAGACTCTGAACTCCCAATGCAGAGGGCCTGGGTTCTGAGGTCCGTAAGCCTAGACCTTGTGCTCTGCAACAAGAGAAGCCACTGCAAGGAGAAGCTGCACACTGCAAGGAAGAGTAGCCCCCACTTGCTGCAACTAGAGAAAGCCGGCAGCAACGAAGATCCAGCACAGCCAAAAATAAATTTTTTAAACTTCCTCAGATGAGTTTATAAACTTCCTGTCATCAGGTCCTGAGAATGGCCCAAACTTCCTTGTTTCTCTTCTAGCCCTTGTTGCCAGGAAGCTTGGAACCAAAGGAAACACTCAGAACCCCTATCATCACCGGCTAAGATTCTCCACAGGTCACTATTCTTGAGTCACCTCAGCCACCCTCCTCCTACCCCTCGCCCCTGCTTGCTCAGGCCCAGGCCCACCTCAGAGGCGTAGGAATCATTGTCTTCAGCTCGGTAAGGCCTGAAGCTCCGGCTGGGGTCAGACTTGGAGTCCAAGTCACTGGTGCGGAAGGCCTCTCGTATCCTGGGTTCCCATTCTGGCAGGTCCCTGAGGTCAGGAGGCTGCACCTAGAGACACAGGCAGAAGAGACCAATGGTGACCCTGGGGAGGGGCACGCGGGGTGCCGGAAATAGTGCCCACTCCAGGCCCCGGGCTCCATAAGAGCCTCTGACCAGGAACCTGAGGGCAGGGACCTAGGTTTTTTCTTTCTCCATGAATGATTTTTTTTTTAATGAATTAACTTTATTTGACTGTGTCAGGTCTTAGGGGCTTCCCAGATGGCACTAGCGGGAAAGAGCCCACCTGCCAAGGCAGTAGATAAAAGAGACTCAGGTTCGATCCCTGCGTGGGAAAGATCCCCTGGAGGAGGATATGGCAACCCATTCCAGTATTCTTGCCTGGAGAATCCCATGGACAGAGGAGCCTGTGTCTACCAATGGCAAATGACTAACGGAACTGTGGTATATTCACTCCATGAGGTCATATCCGGTCAGGAGAACACTGGGAACTACTTCTACCTGAGACAACAAACATAATGATGAGTGTGTTCTGGGTGATTCAATTTGTGCAAAGTTCAAAGACAGACAAAACTGAGTCAAGAGAGGGGTTACCCTTGGCAGTGGGGACAGTGGCTAAAAGGGGACCTGAGGAGGGGCTGCGGGGGTTCTTGTCATCTTGATGATGACATGGGTGTGCTCACCTTGGGAAAATTCATTAAGTCGCACATTTGTGTTCTGTGTGCTTCTCTGTACGATATGGTTCGGTAAAACCACACACACACACACACATATAAAAAATAATACGGGAGTTCCCAGATGGTCCAGTGGTTAAGGGGCTTCCCAGTGGTTGCTAGTGAAGAACCCGCCCGCCAAGGCAAGACTTAACAGAGGCCAGTTCGATCCCTGGGTTGGGAAGATGCCCCGGAGGAGGGCATGGCAACCCACTCCAGTGGGTTCTTGCCTGGAGAATCCCAGGGACAGAGGAGCCTGGCGGGCCACAGTCCATGGGGTCTCACAGAGCCAGGCATGACTGAAGCGATTTAGCACAGCACAGCCAGTGGTTAAGACCTTGCACGCATCCATTGCAGGGCACAAGGGTTCAATCTCTGGTTGGAGAAGTTCTGCCTGCTGCACAGTGCGGCCGGAAAAAAATAAAAGCTGTAGGGCCCTTGACTGGGACCTCTTACCTGGAAGTCTGAGCCAAGGTCTTTGGCCAGAAGAATCTCCTTGGAGGGCCCCTGGGAGCTCAAGGTGGGCAGTGCGGAGAAGGGCTCCGGAGGCTCCTTGGCTGGGCCCCCGAGGACAGAGTCCGCCTTCCTCGTGAAGGCATTGAGCTCCTGCTGGAGCAGGCTCAGCCGCACCAGGAGGGCGTGCATCAGCTTGGCGTCCCTGGGGCCCTCGCTGTTGTTGTCCGGGGCCTCGTGCAGCCGGAAGTCGGCGCACTCGTTGTCCAGATAAGGGCGCAGGCCGGCAGAGAAGCCATTGGCGTCGGCCACCAGGACGTCGATAGCCTTGCTGACCAGGACAGCCTGCTCCCGCAGCCCCTGCAGGGCCTCGGCCTCCCGGGTCCGGCAGAGCCGCGCGGCCGCGGGCCCCGGGGCCTCGGCCAGGGCGGCGGGCACGCACTGGGCGGAGTCGCCAGCCTCGGCGTCCGTCTCCAGCATGGGCCGCGTGCTCTGGCAGGAGGCCAGGTCACAGCGCTGGAGGTTGGAGAGCAGCACGCGGTTCTCGTACTGCAGCTTCTTGACCTTGCCGCTGAGTTCGCCGATCTGCAGCTTGGCGGCCGCCAGCTCCTCCTGCGAGGGCTCGCTGAGCACCGAGCAGCTGTCCTCCGACAGCGTCACGTCCAGCTCGTGCTCCGAGCGGTACTTGGCCAGCTCGCTCAGCAGCAGCTTGTTCTGGTCCTCCAGCTCGGCCGAGGAGCGCCGCAGCAGCTCGGCTTCCTCCTCCACGAACTGCAGGTGTCGCCGCAGCTCGGCCAGGCTCTCCCCGCACTCGCCGCCGCCCAGCGCGAAGGCCAGGCGGGCCTCGGGACCCCCGCAGCCGCCGCCGCCGCCGTGATCCTTCATGTCGTCCATCTCGGCCCGCAGGCCGCGGTTCTCCACCTCCAGCTCCACGATACGGCGGCTCAGCAGGTTGGCTTCCTCCTCCACCAGCTTCAGATGCACCTTGAGCTCCGTCTCCCGGGAGTGGGGGGCGTCCGCCAGCTCCTCCGCGGACAGGGTGCCGTCCAGGTCTCCGTAGAGCGAGCGGTACTTGAGCAGCTCCTCCTTCATGCCGTCGTTCTCCTTGGCCAGCTTGGTGAGCTTCTTGCACATGAGCGCCGACTCTTCCTTTGCAAAGTGCAGCTGGCACTTCAGGTCAGCGCTGTCCTCCTGGGGCCGGAGGGAGAACAGGGACAGGCAGGAGCCAGGAAGGTTAGTGTTGGGAGGCTTAGCCACACTGTTTTGGGGAGCTCTAACTACTAGGTGCTGGGAACAGAGTCTTGACTCTCAAGGCGTTGGGGGTCCAGAGGGGAGGCAGAGAGGCTGACATGGATATCGCAGCACACAAATGGGGCACACACATATAGCCTGAGGAGTTCAGGAGGGCTTCCTGGAGTAAGTGACACTCTGTCAAGGGTGACTGTTGCCACTACTACTACTACCATTGCTACTGCAGTTCTCTCATCTGTAAAATGGGGCAATAACATATTCCAACCTCCTCCCCCGCCAACAGACCATGAAGAATATTAAAGGAGACAATACATAAAAAGTGCCTGACACCCTGATCATCCAGAACCACTCGAGACTAACTATATTCTGTGCCTGACCTGTGCTACAGACAGCACTATACAGAGCACAGCGTGTGAGAACCATGGGCTCAGGGTGTAGTCTGGGGAAGCAAAGCTGGCATCAAAGCTAAGAAAATGAACAAGGGGAGGACGGAGTAGAAACAGGGGAGGGATGGACACCTCTGGGGACTCCTCGGACTGCTTGGAGTTAAGCCGGGGGCCTTCAGACTAAAACCTGCTGCTTGAGGTTATGCCACCTGAGGCTCTGGAGGCTAACCAGAAGTACCTGCACCGAAGGCTTCTTGTCTGTCTTCCCCAGGGAGCGGGTTCCTCTTTTCTTCAAGGAATGCTGGAGGAGGATTAAAAATAAATTGACCTGAAAGCTCACAAGGGTGATGTACATCTAAGAGCAGTCATGGTACCCAAGATTCTGCTGAGAACCCCTCCCCTCCCCAGCCAGCCCAGCCCAGCCATGGCCAGCCTTGAGCAGCATGGACTCTGAGTTAGAGGAGTCTTAAGACGACCCAGTGACTGCAAATGGAGAGCCAGGTCAGTACTTAGGATGATTCTGAACCCACCTGCCCAGGGTTCCTCCCCTCTCTCCCACCCCACCCCCCCCCCCCAATTGTGATCTAATTGGCTTGAGCCCAAGACCTGGAAAATCTGGGTTTCCGTTCTTGTTTGTCTTTCATTCATTCACCAAAGACTCCCTGAGCACCCATCATGTGCCAGGCAGAGTAAGGCATGGAGAACACAGCAGGGACCATGACAGACAGGGTACCCCAGAGGGATATTGGAATGTTACACCCAGATCTTTCCTTTAGAACCAGGGCATTCCTCTAGCTAAGACCTCAAAGTTGAGTCCCCCTTCCAGCTATGATCATTGGCTGAGGGCAACCACCTCATCCAAGGTCTTGTGCACTCCCTGTGGGGGCAAGGGGGCAGTGAAGGGGAAGCCACATCCAATGACTAGTCCATGCCTCTTCCCACACCAGCTCCAGAGCTCCCCATGGGATCAGCCGAGGCCATGAATATAAATCCTCTGCAACTCAGCTTCTCCCGCTGCCTCCGTCTCCGATGGCATTATTCCAAAAGGACTCTTCCATAAGCCTCTGCATGCAAATCTCCATCTCAGGAGAAATCCTGAGCTCAAGGAACTGGCATTCTAGTGAGAACTTTAATTCAAAGTGGATATTAGTAAACAGTAATATTTCTCTTAAGTGAATAGGGTGAAATAAATCAGACAGAGAAAGACAAATACTGTATGATATCACTTTTACATGGAATTCCAGGTGGCTTCCCTGGTGGCTGAGATGGTAAAGAAGCTGCCTGCAATGTGCAAGACCAGGGTTTGATCCCTGGGTCGGAAAGATCCCCTGGAGAAGGGAATGGTAACCCACTCCAGTATTCTTGCCTGGAGAATTCCATGGACAGAGGAGCCTGGCTACAGTCCATGGGGTCGCAAAGAGTTGGACATGACTGAGTGACTAACACACATTAATAAAGTGAATATGGTAAAATAAATCATAATTATATAAGAGGCGTAGGAATGAACTGATCATTTTTTACAATGTAAATGGTAGGTTTTCATGCAGATTAAATAAAGCAAAGTAAGGCTCTGATAATCATCATGATTCAAAAATACAGAAACAGGGATTTTTCCTGGTGGTCCAGTGATTAAGACTCTGTGCTCCCAGTGCAGGGGGCAAGGGTTCTATCCCTGGTCAGGAGAACTAGGATCCCACAGGCTGCAAAACGAAGCAAAAAAAAAAAAAAAAAACCAAAACACAAAAATACAGAGGCAATAGGGGAATAAATTGATACATTTGATTAGATAAGCAAATTCCACCTAGGGCAAAAAAAATGCTCTAAGAAAAATAAAAATATAAATGACTAACTGGGAAAAAATATTTGCAGTGTATAACACTGACAAATGGTTAATATCCTAAATACATACAGAGAGTCACAAAATAAAGTCCAACAAACCTACAGAGAAATAGGCTAGAGAGACGAAAACCAGTTCACAGGCAAAAAAGGGTAAATGGCTCCAACCATAGGAAGATGCTCACCCTATTCATGGAAGAGAAATGCAAATTAAAACTTTACTAAGATACAATTTCTCACCTATCAGATTGGCAAAAATCCAAACATCTGACAACACATTCTATTGATGAAGCAATGGAAAAATAGAAACACTCAATATCAGTGGCAAGAATGCAAAATGACACATGTTCTGTAGAGGGGAATTTGAGGAATTGTTATAATCATCTTTTCTGAAGTTTGTCAGCGTTTAAAAAAGTCACTCAGAGGCATGAGTCCATTGAACACGTCTTCCCTTGAGAGGGGTGATTATCTTAATGGAGTATAAAACCACTTTGGGGTTGCATTTGACTTTTCAAGTCAGGCAGGTGATCTTTGAGCATGCTTCCAGGTAGCTGAATACATGTGCTCCCTGTCCACCTCTCACATCCCACCCCTGGAGGTGAGAACCACAGGTCTAATCCAAGCCTCCTCTCTACTGAAGGCAAGAGAGAGGTCCCACAGCAAAACCAGAGCTGACCTGGGACCAGTTCTGGACAGAACTCTTGTTCTAGCTCCAAAACACTGGAAGGAGAAAAATGTACCTTCTTCGACAGAGGCTAGAGTGGACCCAGCACAGAGGCTCTCAACCTGGGTGCAAATCAGAATTACCTAGGGGAAATTTTTAAAAGTGATGCCCAAGATCCCAACCCCACAGATTTTCACATCATTGGTCTGAGTAGATGCCAGGCATCAGTATTTTTACATAGCTTCCCAGGTGATTCTAACGTGCAGCTAAGGTTGGGACTACAGAGCTAGGGAGGATGAACTGGGAGGGAGGAGCAGCTAGGGAGAAAGAGAAGACAGGCTCTTAAGTTTATCTTAAAGCCCGATCAAATCCTAAAGAGACCTTTTGAAATGTAAATGAGGCAGGAAGGCAGAGGCTGATATTTCAGCCGCAGGGTGCCCAAGAGCAGGAAGGCAGTATTTGAGAAGGGCTGATGGTGGAATCTTTCAAAAGCTAGGGGGTAAGAGTAGGGAAGGTGGGTGAGGGTCACAAAACAAGTCTTTCCACAAAGAGCTCCTCCCACAAAAGAGGCCTGGGAAGGGGATCCTCAGAGAGAAACCACCTGCCGCAGTGGTGAGGTGGGGGCTCTGGAGTCAGGTGGTCAGGGTTGCAGATCTGGGCCTGCCTATCACAAGAGTATTGGGCTTCCCTGGTAGCTCAGATGGGAAAGAATCTACGTGCAATGCGGGAGACACTGGTTTGGTCCCTGGGTCAGGAAGATCTATTGGAGAAGGAAATGGCCACCCACTCCAGTGTTCTTGCCTGGAAAACCCCATGGACAGAGGAGCGTGGCGGGCTACAGACCATGGGGTCGCAAAGAGTCGGACAGAACTGAGCATAAAACACCTTCACTTTGACATCACAAGCTGATGGGTGGGTCTGGGAACTCAGGTGGGACGCCTGGGTTCTCTCCCAGAAACTCCACTCCATCATCTACTGATGGAGTAAACTGAGCCACAGATTGTGATTACTGCAGACTTCCTGGAGGAGGGAAGTGGGGTGACAGGAAGGGGAGCCAGGGGTTCCCAAAGGAATTGAGAGGTCTCAGCCATCACATATAAAGGACTGAGATGATATAAAACCTAAAGTCATTAGGGTAGTGGGAGAGTGAAATTCACTGACATGATAAAATCTGAGACAGAAAGAAGAAAACCTGCAACCCAAATGTCCACCAACTGATGAAAGGATAATAAAATGTGGTATATCCAGCCAGGGGAATATTAGTCAGCCATAGAAAAGAATGAAGTCTTGATCGATGTTACAACACGCTTGAAAACACTGTGCTGAGTGAAGGAAGCCTATCACAAGAGGACACATCGCATATGATTCCATTTACATGACAAGTCCATAAGAGGCAAATCCACAAAGGCCAAAAGTAGATTAGTGGTTGCCAGGGAGGAAGAGGGAGTCGGGAGTGACTTGATGGCTTGAGGTTTCTTTCTAGGGCGATGAAGATGTTCTGGAATTAGAGAGCAGCGTTGGCTGAGCCACTCTGAATATTCTAAAAACCACTGAACTCTACCCTTTAAAAAAGACAACCTTTATGGTAAATGAATTATATCTCAATAAAGCTGTTATTTAAGACAAGCTAGAAGTGGGCTTCCCTGTGGCTCAATGGATAAGAATCCACCTCCCAATGTAGGAGACACAGGTTTGATCCCTGATCTGGGAAGATCCCACAAGCCGTGGGGCAGCAGAGCGAACACACCACCAATTGAGCCTGGGCTCTCACAGCCCGGGAGCCGTAACTACGGAGCCTGCACACTCTAGAGCCCGTGCTCCGAAACTAGAGAGTAGCCCCCGCTTGCCACAACTAGAGCAGAGCCCAAGGGTCAACAAAGACCTAGCACAGCCAAAAATAAATAAATAAATAATTTTAAAAAAAACTAGAACATGTTACCATCTTTATAAAAATACGACATGTGTGTACATGCATGCATGTGGGTATAAATGTGTGCGTGTGCATGGTGGGGGAATATGATTTAAAGAATATATGCCAAGTTGAAAACAAGAATACAGAGAACTTGCACTTTTCACTTTTCTTCCCCAACATGTTTTTGAGAGGAGCGAAGACATAGCCCACCAGTGTTTTCTCTTTAAAGTTTTTTAAAAAATATATACTTTTTTAAAAGTAAATTAATACATAAAGCTAGACCCTCACTGTAAATCTATACTATGCTGACAAAGCAGGAGTCCCCCTGTTTATACCCCCACCCATTCTCCTGAGGGTGGCCACAGCCAAAGGTTGGCTGGAGCTCCTTCTAGACCTCTGGCTCTGTGTTTAAAATACTGAAATAGATGGTGTTCTTTTAGACTTTCTTTCCTTCCTATGTTTACTTGGCTCCGTGATCTTTGATTTTTATAATAAGCACCTTAAGCAGAAGAAAACCCCCAAACATCCAGCATTTAAAAAGGCAGCCTGTGTTCATGCTACATTATCATGTATGTTACAGAAACTGTGCTTATAACATAATCCCATCTTTGTTTTGAAAAAATACATACAGAAACAACTACACATTGTAAAGCACAGAGAAAGGCCTGAAGAGGCACAGACTGAAACAAATCATGGGTTAGGCTGAATCAGGCATCGACTTGAGGGAAGTGGTCAGGGGAGGCTTGTTTCTTTTATGTATGGCTTTTATCATTTCTTATATTTTGGAGAGCACACTCACATTTGAACTTCAAAAAAATCCAAAAGGGCATACAGTTCAGTTCAGTTCAGTTAGCCGCTCAGTCACGTCCGACTCTTTGTAACCCCAAGGACTGCAGCACGCCAGGCCTCCCATCACCGACTCCCGGAGTTTACCCAAACTCACGTTCATTGAGTTGGTGATGCCATCCAACCCTCTCATCCACCTTCTCCTCCCACCTTCCATCTTTCCCAGCATCAGGGAATACAGTGAACCTATTAACCAGCCGTCTCACCCCAGGCAACCAAGGCAACCAGAGTCTGCTGTGTCCAGCCTTAGGTATGCTAGGCATGCCTTTATGTGTTTTTGTAATGAAATTTTTGTTTCACTGACTTTATATTACTTTTCTAGTCAAAACGAATGCATATGTACATTTCAATATGCGTGCACACACAGAAAAACATACTGGAAATACAACAGATTGAAAAGTACTCTGACCCAGATAGTAATCTGGTAATTACTCAAAGGAATTCCCTCTGAATAGTGGGCTACAGGTGGAACTTTTTCTCCTTATGGCTTCCTTGTATTTTGTAGTCTTTCTCTACTAAGCATACGTTAACTGTCAGGTGGAAGGAGAAAGTTATAGTAAGAGTTTTTTGGTTTGTTTTTAACGTACTTTCCCCCAGGAAAGTCATGAATGTCTTTTCAATAGGCAGAGGGAGGGCTCTGAGTGCCCACCAGAAAGGGAGCGTAGGACTTCCCTGGTGGTCCAGTGGCTAAGACTCTGCACTCCTAATGCAGGGGGCGCAGGTTCAATCCCTGGTCAGGGCACTAGATCCCACATGCCACAGGTAAAGATCCCATATGCTGCAACTTAGACCCAGTGCAGCCAAATAAATAAAAATAAATTTTTAGAAAAGAAAGAAAGTGTAGGTGGCAGGCAGAGAAGAGGGGCTGAAGCAGGACCAGAATGGCTCCAGTCTTTTCTGGACGGAACGGATCCTGCCCCAACCCCATCTCAGCCATGTGGGCTTGCACAGTGCTCTGCGGCTCTGGAGGGAAAACAAGGTAGGCTCACAGAGCACAAAGACCTTCCTCCCCTCTGCAAGGCAGCAGCTGGTCAGGCGGGACTCCCTCCAGGGAGCCAAGGCCGGTCAGAGCCCCTTTATGGAGCCCCGGCGATGGGGGGGTGGTGTGCAGAAGATCTGTTCCTGAGCCTTGCAGGGTGGGATGGGGCGGGGCAGGACAACGTCTGTCTGAGCACCCACAGGAATGCCAGTCACACGTACCAGACCCCAAGGGCACACTCCTTGGCCGGCCAGCAGCAGGGGGGCTTCCCCACCCACGAGCAACGCACAAGGCCGCCTCTGGGCAGCCAGGGTGGCGCCTCTAAGCATCGTAGGTCTAACGGCTCCTAGTAGCAGCAGGAGCTCTGTCCCCGCTTGCCCTTCTCACCGCCCAGCCTGCACTGGAGAGGCTGCCGAACACAACTGCAGCGGCCCCCCCGCCTGCTAACACCTTCCATCCTGCCAGGAAACAAAGACCAACCTTCAAGGAATAAAATGAGCCTTCTGCCAAAACAGTTGGGTAGATTTTCACCCAGTTTAGAGGGGATGTTTGGAAAGGTCTCCTGAAAACACAGACTGTGCACTGTGGATGAAATTTCCTCCGGAGTGCTGCGGGGTGGGGGAGTGGATCTGGGTTGGGGGTGCATCTCAAAGACTGAGGCATTCTTGGCCGAAGAAGCTAGAGAGGGGGTGTGGCTCCGGGCTGGGGGAGACCACTGGGGAGGAGGAAACAGAGAGTGGTTTGACAAGGGCCCCAGATCAAATCACTGGGACAGATGCCGCCAACTGCAAGTGCAGACTTGCAACTTAACTGCTCCTTCTGTGGGCAACTGGCAGCCTGATATGGAGAGCTCCTTGCTAGAGGCAGCAGAAGCATATTTACTTATGACTTACTTTTTAATTTTTAAATTTTATGTTTCGGCTACACCTCGTGGCCTGTGGGATCATAGTTCCCTGACCAGGGGTCAAACCTGCACCCCCTGCATTGGAAGTGCAGAGTCCTAACCACTGGATCGCCAGGCATGTCCCAGAAGCAGTTATTAGATTAAGGTAAATACTTCTTCAGGACCACAGCCATCATACAGGTTGTCAGGGTGCTGATACAATACTGATAACCAGTATTGATCAAGTCCTTTGCCTGCTTTGTCTTGATCAAGTCTCACAAACACCTCTGAGTAGCAGGGATTCATAGTCCCATTTTATAAATGAACCAACTGAGCACTAGAAAGGTTACACGATTTGCGCAATGCTAGTTATTTGCCAATAAATAGCAAAGCCAGGATTCAAACCCAGGCCCACGTGACTCCAAGTTCAAGTTCATCCTGCAGCACACAGGCCATAGCAGGGCTGCATGAGATGATGAATCTAGCAGAACAGAGAAGGGAACCCAGGTGAACTGATGGTACAGACAGTGCCCTTCTTACCCCATAAAAGTGGAAATCACGCCAAGAAGCCTGGGCCAGAGAAAGAGGTCCTCACGGGATTGAGCAGCCCCTTCAGGGGTCCTAAAACAGAGCAGGGTTCCAAGAAGGCTCCTGGATGGGGCAAGGAGTGCAGGGGCATCACCAGGAGAGTCAGTGTGGTTTTGGAAGGTGGAAAGTCCTTTCTCCTGTCCCATCTACATACAGCAGGTCCACTCCAGGTATACACCCAAGAGAACTGAAAACATGTCCACCCAAAAACCTGTACACAAGGGTTCACAGCAGCATTAGTTCATAACAGCCCCCAAAGTGGAAGCAACCCAGATGTCCATCAACTGATGAATGGACAAACTGTGGTCTCTCCATACAAAGGATTATTATATGGCCATGAAAAGGGACGAAGTACTGACACCTGTCTCAGCATAGAGAGACCTTGAAAACATGATGCTAAGTGAAAAAAGTCAGTCACAAAAGATCACGCTGCACGATTCCATTTGGATGAAATGTCCAAAACAGGCAAAACCATAGAGACAGAGAGTCTCTATGTCACTCATACAGGAGTGTACGAGTGTGTGTCACTCATACAGGAGTGGTTGCCATGAGCTAGAAGGAGCGGGGAGTGGGAAGTGACTGCTGACAACAGAATGTTCTGGAATTAGACAATGGTGATGGTTGTACACCATTATGAATATATCAAAACCCATGGAATTGTACACTTTAAAATGGTGAATTTTCCCCTGGTGGTTCAGCAGTTAGGACTCCACACACTTACTGCCAACAGCCTGGGTTCAATCCCTAGTCACAGAACTAAGATTCCACAAGCCAAAATAAACACATAAAATGGTGACTTTTATGGTATGTGGACTATATTGCAATTAAACAATTGCCAAGAGGAGTACCATCTATAAGACGTGGACGAAATGGGAATTCCCTGGATGTCCAGGGGTTAAGATTCTGAGTGTTCACTGCCAAGGGCCCAAGATCCCACAAGCCTCGCAGCATGGCTAGAAATAAAACAAAATAAAATGGGGACAAAAATCACTATGTACCCTGTGAGGCTGTTGCCTACACAATGTGAAGACACACATAAAATGCTTAGTGCAGTGCCTGGTACAGAATAAGCGCTCAGACACAGCAGCTATATTATAATAAATCCCATCAACATTGATATTGGCTTCCTGCCTAAAATACAAAGAAGGGGAGTGATACTGGATTGGGGTTGGGGGGCTGCTATTATGATTTTTGAGCTCCAATCCAGCTGGCAACAGTGCCACTGCAGAACACGGCTGGGGCAGGCCACCCTCCCTTCTCTCCAGCGAAGTGCCATCTCCATAGCAACCACATCAGCTCAGGCCAGGGGCTCCTGTTCCCAGCCGGGTGACAGCATCGCCACAGCAACCTGTCAGGATGGCAAAGGCAGATCCTGATGATGGGACTAGAGCAGCTCTGGCAGAAGAATTGTTAGGGGACCCCTGTCTCCATAGAAACTATATCAGGAAAGAGAAGGAGGGAGGAGAGGGCAATCAGCCAATAAACACAGGGCCACGCCTCCTTGCCCAGATCCTAAGACTCCAAGGGACATCAGGGAGGGCTAAACCAACACTGCTGATAGCACCTTCAAGAGGAAGTGAGGGACTTCCCTGGAGGTCCAGTGGCTAAGGATCCACCCTGCAACGCAGGGCACGCAGGTTTGATTCCTGGTGGGGGAACGAAGATCCCACATGTTTTGGGGCAATTAAGCCCGTCCACCACACCTAGAGTGTGCATGCGTCACAATGAAAGATCCCACATGACACAATCGACCTGCTGTAGCCAAATAAATAGGAAGCAAACTGTGTTTCTTGAGCATCTACTGTGTATCTGGCCCCACAAAGGGCTCTTTACATGCTTGACTTCATTTAAAATTTCACTAATAATGACCACGCCCCCCAAAAAAACCCCTACCTCCAGCAGTCATATAATAGAAGGCAAAGGTCACTCCCTACCCCACTCCCACCACTTCTAACACCTGAGTTCAGCAGGTTTTTCCTCCAGGCTATGCATTTTTGCACATAGACACGTATGTTTCCAAACCAGTTTGTTCTGTATAGGTCTCCAAAATGATTAGCGAGATTGCGCAGTATGCATGGTTCTATCATTTCCTTTTTGTGTTTAACAATGTACCTGAGAAATCTTTCCACATCAGTGCATACGTATCTGCCATTAAAAAAAAAAAAAAAAACCATAGGAAAGTGTACCTAATATAAAATTTACCATTTTAACCATGTTTTCCTTCTATGGCAGTAAAATACACATAACATAAAACCTGCCATTTTTAACCACTTGCAAGTGTACGATCCAGTGGTATAATTGCCACTCACCTCCAGAACTTTATCTTCACCCCAAACTGAAATGCTGTATGTAGTAAACAATATCTTCCCACACCCTACCCCCTCCAGGTTCTGATAATCTCCAACCTACTTCTGTTTCTATGAATCTGACTACTCTGAGTATCTCATCCGAGTGGAATCATACAATACTTGTCCTGTCGTATATGGCTTATTTCATTGAGCACAATGCCCTCGAGGTTCACCCACATTGTAGCCTGCGTTAGAATCACATTCCTTCTTAGGATTACACATACAATGTTAAGTACATACCACATATTTCTTTGTTCATTGATGGACATGTAGGTTGCTTGTACCTTCTGGCTACTGTGAATAATGCTTCTATGAACGCCGTTGTTGTTTAGTCGCTCAGTCGTGTCTGACTCTTTGCGACCCCATGAACTGCAGCCCACCAGGCTCCTCTGTTCATGGAATTCTCCAGGCAAGAATACTGAGTGGGTTGCCATTTCTTTCTCTAGGGGATCCTCCTGACCCAGGGATCAAACCTGGGTCTCCTGCCTGACATGGGGTCTTCTTTACCACTGAGCCAGAAGGGTGGTCTGCTATGAATACAGGGGTACCAGTATCTGTCCATGTCCCTATTTTCAATTCTTTTGGGACTATACCCAGAAGTAGAATTGGCTTATTTGGTGACTGTGTTTAATTTTTTCAGGAACTGCCATATTACCTTATTCTTTCTAACTTCTGCATGGTGTTCTCTGGCTATGAATCTTACGACTGATCATGAACCTCATAAGCTAGGTACTGCTATTATCCTGATGTCACAGAGGAAGAAACTGAGACTTAGAAAGGGGAGGTGGCTTCAGGGTCTCAGCCACATCTCAGCCAAGGAAAGGCTGGGAGACTTCAGGCAAGCTCTCCCTCTGTGGGCCTCCTTTTCCCCTCTTTTACAGTGGGAACAGCCTGACCTCCAAGGCACTTTCTGAAACTGTCTCTCCTTTTCACTACCAAGGGTGGCAACAATGAGATGTGTGGAGACAGTGCCCTGTGGCACCAGGCCAGGCCAGGTCATGGGGGACAGGAGGCTGCCTGAGGGAAGGAGGCCCCTACCCCACCCTGGGAAGCCCTGAGCAGCACATACCTCCCTCTCCGCTCTGAGAATCCTTTGGCACATCACACCAACACACCCAGTGGGAAGGGCAGCTGAAGGATTGCTCTGGCCTCGGGGCCGTGGTGTGTCCTGGAACACTGGAATGCCTGTGCCCAGCAAGATGAGGACTGTGCCCCAGAACAACATTCAATCCTAGAATGCCTCGGGAGCAGTCAGACAGCTGAGACCCAGCTGGGGCCAGAAGGCACCCGGGCTGCCTGGGACACAGAGCACTGGCTTCTGGAAGATTCTAGCCCTTAGGCATCGCCTCTGCTAGTGGTTTCCAATCAGTGCACCCCAGTGGGCCCTACTTGACCTTGAGGACATTCCTCCCTCCCTCAGGGCCATTTTCCCATCCATAAAATGGATACAATCACAAGTTCATTGGGCCTATTATGGAAATTATAGAAAGTGTCTGGCATGGTGCTTAATATGTTGTACACCTAACACACGGCAGGAGGAAGAACAGGCTGCCAGGTAGGAGGGGCGCTCATGAGCAAAGACAGAGAGCCTGGTGCCTGGAGTCACATTCAAGAAGCAACTGTGTCCTGAAAATGTGCTGAGACACTAGTCAGAGGCCAGCCCCAGCAGTGACTTTATACCAAGTGGCAGCGCCTGGCCGTGCCTAAAGCACATCCATAAAATCTACCCCACTTAGTCCTTCTGATGACTCGAAGTATTACTATCCCATTTTACAGATGAGGAGACTGAGGCACAGAGGGCTGGGCTCTAGGCTGGGCACTGATGTATGTTTTTTCAGGTAATCTTCCACCCAGTTGTATTCCTTTGATGGCTAACTGTCTCCTTCGTTAGCCTCTGGGCTCCTGGCAGTCAGGAGCCAGGTGTCTCTCAAGCACCGCTGTGTCCTTGGTGTCCAGCACACAGTTCTCACAAGAGGTGCTCAGGGAGCATGTGCTGGAGCAATGAATGAATAGACAGCCCTGCCAGGATGGCATAACAATGCAGAGCAGAGGTTCAGACTCTGGCTGGGGTGGGGCTGACACATGCCTACCTGGCCCAGGCCTGGCCCTTCCAGGTAGGACAGGACCCTCACCTCTCTCGGCCGCTCCAGCTCCGTCTGCAGCACTTGCTTGGCCAGCTCGGTCTCGATAAGCCGCTGCCGAAGCTCCTCATTCTCCTCTTCCAGTCTCGCCCGTTTCTTCTCCACCGCTTCCAGCTCCTTGTGCAGCCGCACTGAGATGTCTTTAGAGACCTGAGCAAAGGCAAGCGACAAGCAGGGCATGAGCAGGCCGAGGGCCATCCCATCTGGGTCACAGAGCAACCCCAGGGCAGGCAAGTGCTCTCATCACCCCCGCTTAGAGAGGAAGAAACCGAGGCACAGAGAGGTCAAGTAACTCAACAGGGGTCACACAGCCAGGAAGTGGGAGAACCAAAACCCAAACCCAGGAACCCTGTGCTTTCTGTGTTCACATCATGGTCCAGCCCCTAGAAAGCTAGAGGCCATGTCCATCCTTAGCAGTGCCTTTTCATTTATCTGGACCTTTTAATGCTTCCAAACGCCTCTCCTGTCCACTCTCTTGCCCAGGTCTCTCAAGAGCCTATGGCAGGACCAGAAACTCATTTTTATTTATGTATATATGTATGTACTTAATTATTTTTGGCTGCCCTAGGTCTTTGTTGTTGCATGCGCACTTTGTCTAGTCGCGGAAATCGGGCTACTCTCTAGCTGCCATCGTGGGCTTCTCTTTGCAGTGACTTTTCTTACAGAGCATGGGCTCCAGGCACATGGGCTTCAGTACTTGTGGCTCTCGGGCTCCTGAGACATGTGGAATCCTTCCTGACCAGGGATTGAACCCGAGTCCCCTGCACCAGCAGGTGGAGTCCCAACCTCTGGACCATCAGGGAAGTCCCAGAAGCTCACTTTAAAGAGAGGGGAGGGACTTCCCTGGTGGTTCAGTGGCTAAGACTCCACACTCCCAATGCAGGGGACCTGGATTCAACCCCTTGCCAGGGAACTAGATTTCACAGGTTGAAGTAAGTTTCCATGCCACAATTAAAGAGATCCCATATGCTGCAACTAAGGCCCAGCACAGCCAAATTAATTAAAAAATAATAATAATACATAGAGGAGAAACCCAGAGCAAGATGGGCTTCCCAAATGCCCTTTGAACCCCATTTTTTCCCTGCCAGTGACCAGCATACATTCCCTATTCTGCCTCTGTCTCCTTCACTACAAAATGGGTGCAATAATAATAGCACAACCTCGCAGGCTGACAGGAGGCCTGAATCAGCTGTTGCACCAAAGGCTTGGCCCAGGGCCTGCACAGTGAGCGCTGGGTGAGTGGTGGCGGCTGCTGGGAGAGGCTGAGTCCAAAGAGGGCATGGCTTGCTGGGGGTCACAATGTGACACAGACCCTGAGGCCTGTTTCCAATTGTCTGGGATACAGAACATGCCCCAAATGACAGAGGCTGGGCAGCTGTCCAGATCATCCCTCTGGGAGGAGCTGACAGAGCCACAAACCCCAGGTCACCGGCTCCAGGCCTCTGCTGAAACAACGCTCCATTTCTTTGAGGACACCCCATGTTCTATCCCCTGATGGCAGGGGTGAAAGGGTAGGAAAAGGGGTCTCTGGGGATGAGGAAGGCTCTTCTTATTTTTTTAATATTCTTTTTTTTTTTTTTGGCTGTGCCAGGTCTTAGCTGCAGCATGCAGGATGTAGTTCCCTGACCAGGGATCAAACCCAGGGCCCCTGCACTGGGAGCATGGAGTCTCAGCCACTGGACCACCAGGGAAGTCCCAAGGAAGGCCCTTCTGAGACGGTAAATCATAACCAGCATCTGTTCCTGAGAGGACTAAGCACTAGCATTTGTTGAACACCTGCTATGTGCCAGATTCACCCATCTTCACCCCAATTCTGCCCCCATTTTTCTGGCAAGGAAATAAGAGGCTCAGAGCACAAATGACCTGCTCAGAGTCAAACAGAGATAGTGTGGGCTGAGCTGGGAGGACCTCAGGGGCTTTGGCTGAAGGGCCGTGTGGCCGGGACTCCACAAGAGGTACGAGGACGTTTGCCAGCAAGAAGGATAAGTGAGGCAGACAGCCCAGTGCCTCGGGCCTGCCAGTCTCGGAAATGACCGTGGCACCTCCTCCCCACCGGAAGGGAAGAGGGCCCTCCCTGGCTCTGCCTTCTGCCTGGGCCCAGGCCCAGCTCAGCACAGACCCCTTGGCAGCGTGCAAGGCAGGCCAGGAAAAACAACAGCCAGAGAGGAAATTCAGCACTCCCTCTCTCTCCTCCCTCCGTTGCCCGCCGCCTCTCTCCACCCTTGAAGATTTCCAAGGGCGGCCAGAAGCCGGCCCACCAGGCTCCTTCCACAGTCTCTCCAGGCCCCCAAAACCTTCCTCCTCCACAAAGTGGGGTGAGCGATTCCTCACTAGCAGAACAAAGATGTTGCAGGTGGCAAAACTAGATTCAAGCCTAATTTCAGCCCTCACTGGGTGTGTGACCTAGGACAGGAGTTTCTTTAACCATCTGAAGTCTCGGTTTGCTCATAAGTAAAAGAGGGGGTGACAGAGCCTTGTCACAAGGGCTGCTGTGGGGAATAAACAACATAGTGCTTGGGCTGATGGCTGAAACATAGGGGGTGCTCAAAAGTATGATTTGGGGGACCTTCTGGGTGGTCCAGGGGTTCAGATTCCAAGCTTCCAACGCAACAGGCACAGATTCGATCCCTGGTCAGGGAACTAGACACCACATGCCACGTGGTGTGGCAAAAAAAAAAAAAGAATAATGATTTTGTAATACATTGTTAAGATTACCATTTTACCTCTGTGCACTGATTTATCCGACTTGGTCCAGCATATCATAGCCTCACTCTTGAGTTTAGTGTCAGTGTTTCTGCTAGAGGTTTTCAGCCCCAGGCTTCTGGCTCTGGTCCCAAGTTTTAGGCTGTGAGGTCACCCAGTGAGCCCCTGTCCTGATGAATACTTCATTCATTCATTCACTCACTCATCCATCTGCTTAGCCCCTAGGGGTAGGAGTGGTGGAGTAGAGGTCTAGAATCCAGGCCATGCCTGATCTCCTTCATACCTCTCTGCCCCAGTAACAGTGCAGGGCCTAGCATATACTAAGGGCCTAATAAATGCTTGTTGGATGAACAAACAGATCCGAGAGTCCAACAAGCAAAATGGGGGGAGGCAATGAAGGAATGAATGACTGACACATGGGGAGCTGCACCTGGCCACACTTGGCTGGGGATGCTCCCCCCAACCACCCACACCCTCAAATGTCCAGAGGGGGCTGCACCCCTGACTGGGGTTGAGGGACCAGCTGCTGGGGGGGACCTGGCGCTCCTCTCCCAACTACACTCCCATCTGGGCAAGCTCCTCTCCACCTGGGGTTCACTCCATTCTCACTAAGGCCTCAATTGTGACCAGGTGACCCACTCCCCACCAAAAAGTCATGATCAGTGTGGATTCCTGGATCTCCTGGGGTCCATGAGTGGCTCTGTGGATTTCATCCCTTCCAGTGAGTCCCCAGCTGCCTTCTGTCCCCTTCCCCAGGAACCCCCTTCTCCATCTGCTCTCTATCTCCAGGGGTGTCTTGTAAAGAAGGCCTAGCACCAGGTAGCTTACAGAATTCCATTGCAGACAGATTTCAGATCCCCACAGAGCCCAGTGCCCCTGATGAAGGCCCACAGCAACAAAGAGCACACGTCTAGAGGGCGGGAGCCTTGCTGCCTGGGCCTGTCCCTTCCCCTCTGAGTCTCAGTGGCCCTTGGCCCCCTGGCTCCCACAGGTAAGCAGGTAGAATCAGGGCACTCCCTGAGCATGCACCCCATGCCTTTCAACCCTCAGGAAGTACTTTATCATCCCCATTCTGGGGCTCAGAAAGAAAAGGTCACTTGCCCAAGGTCACACACTAGGAAGCTACAGAACCAGGTTTGAAATCAGGTGGGTCAGCTCTGGGGTCTTGCTCTCAGTCTGAGCCTGCTGTTGGCCTGAAACTTGAAAACGCATTGTGTTAATATCGGTAATAAAAGTATTAATAATAAGCACAGGGACTTCCCTGGTGGTCCAGTGGTTGAGAATCTGCCTTCCAATGCAATCTCCCTAGTCAGGGAATTAAGATCCCACCCATTAAGGCACAACTATAGAGCCTATGCACGGCAAGGAAAATCCCGTGTGCCATAACTAAGACCCAACACAGCCAAAAAATAAATATATATATATTTTTTAAAAAGCACAATGTGCGCGCACAGTGTCAGCGGCTCAAAGGGTCCCACTTGCCTGTCTCATGTGATCCCCTCACGACCCTCCCAACTACCCCCCAAGCTGGGGAGACTGAGATACTACAAGAGGTGAAGCAGCTGCAGCTTCCGGAAACCAGGGCAAATCCCCAAAGCACAAACAAATGCTCTCAGCCATGAGGTCACTGTTGACAGCGCGGGGGCCCAGCTCCTGCCAAATGCAACTGGCAGCCTCCAGGCCACAGCCAGCTCGCTCATCGGCCCCTCGGCTTCTAAGCCTAAGGCTTTAAGGCGTCTCTGTCACGCTGAATCCTCAGGGCAGGGGCTGAGAGCCCTCACGGAGCATGTCCAGGCAGCATGTGGGCTCAGTGTGGCTAAATGCTCCCAAGAACCCAGGGAGGGTGGGAATGTCACCCCCATTGTATAGATGAGAAAACTGAAGCACAAAAAGAGAAAGTAACCTGCTCAAGTCACCCAGGAATTAAAACCTAAAGCCAGAAGTTTTTCTCCAGCAACAACTGTTTCTAAGAAATGTTTTACTGGTGTGTCCTGGGGCCCCCTACAAGGGTCCCTTCAGGTGGGAATTTTCATCCCAGATTCCTGGAACCTGATACCCTCCCACAGGATCCCAGCCCCTGAGGCTGGGGCCTGGGAATCTGCAAGGTGAACAAACCTCCAGGCTATACTTATCCATCCAGGGAGGCTGAGATTCTACCCACTTCTTTGCCCTGGCACAGCCACTCTTCCTACTTTTAAGTTTTTCTCCTGAACAATAACAGTAACACCCCAACCAACATTTGCTTATTTGCTGGGGGACCATCCTAAGCTGGCCCCTGTGCTCGGCATGCTCTTTACTTGCACTATTTCATTTTATCCTCACAAAAGTCTCTCCAGGCAGAGACTTGCTGCACCCCATTTTCCACACGGGGAAACTGAGGCTCAGGCTGCAAAGTAGCTCTCTCTAAGCCACAGGGCAAGCAAGTGGCAGAGCAGGTCTCTGTCCCCACCTCTGCCCTCCTCATGATGGACAACGTTCCAGCCGAGATTCTGTGGGTCCTGCCAGCTGTGAGAACCAGCAGAGGGGGCAGGGAGAGTGGGAGGACCAAGGCCTGTGGTTTCTTTCACAGCACCCACACCAATAATCCACCTGTTTGCTAAATCCACTGGAGCTGCTAAAGCCCTGAAGATTCAGCTGCTCTAAGCCTGCCATTTAGGAGAAGGGGAAACTGAGACCCAAAGACATGGCCCCATGCCAGTCTGCTCCTGCTGGCTGAAAAATCAGAGTCCCTTCCAGATGGCAACCAGTCCTCTCCACACTTAGGTCCATCAGGCCCTCCCAGGTGATACCAGGGAAGTCAGCATTCTGAGAACCTCTGAGAAATGCCCCAGAACACCCCCAGCACATGGGACTGAGGGAGGCAGCCAGAGCCGTCCAGTTCAGGCCGGCAAGGATGAGCTCAGCGCCCCAGCTGCAGGCTCAGGGAGAGGAGGGAGGGATGGGGCCAGTCGATTGCTGATTGGCTGGTTCAAATACCAACAGAAGGGGCCCGCTCCCCTCCACCCAGACTCCAGGGGCCTCCCCCCTCACACTCTGCATACACACCAGCTGCTCCCCGCTCCTCCCATGGAGGCACCAGCAACCCAGCCAATCTGCTCCCAGCTCCAGCCTTCCTCCATGCCTTTCTCATCTAAGCCTGACTTTTCTGGGTCTTTACCTGAAAGCTCCCAACTACCTGGACCCAAACCCAGATTCCTCTAAGCCTCTAGGGGTCTCCTTCACCCGCCACCCTCTCAGTCCGGTACTGGGAATTTGAGTATTTCTGTAACCATTTATCCCAGGAGCTGCCTTCTCAGATAGAGAGGAGCACTTCGTGTCTTGATTTTTTAAAAAAGTATTTGTATTCAGTTATTTGGCAGCTTTTGGTCTCAGTTGTGGCATGTGGGATCTTGGATCTTTGTTGCAGTGTGCCAGATGTTCAGTTGTGGCAAGCAGGATTGAACAGAGGCCCCCAGCTTTGGGAGTGCAGAGTCTTAGCCACTGGACCAACAGGGAAGTCCCTGGTGCACTTTGGACTTGGAGCTATAACCTTTCTGAGCTTTGTTTCGTCACCAGCAGACCTAATGCACCTGGCACAAGAAAGACAATGGTAGACGCAAAGTCCAGGGTGGGGCTGGTGTTCACTCTTCACCGGCCCCTGCTTACAGGGGCCATCTTCCTCCAACATTCCCTCTTGTGCCTCAAGCCTCGGCTCAGAGGTCCCCCTCAGGAAGACCCCATAGGCCCTCAGGCTACATGAGATGCCCTCACCCCCAGCTCCTACATCCCTGGATGACACTGGGCTGAGCGCTGAGAGCTGGGTGTCGGGCCAGGTCCCCCAGACTTCTCAGACCCCAGACCTGGGCTCACACAGACAGGTAAGGCAGACTCCTCCCCCTGCCAGGCTCCAGGACATCCTTCTCCTGCTCCCTGAGGCCCAGGACAGCAAGGTCAGGCAGCCGGCATGGGAGGCTGATGAGTCTGCGCTCTGCCAGCTAGCGAGTCTCATGACCTTGGAGAGGTATTTCCTTTCTCTGAGCCTCACTTTCCTCATCTAGAAAAATGGGAATAATAATAGTAGCTAACATTTTTCACTGTTTACAGTGACCTCTTACCTACCTGATCTCATCTGATCCTCATGGAGCCCTATGAGGCATGGGCAGCTGTCAGACCCATTTTACAGATGAGGAAACTGAAACGTAGGTGACTTGCTCAAAACCATAAAATTAGGGCATACTGGGGCCAAGAAATAAAGCAGCCTCATCCAACTCCAGACCTTCCCTACTCTCCATCAGCACAGGAAATAAAACTTCCACGGAACCGTGCAGAGACAACACGGAGCCCGGCACCAGGTGTGTGGCTGTGGCTCACACAGCAGCTGCTGCGGGGAGGATTCATGCGGTGACACCACTTTGGAACAACCCTGGTGGATGATGGCTTGTCAGTTCACCAGGGATCCCCCTTTACAGATGAGGATGCTGACGCGCTAAGACATGATGGAACTTGCCCAAGGGACACACAAGGAGTGAGCTGACCAGGGCCCACTCAGGCTCATGATCCTCCCTGCCACCCCCCGCAGCAGGGGCATCTCTGAGGATTGGGGAGAGGGGCCCAGGCTTACCTTGACGTCCTGCTCCAGACCACGGATGAGCTCACCGTCCACCTGGCCGGTCTGGGCAGCGCGGAGGCTGCGGCGCTCAGCTTTGCGCAGCCGGTACTGCAGGATGCGACAGGTCTTGCTGGCCTGGTCCAGCTGTTGCCGCAGCTCCTGCAGCTGATACACATCCTCCTCCATATAGACATCCCTCATCTCCAGCATCTCTGCCCGCAGCTCCTCGATCTCGTCCTGCAGAAGGGAGGAGAGGTGAGGTCCCTGGGCCCTGTGGTAGTGGCTAGAGTGTTGAGCACAGGCCACATCTGACACTGTCCTAGGCACCTCACGGGGGAGGGGGGTCTGAGAGTGGTAGGCTGTACAATGCAACCCCCCTCAAGTGCCCACATCCTAATTCCCAGAATCTGAGCATGTCACCTTACATGGTGAAGGGACCGTAGAGACAGAATTAAATTAAGGATCTTGAGAGTGGGAGATGATCGTGGATTTTCTGGGTGGACCCAGTGTAATCACAAGCATCCATATAAGAGGGAGGTAAGGGATTTCCCTGATGGTCCAATGGCTAAGACTCCATGCTTGCAATGCAGGGGGGCCAGGTTCAATCCCTGATCAAGGAGTTAGATCCCACATGCCTCAACTAAAAGAGCTCCTGCATGCTGCAAGGAAAACTGAAGAACCCACGTGCCTCAACTAAGACTGGGAGCAGCTAAATAAATACATAAAAATTAAGAAAAAAAAAAAAAGAGGGAGGCAAAGCGATCAGAGCAGGAGTAGGAGATGTGGCAGAGGCTGGGGTGATGTACACTAAAGGTGGAGAAAGGGCCAAGGGCCAGAGGAGGCAGGCAGCCTCTAGAAGCAGGAAAAGGGAATTGCCTCTCTCCAGAGGCTGTACAGGGATGGAGTCCTGCCAACACCTTGGTTTTCAGATTCTGATCTTCAGAACTGTAAAATGATAGTCTGGGATTGCTGCAAACCACTAAAGTTCTGGTAATTTTTTATAGCAGCAAAACACTGGGGAAGCAGAAAAGGGCTCATTCAACAAGCATTTATGCTACCAGGCCCTGTGCAAGCAGGGGAGTGGGGAAGGAGCATGGCAACCAAGACAAATGTGGCCCTTTCTGTATCGTCTGTGTGGAGCCCCAAGTCTCATTGGCTAGACACACTATAAACGGACAGATTAAAAAAACCCCTCAGATACTGTTAAGAGCTATGAAGATAAAAAACCAAAACCAAAACACATGGGTAGTATGACAGAGGAATGGGGGAACGTGCTATGTTAGAGGACATGGCTGGGGAGGCCACCCCTAAAGGGACATTTGAGCTGAGACAGAAGGAACATCCATGAGACAGAGGGGTGGGGGGAGTGTGTGCAAAGGCCCTGAGGCAGGAAATAGTTCTGTGTATCAGGATACAGCAAAGTGGCCAGGGAAGCTACAGGGGCAAGGTGAGGCTGGGAAAACTGACAACGGTCAGCAATCCAGGGCTTTGAAGGGCTGAGTAAAAAAATCTGTTTGGGAGTTCCCTGGTGGCCCAGTGGTTAAGAATCTGCTTGCCAATGCAGGGGACAGAGGTTTGATTCCTGGTCTGGGAAGATTCCACATGCCGCGGGACAACCAAGCCCATGGGTCACAACTCCTGAAGACCCTGTGCTGTAGAGCCCATGCGCTGCAACAGGAGAAGCACCATGAGAAGCCCGCAAGCTGCAACTAGAGAGGAAAGTCTGTGCATAACAATGAAGACCCAGGAGAACAAAAAAATTAAAAGTAAAAGAATCTGAGCTTGAGTTTTAAGTGGGGGGGTTGGGTTGAGGGGGGTGACCTCACTTCCTCAAGGCAGCTCCTGACCACCTCTGTCATCAGTTCCCAGATGTCCTTCACTTCCCCTTTGTCAACATGAACACATCAGTAATTTTTCATTTAATAGTCTATCTCCCAGAGACACTGTGAGTGCTGGGGGTGGGACGGGGTGGGGCTTCCCCATGTCTATCTCACTCCCTGCTGTATCCCCCACACCCAGCATAGGGCCCAACATCCTATGTGCATGGTGGCATGTCTGGTTAGGCAAACAACTATAACAAGACACACCAACCTGCAGCAGTCATTAGACAAAGTGTAGCAGGGAGCAGTGGGGAGACTCGGGAGAAGAAATGAATGATCACTGTGTCCAAGAGCAGATGTGAAAGCTGAATCACAAATAAAAGAACCTACCTTTCGTGTGACTGAACGCATTAAATAAGACTATACACTAAAAAGAGAAACTGAACTACTATATATAAAATAGATAACTAATACGTGGAGGAGGAAGTGGGCCAGTCAATGATCACACCAGTTAAAGAAATGAGGAAGTGAGGGGTCCACACGCATTTCAGCTGGCAAGATTAAGGAAGCATAAAGGAAACGGCACTCAGGAAGTGTGGGCCAGTTGGCTAAATCCAAGCTAAACCAGCCTCCAGATGGGCCTGTGTTCAAATCCTCACCATACCATTTACAGAACACATTGATGAGGATGTGGGGGTCTGAGTGGACCCCAAGTTCAGGAAGAGCCAAAGGGAAGCGCAGGGCATGCACAACTAATGATGCATTAAAAGATGTATGACATTTAGGGATTTCCCTGGTGGTCCAGCGGGTTAAGAATGCAGAGGATGTGGGTTCAACCCCTGGTCAGGGAACTAGGATCCCTGAGGAGCAACTAAGCCCATGTGCCATAACCACCGGGCCTGCACGGGGTGCACCACAGCGAGGGAGTCCATGCACCGCAACGAAACATCCCACATGGCTCGGCGAAGATCCCACGTGCTGCAACGAAGACGCCATTCCATCAAACAAATAAATATTAAAGATAAATGAAATTTTTTAAAAAAAGATGTGTGACATTTAGATCATAAGAGGTGACACCCCTCATCACAGGACCACATCCAGGGCACTGAAGTCAATTTTGCAGGACCATTTAAAAAATAATCTTTTAAATAACTGATTTTTCTATTTATGAAAGTAAATGATGATCATAGAAACAGTTTTGAAAACGTAGAGGATACAAACCATTCTAAATTCTTCCACCTGGTCCTGAATCACAGTGCTTCTCAAAGTGTGGTCCCTGGACCAGCAGTGTTGGCTACATAGGGGAACATGGAAATTCTTACACCCTCACCAAGACCTACTGAATCAGAAACCTTGGAAATGGGGGCCCCCAAGTGACTCTAAGGCAAGGCGTTTCCTTACAGTCTTTTTCCCTAAATGGGCAAGAGTCCCGTGTCTCAGCACACAAGCTCCCCCAGCCCAGAGCCTGGCACACAGCAGGGTCTCAGTAAGCATCTATTGAAGAAGTGAATGAATGAATGAATGAATGATCTTTCTCACACGAGCAGCTGCCTCTCCAGGCCCACCCTTCATCACAGTCCATTTCTGAAAATGCAGGATGTTGCATTCATGCCAGCTCCATCTCTCCGTGGTAGCCGGGGGGGGGGGGGCCAGGGCCCTTGGGGGTTTGTCCCAGCTGCAGGCAGAATGCAGTCAGCCCCTCCTGGCACGGTCCACAGGAGAGGGTGAGTCCACAAAGGCTGGCTTGTGGGCCACACGGCCGGGTCTGTTGGGATGTGGGCAGCAGAAGCTGGCAAAGGCGGGACACAGGCCAGGGTTAAGCTTTCGGGGTCTGAGGTGGGGGCTGGGAAAAAGGCTTCTGGGACACGAAGAGGGGGCGAAGAGCAGAACTCTGCTTTCTTCCGAGATTCTTAGACCTCACTGAGCCTCTCCACCTCCTGGGACTCCTGCATCCAGGGGTTGTCTGATCCAATGGAGGGAGCTGATAGGGAATTGCCAGCGGCGTGGGGAGCTCAGCCTTCCCTTCAAAGACAGCTCAGTGACCCAGTTGAGCCCCTCACCCCAAAAGCACGGAAGTGGGGAGAGAGGGGCCAAACTCCACTGGAAACTGCCAGCCCAGTGGCTACTCAGTAAGGTTGTCAGAGACTGTCCCCCCTTGCCCCGTATCGGTGGGGAAACCCAAACCTCATCCCCCACGGCAGACAGGAAATGGCCACACTGCCCAAAGGTGCCCACCTCAGAGCCTGGGGGCCCCTGATTCTCAACCCCCTGTCAGAAAGGCCAGACTAAAGAAGCTGAGGAAGGACTTCCCTGGAAGTCCAGTGGGTTAGGACTCCTTGCTTCCACTGCAGAGGACAGGGATTCAATCCCTGGTCAGAGAACTAAGATCCCACATGCTGTGCAGCAGGGCCAAGAGACAAATAAGTAAAAAATTAAAAAACAAACGAAAAAAAAGAAGCTGAGGAAAGGTGCCCAGATTGGGCCCAGTGTGCCAGGCCTCCAAACTCATCCGCTCTGGCCGCTCCTTCGAGGTAACCTCTCCTCCCCTTGAAGCTTAACCTGATCGTTTAACTTGAGGACGGGGAGAAGGGGGAGGTCTGGGGACTAGATCGGACACCCATGCTTCAGCCTCAGTAGTCAGGCTTTCCATTCTCAGAGACTGTTTATTTTGGGAATTCCCTGGTGGGCCAGTACTTAGGACTCAGCACTTCTACTGCTGTGACCCAGGTTCAATCCCTGGTCAGGGAACTAAGATTCCGCAAACTATGCAATGCAGGAAAAAAAAAAAATTTTTGCTCTGATTATAGAGGTAATGGGCTTCCCTGGTAGCTCAGATGGTAAAGAATCTGGCTGCAATGTAGCAAACCCAAGTTTGATCCCTGAGTCAGGAAGATCCCCTGGAGAAGGGAATGGCAGCCCAACCCACTCCAGTATTCTTGCCTGGAGAATTCCACGGAGGGTTCATGAGGCTACAAAGAGTCGGACACAACTGAGTAACTAATACTTTCACTTTCATAGAGGTAACACCTCTTTGGGAAAAACTTGAAAAAAAGAAAAAGCAGGTAGCTTTCTGTCTCCTCCCTGATTCTTGCTGGTTTCTGTTAGGTTCACACTTCTTACCCTGGAATCCAGTCTCGCCTCTCCCCAGGTCTCCTCATAGCCCTCACAGTCCTGCCTCTGCCCTAGAATCCTTAGCCCCCCATGGCCAGACATGCCCTCAAATAAAAAACAGCTCACTGATTACTAGGCCCAGTCCAAGCAGAGTACATGCACAACAGTCTGATCCCCTTACCAGCCCTGTGAGGTAGGTAGGGGAAATGTTCCCATTTTGCAGATGAGGAAACTGAGGCTCAGAAGTTTCCCAGAGGGATTAGGAATCTTCCGCACAAAGCAGGGGACATGGGTTCAATCCCTAGTTGTGGAACTAAGATCCATATGCTGTGTAGCAACAAAGCCCATGTGCCCCAACTAAGATCTGATACAGCCATATTAATTAATTTTTTAAAAAAGAGGGAGAGCCTAGGCTGCTCCAGCACTGGCCTCAGACCCCCATGCCACCCAGGAGGACGGGCAGGGTCTGCTCTACCACCCACACCCTGCCCACACCCTGACTATCCCCACCACACTCCCTAATGACCCATGAGGTCAGCCTGCAGGAAGCAGCCTCTCAGAGGCAGACAAGTTCCCCCAAACGGACTGATTCCCAGGAACCCTGGGGGAATTGGCCAGGAAGACTCTAAGTCCACGCTGGACCGGAGGGCCAAACATGAGCTCACACGACCACTAATAATAGTGTGGCATTGCATGGCAGCACGGGGCATCACAGCTTACAAAGACATCCCACGTGACTCATCTCGTGGGTCCTCACAGAAGCCCCATGGCCAGGCAGCACAGGAATTACCATCTCTGTTCTAGGGGCAAAGAACCACAGAGGAGCACAGGGAGGTGGGCTGTGCCCAAGGTCACCCAGAGACACCTCCAAGCAGGACTCAGGCTCTCTAGTCTGCACCAGAATGCAGGAAGCACATGAACTTCAGTGGTAAAGGGGGAAAAAATATTACTTCTTTATTTTTCACTAACACTACTAAAAATTAACATTTCCTTCTATTCTGGACAAACCACAGTTGTATCAGCAGTACTTACAGCTTTGGCAAGAAAAGAAACCACATAGATTTTCATAGCATATAACAGTTGCTGCAGAAATGTCAAAATATCCTTTACACTCATCAGTACTTTGAAATTACAGTGTTAACAGACCTATTTCCAGATCTTATGAGTTAATAAGCACACCTATTACTATGTCATCATTTAAATATATACTTTGATAACTATATTTCCATAGGCTTGCTTTGCTTTACATTTTGTTTTAAACATTTAGAAACGCTATTCTGAAAATTACTCTCAGCAGAGAGACTAAAGGGAGACACGACACAAAATAAAACAGAATCTGAGATTCCTCTGGAGCCACCTCATCTGTAGGGTCTGGGTAGCGACCCCAGACCCTCATTCTCCATCATCAGGTTATAAAGCTGGAGAAGAGCTCTGATTTCAAGTCACATTTAAAATATTCCAGAAAAGGGGATTCCCTGACAGTCCAGTGGTTAGGATTTGGGGCTTTCACTGTGGTGGGTGGGGGTGTGATGATACCTGGGCAGGGAACTAAGATCCTGCAAACTGTGGGACGTGGCCAAAAAAAATACAGAATGTTCCAGGAAAAAATACTTTCAGCAGGAAATCTACTGGAATGTAAGATGATTAATCTCTGCACAATGAGGACATAAGGGAGGGGTTATATTTGGGGCTACTGGGACATTCAGAGGGGCTCCAGATACATGGGTCTGATGGAACTGGTCTGGGAAAGCAGCTGGTGAGGTCTCCCAGCCCATGGGGTCAGCGGTGCAAGGGACCAAACACGAAGCCCCTTAAAGAAACACAGCAAGTAGCAAAAGGTGGGAAAGCCCCCAGCAACAGCTCCCAGCTGGCCCAGAGGGGACAGGAGTCAGGGGGACAGGAGATTCGTGAACGCGTGAGGGGGTAGCCTCTTACCAGCTAACCAGGAAGAGATTGTTTCAGAGCTGAGGTCCCTTGGCTAACTCCTACCCCAGAGCGTCAGCCTGCATGGGGCTAGGGTGGGCCCTGGTAGGTGCCTGCTCATCTAGCATCCCCAGGGAATCCTGATCTGGGCCCTGCAGACCACATTCTAGAAACTCTGGGATAATAACGCTGGAGCAGGAGCAGGAAGCGGGATCCCAGCCCACCCAGCTCCCATGGGGACTCTGCACTGCCTGGGCCTCCTTCCTCTCTCTATCTGTCTCCCACCTCCTCACCCCTCCACCTCAAATGCCACCTCCACCAAGAAGCCTCCCTGGCTACCGCAGGCCACAGCCATTTTATATGAAAAATTAGTGCGTACCTATGGGCTTCCTAAGTGGGTAAAGAATCCACCTGTCAATGCAGGGGATGCAGGAGATGGGGGCTTGATCCCTGGGTTGGGAAGATCCCCTGGAGTAGTAAATGGCAACCCATTCCAGTATTCTTGCCTGGAAAATTCCACAGACAGAGGAGTCAGGTGGGGTCGTAAAGAGTCGGACACAACTGAGCACACACACACACACAGTGAGCCAGATTCATCACCAAATCACTGGATTTAGTTCCCATGATAGCCAGTCTACTCCCCACTAATCTGTTCTCCACTTAGTACATGGAGTGATTTTTTTTTTAATCGTTAATTCTCCTATGTGAAATTCTTCAACAATCATCAAACTCTGGAAACAGCCCAAATGTCCCTCAACTGGTGAATAGCTAAACGGTAGTATATCCATATAATAACTACTCAGCAATAAAGAGGAAGGAACTGCTGATACCCACAACCACACGGGTGAAGCCCAAAGGCATTATGCTTAGGGGAGGAAGTCAGACTCAGTTGGCTACGGACTGTATGAAACCATTTCCATGATATTCTGGAACAGGCAAGATTATAGGGAGAGGAAACAGATCAGTGGTTGCCAGGGGCTGGAGGAGGGAGGCCCTGACCACCAAGGGTACAGGGGGAATGTCGGGTGCGGGGTGATAGCTGGTGCGTCTCAGCCACTTACTAGTCGTGTCTGACTCTTTGTGAACTGTGGCCCGCCAGGCTCCTCTGTCCATGCGATTTCCCCCAGGCAAGAATACTGGAGTGGTTTGCCATTTCCTTCTCTAGGGGCAATTCTGACCCAGGGACTGAACCCGCGTCTCCTGCATTGCAATAGGACTCTTAACCATCTGAGCCACTGGGGAATGGAATGATTATGGTGGTGGTTACAGAGCTCCACACACTTGCCAAAGCTCATTTTACTGTATGTAAATCACTGGGCCTGAAAGTAAAAGAGAAGCTTGATCCTGTCAACCTGTTCGTCTTCGTCTTCCCCAACTCCTCCTCTCATCGGCCATACTCCAGCCATTCAGGTCTTTTCCCAGAGGCCAGAAGATACCTCACCTGTCCCACCTCTAAGCCTCCATCTGGATTCCCCGCCCCTGCATCTCCCACTACCGGCTGCCCGTCCTGCGTGAAGTGTCCACTTAAAGGTCACCTCCTCAGAGAAGCCCTCCAGACCTCTCTAGGCCCATCGTGTCCATCTGAACCGTTTTTCTTTCATGGAGCATAACACATGTTCCAGCCCAACTACTCCCCTGCTCAGTCTCAAAGAAAAGTAAAAGTGTGAGTCGCTCAGTCCTGTCTGACTCTTTGCGACCCCATGGACTGTAGCCCACCAGATTCCTTTGTCCATGGAATTCTCCAGGCAAGAATACTGAAGTGGGTTGCCATTCTTTTCTCCAGGGGATCTTCCCAATTCAGGGATCGAACCCAGGTCTCCCACATTGCAGGTGGATTCTTTACTGTCTGAGTCAAAGGGAAGCCTCGCTCAATTTCAGACCTTACCCAAATTTATCACTTCCTTCCTAGGGTTCTAGGGACCCGACCCACCAATGGGCAACAGACCCAGCAAGAATGACAGCTGAGCAGGGGGATCCAGAAGCTTCGCCCTGCAGGATGGCAAGCACTCCACAGGGGCCTGGGAGCCTCCGCCTGGCGGGCCTTCTCCATACCATCCTGGCCACCACGGTCCCTCCCTCAGGCCAAAGCCCAGGCTGCTTGCCCATCTGCCACCCTGGCTCTGGCCGGGCCACTCACCCCCGCCTGGAAGGGCTGACCTGCAGGGTGGGCCAGCAGTGGCCACGAGGGCAACGTGCCAGCCCCCCCCCCGGGAGGCTAGGGCAGCCATCTGCTGTCCCTTCTGCCCATCCTCCAGGGTCTGTCAAGGCTCCAGATGATATCATTGCACTTGGACCCCAAGGAGGGCAGAGGCTGTGCGGCTCCACTTCCTTTCCAGCTCAAAAGCCAAGAACTGCGGGAGTAACAGCAGGGGCAATGGGGGGGAGGGGGTGTGTGCTCAGAGACTCCATCCCTTCACAGGCAGGGGCTCTGAGGCTTAGAGAGGGCCTGGCACAGCCCCACCGACCCCTAGACTGTCCAGAGTCAAGCCGGGAGGGACTCTGTGCTCCCGTTTCCCATCTTAGCCTCCCTGTGTGGAGGCCGGGCTCTAGTTTTAGTGGAGTCAGGATCAAAGGTCCTGGAGAAGTAGGGCCTGGACCCCAGCCAGGCATGGCCATGCCACACAATACCCCCTCCCACTGGCATGGAAGCTGCCTGGTCTCAGTGATGGAAGACAGAGTCTGGGACTTGCCTGTCCAACAGCAATAAACGACCACAGGCACAGAGCTTCCTGAGCGCGTGACCCGTGCCAGGTGGCACACATTCTCTCACTGTATCCCCAGCCGCCCCCACTGACTGGTGAGGCACTGAGGGCGGAAAGGCCACCTCAGGTCACAGGTTAAACGGCAGGGCCAGGTTTCGAGTCCAATTCGAGCTTTTGTAAACTAGACTAGATGGTGTCTCTGATGGGACAATAGTGACAATAATAATAGCTAATATATACAAGGGCTTACCCTGTGCCAGACACCGGGCTGAGCTCTGAATGTCCGTTACCTTGATAACAGTTCCTCTGAGGCAAGTGCTATTCTATAAACGCCCATTTTACAGATAAGCAAACAGAGGCTCAGGAAGAAGGTTCCAAAGGCAATCAGGAGTGAACCTCTCAGATGTGGCACAGTTCTATGCATGAGGCCACAGACTCTCTCTGGTGGGGAGCTGTGTGTGTGTGCCTGCATATGCGTACATGGGCAGGGGGGTCATTGAGGAGGGAGGAGATGCCTGGAAACCACTGACCTCCAAGGCCAGGCTGGACTTGTCCCTGTCCCATTCCAGGCCTCACTAGCCAAAGCAGCGAGACCGCTGTAGCCCCTGATGCCTCTGGGTTGGGGGGGCGCTCAGAGCAGGGACACCCAACAGTGTCTCTCCTGTCCTTTATCTATTGACAGGAAGGAAGGTAGCATTTGGATCTGGATGTATTTAAAACGTCCCCCAGAGACTGACTTCCCTGGTGGTCCAGTGGCTAAGACTCCACGCTCCCAAAGCAGGGGGCCCAGGTTTGATCCTGGGTCCAGGAACTAGACTGACTTCCCTGGTGGTCCAGTGGCTAAGACTCCATGCTCCCAATGCAGGGGGCCCAGGTTTGATCCTGGGTCCAGGAACTAGATCCCACAGGCCACGATGAAGATTGAAGATCCTGTGTGCCGAAACGAAGACCCAGACAGCCAAAATAAATGATAAATACGATTTTTAAAAAATTCAAAATCATCCCCCAAACAGCCTCTGGGCTGCAGCCAAATATCTGAGCAGGGAGAGCACAGGGCTCAGAAGTGTACAGGGAGGGAAGGTGAGCTTGGAGAGTCAAGGCAGTGGCTCCAGGCAGTGTGGCCTGAGACACAAGCATCACACACCTCCGAGCCTTTGCTGGCACCATTCCCCCTGCCTAGCATCCTGCAAAGAGCACCAGGAGACCCAAGTCCTTCTGCCTCTTGCCATTTACAGACTGTGTGACTTTTGGCAAACCCCTTAACCTCTCTGAGTATTTCGGTTTACGGACACCAGTTTGAAAGGAGGGGTTAAGTCCCACCAGGGTAAGATCTGTATCCTCATGCAGAGCGTGGGGAGGGGGGATGAAACTTGTAATTATCTAGTTAATAATGTAATTACTTAAAGGTAAATGCCCCAAAGGAGCGCCTACAGGAAGTGCCTAGGTGTCTAACTCAGGAGCCTGGCCTGGAGCTGAACACAGGAAGGTGGAGAATGAAACCAAGGGAGAAGGGGGAACTGTAGACAGGGACAGAGGCTTGAGGTGCAAAGAGTGCTCAGAACTTGGGTGGACAGGGTGAGGTGAGGCTGAGAAAGGCAGGACCACAGGCCACCCAGGCACTTGGGCAGGGCTCAGGATGGGTGTGGAGGGGAGAGGTCGAGGTACCTGACCCCGAAGAACTCACGTGGATCTGGGGCAAAACCAGGGTAAAGACAACTGGTCCAGCCTGGCTATAGGGCCCCAAACTCTCTGGAGTCTGAGCTTCTCTTTGAGGCACAGGCAATGGGAGATTCTTCACCCCACTTCTAGAATGTGGGATCCCCAAAGGTGGCCCTCCATCAGCAAAGAGGTATCTCCGGGTGAGAGCCTGCAGCACTGGCCTGACTTGGGGCAGGAGGGAAAAGGGTGGGTAGCACAGGGAGAGATGTGTTTGGGGATACCCACAATGCACTTCAGTTGCACGCACACCTCCCAGGGCCCTGCTCCATGCCAAGACCCACACCTGGAGCCAGGCACAGCCCCTGGCGTCAAGGACCCAGAGCTTGGGACTTCCCTGGTGGTCCAGGGCCAAAGACTCCGCACTCCCAATGCAGGGGGTCTGGGCTCGATCCCGGGTCAGGGAACTAGATCCCACAGGCTGCAACTAAGGATTCCACATGCCGCAACAAAGATCCCGTGTGCAGCAACTAAGACCCAACATAGTGAAATAAATAAATAAATATTAAAAACAAAAACCCAGGGCTCATGGCAGTCAGATCCAAGCCTGGTAATAACAAGTGATGAGGGTGCAGAGCTGTTGAGCCCGTATAGGCCCAGGGTAATCCTCACATACATGCTTTCTCATATTTAACCCTCACAGCAACACTGTAGGGTGAGCACCATCAGCATGCCCGTCCATTGTACAGATGAGGAGATTGAGGCTTGTAAAGGCAAAGCTCATAGAAGAAAAGGCAGAACAAGGTGTCAAGCCCAACTGGGCTTGACTCCAGACCACAGGGCTCTCTACCACCTTGGACCCCAAAGAAGGGAAAGGCTGGCTTATTGCTCCCACCTTCTCCGACTCCCCACCATTCCTCAGGGAGGCCAGCACCATCCGCTGACCACTGACCACCATCCCAGCCCAGAACACCCAAGTCTCTGGCTCTTTCCCCACCCCAGTTCTCAGTTCCTCTGGCGCCAGAAGGAAGAGAATGTGACTGCCTATGAGGTCACGCCTGTGGGGCACCCAGGGGAATGATCTTAGTTATAACCTTGGCTGCTGGTCAGGCCTCTGCTTAGAACTTAGCCAAGCTCCTCCTCTGAGGAACTCTTTCTGTCCCAGAGACTACACATGTGGGGTTCCCTCCCTTCTGCTGTGCCCAGGATGGTGCTGAATGTGCTATATACCTGACCATTAATCCTTCCAAGTGATCTGAAAGAAAGAAAGGAATTAAGTTCCTTTTGTTTTTGTTTGTTTGTTTGCTACAGTGGGTCTTCATTGCGATCCAGGAGCTTCTCTTATTAGAGAGCATAGACTCTAGAGTGTGTGAGCTCAGTTGCCCCAGAACATGTGGGATCTTAGTTCCCCAACCAGGGATCAAACCTGAATCCCCTGCATTACAAGGCAGATTATTAATCCCTGGACCCCCTAAGTTCCCATCTTACAGACAGGAAGACTGAGGCTTGAAGAGGGGCCTTGAATACGGGGTTCCCATACAGGTAAGAGGCAACAAAGCAAGGTTTGGTCCAGATCTGATCCCCAAAGTGGAATTTCTCCACCTCCCTGCTGAGGCCCCTGGGCCTTGTGCCTCGTGCTGAAGACACATGGAAAGGAGGAAGTGCCTAGCTCTGCTCTAGGTCAACACAGTCCCTACCAGCAAGGTATTCACAATGCCTAGTTCAGCTCAGCACTCAGTGCCCTTCCCGACCAGGCCCAACTTCCTTTCCCAGTCTCTCCCACACCACTGCCCCCGCCCACCACTCCCCCCAGCTCTTCTATTTTAAGCCCGTAGTCTGCCTGCAGCCCACCTGCAGACCCTGATCACTGCCTTTCATTCAATCGTGCAACAAATATTTATTGAATCACTAGGATGTGCCAGGCACGGTCCCAGCAGCTGGACACAGAGGCAGTCATTCAAGGCTAACTCCTCAACTCTAATGCCTCCTCCTCCAGGGAGTCTTCCAGGCCCCTCCTTTGAGTGCCCACATAACTTCCTCTATCCCAGTCTCCTTTTCCCAGGCAGAATCAGGAATTCATTAGGGACAGGAATGGTACAGTCCTCCACAGCCCCCAGCAAAGGGGCAATGGGAGGAGGCAGATGTGGGCAAGCAGGAAATTCCAAGGAGATTAGGAGGGAGGTGCCCCTGGGCACTATTTCTCCCACAGGCAGGCCTGACAATTGCTCCATTTGGCTCACTGGGCCCCAGCCCAAGTGTCGTGTGTCCAGGGCCTGAGGGCCTTTGATGCAGTTTCTCCACCTCGGTGACCTGCCAGCCCTTTATCTGCCTACAAACCATTCAGTCAGGCTCCAGGGCCCCCAGATCCCGGAGGCTGCAAAATCAAGCCCCTGTCACACTCCTCACTGTTCCCAGCAGCCTGGTGGAAGGAAGCCTCATGGAGGCACTGAAAACAGCAGTTTGTACACATGAGCTCCAGGGAGACACGGGCCAGGATTTCCTGTGTTTCTGAAATGTCACAGTGTGTGTGTGTGTGTGTGTGTGTGTGTGTGTACGCGTGCATGTCTGGGTATCCTCCTCTGTGGGTCTCTGGCTCCTGTTAGCAAATGCTACAGACCTGACACCTGAGTGCTCTGTGCTCAGGCCCTGCTTCTGTGTCGTGGCTCCACGTCGTGTTTACGTGTCTCCTGGCTGTGTGTGTCTGTAGCCTTGGTGTGTGAGCCCGGGTCTGCTGTTTGTTGTCTTTGTGGCAGACGCATTAGGGGTGTCTGGGTGATGGGCAGTGTCTGTGCCCGCCTGGCAGGGGTGGGTCTGCGGGTGCCAGCATCTGTGTGTAATGAGTCTGCATGGGTTTGTGTGCGCCCGCATATGCACCTGTACTTCCGATACGTCTGAGACTGTCTCCAGGGTGTGTCCATCTCTGGGATGCAGCCAAGCGTGTCTGGCGGTGTATGAGGGTGTGTTTCTGAGCCTGCTGTCTCCTAGATGGTGTGAGTCGGTGTTGTAGACACGTGGGGTGTATCTTCTCTGAGCAGGTCCCCTCTCTAATACACCCACAGGTGTGCTTCTGGAAAGCAGAGAGCACAAGCCTGTCCCTGAATGGGTACATGGGACTGTGTCAGTGCGCGCGGATCTCTGCGCATGAGCTGTGAATATGGGTGTGTGTGTGTGTGTGTTTGTGTGTGTGTGTGTGTGTGTGTGCGCGCGCGCGTGCGCAGGAAAGAGTGTGCCCAGGGACACAGGCCAAGCCCCTCTGCCAGGAACGCTGGGAGCCCTGAGCTTCGTGGTCCTCCTAAGGCCTCAGCAGCAGCCATCTCACATTTTCCATCTCATTCTCCATCTCACTGGAGCTGCCCCCTCCCCCCATGACAGGCTGAAGATCCTTAAAGACCCAGCTCTGAGTTGCTTCTTCCAGGCCACCTCTCAGCTGTCCCGGAGACGGCTGCGACTCAAGACAGGGAGTAGCCAGGAGCTTTGCTGACCGATGCCCACTCCTCTCCGCCCAACCAGTGACAGGCAGATTGAACCCTTCCCCCTACAACTCCCAGGAGCTGAGAAATGCTTCACAACTTGCTGGCTACTGCCCCAGACACCTGGCACGGGGCCTGGTATCCAGGAGGCACTTGGAAAATATATGTTGAATGAATGAATGAATGAATGAATGCCTGAAGAAGCAAGTAAGGGAAAGGTAACAACCAGGACACGCACTGACATTTACTGTGTGCAAGATGAATATCGGGCTTCCTCGGAGGCTCAGTGGTAAAGAATCTCCGGCAATACAGGAGCCACGGGAGATGTGGGTTTGATCCCGGGTCAGGAAGCTCCCCTGGAGGAGGGCATGGCAAACCACTCCAGTATTCTTACCTGGAGAATCTCACGGACAGAGGAGTCTGGCAGGCTACAGTCCACAGGTTCACAAACAGTCGGACACAACTGAAGTGACTTAGCGCGCAGGCACATCTACATCGCCACTTGGGAAAGGGTCTCCACTTGGAAAAGGGGCAGGTGTACTTATCTCCCGTTCTTCAGAAGGGAAACAGAGACTCAGAAAGACTGAGACTCTCACACAGCTTGTAACTGGCAGAGCCAGGTGAGAATCCTGTCCTGTGAAACTTCGAGGCACGGACTGCCTCCGGCATGGGAGAGGGTGGAAGAACGACCAGGGAAGGGGGCTCCCTGGGGTTGTCTGTTGAGGGTCTCAAGTGTACCAGCTAGGTATGTGACACGACCTCTCCGCTTCCTCCCAGTCAAATGGGTCTGATATCAGAACTCTCCACACAGGACTGCTGTGAGGAGTAAAGGGCTTACTTAACTCAGGGCCTGGCACTCTGGAAATGATCTCATAGCTGATAGCTTTTGTGCGCAAGAGCCAGAGAAGGCCGGTAATCAGTGGTTTGGGGGTCCCCGGGTGGGCTCTAACATTCCAGCACTCTGGATTCCAGCCTAACCATTATCTAAACCTGAAAGCTGGATCCAACCCCCCATCACTTCCACCAGTCTCAGAGCCCTGGTCCCAGTCTCACTCTGCACTGATGCAGGGTACATATCCATGTACACGCCGAAATGCATATGTCCCCCCCACACACACACACATACACACACTGCCTGCAGGCTCCAGGCCCTCAGTCCCAGCATAGGTTATTCTCTACCTGCTCCCAGCAAGTCTTAGCCTAGGGCACTGCACGCAATAGAATTCCTCTCACCAACCTATGTCCCACACTAGACCCGTTGTTAGCAACCACAAGCTCATGTTCCTCTCAGACTGTGAAAAGAACAGGATCCAGGATTGGACCAACCAGGTTTGGAATTCTGGCTGTGTGAGCTGGAGCCTCCATTTACCCAACTGTACCCAATGGGAACTGGAGGTGAATTAGATGCTTCCTCTGGGCCCTTCTGGGCTGACATCTAAAACTGACTGTACTTCCAACTTCCCAGGTGGCACTAGTGGTAAAGAACCCATTTGCAAAGGCAGGAGACATAAAAGACACGGGTTCAATCCCTGGATAGGGAAGATCCCCTGGAGAAGGACACAGCACCCCTCCAGGATTCTTGCCTGGAGAATCCCATGCACAGAGGAGCCTGGTGGGCTACAGTCCATGGGGTCACAAAGAATCGGACATGACTGAAGCGACTTAGCATGCACACACAAACTCTCACATGTAGAACCTCCAGGGAGGTAGGGAGGGCTTGCTTCATGGAGTCCACACAGTATGGAATGTGACCCACACCTTCCTGTCCTCCCTGGAGCAGCTCCTGATTTATTAACATCTCAAAGCTAAGGGGATCCACCCTCCTGTCTTCTCCCAGCTCTATCAAGAATGAAGGCTTCCCTGATGGCTCAGTGGTAAAGAATCCGCCTGTAGTGAATCCGCCTACTAATGCAGAAGACACGGGATTGATTCCTGGGCCAGGAGAATCCCATACGCTCCAGAGTAACTAGGGCCATGTGCCACAACCACTGAGCCTGTGTCTTAGAGCCTGTGCTCTGCACCAAGAGAAGCCACCGCAATGAGAAGCCCACACACCTCAACTAGAGAGGAGCCCTTACTCCTCGCAACTAGATAAAGCCTGCACAGCAACAAAGAGCCAGCACAGCCGCACCCCCCCCTAAAAAAGAAGGAAGACCTAGACAGCCTCTCTGCTCCTTGATTAATAATAATGCTAATTCTCTAAAAGGGGCAGGATTTCACTGCTTGCAAAATGTTTTCCTGTCTATTCACACCTCCCTGATCCCTGTAAACAGTCCTATGAGATTGCCCAGGCAGGTTCCATCACCTTCATTATGAAGCTGAAACAAAAACAGAGCTCAGAGAGGCCACGTGACTCGCTCATGGCCACACAGTAAATGACAGTCAGGTCACAAGCCAGATCTTTGGGTGCCAACTCTCAGATTCTGCAGTCCACACTGGGTGGTTCCCAGCATGTCCTGATGGTACACGGGCAACAGCCAGTGGTGATGGGGAAATGGAAGACCTCAGACCACCAGGGTTTTAAAGGTCGAGCAGTCAATCTGTCTGCTTCTTTGAATCCTGAACCCTTAGAAGTTAATAATCCTCAAGGTACAGAACACAGATACCAAGAGGGAAAGGAGGGGATGGGATGAATTGGGAGATTGGAATTGACATATATAAACTATTGATACTGTGTAAAAATAGGTAACTAATTAGAACCTTACTATTATAGCACAGCGACCCCTACTCAATGTCCTGTGGACACTGAGAAATGGGAAGGAAAAGAGGGGGGATATATGTATACATACAGCTGATTCACTTTGCTGGACAGTAGAAATTAACGCAACATTGTAAAGCAACTGTACTTCCATGTCTTTTTTAAAATTTTTAAAAAGTTAATAACCTTCACACTTCCTTGGCTGGAAGCGACCCTGAGGTCAGGCAATTTCAACTACAGCCTTCACATAAACCTCTTCCTAAATCCTCCTCAAGTAATCACAGCCTCTACGTTTTTTTCAGTTTACAAGCTGTTTTCCACAAGCCCCATGTCTTTATCCAACATGCGGATAACTCCAACACTGAATAACTCAAGTGGCAGCAAGCTCCCTCCCTTCTCTGTAGCAGCTTCTCACTGGGAGCGAGCTGCCGGGTTTCCACCTCCTCCCCGGGGCCCCAGAGCAAGCCTCAGGCCACAGAAGACCTGACGTCATCATCCACAAGGCCCTCCCCAGGTGGCGAGTCCCAGTGCTTTCCATCAACTGGGAGGTGAGCTCGAGCAAGGCCCCACCGGGCTCAGAGGGACTCAAGCCAGGCAGCTCCAGGCCTGCTGCAGACATGCTGGGGACCTGCAGTCTCTCCTGGTAACTTGGTTCCTGCATCTTAGAAGCAAAGTGGCCCAGAGGGGCAGGAAACATGTCAGGGTACTCTGACCCCGAGCCTGGCTGCCTGGAGACCTGGCTCTGGGACCTGGAGCAAGTGCCCTCCCCGCTATGGCCGCAGTTTACCCATCTGTAGAATGAACAAGACAGCGCCTCCTGGGACTCCCCGGCCGGTTCAGTGGTTAAGGCTCTGCACTTTCACTGCAGGGAATGTGGCTTTGATCCCTGGGGCCGAGAACTAAGATCTTGCATGCCACACGGCGTGTCCCCCAAAACAAAACCAAACAAAGAATTCAACTCCTATAATAGCCTCTACATTTTCGGCCCATATCCACAGTCTCTAGGTTTTCACGTCGCTTCTATGAGACTAGCAGCTGGAGAGAAGATCAGGGACTGATTCATGTGTACACAGCATTAACCTCACAGTCCAGTCCTGCTCACTTCTCCCATCCAGTCTCCTCCCTCTCTCCAGGCTCGGAACTGTTACCTGAATTCCACAAGTTTTGTCCTACTTCCCTTAGCCTGGAAGGGTCTCACTCCAGCTCCTTATTCAGCTTGCTCCCTCTTGTCCCAGCCTCCCTAGGCACCCCAGGCCCACCCCCATGTGCTCTCTCGGCACACTGTGTCCCTCCCCACCTTTATCACGAGCCATACTGTGATGTAGTGTGTGACTGCTGTCTAATTCCAGTCTCCTCCACTAGGACCAACAGATCCAGGAAAACAGACACTTCATCCTCAGATCTGTGCTAGTGCCTGGTACACAGCAGGCATTAAGCAAATAGTTGGCAAATGAATGAATGAGGGGCCAGGACTGCTTCGGGGGGGGAGGAGACTCTATTCCTTCCCCACGGAGTCTGCCAGAGAACATGGTAAGCGCCCACGGAAATGTGTCATGTAACACTTGAGAATAACAGTGATGGAAATTACCCTCCTCTGAGGCTCGCTCCATGCCAGGCGCTCTCATTTAACCCTTAAGGTTGGAAGATGTGTGATGTCTCTCTTTACAACAAGAAGACTGAGGTCCAGAGACATTAAGGGACTTGCCCAAGATTACAGCCAGGAGGGCACACTCTTCAGATCTAATAGTAGCCTGAGGCCCGCACATGAAGCCAGAAACACTGAATGAATGAGGGAAACTGAGGCTGACCCCTGACCCAGGCAGTGAGTGGTCCCCAGCCAGGCCCTGGCCCCTGTGAGGCCTCAGGTTCAATCTCCAGCCTTCTGGAACTATTTTCCATTCTAACAGTCATGCGTGGCTCAGCAGGACTCCAGAAGATGAACAGGAGCCTGTTAGGGTGGGTGCGGGAGACCGTGAAGCCAAGGTCTATGGCCCATCTTCCCTTGCCAGGGGGAGCGATGGAGGCCAGGAGGCAGGATTGAGGAGCTCAGAGTTCGAGTTCAGAGCAGGTCAGGTACCAACTGGGCAGGGCTAGGCCTTCTCTGGCTTGTCTCCCTCCTCTCACTTACCCTCCACTGTCTTGTCCTCACAGCTGGCTTGTGAAGACTGCAGGAGCTGACTGAGCCCCCGATTGTCCACATTGAATGGGGGCTTCAGGAAGGCTTACCCTCCCAATTAACAGATGAGAAAACTAAGGCCTGGCCTGAGGAAAGGTTAGAGGCTAAAGGGATAGGCTATTCTGATTCAGACAGACCCTGTCCTTCTATCGTACAAGCAGTTACTAAACGCATGCTGGGTAGCAGATCCTGGGGGAGAAGGAGAGGAAGAGACACAGTTAAGCAAGACCTCACAGACTCTAAAGACAGAGAAACCCTTTTGGCCCGAAGAGCTACAGTACAAGGCTAAGCGTTGCCAGGCAGACAGAAATTAGCAGACTGCCATGAACTTGGAGGCTCTTGGCCAGCGGTGCTTCTGGGTGTTGTGCCAGGATATCAACTGATAAGAGCAGGTAACATTTCAGCCTCTTCCAAACCGTGCCCAGCCCGTGGCGGGAGAACCCAGGAAGCTGGCAATCTCCCAGGCCAACACCGACATGCGAGGGCTGGGCCGACGCTAAAGTTGCCTCAGTGGGCAGACAGAGCTTGGCCTGCATCCAGTAGGTGCTCATGTCCACCGAAAGGGTGAAGGTCAAGCCTGCTTTCCTGGGAAGTTCTCAGGTCGCCTACATACAGGCCCAGAGAAAAAGCCTCTTTCAGATGCCAGCTTCCCTATTCTCACTGGAAAAGAGATAGGCACTCACTGCTGGGGGATACGGATAGGACTGCTGGGTATACAGGGCCTATCCCAAACTGGGAAGAAGACAATAGCCCAGGAGTTAGGGAGCTGTGAACCGGTTCTCCCAGGACACCATCCTCCCAGGCTGCCGGACCGTTAGACTGGGCGGAAGTCGGACTCTAGCCAAGGGGATGTTCCCAGATGTCATGCTTTCAAACGGGGACCCGCCCTGAAAGGCAGGCAGGGACTGGCCTGAGCCAGGAAAGCCCTGGGTGAAGACTCAGGCTAGTGTTCAGGCCTCTCCTTGGCCGGAGATGGCCACAGGTCTCCCCGGCAAACTGCACACCAATGCCTGTCCCAGAAAGGAGGGCCACCCAGCGGCCTGGGGGTGGGGGCCCCAAGCCGCGGAATCCGAGGTCCAGCCCCTCACGGAGCACCCACCCCCATCCCAGGCACAGTATGTAAGCATCCTCCAAAGCACTCAAGACCCCCTTCCCAAATCAGAGCCGTGGGCAGTCTCCTCCTCCAGGTTCCTCCCTTAGGAGAAGGTCTCCCAGATACAATGGGAAGCGGGATGCGAGGGAGCCCCTGAGGGTTTAGGCCCCTTGCCCAGCTCGAGCGGTGGGACAGCTGGCCGGCTGGTGCCTCGGGCCGGTGGGGCGGACACCAGGGCCTCTCCGCGGCCTCCGCTTCCCGCACCGGGACCCCCAGCCCCGATCCCGCACCTTGAGATAGTCGTTCTCCGAGCGCAACTCCTCCAGCTCTCGCACGAAGCCGCCGGGTCCGCAGTCCAGCATCTCCTCGGTGAGGTCGGAGAAGGCGAGCGAGGCACTGAGGGGCAGGCGGCTGCTGCCCACTGACGATGCGGCCACCGACGGCTCCTCGGGGGAGGCGGGGGGCCGCGGAGGCTGCTGTGCCGGCTGTGCCTGCTGGGGCGGCTGTCCCGTGCGGGCCCCCCCGGGGCCCCCGGCTGCCGACTCGGCGTCGCTGCTCAGCGCCAGCTCCAGGCCCAGCAGGCGCGCCTCCTCCGACGCGCAGTCCGACACCTCCGAGCTGCTGTCGGTGAGGCTGGGCGGCGGTGGCGGCGGTCGCGGCCCGGTACCCGGGCGCGGACGGCCCTTGGCGCGGACCCCGGTACGGACCCCGGCTACCCGCGTCCCTGCGCCCCGCGCCCCGGGCGCCACCGCACGCCCCTTCTTGTCGGGTCTCGCCGAGGACGCGGCGCTGCAAGCGGCCGCGGCGCCCGGGCCTGGGCCGCGGCGGCCCTTGACCAGCGACCAGCCGGCCACGTCCTTGGGCCGGGCCGGCGACGGCGCGCGGTGGCTCTTCTTCCTCTCCGGGGCGGGAGCAGGCGGGGGGCCGCAGCCCCGAGCCGGGGGCTCCCCCGCCGGCACCTCCATCGCGGTTTCCCTCGGCCTCAAGGAGCGGCGCGCATGGCCCGGGCCCGCCCGGCCTCCGCGCCCCGGGGGAGGCTCCTGGCGCCGCTCCGGCCGCTGGGGTCGCGGCTCCTCTCGGCCCACCTCAGCCCCCGGGCTGCGCTCCGGCCCCGACCCCCGCCGCACGGTCTCTCCGCTGCTCTGGGCTCGGAGAGAGCGGCCCGATCGCCTCCAGGCACCCCGGCTGCGGCTCCGGCTCCGCCCGGCGCCCGCCCCCTCGGCCTCGCCGCGCCCCCGGAGCGTGCCCGGGCCCCGGCTGCCTGCGCGCCGATCGCTCTCTCGAGCTCCAAGTCCGGCTGCGGCCCGGGCCCCGGCTCCGCCCGGCGCGGCCCGCCCCCCGCGCAGCCCCGCCAGCTCCCCGCCCCGCCGCCTCGGCTCGGGGACGCGCGGCTCCGCGAACAAAAGGCGGACGCGGCGGGAGCGGCAGGGAGGGACACAGGCGGCGAGCGAGGGAGGGATCTGCGAGGCAACAGCGACCCCCTCGAGGGTCAGGCCGGCCGAGGCTGCCGAGGCCCGGGCTCCCTCCGCCTCCGTTCCGCCGCCGTCCCCTCCCCTGCTGGCCTGCGCGACCCCCCCGGCGGAGGCGCTCCCGCTCCCCTCGTCCGCGCAGGGGTCGCGCGAGCGGCGAGACGGGGGACTCCCAGGCAGAGGCCGGGGGGACCTCAGATCGCGGGAGCCAGCATCCATATACACGCCGAGCACCTCGCCCCTCGCGGCTGTGCGGAGCGTGCGCGAACTCCGCCCCCTGAACCTGGCGGAGCGAGACAGCTCATCCCAATGTACAGATGCGTAAACTGAAGCCTGGGGAAGACCCGCGACCCCGGCCCACGGTTACTGGCAGAGCCGGGATGGACGCCAGACCTCGCGCCTCCTGGGCGTGCTCCGGATGTCCAGGCTTGGCTTCCCTCTCATAGTCGTCGGGAGCGTCGGGCCCTCGGTGCCTGCCCAGCTCTGCACGCCTTGACCGGGTGTGACCCCAGGCACGCTCGCTTCTTCCCTGAACCCGGTCTCAGGCTCTGCCCCGCTAAAATCGAGGCCACCCGTTCTGAGGAGTCAGACCTGAGGGTGCTTTGAGAATAGGTTTTGGCTCCCGCGGGGGCTAGTCCGAGCTGGACCCGTTTGCCCTGTTCCTCACACTTCCCCGACAGAGCAACTCCATATGACCCTGGAGCCCCGACCCTGACGGTGTCCTTTCTTTCCTTCCAGAACTGTGCTCCCGTGTTGATTTTCCCATGCGGCTGTCACACCTTCCCCGCCCCCTCTCCTGCTGCTACTCCCCATCGCCGCAGAGCCCCTGCTGGGCAGTCACCAGAGGTCCTCTGGCTGCCCAGCGGGCGGGCTATCACCCTCAAGGTGGCACTCCCTTGCGGGGGTGGGGGGCAGGGCTGTGTTTACCCCTCTGCAACCTCTTCTTCCTCCCTCTGTTCCTTTTCCTTTCCTTTCCTCCTCCTAACCCTTTCCCCTTCCTTTTCCATTTCTCTCTTTCCCTCCTCTTCCTCCTTCCCCAATCCTGTTGCCACCTCCCCCACAGCGGTGAATGCACTCCTGGGGTATGCCCTCTCCTTGTGAGGCATGGCTTCATCCCCATCTAGGTGTGTCTAGGTGTGTCAGTGCCCCCTCCATCTTCAAACCCTTTCTCCAGGTGCCCTCCACCAGCCAGGTAAGGAGCAGGGCCATTGGACAGGTCCTCTGCAAACATTTCTTTAGGGGCATTTCTACCCCCTCCTGGCAAAGCACCAGCTCCCCTGCCCGAACTGACTGTTCACTCACCCAGTCCACAGAGGGCCACAGTAGTGGACTTGTTGTCAGTGGTGAATTCCTGACCTCATGGAGCACACAGTCAAGGGAGGAGATGAGCCACAAAAGAGTTATCACTTACAGAATGGCATGATATTCCACAAAGGCAAGGGTCAAGGTTGGCCCTCATCTGCTTCTTCGGCCTCAGAAGACCCCATGTGATATAATGGATGACAGGGTCCTTCTAGCTCTGATGCCCCCATTTCTTGTAGACTGATTCTGGTCTGGCACAGAGAGATGCTGTGTGGCTCTTGGAAACTGCATACCCTCTCTGAGCTTCAATTTCTGCATCTATGCAGAATGTGGGCTTGGAGATGCTGGGTGATGTGAACCCTGGCAGGGGAATACGTGCTAGAGCAGGCTGCTCAGCCACTCCTGACACACTCATGGCCACAACAGCAGCTGCTTGGATTCCCCACGTGGGCCTGGGCATGAGTCCTGGCTCTTCAACATACCCTGTCTGGGTCTCAACACTCATGGCTGAGCAGGGGGATAATGGCCCTTCCTGTTCTGAAGGTCTTCAGATGTGGGGAGCCCTGAATCCACATTGCTGCTCCAGAAGAGCCTGGGAACAGCAAGGCCCTGGTGGATGGGAGGAGGCGAGAGCTGGGTAGAGTCAAGGTGGGGGCTCCGGACTCAGTTCAGAGGAGGGAAACAGCAGGAGTAAGACTTGCCAGGGGCCCAGACTTGGCTCCATACAGGTGGGGAGACCACCTGGGGCTTTCCGACCCCTGAGCACTCATGCCAGGCTCAGTGCCCAACACTTCAGCAGAAGATCCCGGAAAGGTTAGGAACTTCTTGTGACTGATTGAATTTTTCAAAGATAGGTTTAGGGATGTATAGCTTATGCCAATTATTCTTTTTTAAGAAATATTTCTTTATTTATTCGGCTGCATCAGGGGCTTAGTTGTGGCATGTGGGATTTTCACTGTGTCATGCGGGATCTTTCGCTGCAGTACACAGACGCTCTAGTGGTGAGGCTCAGGGCTCAAGTGTGTGCAGGCTTCTTAGTTCCTCTGCCAGGGATAGAACCCATGTCCTCTGCATTGCAAGGTGGGTTCTCAACCATAAGACCATCAAGGAAGTCCCCCAGTTATTCTTTTTTACAGTGTGGCATTGATTCTGTTCTGATTGAGGGAAGGTTTATATTCCCCCCCACCCCACCCCCCAAACCTGAGCAGCTTTTGTGACTGCCTGAACCAACAGAGAACGGCAGAAGTGATGGTGTGACTTCCAAAGCTAGGTCATAAAAGGCAATATGACTGACAGCTCAGTCTCTGTCTGCCTCTGTTTCTATGTCTTTGAGTCTCTCTCTCCCTCAATCCACCTTCCCTTGGATCCCAGCCACCATGTTGGGAGGAAGCAAGGCCTCATGGGAGAGGCCACACTGAAGGTGCTTCAGTCAACAACTCCAGCTCTGGTCCCCACTAAGCCCTGGACACGTGAGAGAAGGAATTTTCAGCCTCCAGCCTTGGAGCTGCGCCAGGTGATGCCAAGTAGAGCAGAAATGAGCTGTCCCAAGCTGCAAAATAAATATTGTTGTTCTGAGGCACTAATTCTGGGGGTAGTTTGTTACACAGCAATGAATAACTGGAATGCTTGTTCAAGGTCATATAACTTGGAAGTGGCAAGGCTGGGGTAGATTTGAACCCAGGGCCATCCAACTTCAGAGACTGTTGTGCTACACTGTTGGGCAGTGTTCAGTTCAGGCACACACTGTATAAAGTTCTACTCTAGAAGTCATGAAGCATTAAATGATTGTCAGAAATAAATCAGATCGTAAGAAATGAAGATGCTGATCACCCAGTAGGAAAACAGTTTTATGTTCTCCCATTCAAGCAGCTGAATTGACCAACATGATGAAAGCTGAATAGAGAATAAATCCTGGAAGGCTTCCAAGAGGAGGTGATTTTTAAAAAAAACCTGAAATTTTTATTCCTTTTAAAAAAATGCTTGTATTTTTTGGCCACACCAAGCAGCATGTGGGATCTTAGTTCCCCAACGAGGGATGGAACCCATGCCCCAGCACAGCCCCCGTAATAATAACAATGAGCTACAAAGACTTATTGTACAACACAGGGAATATAGCTGCTATTTTACAATAACTATAGATGGAGTATAACCTTTAAAAATTGTGAAGTCTTAACCACCAGACCACCAGGGAAGTCCCAAAGTTTTTGTCTCTTATATAAACCACTGGCTGAAGAAGAGTTAGAGGAATTAGTAGGGGAACCTGCTTTAAATGGGGTAGGCAGGTCAGCCTCTCTTTGGAGGTGACATTTAGAGTTATTCAGAGAGTCAGAATCAGAGAATTCCAGGCAGAGAGAACCCACTTGATAGATGTTCAAGAAAGGGAGAAAGGCCACATGACCAGCACCTGACTGGTGATGGACAGAGCTGGAGTGGACAGAGGGAGTCCCAGCAGCCCTTGCGGGGCTTTATTTTTGATGCAGTGACAAGCCACTGGGGACTTTGCAGTAAGCCAGGGTGAGATGTAATCTGTGTTTTAAATAGATCACTCTAGCTGATGGCAAGAAGATGCTAGAAGATGGGGCATGGAGCTGTTGGACCAGCCTCTGAGAGGTAACGGTGGCTGGGGTGAGGGTGGAGGCAGTAGAGAGGGAAGAAGAGGGATGCTCCTGGGATCTCTTCTGGAACTTTGAAGAGTTATACACCCGTGGTTGGAGGTGAGGGATCAGAGAAATGAAGTTCAACTCCCAGGTCTTTGGCTTTTGTTATAGGACGAGTGGTGGTGTGGTTTAATGAGACAAGGAAAACAGCTTCGAGGTGATTGTGGGTAGAGACCAGGTTTAGAGATGGAAATTGAGAGTTCTTTCTGGGCCCAATCAGTTTGAAATATCTTTGGAGACTTTCAAGGCATTTAGGCAACAGATCTATGAGTGTGGAGCCCGGGGTAGCATGTGATCCGGAGTCATGAAAAGTTATTAGCATTTAGATAATATTTAAATCCATGAGACCAGATAGGGTCACATACAGAGAGGGTCTATAGAGAGAAGAAAAACTGCCCTAGAACCAGGAAGTTAGGAATCCCTGGTGGTTAGGAGTCCAGGTTTTCACTACCATGACCCGAGGTTCAGTTCTTGGTTGGGGAACTGAGATTATGCAAGCCATGTGGCACACACCTCCCCAAATAATAATAATAATAAAGCAGTAAGGACTTATTGTACAACACAGGGACTATAGCTACTGTTTTATAATAAGCATAAATGGAGTGTAACCTTTAAAAATTGTGAGTCATTATCATGTACACCTGTAACTTATATAATGTTGTACAAGTATACTTCAATTTAAAATAAAAAGTAAAATTTAAAAATGAAAAAAAATTGGTAATTGTTCCCTCCAAGCATGGATGAGATTGGGAGAGGACAGGATGAAGGAGGCCTTCAACAATTGCTTCCAGAACATCTATCATTAATTGTTCAAATCTTATTAAATAAAGCTATATCCATATATCATTTCCTTAATAAAGCAGAAAATTAAAAAAGAATTCCTGGTTCTAAAAAGTGGATAAGAGAGGAGACACCAGCCACAAAAGACGGGGGGAGCTGCTAGTGAAGGAGTAAATGTAAGAGAGGGAGTATCGCTATGTCAAATAGCAGAGAGGCTGGAGGAAGATGAGAGCAGAAAAGTGTGTCCCCCCCACCCCCAGCCTAGAGCGACACAGAGGCTGCTGGGGACCTTGACAAGAGCAGGGGTGGTCAGGACAGATGTCAAAGGCCAGGGATTGAACAGTGACGAGGAGGTAGAGGTGGAGTGTAGGGAGAAGAGGATGGAGCCATCGTGGAGGGGATGGTCATGTTGAGAGGCAGGGGCAAGTGAGAGACGGATGAGGCAGAGAAAAGTGGGGAGCGACAAATCTAAGGGGACCCCAGGGACAGGCTTCTGAAAGGAACAGAGGCTGTTCCTTCACTGTCCTGGAAGGAAGGTGGAAGAGGTGGGTGAGATGCAGGTGGGTCTGTAGGAAGGGTGAGGGAGGCACTGATGGCTTCCATTTTCTCAAAGAGGAACAAAGTCACCAGCTGAGAGTGAGGAGCTGAAGGAGTGGCAATTGCGTGTGAGGGGGACAAAGACAGTCCATAACAAGGACCAGAGAATGGAGATCAGAGCTCCCAGGATGCATGAAGCGGTACAGCAGGCACCCATCCGCAGCTCAGAGTGAAGCCAGTCAGCCCAGCAAGCCACCAGGTGTATTCTCTCCCTTTTCTCCTAATGTCTTCAGGTTATTTTGCATAGCAGAAACTGTGCCACACATCTCATTTTATATCTGCTTTTTTCACTTTACAGAGAAGCAGAAGCATCTTCCTGTGCATTTATGAACTCTTGGCAAACGTTGCTTTTAATTCTTAGAAATAATCCGCAGAGTGGATGTTCCATAGGTCAATTAACCTTTTCCCCTTTTACTGGACATTGAAATTGTTTCCTGGCACTGACTGTTGCAGTGCTAAAAGAGGCGGAGTGTGGTCTGGTGGAGAAAGGAGAAAGCAGGCTGCGAGGCAGAGCTGGGACATTCAACCCTCTGGCATCTGGAATCTGATCGTGGAAGCTTTTCAGAAGCCAATTACATGGGATTTGAGCTTCCAGGTGGCTCAGATGGTAAAGAATCTGCCTGCAATGTGGGAGACCCAGGTTCCATCCCTGGGTCAGGAAGATTCCCCAGAGAAGTGAATGGCTACCCACTCCAGTATTCTTGCCTGGAGAATTCCACATACAGGAGCCTGGTGGGCTACAGTCCACGGGATCGCAGAGTCAGACATGACTGAGCACACTACGTGGCAATTAGCTTTCTTGCCAGGTCACATTTCTAGACTTAAGGACAAAGAATGGGACGGCAAGGCACATCTCACTGGCCTCCCAAAGTGCCCAAAGGTTCAGGAATCGAGTGTGGAGGAAAAATATTTGGGAGTGGGGCCTTGAGAGCAGGAGGGCCAGACACGTGAACCCCAGGCTGTTAATAGTTCAAACACGTATTGCAACAGCCTTGTTTGAGATGGCAACAGGGCCCATCACTTGAATATTTTCCCCATAATATTAGTACAAGTCTTTTCAGTATCCTATCTTCCTGGTTGGGATGTTGCCCCAGGAGACCTGGCCATGGAGAAAGGATCTGGGGACCCAAGTCCTTTCCACCAAGGCCAGCAGGAAGGGGTCTTTAACAGCCACCTCCCGCAACCCCACATTTCCTGGATCCTGCAGAAGAGGGGCCACTTCCAAAACTGACCTTATTCACCTGGAGGTCTGTGTGAAACAGTTATAGCTGTGTACCCTCGTCCCCCGGCAGGCAGCGGGCCCATCTGAGGGTGTGAGCCACCCAAGAGAGTGGGCTCACCCACCCCAAACAGGCTGGGGGACCCTTGCTGGGCATATTTTTTCATGACTTCCTGCCCTGCGTGGAGGTCACTTGGTCTGGGACTGGCTGAAACCCCTTCCAACTTTGAGGCTCTGTGTTTCAACAGCAGCATTCACTGAGGTCCCACTATGAGCCTGGGTCAGAGAACTACCCAAACTAAGAGCGTGCCTACTGTGTGCCAGATGCTGGGCTTCCTGTGGGTAACCTCACCCCGTGGCATGACAGGCCAATAATAATCACCTCCCCATGTGAGAGCAGGGAAACAGGACCAGAGCAGGGCAGCCCCTCCTCACCCCCAAGCCCCAGGCTTCCCCTGAAGCACAAGGAGGTGGATGTGGCCCCACCGCTCGACCCTTTCCTGTAACATTTGCGCCCCTTAAGGGAAATGCCTTCCATGATGGGCTTCAGGCACCACATGGCGCCCAGTAGCTGTGGGTGAGAGGCTCCAGGAAGAGCCCAGGAGTTTGGTAAACCCCACCTCTTTGGGCTAGTAGGGGCAGAGCAGGGAACCCCGGTGACAAGCTCTTGTTTGTGGGATTTGAGTTTCTGATGGATTACAATCACAGCCAGGTCCTTCCGGCTGAAACTGGAGCAGGCCTGCCATCCTCGGGGCAAGTATAAGAGCCGGGAGAGGAGGGCTGGAGCCTGGCTGGGGCAGAGGTGACAGCTGTCCACCGGGGAACCGGGGTACAGAGCTAAAACTGCTTCATACAGACCTCCAGGTGGACAGGGTCGGTTCCACAAGTGGCCCCTTCTCTGTGGGATCCCAGAGATGTACTAAGGAAGCCATCAGGCTGGGCAAGCTGGAAGAGGTCTCCAGAGGTCGAGACTTGGCAAAGTGAGTACATTCCTGCTCTTCCCTGCTCCACTGAGCTACTTACCCCTGCAAGTGACCAAGGGACTGTCCCCGAGCTGCTCGGGTGGAGACTGAGTGGCCATTTGTCAGTGATTTGAACCCTGACTCTCCCAAAGAGGCAGTGTGGGGGGATGGCCTTAAGCACTGCCACTAATCTAGCACTCATGGTGGCTCAGATGGTAAAGAATCTGCCTGCAGTGCAGGAGACCCAGGTTCGATCCCTGGGTTGGGAAGATCCCCTGGAGAAGGAAATGGCAACCCACTCCAGGATTCTTACCCAGAGAATCCCATGGACAGAGGAGCCTGGTGGGCTACAGTCCATGGGTTGCAAAGAGTCAGACATGACTGAGCAACTAACTCTTTCACTTTTTTCACCAAACACCAGGCATTGTGTGTTATCTCACTGAGCTCAGAACAGGAGGATGGAGACCTGGCTCAGCCTCCTAGTTCTTCAGGCATTGTTCAGTCACTCAGTTGTGTCAACTCTTTGCAAACTCATGGACTGTAGCGTGCCAGGCTTCCCTGTCCTTCCCTATCTCTTGGAGTTTGCTCAAAGTCATGTCCATTGTGTCAGTGATACCATCCAACCATCTCATCCTCCGTCACCCCCTTCTTCTCCTGCCCTCTATCTTTCCCAGCATCAGGGTCTTTTCCAATGAGTTGTCCCTTCAAGCATTACCTTCATTTATTCTTACAACAGCTCTATCAGGTAAATAGGTATTAGTATTTTACAGACAAGGAGACAGAAGAACAGAGATGTTAAGTAACTTGCCCAAGGTCACACAGGATTTAGACTCCCTGACTCTAGAGTGTGTGCCCTCTTTACTTTGTTATATTATCCTGTGGCTGTGGTTAGTTCCTTCTTCAACTTTCTGAGTGGCAGTTTCTTTATTTGTAACTTAAGGACGTAAAACAGGATGATCAGAAAGATATTACCTTGAAATTCCTGAAAGATATCCAGACATTGGTCAGCCTTAAGCTCTGGGAAGCCTTGTTGGAAACAGTTGGAAAAGAATGTGTGAACACCCTTTGATCCATTATTCAACTTTTGAAATTTACCATAAAGAATATAATCAGATTTATGAACAAGGAAGTTTATTATAATATTGCTTATAATCACAGAAAATTATAAGGAAACAGAATGTCAAACATTTGAGAAATGATGTACATCCTGTGATGAAATAATATGCAGCCATTAAAAATCACGTGTTCATGGGACTTTCATGTTGGTCCAGTAGCTAAGACTCCACTCTCCCAATGCTGGGGGTCCCATGTTCAATTTCTGGTCAGGGCACTAGAGTCCACATGAAATAAACAAACAAACAAAAAAGATCCTGTGTGCTGAAACTAAGACCCAGCACAGCCAAAATAAATAAATACATTAAAAAAAAATCACATGTTCAAAGGGTACTGAACGTAATTAGAAAATTTTCTTTTGTTAAGCTTAGCAAAGCACCTTATAAGGCAACACACGGGTATGATCTATTTATAAATGTATGTATATACATATATGTGAAATATAAAAGAAGGAAAAATAAACCTGTAGGGGTTGAGAGTTTATTTCTGAGAGGTGGAATTATGAGTATTTTTGTATTTTTCTTTATTCTTTTCTAAATTTCTCAAATTTTCTAGAGTAAATATGTATTGCTCTTTTAATTAATTAAAAAAAATCTGTTCTTTTGGTCTAGCTTGGCCCTTTTCAAGCTTCTGTTACAATGGCTTTGAGAGAAAACTTAATTTCATGCTGTCAGTCTTGTGAGGGCCTCTGAGACAATCTGGTCCAGCATGTCATATGTGGGGAAACTGAGGCCCAGGGGTACATAGCACTCTACTTACAGGGAAGTAGAGGCCCCAGACACCCTGTCTGGGGCTCAGGCAGCCGCCCAAAGGTGACAGTCTATGGGCCTGAATCACAACTAGAATTTATGGCCAACCTGCACTAGCTGCTAACTCCAAGTATGGCCCTGGATGCCGAGCATAGCTGACCTCACAGACTCACTCAGGGACAAGCTGGCCTGGGAGTGACAGGTGACGGGGAGTGACGAGTGAGGGAGAGCAAAGGGCAGCCGGGTGGGTGCGGAGCCAGCCAGGTGCGCCCCAGGCCCCTCCCTCTCATCACCGGGTCTCACCCAGCGCTGCCTCCTCTCTGGCAGGGCTGAAGGCTTACTTACTGCCCCTGGCTGGGCTCGGACAGAAGAATGCAAAGTCTCCACTGGCGTTACACTCGGCTGGTAAGAGGCCCAGCTGGAGCTGGGGGGCGGTCAGGACAGGTGGAGGAGGTGAGACCTCTGGCTGGGTGGGGCCTGGGCCAGGGTGCATACAGCGGGGTGTCCCCGTTCCGAGGCCCTCCCTAGCTGGCCCAGGGGTCAAAGCAAGGACTCAGGAACCTGGGGCCTTGCGCCCAGCCCTGTGGTTCGGGGACCCTCAAGGAGCACAGACTAGTGTCTCCATCCCTTCCTCCCTGGAGTGGGTGCCAGATGAAGCTCTGTCTGGAAGCCTGTCCAGTTCGGACTCTCCCTAGGCCTGGACCTGGGGAGTAGGACAGCAGTGCCCTGTTCATCTCTTCTTCCCAAGGAGATCTCTCCTGATGAAAAGCCCCAAAGTCTTTGTGTGCAGGGATCACGTGCACGCACACACACACATGCACACACACGCTCTGGTACAGAGTGGCAGCTCAGTGATTAAATGAATGAATGAATGAACCATCAACATACATGCCCACTAACACTCACATATAACACAACCCCAGCTCACACCCACAAACACATTGAAAGGTAACATACAGAGTCGCATTCAACACCTTCTCACACTGATTTGCCTACACAACTCTATTTTAAGCCAACACATCACACACCTTCACACAAACGTGCATTTTTTTAATCAAGGCATTTATTTATTTTTATCTTTGGCTATGCTGGGTCTTTGCTGCGGCAGAGGCTTTTCTCTAGTTGTGGCCAGCAGAGGCTACTCTCTGGTTGTGGTGCACAGGCTTCTCACTCCAGTGGCTTCTTCTGTCATGGAGCACGGGCTCTAGGGCACACAGGCTTCAGTAGTTACAGCACACGGGCTCAGCTGTGGCTCCCGGGCTCTAGAACACAGACTTAGTAGTCTTGGCGCAAGGCTTAGCTGCTCCTTGGCATGTGGGATCTTCCTGGGCCACGGATCAAACTTGTGTCTCCTGCATTGGCAGGTGGATCCTTATCCACTGAGCTACCAGGGAAGCCCTAAATGCACATTTTATATGAATCTGTGCACTATCTCGCCCATGAGAAACATGCATTGTTTCACCAGCTCAAAGGGCCTTCTTTCTTCCTTTGGGATAATAACATGGGGGTAATAAAAAGCCTACTCTGGAGAGTTCCCTGGTGATCCAATGGTTAGGACGCCATGCTTTCATTGTGGAGGGTCCAGGTTCAGTCCCTGGTTGGGGAAGTGAGATCCTGCAAGCCTTGTGGCACAGCCAAAAAAGAAAAAAAGGAGCACATTCTTCTTAGGATTCTTGGGAAAATTCAGAGATTATGCTCACCACGCATTTCACATGGGCCCAGTCAAGTGTGTCCTGTTTACTATATATTCAGCCACATTGTATTATTATTATTGTTATTTCATGTACAAATGCATACAGTTTGGGAGCTGCCCCCTGTCCTTCTCTCCTGCCCCCAAGCTTAGAACACAATCCCTGGCATCCACTCTGGATCCAGAGCAACCATGCAGACAAACCTCGGGGCCCAAGGCCACATCCGGTGGGTGTAGCTGAAAGGGGCCAGGGGGTAGCTGGCTGGTGGGAAGGACAGGGTCTGGCCTGTCGTGGACACTTCGCAGCCTCCTCCGGCTGGACTGGCAGGGGCCCGGGCAGGGGTGATGAGGTGGCCGAAGCTCTTGGGCTCTGGACATGTGGAAGCTCGTGTCTCCTTGTCTCTCGACTCACCAGGCCTCTGTGCGTCTTTACAGCCCAGCCAGGTGGAGGATGTTCTGTCTGGGGATGAGGACAAGGAAGAGGAGGAGGAAAAGAAGGAGGAGACAACCCCAGTCCCAACTCCAGTTACAGAACGCCCCATGGAGCCCCAGCTGGCAGGAGCCAGTCAGGTTCTAGGAGCCTCGGAGATGAGTCAGGTTTGGGCACAGTCCATGATAACAAAGAATTCAGTCCTGCCCCACCCCAGCCAGGCCCAGGGATGCCTGGGGTCCCTCCTGCTCTGTCCTCTGCTGTGTCACCTTGGGCAACTCACTTCTCCTCGCTGGGCTTTTCCAGTAAAATGAGTCAGTAATCCTAGCACTGCCTTCTTCACTGCACCAGGAGGTTAAGGATATGGTGAACTAATCTGACTCTTTAAGTGGAACCAGTCCTTGGGAACTGAGGCCAAAGCTGGGGTGGGAATGGGAGGATGAGATGTGGGGTTAGGAGGAGGCAGTCAGTATCTCATCTATTCTCTGGTTGCTAGGGTCCATGACGGGCCTGACCTGATTTCAAATCCTGGCTCTGCCACTTCCTCCCCATGTGGGCTTCAGGCAAGTTGCTTCATCACCTTGAGCCTCAGTTTCCTCATCTATAAAATGGGAATAGTAATCCCTTTCTCTGAGGGCTCCTGCTCATTGGTGTTTCCATGGTGCCCCCTGGAACCAGGAAAGTACTCTATAATCTGTAAAGCTTTGCCAACAAAAGATCCATCTAGTCAAAGCTATGGTTTTTCTAGTAGTCACATGTGGGTGTGAGAGTTGGACTGTGAAGAAAGCTGAGCGCTGAAGAATTGATGCTTTTGAACTGTGGTCTTGGAGAAGACTGTTGAGAGTCCCTTGGACTTCAAGGAGATCCACCTAGTCCATCCTAAGGGAGATCAAACCTGAATATTCATTGGAAGGACTGATACTAAAGCTGAAGCTGAAGCTCCAATACTTTGGCCACCTGATGCGAAGAGCTGACTCAATGGAAAAAACCCTGATGCTGGGCAAGACTGAAGGCAGAAGGAACAACAGAGGATGAGATGGTTGGATGGCAATCACCAACTCTACGGACATGAGTTTGAGTAAACTCCGGGATTTGGTGATGGACAGGGAGGCCTGGAGTGCTGCAGTCCACAGGGTCGCAAAGAGTCAGACACAACTGAGCGAGTGAACTGAACCTATAAAGCACAGGCTTAGGTGAAGGGTGGCTGTTTAACCTTAGTCCTCCTGGGCCCCCAAGGACATGAAGCACAGAGGGTGGGGGGACTGGAAGCCCTCGCTCACCCTCTGCTCTGTCCCCAGCTCAGTCTCCACCTACCCCCAAGACTCACTGGATACTCCTGGAGCCTGGCCTTCTGCACGTCGAGGGACGGCTTCAGTCTGCGGAGCCTGTACAGGCAGATGGAGGGCCACAGTGGGCCGGTGTTGCTGGTGCTGAGAGACCAGGATGGCCAGGTGAGCTGTGCTGGGGTGGTGGAGTGGGCGGCTGCCACTAAGGGCTGATGGGCTCCCGGGGCCTCTCCAACCCCCAGCTCTGCCCCAGACTCCCCAGCCTGGAGGGGATCTCCAGCTCCCTTCCAGCTGCAGACTGCAAAGTCTTCCTTCCAGATGTTTGGGGCCTTCTCCTCCTCGGCCCTTCGACTCAGCAAAGGCTTCTACGGTACTGGCGAGACCTTCCTCTTCTCCTTCTCTCCACAGCTGAAGGTGATGCTTTTTTTGTGTTTCTTTATGGCAGCCTTGGGTCTTCACTGCTGTGTGCAGGCTTTCTCTAGGGGCGGCTAGCAGGGGCTACTCTCTAGTCGCGGTGCTTAGGTCTCTCACTGTGGTGGGGTCTCTTGTTTTGGAGCACAGGCTCTAGGGCGGGCAGGCTCAGTCGTGGTGCATGAGCTTAGCTGCCCAGCAACAGGTGGGATCTTAGTTCCCCGACTAGGGATAGAACTCATGTCTGCTGCACTGCAAGGAGGATTCTTAACCACCGGACCACCAGGGAAGTCCCAGGGCTGGTTCCTTTGTTGTGTACTTTCCTCTAGAAACATTCAGCTCGTCAGGTTCAAGCACAGACAGCGTGGATGGGAGGGTCTAACCATGACTGGGGCTTTGCCAAGCTGATCTCCTGACTTTCTCCCAGAAAGTTGGTTCCTCCTGCCATCTTCCCTGACAAAGTGAATGGCACCTCTGTCTTTCCTGCTGTTGAGACCAAAAATTTTGGAGCCCTTCTTAACACTCCTTTCACACCCTACATCTGATGAGCTGTCAATGAATCCTGATGGCTCTTTCTTCTATCTCTACCCAGAATCTACCATTTCTCACAATGTCCTTTGCTATCACTCTGGTTCAGGCCACCATCATTACTTGCCTGTGTCCCCGCTATAGCCTCCTAATGCTTCCACCTTCAGTCATCACAGTACCTGGAGTGAGCCTTTTAAAAGGTAAGTCAAGGACTTCCCTGGTGGCCCAGTGGCTAAGACTCTGAGCTCCCACTGCAGGGGGCCCAGGTTCGATCCTTGGTCAGGGAACTAGATCCCACATGCTGCATCCGAAGATCCCGTGTGATGCACCTAAGACTCGGCACAGCCACAGCCAAATATTTAAAATAAATGAAGTCAGAACATATCACTCCTTGGCTCCAAGCTACCAATGGCTTCTTTTCTCCCTCAGAGAAAAGCCAAAGTATTTTTTCAGAATGTTTTTATTGATTTCTTTGGCTGCGTCAAGTCTTAGTGACACGTGTGATCTTTCGCCGTGGTGCACAGGCTTGTCTGTAGTTGTGACACAGGCTCAGTAGTTGCAGCAGTTGCTCCGAGGCATGTGGGATCTTAGCGCCCCGACCAGGGACTGAACTCACATCCCCTGCGTCAGAAGTCAGATTCTTAACCTCTGGACCACCAGACAAATCCCCAGAGTCTTTAAAATAACCTATCAATCTCTATGTCTTCTGGACTCTCTGAAGTAATTTCTTGATACTTTCCCTCTCCCTACACTGACCTCGGAGCTGGTTCTTAAACAAGCAAGCCTTTTCCTACCTTAGGGCCTTTAAACACGCTGTTCTCCCTAAGGTTCCCGCCACAGGATCTCGGTGTGAGTCAGCTCTCACTTCCTTCAGGACTCTGCTCAGGTGTCACCCTCTCAGCAGGACCCTCCTTGCTGTTTACATTTACAGTTCTCCAGCCCCTGGAAACTCTTATTGCCCTTCTCTACTTCTTTCTCCTAAGCATTTGTCACACCTAACACACTATTTATCTTAGTTATTTACCTGCCTCCTGCCACTAGAATGGGAGTCCTAGGAGGCAGGAATTTTTGTCTGTTACATCACTGGTCTATCCAGTACCTAAAACAGTGCCTTGTGCTAAATGCAAAAACAAAACAAAAAACCAAACTCTTGAATGGAATGATTTTTTTTTCAGGCAATTGCTATAGTCTTCCCAGGCTGCTATTATGGAATCTCATATTTTCAAAAAATTGGTTAATTTTTGCCTGTCTTTGGTCTTCTGGAATCTGCATTCTTCATGAATTCCCAGCAGTTCCTTGACCCTCATTTCAAGAAGCACCGTGAACATCACCTTAATTTTTTCTGTAGCAATGTTTATCTTCCTCCTTCAAGCCTGAAGGTCATGTTCCTTGAGGAAAGTAGAGGAGGAGTTGAATGGTTTTGTCTTCTTGTAGTCACTTGTTAATATTATCTCATTTCTTCTGAGCCCAGGGCTTATCTTTAATTAGTACATTTTCTTGCTAAAAACCCTTTGGTTGCACAGAGCATTTTTTGCAACTAATTGCAGGCAATCATAGACTATACTTTTGCAGCCCTTTAAAAATCTTTTTATTAGCTACGCTGACTTTTAAAAAAGTTTTCTATTTCTTTTTGGCTGCGCTAGGTCCTCATGGCTGCCCTCAGGCTTTCTCCAGTTGCAGTGAGCGGGGCCTACTCTCTGGTTGCGTTTGAGTTGCAGTGCTCGGGCTCTCACTGCAGTGATTCCTCTCGTTGCTGAGCACAGGCTCTAGTGCCAGCTTCAGTAGTTGCGGTGTGTGGACTTAATTACTCTGTGGCATGTGAGATCTTTCGGGACCAGGGATCAAAATCTGTTTCCCCTGTGTTGGCAGGTGGATCCTTAACTGTTGGACCACCAGGGAAGTCCTGAATAATTTGTTCACGTAACAAACATCTACACCACGTCTTGGGAATACTGCCAGAATCAAGATGGCCTTCATGGAACTTACATGTTAGCAGGGCATATTGTCACTCAACAGGGCCTGGAAAGAAGGGCTACTTTAAATTTCTCTGGGATGACATTGCGTCTGAAAGCTGAGAAGTGAGCCTTCTGAGGATCTGGGGGAAGAGCATTCTGGGCAGAGGGGTCAGCAGAACCCTGGAGCAGCAATAGCTTCAGGTGTCCTGGGTCAAAAGGGTCAGTGTAGACGAAGTGCAGGCAGTAAAGGGGGAAAGAGGTCGTAGAGAAAATCAGGGCAGAGCACGCTGGGCTTTCGGCTGTTGTTAAATGCTGGATTTTATTCCCATTGTCAGGGCCATTGGAGAGCTTTAGCAGAGGAGGGCTAATATCCAATTTGATTTTTAAAAATAATTAATTTTTGGCTATGCTCACTCTTTGTCGCTGCATGCAGGCTTTCTCTACTTGCAGTGAGCAGGTCTACTCTCTAGTTGAGGTGCACAGGCTTCTCTTGTTGGGGAACACCAGCTCCAGGTGCTTAGTTGCCCACAGCATGTGGGATTTTCCCAGACCAGGGATTGAACCCGTGTCCCCTGCACTGGCAGGTGGGTTCTATACCACTGAACCACCAGGGGAGTCCCTGATTTAATTTTGTGTAGCTCACTGACTGCAGAGCAGACATGGGCTTCGGGGCAGGAGACAGAGGAAGCAGAGACTGATTACGAGGCTGTGATCCGGGGAGGAGTGACTGGCAGGGACAGAATTGGTGGTAGTCAGGGATGGGGCTTTGGGGGTGGGGCTCGAAGCACTTGTTGGGTGTGAGATAACATGGGGGGTGTGCAGGCACAGCGTTAACTCCAGGGAGAGGAGGAAACAGTTAATGGTAGAATCAGAGCCTGGCTCCTGATGTGGACTTCCCCCTTCCTCTCTCCAGCTTTGGGAGCAGGAAGCCTCAGAGGGTTCTGGTCTATTCCTAGAACAGAAGGGCTCTTGGGCTGTGGGAATTCAGACTGGAGGGCAAGAGGAGGTGAACTCCAGGGAGGCTGAGAGAAACTCCAAGTTAGGAGCCTAGAGGAGCTCCAATGCCTTAGTTGGGGCTTGGAGGTTGTTTCCTTCACCACACTGCCACCCAGTGGTCCAGAGTAAAACTGCAGGAGCAGGACTCCGCCAGTAACTGGAGGTTTCTCATCGCAGGTCTTCAAGTGGACAGGAAGCAACTCTTTCTTTGTGAAAGGGGACTTGGATTCTCTGATGATGGGCTGTGGCAGGTGCGTGTCCTAGTCTTGCCTAGTGCTGAGTCTCGAGGTGGTCTGTACCCTGGTCCTTTCCCGTCTGGAAATGCTGGGTTAGGCTACCCTAGACAAAATGGGGGAGGCTGCTGGTTAACCTTCAAGAATCTCCCCTCGATAGGTGTTGTGGCACTTTCTGGCCCCCCAGCCAACCCCCTAAATGCTCTAAGTCGATACTGAGAGGAGAGGGTGGCATGAAGTCTCCCCCAAAATGTTTGCTGGTGACAGCTTAGGCTGAATTTATATAACTTTGGGAACAGCACTCCATATGATTGGATGAGGCTAAAATCAAACCCCAAATTTACCTGTCAGCTCCATAAACATAGGAAACATAACTCACTGGAGGAAGGCAGGCATCTGCCCAGAACCTGGTGTTGTGGGTGGGAAGTGGAGTGTGTTTTACAAGGTCAGTCTCGCCTCTGGTGTGACCTGCATATTCAGGCAGAATAAGTCTTATCCTGAGGGCACAGATGACAGCACTGCTTGATTAGCACCAGGCAAGTTCTTTGCTCTCCCGGCTGCCCGAATAGCCTCCACAGAGAGGCGGACTGACACAGACCCCACCAGGCGCTGCCAATTTGCAGTAACCCACTTCCCAGCTCCAGCCTAGGTTTGCTGTCAAGAGGGGACTAGAATGGACACCCTGGTCTGACGTATTCTGGTCTTGGAGTCCAAGCTTATGAGAGTCCCTCCTTTGGTTAATGCATTGCCATCTTAATGTCCTGAAGGTTCTAAAACTGGTCTGTGGTGATGGCTGCTCCACTGTAATTGTTTATCAAAATCATTGAACTGTTAAAAGAAAAAAAAAAAAGGCATGAAACCCCGTGGGGAACAATGTGTGAGTCCCTAACAATCTGGGACAAACTGGTTTCAGAGATGAGACTAAGGCAGAGCGGTCCTGGAGCGGCCGAGAGCTGCTGGGGCAGGTCTGAAGGGTGCTGGAGGGAGCCGTGCCAAGACTCTCCTCTCTTCAGTGGCCGCTTTGGGCTGTGGTTGGATGGAGACTTGTACCGTGGGGGGAGCCACCCCTGTGCGACCTTCAACAACGAGGTGCTGGCCCGGCAGGAGCAGTTCTGCATCAACGAGCTGGAGGCCTGGGTCCTGAGCTGACGCCACGGCAAGCAGCTTCCTGAGGCAACAGGCGTTCAGACTGCCCCCGGATGCCGACACGGCCGCCCTCACCCAGGGCAGCCTGTTCCGTCCGAAACACAGATGGCGAGGTGTCCGGTGTGGACTGTGGCTGAGAGCAGCCTCTTGGTTCCTGAGGACCAAGACAGGTGTGGAGACCAGCCACATTCTACTAGAGAAGGGATTTGAGGGAGTAAATGACGGTTACACCTCACCCAAGCAACACAAAATTCCTCAGGAAAATGATCTTTTTAGAGAGTACACAGTTAATGCATGTTTATTGTAGAAAAACCAGAAGATATAAAAAAATTAAAATTGCCTAAAATTCAACCACCCCCTAAAACACTAACATTTTCATATATATCCTTCCAGACAGTTTTCCAAGGAGGTGTATGGGATTCTTACAAAATGGGATTCTTCTCTATATGCTTTGGACATTATTTTAAAGAATATTGTCAAACCACAGACACCTAACTCAACCAGTGAAATTAATAAAAGACTCCAAAATAGCATTCTTCTTTTCCCAGAGAGCTGACCAGTCTGCTACCACTGTGCTGAGTACTTGAAGATCTCTTATTTAATTCCACAAGGAAAATATGAAAGCAGCAAATGAACGATATGCACATTTGGGTAAAGAAGCTGAAATTCTGTAGATGAAAATGTCAGGGAGACTAAAAAAAAGGAAGGATATTTTTTCTGGCAAAAGAGGAACTTAGAAAAACTAAAAAAAAAAAAAAAATCCATAACCTTCCCCATGCTAGTGCCTGCCTCCTGACAGAATAAGATTCTTTATCAGGTCATTACTTGCCATTATTGAGTGAGGAAAACCAAGTAACATAGGGCCTGTTAAAACCATCCCCTCTGGAAGACCCAATACAGTACTGAGGTATAAAGAAACATCTAGGCACATTCCTAGATACAGTTCTTTTGCACAAAAGGTCAAAACTGGGCACATGAGTGTGAAAGTCACCGAGGAAGACACCACTGCTTTCAAGAGAGAGATACATTCATGAGGCTTTATTGCAGCTGTTTCCCTCACCAGGATGAAGCGACCAGGCACTCGAACCTGCAGTCAGATTTACATTCTCAAGGTGACAAAGCTCAGTAACTCTAGATGCCAACCTCTTAAAGGCTCCATTTTTATACCAATAGTGAAGATGCTTCTTAAGAAAACTTTTACCTTGTCAATGGCACGTGGTTCCCATAATTAAAACAGTTGCAAACAGCATAAAGTGCAGCTGCCAAAAGTAACAAAAGATGCAAACAAAAGACTCAAGTTGTTCCTCAGAGAGCACAATGATACACTCTGAGATGACAAAATTCCAGAGTAAAACAATGATGTAAATGGAGGAGTGGCAAAAATCAAACAATCTTTGCAGAGAAACATTACGTTCTTGACCTTGGGCCTGGACACTTGGAAGTCTGAGGTGGAGGATTCTCCCCACTGGACGTTTTGGAAGCACCGTGGCCGTGGCCAAAACAGACACGACCTGGTACCATGACCACTTTCTTTGGGCTTCTAGGAGCCCACTGTATCCATACCCCCATCACACAGCATTATGGTGGGAGAGGGGCACGGCTGTAACTACCCTAGGAATTAGGGTCAATTACCTACTGGGGGTGGGAGATGGGTGACAGAGCAGAACAGCAGACATTCCAAACGCTTGTCACCCTAGTGTCAACAGAGGAGCACCTGGTTACACAGTGGACGGTGTGTGGTCTGAGCTCCTCCCGGCTCCTTCTTGCTCTGACCCAGAGCCAAGGCTGGCTCCCCACGCCCAGGCTGCCAGGGAGGCTTCTGTAAGGGCGTGGTGAAGTCCAGGATGTCAGGGCTCACCACTGTACTCCCCATGGCCCTGCCTCTGGCAGCGGCCAGATTTAGCTCTAACTCCAGACTCGGTTTAGCTCAGGAGCACTGCTCAACCACAGTGGTGGCCACTCCATTTCTGGCGGGAGAGACACAAAGGGGAACCTGGAATTCACTGGGTAAATCACTTTGTCTCAGCATAGGCAGCCAGTCTTTGCCCTGAAACTCATCAACCGCACTGAACTGGCAAAAATGAAGTCCCAGCTCTGAGCAGCCTCGAGGACGGTTCCTATGATGGCCTCTGATCAGCACCCAAAAGAGATGCAGAGGTTGGGGGTGGGGGGGGGAGCTGCTTTCTCCAGGCTGGGCAATGGTGGAACTGCAGGGCATGGGCAGTGAGCACTCGGGAGAGAAAGAACCCCACACTGGCTGGAGCCACAGCTGACCCAGAGGACAGCCTGGTTTGGGGAGTCCCTCTGCTACTGGAGCTAGGGGTCTCCTATAAGGCAGTTTTATGTCCCATTTCAGAGGAGGTCAGCACCCTCAGATCTTTTCAACAAATCAATCAGGCCTCTCATTGAAGAGCTGGAGCCCCTTCATGGCCCTCCTATACTGTTGACCCCAAACTGGCAATTTATGGGGGGCTAAAAGGGTGAAGGGAGGTGCCTTTCACTAATGTTGCAATCACTCAAGGAAAGCCAGCCTCAAATTCAGGGTGATGGGCACCTCCTCAGGGCACTGGGATTTCACGTTCTGTTTTTAACCAGGCTGTTCATGACAACCTCAACTGCAAATTCCAGTGTGCGCCTTTGTCTTATTTCCAAATTCTTTAAAAAACAATCTTATGTCATAAGAGTTCAAAGTACTTAAAAAAGCTGTTAATTCTAAGAAAATAGACTGCTAAAGAAGAAAGGTTTAGATTAATATTAAAAAGAGGCAAGGCAGAGCTTTCCATAGCTCATGTTAATAAAGTCTGCCTAATAATACCTGTTCCTCTGGATAAAAATGACTTAGTATGTGCGTACATTCAAGATATAAAATATAAAGCACTAGCTGTCACTCCATTTGTAGACCTCTGTGATCAAATTCCCTAAATTAATTGTGCTGGGGGAGGAGGGAAAGGGGATGGGGAGGGGCTTTTTGTAAACAATTGAGTGTAGACATTCACATCGAGTTATTTGGGAAAAGCTGGGTTTTGGCTTTGGCCGCTTCCTGGGTGCGAGCTGTATTCCACTCCAATTTCCGAGGTGTTATAAGCGGGGCTACAACGTCACCATCCTGTCAAAGAGAGAGTGAGTAGGAATAGAGAAAAGCTCGTTCTCCTGGCTTTGCGTGAATGTCTCAGGCACACATATCCTCATCCTGCAGACAGCCCGCTTCTGGACAGACTTACTCTTGGGAAACCCCGGATGGTGTACATGCTTAATTAGAGACACACAGTCCTGGGAAGGGAAGAGCTTTCAGAGCAAAAGCCACCACACCAGTTCTTTGCAAAGATAGCCAGAAGCAGCACGTGGCCCGGCTTGGCGACCCCTTCCCTTCACGCAATTTCCAGGGATGTACCTTGTCCTGGTTTTCCAGGGAAAGAGGGAATGTGCTGGACCCTTGCTGGACCCTCTTAGTCCCCCCTGTAACAAATGCCCCAAGTCTATAAGACGGCAAAAAGGGGGAAAGATAGTGTGTACCTGTGGAACTTGACCTTTGCTCCATAATCAAAGCTGTCACTTTGGCCTCAGCCTCCTAGACTCCACCCAAAACGAGGGCTGGTGTCAAAGTGAAGCGACACTACGACTGGAAATCAAGGAGTGTAAGAAGCTAGGCCCTCCGATGCCTGCCTCCGTCCCAAACTGTTCTTGAACTCGTGGCTGGATTCTCGAGGCTCACGAGCGTACAGGACTGTCAGAGCCTTTACTGCACGAGGAAGAGAGGGCTCGTGTGGACTGTGGGCCTCGCATGCCCACTTGTTCTTAGACCCGCTGTCTGCCTCCCTCTGCCTTGCCCTGCGTAACAAGAGCACTCTTGGGAACCACATCTCCCGGCCCCCTGCCTACTGGCCTCCAGTCAGGTTGGGCTAGTGGGAGGCACTGGTGGGAGAAGGGAAGAGAGGGGGGCAGAGAAGTCAAGGCGCTTCTCCTGTGAGCCCTCTGGTCAGGCGCAGGGGCCGTGACTGCTGTAAACGCTGACTTGAGCCTGTCCCTTTCCTGCTTAAAACACCCTGCTGGCTCCCATTGCCCCGGCGCTCCTGGCTTACAGGACTATGCACAGAGCCCAGATCCCACCCCTAAATGCACCTCATTCTCTCTCACCTTCCAGGCCCTGACCCCCTTTACCCAGTTGACTCCTCATCCATCCTTCAGGTCTCAGCTTCCAATCCCGTTTAAAAATAATAAACTAATTTTTGGTTGCGCTGGGTCTTCATTGCTGCCCACGGGCTTTCTCTAGCTTTGGCAAGCAGGGTCTACTCTCTGGTTGCAGCGTCTGGGCTTCTCATTGTGGTGGCTTCTCTAGTTGTGGAGCGTGGGCTCTGGAGCACTGGCTCGGTAACTGTGGTACATGGGCTTGCTTGCCCATGGCCAGGGATTGAACCCATGTCCCCTGCACTGGCAGGTGGATTCTTAACCACAGGATCACCAGGGAAGTCCTTCCAGGTCCTTCTTTAAATGAGTCTTTCCCAACCAAACAACTCTGACTTAAACCCTTCACCTTTTTGCTCCTCTAAGACTGTACACACTGCCCTGAGCCCAAAGTACTTACACACTACTGTGATTATTTACTCAAGTTTTTATTGTCCCCAACTAGAGCGAGACCCTCAGGAACTGTCTCAGGTACTGTTCCATCCCTGGTCCCGGACACAGGCCCTGGGGGAACACTCATTCCCTGAATGAATGTATCTGGATTTAAGGTCCAACTGGAGTAGAGACAGGCCCCTTGTCTCTCTGTTTCCAGTCTCTCCATGTGCCAGTCTATGTGCCATTAGAGTCTTCCTTCTTCATCAGGGGTTTAGTCTCCTTAGAAGCTATAACTTCAGATGGACATACTTCCTTATTCCCACAGGTCTAGCTAGAGATAAAAGCCCAGAAGTAAATAATAACTACAGCAGGGACTTCCCTGGTGGTACAGTGGATAAGAATCTGCTTGCCAATACAGGGGACATGGGTTCAATCCCTGGTCCGTGCGGGAAGACCCCACATGCTGCGGAGCAACTAAGCCCATGCACCACAACTACTGAGCTCCCGTGCTCTAGAGCCTGAGAGCCATAGCTACTGAGCTCGTGCATCACAACTACTGAAGCCTGTGCGCCTAGAGCCTGCACTCCATAACGGAAGCCACTACAATGAGAAGCCTCTGCACGGCGATGAAGAGTAGCCCCTGCTCAATGCAACTAGAGAAAGCCTGTGCACAGCGATGAAGGCCCAGTGTAGCCAAAAACAAATCAATAAAATTAAATACAGTAATGCATAAATAAAATTGTTAAAATAAAATAATTATAGCAGCATGGTAAGTCTTGGATACTCTTGGCAATTCCCTCCCCACTGTTCATAAGATTAACTCTTTCTTAGCTGATTATCAGTGCTTCTCCACAATCAAGCTGATTCTATTTTCCCTGTCACCTCAACAATAAGACTTTTCTCCTCCAGTCAGACTAGTCTCTTCATAGCTCCCAAACACACTGGACTTGTTCCAGTTTCATCTTTGTGTAGCTCTCATTTCTCTCTGCTACTCATCCAAATACAATCCTGCTTTTGGATCTAGAAGAATCCTCCCTCCTACCTGACAGCTCTCTCAACCCTGAATACTAAAAGACTTCCTTGTGTCCCTCCTTCTGGCATTTCACAAAGATCTGATATATTGGGCTACTCTTTCACATCTAACCTTTCATTTTTGTTTCCTTCAGTATCCAATGCTTGCGGGGAAAAGCCGGTAGGGTGCTGTGAGAGACAGTACTAGACCAGGAAGCAGAACGCTGTTTCCGACCTACCTACCAATCATTTGTTCAGTCAACAACTATCAATTGGTCATGTCTGTGTGCCAGGCATCCACCACGTGCAGGTCAATAAAGGACCATTTCAACAACATTCTCTATGGGACTGGCAACTAGTGAATTTAAATAGGTTACAAGTTTTGGAATGCCGAGTTTACTCAGCATTGGGAAAGTGATTTTACTAATAAAATGAGCAGGAATTAACCAGGTTTAGGTAGGAAACAAAAGAATTACAGGCAGAAGAAACAGCTCTGAGGCACAAGGACAGAAACTTGTCTGCTAGTTTTAGTAACACTGAAGTCACTGGTGGTCTTAGTGAGAGGAGATTTAATACAGGCTGAGAGCTTGGAGATATTGCAATACATGCCAAGTACAATAAAATGACTGGCAAAACTACAAGGGTGTGAAACAGATAGCTAGTGGGAAGCTGCTGTATAGCACAGGGAATTCAGCTCAGTGCCCTGTGATGACCTAGACAGGTGCGATGGGGGTGAGTGGGAGGGAGGCTCCAGAGAGACAGGATTTATGTTTACATAGAGCTGATTCACACTGTTGTACAGCAGAAACTAACACAGCATTGTAAAGCAATTATACTCTAATTTTAAAAATAATTAGATCGAAAGATTATAAGAGGAGCTTAACGTGGAAAAACTTTTTTTCCCTCAAATCAAGCCAAATGACTATTATTTTCTTTTTCTTTCATATTGGAGTACAGTTGATTAACAATGTTGTGTCAGTTTCAGGTGTACAGCAAAGTGATTCAGTTATACATATAAATATTTATCTATTTGTTTTCAAATTCCTTTCCCATTTAAGTTGTTACGTAATACTGAGCAGAGTTCCCTGTGCTACACAGAAGGTCCTAGGTCTTTGCTGGTTATCCATCTCAAATATTGGCAGTGTGTTCATGTCAACCCCAAACTCCCTAACTATTCCTGCCTGCCCCCATCTTTCACCCATGGTAACCATAAGTTTGTTCTCTGTGAGTCTGTTTCTATCTTGTAAATAAGTTCATCAAACGACCATCGTGTAAATGAAAACTTTTTAGAGGGAAGTAAAGATTGCTTGTGGTTTTTACTTAAAAATTTCTGTGACATATGTGAATAGTAGGTCACCCACCTGTGGCTTGGTGAAGTTACTGATTAAACACCAATGGACGAAATGCTGTCGTGCAGCAAACAGAGTCTTTTCATCTGTCTTCTTACAGTAAACGCGAATCAGCTGCTCAGCAAATCTCTCTGGCAAAAACTGAGAAACCTTTTTAAAGAAGGAAAGATTTCACTGTCACCCTGAGTTCACATGCTGAAGAGAGATCAGCTGTTCCCAAGCTCCATGCTTGATGTGATATTAAACGCACCATGCTGTTTTGGTATTTTATACCAATGATAATCCAAAGAAAAGAATTCAGGGTAACTGTCATACTGCAAGATGTCCCATAATTTTATGTCCATTAATAAAAGATGAAAGGTTTGTATGATATAATTATATGAAGACTACAGACTTCCTCACAGAAGATATACAGATAAGCACATTTAACTTAGATGACTTCAACCATATGATATTCCTGTCCCACCAGACTTACAAACTACCTTCTAAACCTAAAAAACAGAGCTTTCTTCAAGTTAAGCAAACAGGAAAAACTGGCTGTTAAGATGGTCTAGTCTACGAAAATCAAGTATAACTTTAAAGATATGTTTGTTTCTTTTTTTAAAAAAACTGTATACCTCGACTTCAGAGCCTAACCTGCGTGTAAAATGCAACTTTACTACAAAGATTTGCCAAAGGCCACTGTAAGTAGTTACCTGGTTTCTAGTAATCATGATTGCCTTGCTGGGGTCACTCTTACAATAGAAGCGAACATGATCAATAGGATTCTTGTCTTCCATCCCATAATCCATGTTGATAACCTTAAACAAGCAATAAATGAGCAATCATGTACATAACAGCAATGATAATTAAATTCGGGATTGTGAGGGTATCACAAGAAATGAAGCGCCACTCTCTGGAGAAGTAGGAACCCTGGTAGAGTGACTCATTGTGGAACAAAAGCAGTTCTGGTGCATGACCCATAGGGATTTGAAATCTGGGTGGGGTAAGGAGAGAGATTCTGTGCGTTCAACCTAAGTAGGGTATAAAGTCAATATCCACTCTGTGACAGACACATGCCAGGCACTGTTGTACAGAGATACAAGGACGTTTGATAAAATCCTAGCCCCCACAGATCACATGGCCTAGACTAAGGTAGAACAAATAATTGTAAAAGTAATTACTGGGAATTCCCTGGCAGTACAGTGGGTAGGACTTGGTGGTCTCATTGCCAGGGGCCTGGGTTTGATCCCTGGTTGCAAGACTAAGATCCTGCAAGATGTATGGAGCTACTAAGGAAAAGCAAATGGTGCTGTGAAACTATGATCTGAGAACCTAGTAGCCTGGGGCTTCTAGGCAATGACTAGAAATATTCTCCTGGGAAGTGATTTTACTAATCAAGTGAGCAGGAATTAACCAGGCTTAGGTAGGAAACAAAAGAATTACAGGCAGAAGAAACAGCTCTGAGGCACAAAGGACAGAAACTTGTCTGCTAGTTTTAGTAACACTGAAGTCACTGGTGGTCTTAGTGAGTAGTTTTAATACAGGCCTAGACCGTAGAGATACTGCAATACATGCAAAGTACAATAAGATGATTGGCAATAAAACAAGGCAGAGCTGTATAGTGATGGTGACAGAAAAGTGGTTCAGAAGTAGACGAGAATGGACTTCCCTGATGGTCCAGTGGTTAAGGCTCCCTACTTCCATTGCAGCGGCACAGGTCTGGTCCCTGGTGGGGGAAGAAAGATCCTGCACGCCATGTGGCATGGCTCAAAACAAACAACAATAAAACAAAAAAGAGAGAAGACAACTCTTAGAAGTTTGGTTGTTAAGAGAGGCAAGAAGGGAGACTATGGACTGGACCACGCTACCCAGGAAAGCTAAGGGGACAAGCTGGAAGAAAGGAAGGAGAAAATAAACTGGAGTTCCCAATGAGCTAGGAACAAACAAGTAAGGAAGAAAGGGGTTTGTGGACAGAGATGGGATGCTTAGTGAATTTTAGAGGAAGGGCATTTTTCAATGTCAATAAGGTTCAGAGTGCATAATCTGCTGGCTGAGGTGGAGGGGATAAGGTCATTGAGGACAAGGATAAGGAGATCAGAGCAGGCGTCATGGGACTATGAAGCCACTGAAGATGATGGCAGGAACTGGAGTGAGTGGAAGGCTCTATACCATGCCAAAATCTTCAACCAAGAGGACAGGAGCTGGTTTAAGGATGGCAGTCTCAGAGGAACGGGGATCTTGCATGGGATCTGGAGATGGTATTAAGGGACAAAAGGACTGATGATCAGGAAGATCTCCTGACCCTGAGGAATGTGCTTTTCCTAAATGTGCTGCAGGGGAATAAGGTTCTCAGGGGACAGCAGGCTGCATGCAACAAAGGCAGAGATAGTGAAGAGGCTGAAGGTACAGGTGCACTAATTATGGAATGGAAATTCCTAAAGGCTTCAATGGACAGGTTCTGGACAAGGGAAGAAACTGGAAGTGAAATAACAGGAAGAAATAGAGTAATGTGGCAAGGATAGTGCAAAAAAATAAAAGAACGGATGATAAGAGTGGCTTACCCTGTGAGTGGTGACAGAAGAAAATCAGTATATTGATCTTTGGGGGCAATGCTCCCTGTGAGAAGCGTAGACACCTGAGATTCAGCCGTGGTCCAGAAGTGAGACCAGCGTCTGCAGAACACGGCTGGCCCTCCCATTCTGTGTGGTCCAGTGTCTCCGAGAGCTGCACCCCTTTGATGTGAGGGAGACTGCTCAGTGTTCCCCATGATCCGGGGGCTGGTGTTGTCACAGGCCTCCGTGTAGTGGGAGAGACCTGATGCAGCCCTGACATTTTTACCCATCATAGTAAGGCATGAATACTAATCAAGTTTTCATCAATTTTACAAGTGCTCCTAGCTCTTAGGTATTTATTTCCTTGGCTTTAGAACTGGAATAAAAGGTAATCCTCACTTTCTCTACAATGTACTGTAAACTCCTCCTTTACGCAGATTTGATGAAAGTTATCCTTCCAGAGGGCAACGTTACAGTATTGGAGACCCCATTCTTTAAGGGCTCTTGGGCTCAGCGGGTGTGGCTTAAGGGCTCTGAAGTGTAGACTCAGTACTTGGGGCGCACGGGCTTAGCTGCCCTGTGGCATGTGGCCTCTTCCTGGAGCAGAGATAGAACCAGTGTCCCCTGCACTGGCAGGCAAATTCTTAACCACTGGAGCATCTAGGAAGTCCCAGAGATCCCATTTTTAACCAAGGACTCAAGAGTAAAAAGTAGCTACAGACCAACAGCTACATATTTTTAATTCTAACTAGTAAATTATGTTTTACAACCCATTAGATAATCATAAAATTACTACTCGCAGTCTTAAAAAGAGTCACGCATGGTAAAATGGACCACATAAATATATCACACCGTAAAACTAAAACTGGAATGTGAACACACGATAAGACACGTAGTTAGCTATTTTACTTGCTTTCTCAGAGTATAAAAGGGCTTTACCCATCTTAAAGTGGATAGTTACTTTTTCTGATTATGAAACTCTTATACCACACTCACTATAATAAAAAGTCACCTGCAATTCTACCACCCAGGTAGAAACAATGTTAATGTACCTAGGATTTTTCAGTGCGTTCACTGTATACACACGTGTATATAAATTTAAAGATGCAAAAATGAAATAATTCTGTATGTACTTTTTTCACTTATTATAAACATCTTTCCATGTTAAAAACAACTTTTAATGCTTGCATTATTCCACTGACATATACACTTTCCTTCAAATTTCACACTATAATAATGCCACAATAAATGAATTTGTGTTTTTGTGCAAAACTGATTATCTCCTTAGGACAAACCTTCAGACTGAAATTGCCAGGTCAGTTGAAATTGACCCAAGTTTGATCTCTGTGTCAGTTTACACTTCCATTATCACCAATCTTTATTATCACAAAATCTTAAAAAAAATTTTTTTATCTTATATATCTGAGAATCAAAAACTCATTGCATCAATTTGCCTACAGGTTAATAAGAAAGTTAAACTTCTTTTCATGTCTACTGGCCACGTGTATGTCATCTTCTATGCATGAGGCCACCTGGATGGAGACTCACTGGGAAGTGGGGGACTACTAGGAGCAACGCTCTGCACTGAGGGCAAGGACAGACATGTGCAAGCTCAGGGGTAACATTCTGGAGAGGGAAGCCTTCCAGAGCCTCAGGAAGTCAGGATGTGAGATCTCTTTATTCTGATGGAACTTCATCTAATGAAACAGGAACCTGCAGCCTGATCTGCAGATCTAAGGCACTTGAACATGCAGCCAAGGAAACAGAGAGGGGGTTCAAGGGCAAAGAATGGTTATAGAAAGATTGCCTTTCACTCAAAGATGCATCAGCAAGAAGATAACAATTTAGAGGCTTATGGAAAAAGTACACAGGGAAGACTGTCCTGAGATTTCAGGAGAACTCTGAAAAGAATTTCTTACGAGAGAACAGAAAAAAATGTTAGAAAGTCATTTGGTATTCTCATAGGATATAAGACGATTCTCTATGAAAACAGGAGTCAAAAAGTCTTAACTTTTTCCTTTGTGTGTTTGTGCTATCAAAAAATTATTGGTATATATTACTTTTTTTTTTTTTTTTTACATACCTAGTGGCCTAGTGGTTTTCCCTACTTTCTTCAATTTAAGTCTGAATTTTGCAATGAGTTCATGATTTGAGCCACAGTCAACTCCTGGTCTTATTTTTGCTGACTGTATAGAGCTTCTCCATCTTTGGCTGCAAAGAATATAATCAATCTGACCTGAGTATTGACCATCTGGTAATGTCCATGTGTAGAGTCATCTCTTGTATTGTTGGTACAGGGTGTTTGCTATCACCAGTGTGTTCTCTTGGCAAAACTGTTAGCCTTTGCCCTGCTTCATTTTGTACTCCAAAACCAAACTTGCCTATTACCCCAGGTATCTTCCTATTTTTGCATTCCCGTCCCCTATGATGAAAAGGACATCTTTTTTTGGTGTTAGTTCTAGAAGGTCTTGTAGATCTTCAGCTTCTTTGGCATTGGTGGTTGGGGCATAGACTTGGATTACTGTAAAACTGAATGGTTTGCCCTGGAAACAAACAGAGATCATTCTGTCGTTTTTGAGATTGCACCCAAGTACTGATCTTCAGACTCTTGTTGACTATGAGGACTACTCCATTTCTTCTAAGGGATTCTTGCCCACAGGAGTAGATATAATGGTCCTCTGAATTAAATTTGTCCATTCCTGTCCATTTTAGTTCACTGATTCCTAAAATGTCAATGTTGCTTTTGTAATCTGTTTGACCACTTCCAATATACTTTGATTCATGGTCCTAACATTCCAGGTTCCTATGCAATATTGTTCTTTACAGCATTGGACTTTACTTTTACCACCACACACATCCATAACTGGGCGTTGTTTCCATTTTGACTAAGCCTCTTCATTCCTTCTGAAGCTATATCTCTGCTCTTCTCCAGTAGCATATTGGGCACCTACCAACCTGGGGAGTTCATTTTTCAGTGTCATATCTTTTTGCCTTTTCATACTGTTCATACAGTTCTCAAGGCAAAAATGCTGAAGTGGTTTGCCATTCCCTTCTCCAGTAGCCCACTCATTAGAAAAGGCCCTGATGCGTAAAGTGGTACCTCATTGTAGTTTTGATTTGCGTTTCTCTTACACTGTTGGTGGGAATGCAAACTAGTACAGCCACTATGGAAAACAGTGTGGAGATTTCTTAAAAAGCTGCAAATAGACCTGCCATATGACCCGGTAATCCCACTGCTGGGCATATACACCGAGGAAACCAGAATTGAAAGAGCCACGTGCACCCCAATGTTCATCGCTGCATTGTTTACAATAGCCAGGACATGGAAGCAACCTAGATGCCCATCAACTGACGAATGGATAAGAAAGCTGTGGTATATATACACAATGGAATATTACTCAGCATTAAAAAAAAATTCATTTGAAGCAATTCTACTCAGATGGACGAAACTGGAGCCCATTATCCAGAGTGAAGTAAGCCAGAAGCAAAAACAACAATACAGTATATTAACACATATATATGGAATTTAGAAAGACAGTAATGAGAACCCAACATGGGAGACAACAAAAGGAACGCAGATGTATAGAATAGACTTGTGGACTTTGTGGATGAGGGTAAGGGTGGGATGAGATGGGAGAAGGGCATTGAAGCATGTTAATTGTCATGTGTCTAATCAATCGCCAGCCCAGGATTGATGCTCGGGACTGGTGCAGCGAGATTTCCCGGGGGGGAGGGAGGAGGGAGGGGGGACCCGGAGGGGAAGCATATGTAAACCCATGGTGATATCATGACAATGTATGGCAAAAACAATAATAAAAAATAAATAAATAAATAAATAAATAAATAAAAAAAGAAAAGGCCCTGATGCTGGGAAAGATTGAAGGCAGGAAGAGAAGGGGACAACAGAAGACAAGATGGTTGGATCGCATCAGTGACTCAATGGACGTGATTTTGAGCAAGCTCTGGGAGATAGTGAAGGACAGGGAAGCCTGGCATGCTGCAGTCCATGCATGGGGTCACGACTAAGCAACTGAACAACAACAATTACATTTTTGATCAAGAAAACATTAAAAAATCACTATATACAATGCCCTATTAATAACATGACCACAATTACATAAAAATATCAACAACATTGACATAAAAGTATGTCAAAGAAAATTTTGTTCATTGTTGTTTAGTCCCTTAGTTGTGCCCGACTCTTTTGCAACCCCAGGAACTGTTAGACCATCCTGCCAGGATCCTCTCTCCATGGAATTTCCCAGGCAAGAATACTGGAGTTGGTTGTCATTTAAAAAATCTGCCTAATGTTAGTTTTTTCTGTGATATCATAGGTGATTCTCTTCTATCCATCTTTTTTCTGTATCTTCCAGATTTTCTATAATGAACATGTACTACTGTTATAATAGGGGTGGTAGTGATGCTTTACCTTAAATAAATTCTTTGCTTAGCATGTTATTGAGCTAACTACTTACATCCACTATCAAATCTTCAGGCTTCAGTTCAGCTTCTAGTTGTATATCACTGGGTTTAGCACTGGCGACCTCTATCGGAAGGTGTTCATACTTGTCCTGGAAAAGACAAGGCTCCTCATGTTAGAACTTCAGTTCTGCAGTATTTGTGCCATGAAGAAGGTTCTTGTCTAAAAATGGCACCTTACCAAGAAACATAGATAGAGATTTCCCTAACAAATATATACCCATGCAACCTTTTAATCAAATCATAATAGTGTGATTTTCATAACAGTTTCACATTGGAAAAAATGAGGCATTAACCTATTAGTAAAACAAGGAGAAGTAAAGTGTGACCTAAGGAAGTATTGTGAGGCAGGGTGTGGTTATCAGTATAGCTTGTGTTACAGGTTTTTGAAAAAGAAAAGACCCTTCAACAAACAGGAGAGAGAACTAATGACTGAACTAAGGAAGGCAGGCAAGCACTGTCTGGGAGAAAGTGAAAAACCATGAAAGGAGGAAGTAGTTAAAAAGCAGGTCTTTAGAGTCAAAGAAGCTCATGCAGAGGCCTTATTTTGAGGCCCCTTTTCCGTTACATTTTCTGGTCTTTGGATCGAGACAAAATTTGAGGCCTCTTCTCACTTCCGAGTTGAGAAAGTAAAGGTTTGGAGTAAATGAGACGTGACTTTGAATCCTAGCTCACTAAGTGTGCTTCTGTAGGCAAGTTATTTAATCTCTCCCAAGCTTCAGTTTGTCTGCAAGATAGGCCTCAAGAGATTGATGTGAAGATTAAATGAGAACATATTAATATAAAGGGCTTAGAATACAGCCATGGTATTGTGATGGGAATGGTTTCCTCTTGGGGGGACAAAGGACCTTTCAACTTACCTTTTTAATTCTTTGTTTCAGGGGCTGAGTCTCACCCACAAACTTGTATAGGTTACGGGATTCAATTTTCTTTAAAATTGTTCGTGCAGCATCCAATTTGGGATCAGTGGAGTGTAAGATCTCCAGAAAAATGTTATCTGCCAATTTGATGAAATTTCAGTTATATTAAAATGAAAATAAAAACCAAAAACCCAAGATTTAAAGAGACTCAATCATTGCTATACTTCTGAAATGATTTCCAGCAGAGGTTTACAAATGTAGATACATTATGATCATAAAGATGTGAAACAACTTTTGTAAAAAGTGCTCCAGTCAGTGTCTTGGATTTGTTTCAGGATAACCTAATGAGTGGGAAGGGGACAGGGGAGGTAAGACTGAACTAGAGATGATGACTTGAGACTGGGTTTGGGGCACAAAAGGGTATATTAGTTTACTGCTTTTTTTTTTTTTTTTTAAGAGAATGAAACTTAAGGAATTACAAAATTATGTCTGTGATCTGCTTCAAAATGGCCCAGGGTCTGATGGGGTGATGGAATGAAATTAAACTGCCATGTTAATTATTGCAGCTAAATCATGAAGCTAAGTGATGTAAATTTCCTTAATAAAAAGTTTTTAAGGGAGTTCCCTGGAGGTCCAGTAGTTAGGACTCGGTACTTTCACTGCTGGGGCTTGGGTTCAATTCCTGGTAGGGGAACTAAGATCCTGCAAAGAAAGGCACAGTCAAAAAAAGAAAAAGCTTTTAAAGGTTTCATTCCATGATGATAGGAGGCAGCTTAATTTCCTTCTTCCTTTTTCTTCAAACTTTTTATTTCAGAAATTTCAAAATAAAATACCCTTCACCAAAATTTATCAACAGTTTCGTCCAACATATGCAAACACTCTTTGTATGTGTGCACATTTTTGAGGAAACATTTGAAAATTACAGGCATCAAGACTCTTGACTCCTAAATATTTCAGCATATACCTCCCACGAACAAGAACATTCTCGAACTTAATCACAATTATGTCAAGAAATTTAACACTGATATAAAGATATCTAACATACAATCTGTACTTGAATTTGTTTAATTGTTGCAATAATGCAATTTACAAATTTTTGTTGCTGGATAGAGATGCCAATCACAGATTACAGATGACATTAGTTGTCATGTTTTCTAGGCTCTTCCCATCTAGAACTAGGTAATTCCAACTTCTTTCATGATGTTGACAATTTAGAAAAATTCATTTTGTAAAATGTCCAGACTGTGAACTTGTTTGCTATTTCTTCACCACTAGATTCTAGGAAAACACTGTTATGAAGAACATTATACAAGTGCTATAACATCTAAGAGCACTCCATGAGCTTGGCTCAGTGCATCACATCATGTGATGTGTTAACAAATTCCAAAAGGTTAGGGTAATAATCCCCAGGTTTTTCTCTGTTATAAATGAATCTTTCTGTAAGGTGATATTTTCAGAGGCTCTGATTATCCCATTAAGTTTTCAACCAATGGTTTAGCATTCATTCATTATCCTTGATTGAATCAACCATTGCATTTTGCAAAGTGAATTTTATTAAAATGCCTTTCCCTGGCAAAATATTAGCGGCCTATGTCATTCATGTCACCTACATGTATATGTATGTTCTTCCCTCTTAATCTATGGTTAACAGATTCCTTACTCTCTCAGTGATGTTTTTAAAAAACATTTTTTTAAAACACGTTCATTTTATTTTTCACTGTGTTTGGTCTTTCTTGCTGTGTGCAGGCTTTCTTTAGTTGCGACAAGTAGGGGCTACTCTCTAGTTGTGGTGCCCGGGCATCTCCTGTGGTGGCTTCCTTGTTGCAGAGCAAGGGCTCTAGTGCCCTTGGGCTTCAATAGCTGTGGCACATGGACTTAGTGACCCCATAGCATGGAGAATCCTGCCAGGCCTGGTATTGAACCCGTGGCTTCCGCATTGGCAGGATTCTTAACCACTGGACCACCAGGGGAGTCTGGTTTTCATTATTTCTTTACATAATATAATCAGTTTGAAAAACAAAACAATTTTAATATAATAAGACCACACTTTTCTAATCTATGCTTTAATCTACCCTATTCCCAGCTAAATTAGGAAAACGCTTTCCCCCATGACAGACTCTCACTTCTTGAAGGCATATCTAATCTTGAGGTTCATCTCAAAAAATGCCTAGTTAAGGAGAGACTTCTCCATCACCTCACAAAACTAACAGCAATAAAGAGAGACTGCTTCATCACCACACACCGACTCAGCTCAGTTCTTCCACTGACGCCACTCATCCCTCAAGACCCCCTGACCCTGCCGGGGCTGGACCCCCACAGCTGGCGCCCAACGTGGGGCTTGTAGGGACGCAGATGCTCCACTCTGGATTCCTGACCGACTGATTCGTCACCATGGACAGATATCCCCCAGCATTACGAAACTTTCCGAGGAAGAGGCCAAGATCACCACTGCTCCTTCCTCACCAACCCCCGCCCCCGCCACATCAGAATTCTCCTCCATGTCAACCACCATCCCCGCCTCCTGAGGATACCGATACACTGATAGAAAAAATGGCACGAATGACGTCACAAGAAAGCCAACAGAGACCACCGCATGACCAACAAAATTCACCACAAACCCAGCCTCGGCCCAGACAATCGAGACCCAGACCGCTTGCTGCATCTACTCGTGCTGCCGACCTTCCAACCTGGGGCCAAATCGAGAGACTTTCACTAGAGGCTGAGAAACTCCTCGAAGGACAAGGGGGCCCAAAAAGGCTAGAGACAATCTTTGTTGTTATGCTTGCTTTGCTTGTCTGTCAGGTAATATCCTGTAATGCTACTACGGAAAACACTTACTGTGTTTATTTTCCCTGTTGCTTGTAACGGTCGCCTCTATTACTGTTGGTGCTGTCTCTCTCTCTCAAGTATACACTGCTAAGTATGTCAATCAGCTCTCTAAGAATGTCTCCCTAGCCTTGGCTACCCAAGAGATAATAGACAGAAAGTTGGAAACTAAGGTAGATGCTTTAGAAGAAGCAGTCCTACATATAGGTCAAGAGCTTACAGCTTTAAAAGTAAGATCGTCTCTCTGGTGTCACGTAGAATACAAATGGATTTGTGTTACTCCTCTAGAAGTCATTCAGTCAGTGTATTCTTGGGATCAAATACAAAACCATGTCCTTGGGATATGGAATCAATCAGACGTTGGTCTAGGTTTAACTAAATTGCATAAAGAAATCCAAGATATAGGCCAGTCAGAGTGAGACTATTCTGTCGCTGGCATAGCTGACTCTTTAAAAGTGTCTCTGATTTCGTCTCCCATAAGAGCCTCCTCCCGGTATTGATAAATATAGGAACAATTATTGCTGTGGTTCTAATAGTTTTCCTTCTGCTTCCAGTCATTGTCAGAATCCTATGCAAGAGCATAATAGAAGTCTCCCTTGAACTCCATACTGCCATCTTAAAAAACAAAAAAGGGGGAGATGCCGGGAGCCATCAGGATGCCCCCTCACTCGGATGACAAAGTCATGAGACTGAGAAGAAAACTGCAAAGTGGATTTTCCTTGGGGGCATCCTAAGGCAAGGCCCCTCCTGGTATTTTTCTTGGGAAGTTCTGTTTATGCTCATCTGTTTATGTTTTAGCTCATCTCAGGTCAGTCCCAGTTAGAAAAAATTCATCCTGAGATAATTCCCTCAGACCTTATTTCCCTCAGAGGATCCGGGAAGGCAGATTCCCTTTCCCGAGGACTAAGGAGGAATAAGGGACACTTAAATAGATTACTATACCTCCTACTAGTTACTGGGGAGTTTAACAAGAGTTCTCTGGGGGTCATGGCAAAGCCACCACCAGAAGGGCTCGTACTTGGGTCACCTTTCCACATCCCACTCCCCCGACCACTCCACGGAAGAGGCTCCCTTCCTTGAAAAAACCAGACTGGAATGGGACTTAGGACGCTCATAACTGTGGCCAGCATAGTTGGAGACACTGATTGCTTTAGGATAGTGTAGACATAGGAATTCCTTTTAGTAGTTATAAGGTTAATAGGGTTTCATTGTAAAGCAGTGCTGCTAAACTGTCTCTTTGTCTTCTTCTCTCTTTCCTTGTAAAAACCAAAATAGGTTAATAGAATAAAACAGTTTCAAGCTTAAGCCCCTCTTTCTAGCTTCTACATAGTTGCACCTTGTCAGGGAACATTTGGCAGGAGGCTTCCTGTGTCAATCCCTGAATATTCAGAGATGAGTGGAGAGGCACACCTTTTCCGGGGACAAAAGAAATGCATACATTCTTAAAGTAAAGTAACCATTTACAGCCTTCTTCCCTCTCAGATATGGAAAGTGAGTTTTTACAACCCCCTCTCTTTGAGATAGATTCTAGCCCTAAGTTTCCTGGACAAGTTGCAAGATTTTTATCTTTGCTGAAAAGGCTACCTTGTAAGATAGTGTATATATGCCCACATTATGCTAAATAAAGGTATGCTAGAGACATTCAAATGGTAAACATACTATTGTTAAGTCTGATTATGCAGAAATCTGACCTTTTGCAAGGAAAATGAGCTTAATGTTAAAGTTGTTGATGGTAGGCAGAAAACAAAAGTTTGCATAAAATAGTTGTGATGTAATGGGGATGTTTTTTGGCTATAAAACTGTAAGCTAACAAAAATAAAGTGAGAGACTTCTCCATCACCTCACAAAACTAACAGCAATAAAGAGAGACTGTTTCATCACCAAAAAAAAAAAAAAGCCTAATTATGAAACCTTCCCCAGTGCATCCAAATAAGAGATATAATTCCTTCTTCCTTGGAACCTCAAAGAACTTGACTGATAGTCTTCTTATGCCTTTCATCTTATTCTACCAGGTACAGGTTTTGGGGTGTACTAATGTTTTCATTGGCCAAGTGGGCAGAAAAGGGGTTAATGGGTCACAGGATACATATATGTTTAAAAGAAAATGCTCAACTTTTTCCAAATGGCTGTACCATCTGCGTTCCCACTGGCCATGTATGAGAGTTCCATTTGTTCCACATACATGTTTTCAGAAAATAATCATATACAAAAGTAAAGGGAAACTGCTTGTCTATTAAACTTAATGATTAAAATATCACTAAAAGAGTGTAAACAACATTCAACTTGGTAGTCAGAAGACTTGATTTGAGCTCAGGTTTGCCATTTATTAGGATAAGTTGCTTTCCTTCATCTGGCCTCAGTTCCCTCATCTGAGGAGTTTTAGATCTCTAAGGTTCTTTTGAATTTAACATTCTAAGACCCCAATTTCATTAAGGGATTTGGGGGTAAGGTCTTGCAAGGGAAGGGAAGGAAGGGCTAAGGTCCACCTATTGCTTAGGAATACTGCAGAATAAAGAACAAAGTAAGAAAATGACTACCTAAGACAGTGGTCATAACATTTGCAATGCTTATGATAGTTGCATCCAGATAAGCTGAAACATCCATTAGAAATAGGAATTTAGGAAGCAGAGGGAACAAATAAATAGTGGTATATTCATACAATGGACTACTACTCAGCAATAAAAGGGAATGAATTACTGATACATGCAATCTGGATATATCTCAATGCTAAGTTAAAGAAGCCTTATGCAGAAGAATATATACTGTATGATCCCACTGATAAAACTCTAGGACAGGTAATAGTGGTTGCTTCTACAGATGAGGTAGGAACAGGTACTGACTGGGATGGAGCATGAAGGAACTTTCTAAGAAGATAATGTTCCATGTCCTGCATTTGTTCAGCAAATGTTAACCTTAAAATTTTTATAAGCATACACATTGCATTTAATTTTGCATAAAAAGAAAAAAATCTATAACAGTTACTGAACTGTTAATCTGCATGCTACAGGAATTAGGATATACTGATGTCTGAGATTTACTTTTAAATGTATCAAGCTTTAGATAGATTAATAAATGGATAGAGGGATGGCAAGTAATAAATATGTGATAAACAAGTCCAGTAAATGCTAGAATTTAGGTATACAGGTTTTTACTGTAAAATTCCTTTAACATTGCTATCTTTTTCAAAACTTGTCCCTGAAACATGAAAAAAAATTCTAAAAAATTTGAAAATAAGAAGTGAAGATTTTCAAAATAAAGATGAGCTGCTTTTGGAACTGCAGCAAAAGAAAAGAAGGCTCATGAGATCCTATTCTTTCAAGGTCATGTTGTTATTAAGGACAATAAGGATCATAAAACTGCTCAGAATAATATGCAAGAAAAGTAAGATGATTCCTGGCTCAAATGACCAAAGTGGAAAGGCACTATGCTTATTCTCCTATATTCTGACAGTTAAAGCATAAAAATGTGACCTAATTTCTTTTCTGGGATTTTTGACATTGTGACAACATCCAAGTAAGTGATCAGTGAACTCATCTCACTGAACAGGGTAAAAGCCAGTTTCAGTGTTCTAGTCACTATGCTCACAGTGAGCAAGAGCTACGTATAGTCATGGACAGTTATGATCTCATTAAGATGTATGATATTTGACAGTTTGTCAGTTAACCCAAAAGTGTATAAAATCCAAAATTCATTTTTGTTTTTAACTGAAAAGATAATTTAAATGTAACATACTGTTACAGGATAAATGGATAGGATTGGTCTCTGAGGAAGACTGAAGATGATTTTTTAAAATACAGAATCATTTACTTCAGTAGGAGCAAAAGTTTAAAAATAACTATCTGCAGGTTGCTAAATTCTCTTATAATCTTTTTCTATTTGCAGTCACATAGCAATGGAAAACTAGTGTACCTACTATGGTATTATTAAAACAAAACACAGAAACCAATTCAGATACATTATGCCCTGTAGGTAACTTTGTCATCAATCCAACCCAGATGAATTAACAAGAAAAAAGTAAAACTCACTTGTCACATTGGAAACTGCAAATATTGACTGACACAGTGTTCTCAGTGTACAGACATTTAATACACAGAATCACCATTTCACGTTCTAACCTGTAGTTTAGGTATGATTGGAAAGTGTCTAAAATTTACACGTGTAATGGGGACTCTCTGTATTAACTGCCTGAAGGTGAAAGTGTTAGTTGCTCAGTGGTGTCTGACTCTTCTCCATCCCATGGACTGTAGCCCACTAGGCTCCTCTGTCCATGGAATTCTCCAGGCAAGAATACTGGAGTGAGTAACCATTCCCTTCTTGAGGGTATCTTTCCAAGCTAGGGATTGAACCCGGGTCTCCTGCATTGCAGGTAGATTCTTTACCATCTGAGCCACCAAGGAAGTCCATATATTAACTGTCTACACCTGTATAAAAAAAATTTTAGCAGTGATGGAACAGGAAGTTGATCTTGGTTGTGTGTGAGGCCACTCAGCTTCTGCCATTCTCTCATTTCAGAAACTCCAGCCTCCTCACTGATTCTATCACTTTGTTTTTAGTTAAGCAGAGTCAGTTTCAGGATTTGCAACTAAGAACTCTTAACTGGTATATACTTTTTGGTTTTCATGTTTCGCTTTACTGATCTTAAACTTTCCCACATTAAAGAATCAGTTGTGACACCTCACCTCTCTTCCTTCCCACCCTAAGTTGCAGAGTTTGTTTCTGATGAAGTGCACAGAAAAATGTCTTTGGCATCCTGTTTTGCAACAAAAATTACATTAAATGGGCAAGTCAGCTTTTTGGTATTGGTCTGGTATTATGTAAGTGTAATTATGTGTTATAAAAGTGTAAGTCACTCAGTCATGTCCCACTCTTTGCAACCGCATGGACTATACAGACCATGAAATTCTGCAGGCCAGAGTACAGGAGTAGCTGGTCCCTTCTCCAGGGGATCTTCCCAACCCAGGGATCAAACCCAGATCTCCCACAAGGCAGGAGGATTCTTTACCAGCTGAGCCACCAGGGAAGCCCAATTGTATTAGAAGTTAAAAATAACTAATACTGAGCACTTAGGCTACCCTGGTAGCTCAGCTGGTAAAGAATCCACCTGCAATGCAGGAGATCCCAGTTAGATTCCTGGGTCAGGAAGATCCCCTGGAGAAGGGATAGGCTACCCATTCTAGTATTCTTGAGCTTCCCTGGTGGCTCAGTCAGTAAAGAATCTGCCTGCAATGTTGGAGACCTGGGTTTAATCCTTGGGTTGGAAAGATCCTCTGGAGGAGAGCATGGCAACCCACTCCAGTATTCTTGTCTGGTGAATCCCCATGGACAGAGGAGCCTGGCAGGCTGCAGTCCATGAGGCCACAAAGAGTGCAACAAGACTTGAGTGACTAAGCACAGCACAGCACTTGTGTGCCAAGTACTATTCCAAGTGCTACATGCTTCACTGCAGCATCACACCTAAACTACATGCTAGGTATCCTTACTCCCACTTTATAGATGAGGGATGTTAAATATCTTTATCAAGGTTACCTTGTTAGTACAAAGCAGATATAAAACTCAAATCCAGTAGTATACAATCACTTCAGAAGCTAAATACATTGGAATGCTTGGAAAATAACCCATCTGTAATCCAGGGAAAGTTTACATGGTTTCTGAGATGGACCACCTGTTACTTCTACTTCTTACCTGTCAGCTTAGTGAAGGCTTCCATGTCATCAATTGCTGTAGAAATGTGAAACTTTCTTCCTGCAGAACCTGTTATCTCTATGTAAGGGTCTGCTTTGAGGAAGGCATCTGTAATCCTAAAGATCATTTTATAAACATTTATGTTTATGAGGAAATTTGAATATTTGCTTTATGCTTTGCTAAAAATTTCGGAAATCTCTCTACTTTTAAGAAAAATCTTGAGACACAATGTTCTAAAGGCAACTGCTTCTCAGATTTATAGAGAATAAACTAGTAGTGATCAGTAGGCAGGGGGAAGGGGGCAGGTGAGGGAGTAAGAGGTATAAACTACTAGGTATAAAATAAGCTACAAAGATACACCTTACAATGGGGAATGTAGTCAATATTTTAAAATAGCTATAATGGAATATAATCTTTAAAAATTGTGAATCACTATACTGTACACCTGCAACTACAATTAAAAAAAAAAAGACAGCTGCATTTCAACCATGCTAAGTAAGTCCATGATGATGTGTGGACCACCATATTTACTGCGCTCCAGGCATAACTACAAAGCTTTAGATACATCATCTTATTTAATCTTTCTATCAGTAACACAGGTGTAACCAGCCTCAACTGTATAGACACAGAAATTAAGTAATTTTCATTTAGTCAAGTTGGGAAGAAGCAGCAGCAGACTTTGTTCCTAGATCTGAGTCTCTGCATTGAAAACAAACAACAAAAAAAACCTCTTACCAAAGTCACAGCCATACAAATAGGGGAAAGGATTCTAACTAGTCTGCGCATGACAAAAGGTGAAGAAAAATGTAGACAAGTAAATTTTCTCAACACAAATGTAAACATGAACAGTAAAAGCTTAAAAGAGATCTATTTAAAACTATTTTAGGGTCACAGAATTAACTCGACTCATACCCCACTTTTGGAAATTCCTCATGGGGTCTCTGAGTCACTTAGAGACCTGGCTGTACTTTTCTGCTTTGGTTCTGACTGGATCAGGGAGAAATAAAATTCCTGTGGTGGTGGTTTAGTCACTCAGCTGCGTCTTGACTCTTGGGACCCCATGGACTGCTGCCCGCCAGGCTCCTCTGTCCATGGGATTCTCCAGGCAAGAATACTGGAGTGGGTTGCCATTTCCTTCTCTAGGGGATCTTCCTGGCCCAGGAATTGAATCTGGATATCCTGCATTGCAGGCAGAATCTTCCCTGACAACTACGAGGGAAGCCCAAAATTCCTGTAGGTTTTACCGTTTTCTACTAATGCTGATAACTGACAGGGTAGGGAGAGACATTAATCTTCAAAATTCATTTTTGTCATTAATTTCAGAGTGTCAATTATCCACATCTCATTTCTCACCTTGATGATTAATATCTGGTACCTAAGTGACTACCTGTGTGGAGATCTAAGCCATCCCAGGGTGGCCTCTTCCTGCCTAGCCTAACCCCCTCTTCTGCTTCAGTTTATCCTCTTTAACACTCACCTCCTCACCTCTAAATTCACTTTATGCTAGTTTTTGTTTAAGGGAACGGTTTTATATTTGTTCACTTAAACTTTACTTGAATTTATTTAGAAATCTCAACTTGACCCAAGTGTGATACTCTAGTAAAACATCATGGAAAATTTTATAAGGAAATAACAATCAAGTTTCTTACATTGTATCAATGATGTTGCCAACTTTGTGTTGATAAGCTCTGCGGTGCAAACAGTTGCGTGTGTGGAACATGTCATACAGGTTTCCAACCTCCTGCAGAAAGAGGTGAAACAAACATTAAGGTGGGATCAGATTAGGTTCCCTTGTTAGCAGGCAAACATATAAGTCAAGAAAAAGGGATGGTGGCATAAAAGAAGACTGGATACAGGTAAAATTCATCAAAACCCCTGAGAGTCCCAAGAAAGAGCAAGGAAGATTCATACTACTACTGATCTGCAACTTTTACTCTTAGTAAACCAAAATCTACTGAGCATCTTAACTCTGATGCATTCTGTCTTAGGCATCTTAAATATATTTTTAAAATTTCCCAATAATTCTAGAAATTAGTTACTATTATTCTTCTAGTCTTCATTGTCAAAAGAAAGACTTTGCATAGTATAGTACTGTTATATTCTTTTATGACTAACCTAGTAGGGAACTAATGATTATAGGATTATAACTACTATGAAACACACAATATAGTGATTAAGGACAAGACTCAAGCCAAACTTCCTCGATTGAAACCCCAGTTCTGTCATTAACTGTATGCCTTCTTTGTGCTTCAATTTGCTTATCTGTTAAATGGGAAAATAACAGTATCTATCTTACAGGATTGTGAAGATTGAGTTAATCCTCTAAAGCACTTAAAACAGTGCTGAGAACAAGACTCAGTAAATGTCTACTGTAGACAGTAAACCATACAGGAGAAGTGAAAAGAGCTTTAAAAAACTTACAAATACTAAGCATGAAGTAAAGAGATAGATAATTTACCAGGTAGTGACTTTTCCAAATTACTGAAAGGGTATTTCTAGACTTCAAGCTAAGAATCACACCTTCCTTGTTGTCCTCTGACATAGCTTACCTTTTCTCTAGTACAAATATGCTTCATATTATCTACTTCACAGACACGGGCAAACTTAATGAAGCGCTTGTAATCAAAGCTATTTTGGATTCCAAGATGATGGCAGTCCCTGGAGAGATTTCCAAGCAGAGAGATGAAATTTTTCAGCAAAGGAAACCGTACCTTAAATATGAATACTAAATTTATATAAGGGTTTAATTTGGCTTGCTCATTTACTTAAGTAAAAATTGTATCTATTTAAAGTATACAAGATTTTAAATCAACTTTTCTGAAGTGTTCAGTGCATACCTGGCAAAATAATCCCATTTGTCCACATCAATGCCATTTCTTTTATTCGCTACTATCTCATAAAGGAAGCTTTTGTCTCTAGGACGCCCTTTATAGAGCCACTGGAAGAGAAGAAAGCCCACTGAAAGTTATAGAACAGGAGATAAATCTATTTATAAGCAAAGCAAGTGTATTAACCTGAAAATTATAAACAGATATTTGAATGGGAAGGTTAGGTAATTGAGAAGGTTCTACTCTATTTTCCTTCACTTAATTCCTAAATTAGTAGAAAAGGGAAAGAAATGCTAGAAATGCTGAAGTATGATATCCTGTTAATACTAAACCTAGTGCCTTTGGAAGGATCCTAACTCTGTTACACTTAGATAACCAACAAGCCTTCTTGTTTTCTTGGTTTAAAAGATTTTTTAAAATACTAAGATCTATTTATAAACTAGTAAGTATGTTCCTTTTATTCGAATGCTTAAATTCAGGCGTGAAAATTCTTGGGGCTGTTTCTCTTTTTTCTGGCTGCACTGAGTGATCCTGGGGATCCTAGTTCCCCAACCAGGGATGGAACTTGGGCCCTCAGCAGTGAAAGAGCCAGAGTCCCAACCAATGGACCCCCAGGGAATTCCTAGGAACTCTGTTTTTTGGAAATAGGATATTTGCTATAAAGTCCTCCTACTTATTTTACACATTAGAAGTAGATTTGTGTGTTTTAAGGAAAAAAGGCTGAAAAACACAAAGGGAAATTCTTTTTCCTAATTAAAAGAAAAAAGATCAAAAAGGAAACAAATCATACTTCCCTCTGAACTAATTCAACTTTTTTCTAGGTCTTCACACATATCTAAATAATCCAAACGTTAATTTTAATGCATAAACAAGACACAGAGTTTCAGAACTAAGTTACTTTAGGCTTCTATATAAAATTCTGCATACATATTCATTAAAAATATTAATATGTGTATTTTAATTTAGGGATAACTTCTAAAGAACTCAGTTAAGAGCTGGAAGAACTATATAAGCCTTTTATTTTTTGCACTAAGCAGTAGAAATATATCACATATTTTATCATTTAGCCTCCTAAAATAGCAAAATGTGACCCATTCAAATTCAGATCTGAGGAACCAAGAAAAGACTAGATGAAAAGAACCAGTCGGTTCAACTCAGGTTGTATACAAACTTACCTTTGAAGGATCTTTGATGGGTGATTCAAGTGGTCCTGTAATTTGTTCCTTGATAAACGGAATATCTTCTTTAGGGTTGAGACCATAGTGTTTCATGACATCTTGGAGTCCGTTAGAATTGATGAGGTGCTCAAACATCATAACTGAGCCCTGCTCATGCTAGGAAAAGGCAGCAGCACGGTCTGTTACAGACTCTTGTCCATCAGGGACCCCTGATTATTCAAATTACTCTTGGCTCCCTGGTAATTCAGAGATAAAGTTCTAATGCATGTTAATGATCTAGTGTTCAACTAGTCTTACAGATATTTTAAAAAATCTGTCAAATTTGTCTATATTTTACCAGTCTACAAAACTTTATAATCCAGGTGCATCATTATTTCATAAATATATTTAATACGATATAATCATTTATAATACATATGTATTATAGAGCACAGCTGAATATTACCAGATTATAAAGACAGAATACCTTTGTTTGTTTTTGGTGAGCTTCATGGTTTGCAGAATCTTAGTTACCACCTGACCAGAGATCAAACATAGGCCCTTGCAGTGCAAGTGCCAAGTCCTAACCACTGGACTGCCAGGAAGTTCCCAGTAGAATACCATTTTAATGAATATTACTATAAAATTTAGTTCTATAGTGTCATCAGCTTTGGAATTTGTGAAGCTACAAGTTCTATTACCATTTCCATCTAGTGGTGAAAAGGGGTAATTCCAAATTTGGAAGCAAAAATAAAAAAAGGTGAAAAAAAAAAAAAAAAAAAGGTGGCGGGGTGTTCCAGAGATCTGAAGTCAAGATCTGCATTGGAATCTCAAACTATAAACTTATTTTACTCATAGTCTCTGGTCACTCATTTGTAATTGTTATAAAGATCAAATGGCCCCCCTGGAGGGTCTTTGTTTTTCTAAGAACTGTGATAGGACAGATCTTTGCTAAGAACTGCTCTATCACCATTCTTAGCATAAACAAACTCAAGAAAGATGAAAACACAACCCTAATGAGAAATGACAACTAAGTGTAATGTATGGATGAATCAGTACCAAAACAGGCTTTCTTCCTTCTTTTCTATGGATGGCTGATGAAATCTGAAAGTCTGTAAGATAATAGTATTGTATCAATATTAATTTCCTGATTTTGATAAACGTACTGAGGTTATATAAGAGAATTTTCTTATTTTTAGGAAATACCCACTGATGCATATAGGAATAAAGGAATATTCCTACAACATACTTTAAAATGGATCAGAAAAAAATTTATACACACAGAAAACTTTAAGTTTCAGAAAGGTAGCACCGACAATAATGACTAAAATTATAAGCAACTTAGGAGTAAACACAACAAAAGATTTATAAAATCTTTATGGAGAAAATTACAACATTTATAATAGAAGAACAAAAGGCCAAAGACACCTAATAAAAGAACAAGGTGTGAACAGCTGTCCAACCAACTATCAAGACTTACTATAAAGAAGTGACAACTATGAAAGTGTGGAATGGAGTAGAATCCAGAAAGATTCATCACATACAGAAAGTTCAAAAAATGTTGGGGTTGGTATTATAGAATCAGTGGGGACAGTGTAGAGCATTTGACTGCAGATCAGTGGGAAAATTCAATAAATAATTATCCATATTAAAAAAGAAATCAGCTTTCTACCATGCATATGCAGAGAAATAAGTTCCCATGAGGTAAGGACTTACATGTGAAAGGCAAAATATTTAAAGAAATAGACTTGGGAATGGCTAAGTAGATCCTATTTAAATTGACCCTGCTGGAAAACAACTATTAACTCTGGATAACTTCCTGACCAACCTAAACAGCAATATTAAAAAGCAGAGACATTACTCTTTCAACAAAGGCCCATCCAGTCAAAGCTATAGTTTTTCCAGTAGTCATGTATGGATGTGAGAGTTTGTTAGGAGAGGCACATTGATTGAAACCACCCACCCTTGCCAGGCACCATAGTAACCATTTGCATGAGTTGTTTTACCACAGGAGGTCCTGCTAAGGAACATGGAACTAATAAGCCACCACCAACCAGAAGAGTTTGGGAAAGGTCAAAAGGAGACACCACATGTCCGACCACCTCCTAGAATCCTTCTCTCTGGCGTCCATCTTGTCTGAACAAGGCATGTGCCACCAGGAAGGACTCTGAGTCAGAATGACAGGCTAATGACAACCCGGAAACTTATCCCATCACCAACTGCAAGCCATGTGGCAGAGCTGTTCTGGGTTCCCTTACCCTACTGCTCTCCACCCCGGTGCCCTTTCCCAATAAAATCTCTTGCTTTGTCAGCACATGATTCAACTCGGACAATTCACTTCTGAGCGTTAGACAAGAGCCCAATTTCAGGCCCTGGAAGGGGTCTCCCTTCCTGCAACAAGTTGGACTATAAAGAAAGCTGCGCTCCAAAGAATCAATGCTTTTGAACTATGGTGTTGGAGAAGACTCTTGAGAGTCCCTTGGACTGCAAGGAGATCCAATCTTGCTTTGGATCTGCTGTCCATCTTAAAGGAAATCAGTCCTGAATATTCATTGGAAGGACTGATGCTGAAGCTGAAACTCCAGTACTTCGGCCACCTGATGAGAAGAGCTGACTCATTTGAAAAGACTCTGATGCTGGGAAAGTTTGAAGGCCGGAGAAGAAGGGGACGACAGAGGATGAGATGGTTGGATAGCATCACTGAGTCAATGGACATGAGTTTGAGTAAACTCCAGGAGTTGGTGATGTACAGGGAGGCCTGGCGCAGTCCATGGGGTCGCAAAGAGTCGGACACCACTGAGAGACTAAACTGGAACTGAACTGAACTGAACTCGCTGAAGGTATTGGATTACCACCAAAAGCAGGCAGATGTCAGAGGGAACTAAACACTTGGAAGAGAAACATTCCAGTTCTTTTATGGCTTTTAGCCTGAGGGAGGCCCTAGGGCAGCAGAACTGGAGAGAAACTAATCTTTTTACTAGGTGGAAGAACCAGAATACTTCATAAAAATTTAAAATTTTCTTTCTCAAAAGCCACCTTTGTTAAAGAAATGAACTAAGACTTTCCTGGCAGTACAGTGGTTAAGACTCCCTTCCAGTGCAAGGTGTGTGGGCTCAATCCCTAATCAGAGAGCTAAGATCCTACAGGCCTTGTGGCCAAAAAACAAATTAAGAAAACCCCAAAATCCTTGAAATGGAAGCAATATTATAACAAATTCAATAAAGACTTTAAAAGTGGTCCACATTAAAAAAAAATCTTAAAGAAATGAATTGGTAATTGGTAAGTCAGAAACGGGAGAAAAAATATCCATAATACATATATCTGACTATATATATTTATTCAAACTGATAACTAAAAGGTAAATATTCAATTTTTTTAAATGGGTAAATGGAAAATCTCTTTACAAAAGATGGCTTATCAGTGATAAAGTACAGGAAATAGAAGATAACATGCCACAGAGAACGCCAAAAAAAAAAAGGAGAAAATCCCACAAGAGACTATTTCACACTCGATAGAAAGAATAATCTAAAAATCTAAATGTTGGTAAGGCCATGGAAGAACAGGCACTCTCATATTGCTGGCAGAGTGTAAAATGGGGAAGGTCTGGTAATTTCTTATAAAGTTAAATATGCATCTACTTGATGACCCAGCAATTCTACTAGGTAAGGAGAAATGAACCTAAGACAAATGAAAATATTTTCCACAAAAATTGTGGATGGTAACATGTATAACATCCTTATTTGTAATAGCCCCAAACTGAAAACAACCCAAATTCTACAAAAGGAGAAAAGATAAACAAATAGTGACTTACTCATACAATGGGCTATTACCTCAGCAATGATAAGGACAAACAATATATTACATGAATACAAACAGGACGAAACAGTACCTATTATAGGATTCTACTTATATCAAGTCTAGGAACAGGCAAAATGAATCTGTTTATAAAAATTAGGTGATGATGATGGGGAGAGCAGGAACTGACTAGAAAGGGTCACACAGAAATTTTCCAGGAAGATGAAAATTGCACATCTCGAGTAGTGGCTGCATGGATGAATATAGTTGTCAAAACTCACTGAACTGTACAATGAAGATCTGAACAACATGTTTCAGATGAATTATACCTTTCTAAAAATGAGAGAATAAACAGTGGTTGACATGTAACAAGTGCTCAGTATGTATTAATATATTCTTCTGCTGCAAATATAGTGCGGCCGAAAATGGAAGATGACCTAACTTTACTTCTCAAAAACTGATTACAGAAAAATGGGTTAGCTACCTTCAAATCTGTAATTATACAAAGAACTCAGTTGGTATTCCTTACTTTAGGGTCCCACAAAATGAATCAAAGCAGAGGCAGCCTTTGATTTTTTATTTCATACTAGTATGACAGAGTAGAAAGAGCATGAAATTAGCTGCTAGGAAACCTGGTTTTCTAGTGCTGGCTTTGTCACTTCACAGGCTTTGTGATTTTTGGTGCACTAGTACACCTCTGAGTTTAGAGTTCCTTTACATTTAAAAAAATGGAGATAATGATTTCCTCCTTAGAGACTGACGTGAGGATCAGATGAAACCAACACCCTGAAAAACTGTAACAGGAAGTATACTATATAACACAGTAGTCACTGCTTAGTCTTTATTTTACTAAATATTGAATATATGGATACATACCGTCCATTTCATCTCTGGTCGAGCAAGTGGAATAAATCTTCCATCAAACATATGAGAAAATGGCCCATGACCTTAAAAACAAAAGCTGCCTTAGAACAGGAAAATTGTTTGTAAATTGGCAGAAAGGAAACTTTTTTAGTTAAACGTGAATATCAACAGAAATTAATAATTTATAAATAATCACAAAAAGGAACAAATTGCTCCTTCCTATTTTCTAAAACAAGAGAGCAGGAAGCAGAACAATACAAGAATGTAAATTCTCCACTGAGGGGTCTCTGAGTCACCAGAGCTTACATAAACTTAATGAAAAGACAATTTTGTGTAGCTAAAGAAATGTTAATGACTAAAAATTTTGGCTTCTTTATATATTGGTAGTGTTAAAAAGCAGTTTTAAGACAATCTACTAGGGTCAGGAAGAAACCATTAAAACTTTATTACTCTAAACCTTTAAAAACATCCCTTTTTATGTAAATTTTATAATGTAGGTACATTATTTTAGAATAAATATACACATATCAGGGCTTATCTTTGTTTTTATTGATGATATGGGCAATCAAAAGTGGAGATCACTACTTCACCTTATTCATTAGTGATCTTAACATTCCACAACATCTATTAACATGAAACTTTGCTGAGGCACAAATCTGGAATCATCAGAATTTCTGAAGGAGTTAAACTTGGCCCTCTGCATTCACAAATTCAATCAACCTTGGACAGAAAATATTTGGGGGAAAAAATAAATTTCAGGAAGTTCCAAAAAGCAAAACTTGAATTTGCCAAGCTTGCTGGCAGTTATTTACATATTTTTGATATAAGTAATCAAGAATTGATTTAATTCTAGATTAATTCATTTAATTCTCTATACACAGGAGAGGATATATATGGGTTATGTACAGATTTTATAAGAGACTTGAGCATTGGGCTTTTGGGGGTTTTTTTGGTACTCAGAGGGGGTCCTGGAACAAATTCCCCCTACACTTCTTTGTTAGATGGGAGAGGGAGCTCACTTGGACCAGCCCTAGGCCTTTTTCCGCATGTTTCAGTACATAAATAAAGGCTTGTTACTGCAGAGTTTAGACTCCTGGGGATTGGTAAAAGATTCCCAAAAGCTCCCTCTCAAAATACCGAGAATCTTAAATTAATGATCGAAGGCTGATACTGGTCTTATTGAAATTTCCAAGAGAACGTGCTGAAAAGACTGCCCTATGCCTTTAATTATCTGACTACTAAAACACAAAAACCTCCCTTTCTCTGCACTGAGGGCACATGCAAACTCTTGGTATCCTTCAATGTGTGTGTGTGTGCTCGGTGTCTGACTCTTTGTGACCCCACGGACTGTAGCCAGGCTGCCCTGTCCATGGAATTTTCCAGGCAAGAAAACTGGAGTGGGTTGCCATTTCCTACTCCAGGGATCAAACCTATGTCTCTTCCATCTCCTGCATTAGCAGGCAGATTCTTTACCACTGCACTGCCTGGGAAGTCCATAGATTACTCCAGTAAGTAGGAATAAATTACAAGGATAGAGGAAAAAACTCGGGTGATAAAAGAAAACATTCTTTTTTCTATTTGTCTCTGGAGAAAGATGATATTCTTTTACTTGGATTTAAGTGGCCCAAGACTGAAGTTGTGAGTATAGGTCACATGGAGTTCTCTAAATCTGTTGTTAATCTGCTAGAGCAGATTATGTATTCTAGGTGTGAGAAGAATAGATTTCACAAAGTAACCTAAGAGAAATAGCAATTTTATTCAGCAAAGATAAAGGAAAAATCAAATCTACAAAATTCTAACACACAGTAGTAAGAAAAAAATCACTATTAGACCATCCCTTCATATAACCTGCAATGAAGGGTGCAACATGGGAAATTCATTGAAAGACTCTTAAAAAGAAAAGAAAAGAAAAAGCAATGCTTTGGGCTTATGAACCATTCTAGGAAGAAGCAATGGCAAATTCACATTAATGTTAACTAAAGAATTAGAACACAACTTTCATATTGCTCTTAGTTGTATTTCAAACAGAGGTGACAGGTGATTTTACACGAGAACGCTGGCTCTTTGAACTGCTTACCAAGATCATGACAGAGACCAGCGATTTGAACACAGAGTATATCTCGTTCAGTTATCTTCAGCTCTGGTTGTTTTTCACTCAGTTCACGAACTAGACATCCTGCTAGATATCCCACGCTGCAGAACAGGAAGGAACAAAACAAAAACAAAAAAGAAAAAGTTATTTTTCTGTTTGAAAGATGAGTGACTGTTAAGATGTGTATTTGTCCAAGATAAATCCTTAAGGATGCTGTGAATCAGACTATGGGTTATGGACCCTTCTCAGCAGTTTTGAGTGTAAAAAGCCCTCTTTTTCTCTTTTTGTTTCAGAGTCCAGCTGACTGAGCCTGTAGGCTGTATTACATTTCTGTAATTACCTGTATTACATTTCTGGTCCTTGTAGGCTGTTTTATATTTCGGATTTATAGAAATTTGTAAGACAGACTTAATTTTAATTCCCCAAAGAAATGGTCTGCTGCTTGAACAATATTAAAAGGCTTATTTCCCCAACTACCTTTTCTTTACTTTGATTATTATTAGCTTATGAATGTTAGCCCTTACTTTTACATTATATTGTGTAAGTTTGGGTAATCCTATTGGGTTGTTTTGGAATTTTTTGTATATTTAATATTTTCTGAGGGACGGATTTATATATCCTGTCTTATAATACCAGGCAGGAGAAGTATTCCCCAGGGAGATATAATGTCTACACACAATATAGTTAGGAAAAAGAAATATAAACATATTATATTAAACCCACTTAAATACACCTATTTTTATAAACTGTCATCTCAATCTGATCAACTCTTATACCATTAACTTTAGCCTTCATTAGTACACCATCAACAAGCTATGCTCTTACAAGTGGTTCTAAAAATTTTCCTTTTTATACTCTGGTCCTTTTATCTATTTTTATATAAAGGCTCTGGGGTCTCCAGGGAGGGAGTTAACTAAGGGACTCAAGTCTTTTTTAAAAAATACCTTAAACTTGATTAATCGGCTTAACTGTTGCCCCAAAAAATTATTGGTCAGGTATCTCAGTATAATTCTCTTCCAGCTTTCTAAATATATACATAAATTAAATACTTTAAACATATATTTAAGTATATTTACATATATATACTAAACTGAGGTAAAAAGAATGGACTTGTTTGGGGCCCTTTAATATTAGGCACCAACAGAAGGTTCCCATGGCCCATCCAACCTTACATAGTGTTGTATCAAAACCTTTCTTTTGATCCTATTAACATCCATTTTAAATATCTAATTTCTTAATCTAAAGATTTTTATCCTGTTGGGACAAATCCCTTTAAAATTTTCACCTTCTTGGGAAGAAGTCTCTTCACTTTCCTCTCAGCTTTTTTCTCTATTAATCAATCTAATTAACAGTAATTAACCTAATGTTTTTATTAGTATCTGTCAGGGAACCCTAAATAGACATTACAAACCAAGGCTTCCCAAATTTATTTTGTCTGCTCTAAACTGACGGCGTAGATGTTTTATATACCATCTTCTAATTTTTTTTATAGGTAACAATAAAACAGCTCTTCATAATGAAAGCTCTCTAAAAAATTTTCCAATTTACTGAGTTTTTCCACTTTTAAGGATCCATTGTTTGGTCACTGACAAGTAGTTATCTTAAGTGACTCAAACCTATGAAATGCAAGAGGTGTCTCCACAAGAGCGCCAAGGATGCAGCCTTTGTAAGATATAGAAATTTATTTCCCAAAACAGCCTAAGAGAGTAAAGTCCTTTGGTGTATAGGAGGATGTAAGGAAGGTTAAGATGAAAAAGACTCTTTATAACAAATTTTCCTTAGAGTTGCTACAGCCAGACAAACAGACTTTCCAGTCTATCTGACTGTTTGCCAAATGTATATGCCATGTGAGTAACTTTCGGGTAGCAGAAACCAAGATCTCAGAACACAGTTGGAGGGGGGAATGTCTAAGAAGATCAGGTAGAACTTTTATTGATATCTCTAAGATATAGGAAGAGAAAAGCAAATGCTCCCAGAAAGACTTCTGTTTTTTTAAGTTCAGAATATTGAAAAGATGTTTTATCAAGTTGGATTTTTCTAGCTGCACATGAAAAAAATTAATTTTGGAATGTCAAAAGAATCCCATTTTGGCCAATTTTAGAATAAGAGTTAATTCCCAATTAAGCAAGTAGTTGTAAGTACAAATTCTGTACATACATAATAAAAAGTTCCCAGTGTCTGACACTTGGGGTAACCTATCAGCAGTTTTTAACTGAGCAAAGTAAGGATATTCTGACACATGCTCCATCATGAGTGACTTGGGGAAATTATGCTAGGTGAAATAAGCCAATTAAAGAATGACAAACATTCTATGAAATCACTTATATGACTGTAGCCTGCCAGGCTCCTCTGTCCATGATATTCTCCAGGCAAAAAGTACTGCAGTGGGTTGCCATTTCGTATTTCAGGGAGTCTTCCTGACTCAGGGATCAAAACCAAATTTCTTGCATCTCCTGCATTGGCAAGTGGATTCTTTACCACTGTGCCACCTGGGAAGCTGTAATGAAGTATCTAGAATGGTCAAATTCACCGGAACAGACAGTAGAATAGTGGTTACTGAGGGACTGGGGAGAAGAGAAATGGGAACTTGCTATTCAATGGATACAGTGTTTCAATTTTGCAAGATGAAAATGTTTTGGAGACTGGTTGCACAATAATTGTGACATATTTAACATTATTGAACTATAAACTTAAAAATGGTTAGCAAGGTACATTTTATATTCTGCTTATTTTATCCCATTTTTTAAAAGAGCAAACTTCTGGCACTGTAATGTTTACAATATAGATTGAAGACAGGGTACCCAACAAACGATAAATACAGTTTTAACATTTCCACCTGAAAGTAGTTCCTGAATGAATAAATATCTTTCTTGTCCCCTAAACTCTGAGCTCCATAAGAAGAGAAACAGTTGCTACCTTATCAGTTTGGTATGGTCTAACAATTTTTCTAACAACACTTTGGCCACCTGATGCAAACAACTGACTCACTGGAAAAGACCGTGATACTGGGAAAGAATGAAGGCAGGAGGAGAAGGGGACAACACAGAATGAGATAGTTGGATGGCATCACCGACTTGATGGACATGAGTTTGAGCGGGCTCCGGGAGTTGGTGATGGACAGGGAAGCATGGTGTGCTGCAAAGAGTCAGGACACAATTGAGTGACTACACTGAATAATTTTCCAATAAGTATTTACTGATGAATAAAGATTTAAAGTGATCACACCATCATGATTATCTGGATCATGAGGATCTTTTTTGTACAGTTCTTCTGTGTATTCTTGCCACCTCTTCTTAATATCTTCTGCTTCTGTTAGGTCCCTACCATTTCTGTCCTTTACTGAGCCCATCTTTGCATGAAATGTTCCCTTGGTATCTCTAATTTTCTTGAAGAGATCTCTAGTCTTTCCCATTCTATTGTCTTCCTCTATTTCTTTGTAATGATCACTGAAGAAGGCTTTCTTATCTCTCTTTGCTATTCTTTGGAACTCTGCATTCAAATGGGTATATCTTTCCTTTTCTCCTTTGCTTTTTGCTTCCCTTCTTTTCACAGCTATTTGTAAGGCCTCCTCAGGCAGCCATTTTGCTTTTTTGCATTTCTTTTTCTTGGGGATGGTCTTGATTCCTCTCTCCTGTACAATGTCACAAACCTCCGTCCATAGTTCATCAGGCACTCTATCAGATCTAGTCCCTTAAATCTATTTCTCACTTCCACTGTACAGTCATAAGGGATTTGATTTAGGTCATACCTGAATGGCCTGGTGGTTTTCTCCACTTTCTTCAATTTCAGTCTGAATTTGGCAATAAGGAGTTCATGATCTGAGCCCCAGTCAGCTCCTGGTCTTGTTTTTACTGACTGTATAGAGCTTCTCCATCTTTGGCTACAAAGAGTATAATGAATCTGATTTCCGTGTCGACCATCTAGTGACGTCCATGTATAGAGTCTTCTCTTGTACTGTCAGAAGTGGGTGTTTGTTATGACCAGTGCGTTCTCTTAGCAGAATTCTATTAGCCTTTGCCCTGATTCATTATGTACTCCAAGGCCAAGTTTACCTGTTACTCCAGGTATTTCTTGACTTCCTACTTTTGCATTCCAGTCTCCTATAATGAAAAGGACATCTTTTTTGGGTGTTAGACCCAGATATACTGAGATAATCATGATGGTGTGATCACTTACCTAGAGCCAGACATCCTGGAATGTGAAGTCAAGTGGGCCTTAGGAAGCATCACTACAAACAAAGCTAGTGGAGGTGATGGAATTCCAGTTGAGCTATTTCAAATCCTGAAAGATGATGCTGTTAAAGTGCTGCATTCAATATGCCAGCAAATTTGGAAAACTCAGCAATGGCCACAGGACTGGAAAAGGTGTTTTCATTCCAATCCCAAAGAAAGGAAATGCCAAAGAATGTTCGAACTACTGCACAATTGCACTCATCTCACATGATAGTAAAGTAATGCTCAAAATTCTCCAAGCCAGGCTTCAGCAATACGTGAATCATGAACTTCCAGATGTTCAAATTGGTTTTAGAAAAGGCAGAGGAACTAGAGATCAAATTGCCAACATCCGCTGGATCATTGAAAAAGCAAGAGAGTTCCAGAAAAACATCTATTTCTGCTTTATTGACTATGCCAAAGCCTTTGACTGTGTGGATCACAATAAACTGTGGAAAATTCTGAAAGAGATGGGAATACCAGACCACCTGACCTGCCTCTTGAGAAATCTGTATGCAGGTCAGGAAGCAACAGTTAGAACTGGACATGGAACAACAGACTGGTTCCAAATAGGAAAAGGAGTATGTCAAGGCTGTATATTGTCACACTGCTTATTTAACTTATATGCAGAGTACATCATGAGAAACGCTGGGCTGGATAAAGCATAAGCTGGAATCAAGATTGCTGGGAGAAACATCAATAACCTCAGATACACAGATGACACAACCCCTATGGCAAAAAGTGAAGAACTAAAGAGTCTCTTGATGAAAGTGAAAGAGGAGAGTGAAAAAGTTGGCTTAAAGCTCAACATTCAGAAAACTAAGATCATAGCATACAGTCCCATCACTTCATGGGAAATAGATGGGGAAACAGTGGCTGACTTTCTTTTTCTGGGCTCCAAAATCATTGCAGATGGTGATTGCAGCCATGAAATTAAAAGACACTTACTCCTTGGAAGGAAAGTTACAATTAATCTAGACAGCATATTAAAAGCAGAGACATTACTTTGTCAACAAAGGTCCATCTAGTCAAGGCTATGGTGTTTCCAGTAGTCATGTATGGATGTGAGAGTTGGGTTATAAAGAAAGCTGAATGCCAAAGAATTGATGCCTTTGAACTGTGGTGTTGGAGAAGACTCTTGAGAGTCCCTTGGACAGCAAGGAGATCCAACCAGTCCATCCGAAAGGAGATCAGTCCAGGGTGTTCACTGGAAGGACTGATGTTGAAGCTGAAACTCCAATACTTTGGTCACCTCATGCAAAGAGCTGACTCATTGGAAAAGACCCTGATGCTGGGAAAGATTGGGGGCAGGAGAAGAAGGGGTCGACAGAGGATGAGATGGTTGGATGGCATCACTGACTCAATGGACAATGGGTTTGGGTAAACTCCGGGAGTTGGTGATGGACAGGGAGGCCTGGCATGCTCATGGGGTCGCAAAGAGTCAGACATGACTGAACAACTGAACTAAACTGAAAGATTTGAGTAGATTCTTGTGTTCTGTCTAATTAAAAATGCTTCTAAACAAATAAACAAAACCAAAGTAACACAGCAGTTTTCCCTTATCATCGGTTTCATTTTTGTCATTTCAGTTACCAGTAGTCACCCACAGTCTGAAAATATTAGATGGAAAGTTCTAGAAATACACAATTCATAAGTTTTAAATCAGTCCATTCTGAGTAGCATGATGAAATCTCATACTTTTCTGCTCCATCATGACCAGGTCATGAATGACTCTTTCTTTTGTCCAGTGTATCCCACACATTAGCCACTTAGCAGCCAGCACAATTATCAGACTGACTGTCAACGTTTCACAGTGCTTATGTTCAAGTAACCCTTATTTTGCCCCAAAGTGCAAGAGCAGTAAATCCAGCAATTCAGATGTGCTGAAGAGAAGCCTAGAAGTGCTTTCTGTGAGTGAGTAGTTCAGTTCAGTTGCTCAGCAGTGTCTAACTCTTTGCGACCCCATGGACTGGAACACTCCAGGCTTCCCTGTCCATCACCAACTCCCGGAGTTTACTCAAACTCATGTCCACTGTAAGGGAGCAAAAAGGTCAAAATTCTCAGCTCAATAAAGATAGAAAAAAATTGTTACACTGAGGTTGCTAAGATATCTCATAAGAACAGATCTTCTGTAAAACTGTGAAGAAGGAAAAAGAAATCTGTGCTAGTTTCAATGATACACCTCAAACTGTGAAAGCTACAGCTATGGTGTGTGGTAAGTGCTTAGTTAAGCTGAAAAAGGCATTAAATTTATACAATGAGATATTCAGAGAGAAAGAGAGGGAGAAACTACGTTCACATAATCTTTTTAAAAAAATTTAAATTCATCACATAGCTTTTATTGCATTGTATTCTTCTTACCCTAAAGTAAAAGTGAAGTTGCTCAGTCATGTCTGACTCTTTGGAACCCCATGGACTGTAGCCTACCAGGCTCTTCCATCCATGGAATTTTCCAGGCAAGAGTACTGGAGTGGGTTGCCATTTCCTTCTCTAGGGGATCTTCCTGACCTGAGGATGGAACCCGGCTCTCCCGCACTGCAGGCAGACGCTTTCCATCTGAGTCACCAGGGAGGCTTCTTACCCAAGACTGTGCTCAAATCGATTGTGCGAAGCTCCTGGAAAAACATAGTAACCGCCTCCCAACTGCTTGATGTATCGCAGGCGCTGAAACTGAGGTGTGTCGATGATTCGGATGAGGAGAGGATGAAATTCAATGTGGCCATGGATAGGATCATTAATCACCTAGAAAATTATGTTTAAATTAATGTGAGCAACAATACATTACACCACCCAAAATTTTTGTCCACTCATTCCAATCTACAGTGTGAAGTTAAAGCTATTTGCTTTCAAGTAAGAATAATACTATGGGAAACGACAAGGTATGAAAATCTTAATTTTATTTAGGAATCACTACCAGACAGATCAAGTGTATTGGACCTGGGTACATTTTACTTCTTAATGGATTCTAATAACAGAAGGGTAAAGATTTCAACCTTTCTTTTACATATATGATTTCATCAACCTGTAGGGAGTCTAATGGCTTATATGATCTGAATGAGTGTGTTAAGTGAGTGTATTTAATTTGAATACAGGACTAACTTCCTGTTTGGCTTTGTTACCCCAGCTTTCTTTTGATTTCCATTTGCATGAAACACTTTCATTCCTTCACTTTCAGTCTGTGTTTCTTTAGGTCTGAAGTGAGTCTTCTGGCAGTCTATATGTGGGTCTCGTACTCATTCATCCACTTCATGTCTTTTGACTGGAGCATTAGTCCATTTACATGTAAAATAATTACTGATAGGTATATACTTATTGCCATTTTGTTCATTGTTAAGGGATTGTTTTTGTAGTTTTTGATCTTTTCTTGTCCTCTTCCCTTGTGATTTGATGATTATCATTAATGTTATGCTTGGATTCCTTTCTCTTTTTTTGTGTGTGTATCTATTATAGATTTTTAGTTTGTGCTTACTGGGAGATTTATATATAGCAATATATTTATATATACGTGTGTGTGTGTATATATATATATATATATATATATATATACGTGTTGGTTGTTTGGTCACTCTGTTATGTCTGACTCTTTGCCACGCCATGGACTACAGTGTGCCAGGCTTCCCTGTCCTTCACCATCTTCTGCAACTTGCTCAAACTCGTATATAACCACACACACACAAGATTATTTTAAGTTGCTGATCTCTTCATTTCAAATGAATTTTAACAAACTTCTATTTATTCCCCTTTTCCCATTAGTATTGTTTTTTAAAAATATTTATTTATTTCATTGCCTTGGGTCTTAGCTGAGGCACACAAGATCTTTACTGCATCTTGTGGAATTTTCCATTGTGGTACACAGACTCTCGAGTTGTGGTACAAGAGCTCATGTAGTTATGGCATCAGGCCTAGCTGCTCTGTGGCATGTAGGATCTTTAATTCTCTGACCAGGGATAAAAACCCGTTTCCTGACTATAAGGCAGATTCTTAACCACTGGACCACCAGGGAAGTCCCCCTTGAATACTCTTTTTGGTATTATATTTTACATCTTTTTGTTTTGTATATCCCTTCACTACTTACTACAGATAGATGATTCTGCTTTTTGTCTTTTAATTGGTTTTGTATGTGGTTGTTTGAATACCTTCACTGTAAATTTGCCTTTACCAATGGGATTTTTCCTTTCATAAGTCCCTTTAGCATTTCTTGTAAAGCTGGTTTGGTGGTAACGAACTTTTTTTAGCTTTTATTTATCTGTAATACTTGATCTATCAAATTTTACTGAGAACTTGCCAGGTAGGTTCTTGGTTTTCAGTTCTTCCCTTCATCACTTTAAATATACTCTACCACTCCCTTCTGGCCTGCAGATTTTCTGTTGAAAAGTCAGCTAAGAGTCTATGGGAGTTCCAATATATAAACTTGCTGCTAGCCTCTGACTGCTTTTAATATTGTCTCTTTATCTTTAATTTTTGCCATTTTAATTACAATGTATCTTGATGTGCTCCTCTTTGGGTTGGGCCTACTGGGGGCTCTCCTTGTTTCCTGGACCTAGACATCTATTTCCTCTTCCAGGTTGGGGAAGTTTTCAGCTATTATGTCTTCATATATGTTCTCTGCTCCTTTCTCTCTCTTTTCTCCTTCTGGGACCCCTAGAATGTGAAGGCCTGACATTGTCTCAGAGGTCTTTTAAACTGTCCTCATTTCTGTTTTCCTTTCTTTTTCTGTTTGGCTTCTACTCTTGTCTTCCTGCTTGCTGATCTCCTCCTCTGTATGACTTAGTCAACTGTTGATTCCTTCTAGTGTATTTTTTTGTCAGTTACAGTATTCTTCATCTCTGCTTGATTCTTCCCTATATTTTTTATTTGTTAAAAATTTCTAACATTTTGCTCTATGAATCCATTCTTTTCCCAAGTTTTCTATCACATTTACTATTATTACCTTGAACTCTTTATCAGGTAGATTATCTATCTTTACTTCACTTAGTTCTTTTGTGGTTTTGTTTCTTACTTTGGAATATAGTCCTCTGTTGTCTTTTGTTTTGTCTAACTTGTGGATTTTATTTCTATGTATCTGATAGATTGGTTATGTTTCCTGACTTTGGAGAAGTGGCCTTTTGTGGGAGATGTCCTGTGTGTCCCAGAATCGCACACTCCTCTGGTCACCGGGACTATATGCTTCAGGAGTGCCCCCAGTGTGGGTCCTTCTGTGGTGGGCTGAGTATCATGGGTAGTGTGGTAGGTGTGGCCTGCTTCCCAATTTGGTTGGTTTCCAGGCCCTGCCTTGTGTGGAGACTCCCAGCCACTGGTTGGCAGGGCCAGATCACAAGGTAGCTGGCTGCAGAACCCCAGAGTATCCTGGGGCTAGTGCTGGCTCACTGGTGGGCAGAGCCAGGCTCTGAGATGAGAGGTTGTGAGACCAAGGTTCCTGGATCTAGTGTTGGCCTGCTGGTGAGTGGGGATGAATTCCATAGTGACTGGCTGAAGAGTCCAAAGTTCCTCAGAGCTTGTGTTGGCTTGCTAATGAGTAAGTCCAGGGCCTGGGAGGTCCTAGGGCTGTTGTCAGCCTGCTGGTGGGCAGGGCCAGGCTCATGGGGCATTCCAGGCTAGTGCTAGCTCACTGGTTGGTGGAGCTGGTCGCAAGGTCTCTGGATGCAGGGTCCTTAGCGTCCTGAAGCTGATGTCAGCCTGCTGATGGGTGGGCCTGAATCCCAGGATTGTTGGCTGAGGCACCAAAGGTATCCCAGAGCTGGAGCTAGTCTGCTGTAAGGCAGGACCAGGAAGCAGGGGCCCAGGACTGCTGCTGGGCTGCTAATGTGTTGGCAGGGTCCTGACAGGGTAGCCTGTGGGGCTGCAGTGGTCTTGGAGCCTATGTCTGCCCTCTGGTGAGTGGAGAATATGGGTCCTGGAGATCCTGGGACTGGTGCTCACCTACCAGTAGTAATGCTGGGTCCTGGAGTTAGTGCCTGCTATGTCAAATACTGTACTTCATTCTCACTATTATATAATTTCTGGCTTCAGAGGCCAACTGAACTAAATTTAGCATGAAAAAAACTGACTCAAGAATAAGAGGTTGTAATCTTGGGTTAGGCAATGGTTTTTTAGATATGATACCAAAAGCATAAGAGTCAAAAGCAAAAATAGATACAGTGGACTACATCAAAATTTAAAAGTTTTGTGCTCCAAAGAACACTATTAAGAAAGTAAAAAGATAGGGAATTCCTTGGCAATTCAGTGGTTAGGAGTCCATACTTGCATTGCTGGGGGCCAAGGTTCAACCCCTGGTTGGAGAACTAAGATCCCACAAGCTCCTCAATGTGGCCTAAATAAATAAAAATAAAAAGATAATCCAGAAGATGAGAGAACATAGTTGCATAGCGTATCAAATATAAGGGACTTATATCCTGAATATATAAAGAACTCTTATAATTTAAATAGACTGTGGTGATGACTTAACAACCTTGTGAAACTTCTAAGAAACAATGACTCATATATTTAAAATGAGTGAATAAAAGAAAGTATATATGTGTATAACTGAGTCAGTTTACTGTACAGCAGATTAGCACAACATTGTAAATCAACTACATCTCAATAAAAAATAAAAATGAAAAACTGAATTGTAAGGTATGTGAGTTATACCTCACTAAAGCTGTTTTTATTTAAAAAGAAATAAAGGTAGATATCAAATTAGGGTAAGAATCAAGTTTTTGTTCAACTGTACTGCTGATGAAGCTAAGGTCAAAAAGGTGTCAATTTCATTACTAGACAGTGACTTACTGACTCAAGCACTTAGTAGCTTTAAGACCTATTTTCAATGACTATAGTTTATATATGAGGTTGAACAATTTTGCTTTTCATGAAAAATAGAAAAATAAATTAAAAGGTAATAAATGAAACTACTGACTCACTTGAAAATTACTTTGAAAAGATTTTTTGCAGCAAACTGTGAAAAAGTGACCTCAGATTATCTGAGATGATCTCAACTAATGAAGAAAACTCATCTTATCTCTGCCCTGCCTGAAGAGACCATCCAAGCTGCCGCTACTGAAGAGGGACACAAGAAAATGGAGGACAACAACTGTCTTCTGACTGCAGGATGAAATACTTAGATACCATCTTTGGAAGTGATCCTTCTATTTACTTCTTTATGAAAATGAAGTATTTTAATATTAGGTAAGTTTTTCAAAAAGGACTGGGATTAAATAAATTTACTCTAAGAATCACTACTTCATCTCTAAAAGAAAGTTATTGTAGAATTGAAGCAAATTTTCTAACATGATTTTCAATGGAAAACATGCAGACTTAACTTGTAAAAGGAAAATGGTCACAGGATCTAAGATAATTCAGTACATATAATACCTCTGATGAAAAATACAAACGGTGACTCAATAAAAAGGGAATGACAACCCTATCTCCTAGTCCATATCTGAAACTAAGTTTCCTTACACTATAGATGTCAAAAGGTTAAGCAGTGATGTACATCTCCTATCACTAACCAATCAAGAAATACTTTTCCTTTTTTTTTAAAGAAACATTTCTTTAATTATGGTATTAGAACCATACTGAAGAGCTTATAAAAAATGCACATTCCTAGGTATCTACTGTAAGTTTCCATAATCAGAATTTCTGAGATGGGAGCTAGGCAGTTGACTGCTTCTTAAAATGATTCTTGGGACACTAAGTCTGAAAAACAGGGCTTTTAAAATGTTTGGAAGGGGCTGGGGGATGAAAAACAAACAATTTTTAGGCATATATCTACTCTTTGACACATTATTTGATAAAAATGTTTACCAAAACTGATTAATTTTGATTTAAAAGTTATTCTAGGGCTTCCCTGGTGGATCAGTGGTAAAGAATCAGCCTGCCAATGCAGACGACATCGGTTTGCTCCCTGGTCTGGGAAGATCCCACATACTACAGCTAAGCCTGTGCACCACAACTACTGAGCCTGTGTTCTAGAGTCTGGGAGCCGCAAGCATTGAGCCCACACGCCACAACGGCTAAAGCCGAGTGCTCCAGAGACCATGCTTGGCAACAAGAGAAGCCACGGCTGTGAGGAGCCTGTGTCCCACGGCCAAGAATAGCTGTAAGGAGAAAAAGCCCATGTACAGCAACCAAGACCCAGAGAGCAAAAAGGAAAAAACGTTACTCTGTAACTAAGGATAGGGCAATATGTGTTGATATGAATATTTCTCAAAAATACAACATTAAATGAAAGTTTAGAAGGTTACTTATTGTGCATGAAATTCCAGGTATATAATGTTAAAAAAACATGTAAAACAGTACTAAACACTGTTTATGGCTATACATAGATATGTAGTAAAAATCCAAAAGACATTGAAGAAAATATTAAACACCAAGTTCAGGATGGTGCTTACGCTTGGAGAAAAAAGGATGGAAACAGAATTCAAGAGGGGTACAAAGGCGGCCTTCTATTGTTTCTAATATTTTGCTCTAAAAATTAAAGATCTGAAGCAAATTAGGCAAAATGTTAAGACCTGACAAGTTTGGCAGTAGCCTATGTATACTTTCTATGTGCTTAAACTTGTTATTTTAGAAAGTACAGAAAGTTTAGGAAAGTAATAACCCGTTACTCTCAATCCAATTACTGAAAAGAGATTTCTTTCCATTCTTTTAAAAATGAATTCTACATAACTAAGTTATATCACTTTATGTTAAAAAAAATAATAATAAACTCATTTCTCTTACCTTCATTGTATCTTGGATACAATTAAGCTGCTGCTTTCTCTTCCCATTGGAACTAAAATTTTAACAGGATAAGCAAACCTATCATTATTTGCTTAATAATAATCCTGGAGTATATAATCAACTTTAGATTGTTAGAATAGAAGTCAGATTAAAAGGAACAATTAATAATCCAAACATACTCCTCCCTACAAACCCTCTCCTTCCTTCACTTCTGAGACATGAGACTTCTGCCCTTAATTCTCTTCTTTCTTGGTAAATTCAAACTTCAATACTTCCCATATCTGCATCACTGAATACTCAATATACACTTCAAACTTACTTTAACCTAACTGAGGCTAACATCTACCCTAATGATCCTAAAATCTGCAGGATTCACATGAATGAAATCTCAAGATAGGTAGGTCTCTTTGAAGCAGAGCATAATGATAATGAAAAAGGTTTTGGGAATCAGGTGGAACTGGCTCACATCTGCACATGGAATCTACATGACCTTGAAAAACTCACCTAACCTTTTTTGGTACATTGATATTCTCATCTATAGCACAGAGATAATACTATTAGTATCTCCCTCACAGGGCTACAGACGGATTAAACAGTGTGTTCAGCACTGAAGTTAAAACAGACTCAGTTGCTGCCCTGAAGAACTACAGGAGTATTTTAATTATAATTACAGGTATTATAGAAATTACTATTGATGTCCAAGTCAATATTTGTCCCATGCAGTGTTTTAAGTATAAGAATCTAGAAGTTTATTAGTGTAACCATGTGGTGACTATGTAAACAGTAATCTAACTAAACGCACAAAGATGTCACATCTAGGAAAACTACATTTGACAATCTAAGTCTTTGAAAGTCTTTGAAAGTTATCAAAATAACTTTCAAAGAGAAATAATTGTTGCTTACATCAATTAAGAAATATCTAGGATACAATGAAGAGGAAAGATATACCAATTTGAATGAAGAGTTCCAAAGAACAGTAAAGAGAGATAAGAAAATCTTCTTCAGCGATCAATGCAAAGAAATAGAGAAAAACAATAGAATGGGGAAGACTAGAGATCTCTTCAAGAAATTAGAGATCAAGGGAACATTTCATGAGAAGATGGGCTCAATAAAGGACAGAAATTGTATGGAGCTAATAGAAGCAGAAGATATTAAGAAGAGGTAGCAAGAATACACAAAAGAACTGTACAAAAAAAATCTTCACGACTCAGATAATCATGATGGTGCGATCACTCAACTAGAGCAAGACATCCCGGAATGTGAAGTCAAGTGGGCCTTAGGAAGCATCACTACAAACAAAGCTAGTGGAGGTGATGGAATTCCAGTTGAGTTATTTCAAATCCTAAAAGATGATGCTGTTAAAGTGCTGCACTCAATATGCTAGCAAATATGGAAAACTCAGAAGTGGCCACAGGACTGGAAAAGGTCAATTTTCATTCCAATCCCAAAGAAAGGCAATGCCAAAGAACACTCAAACTATGGCACAAATGCACTCATCTCACAGGCTAGTAAAGTGATGCTTAAAATTCTCCAAGCCAGGCTTCAGCAATACGTGAACCATGAACTTCCAGATATAAAAGCTGGTTTTAGAAAAGGCAGAGGAACCAGAAATCAAACTGACAACATCCGCTGGATCATCGAAAAAGCAAGAGTTCCAGAAAAACATTTATTTCTGCTTTACTGACTATGCCAAAGCCTTTGACTGTGTGGATCACAATAAACTGTGGGAGATTCTGGAAGAGATGGGAATAGCAGACCATCTGACTTGTCTCTTGAGAAACCTGTATGCAGGTCAGGAAGCAACAGTTAGAACTGGACATGGAAAAACAGACTGGTTCCAAATAGGAAAAGGAGTATGTCAAGTCTGTATATTGTTACCATGCTTATTTAACCTATATGCAGAGTACATCATGAGAAATGCTGGGCTGGAGGAAGCACAAGCTGGAATCAAGATTGCTGAGAGAAATAGCAATAACCTCAGATATACAGATGACACCACCCTTATAGCAGAAATTGAAGAACTAAAAAGCCTCTTGATGAAAGTGAAAGAGGAGAGTGAAAAAGTTGGCTTAAAGCTCAACATTCAGAAAACTAAGATCATGGCATCCGGTCCCATCACTTCATGGGAAATAGATGGAAAAACAGTGGAAACAGTGGCTGACTTTCTTTTTCTGGGCTCCAAAATCACTGCAGATGGTGACTGCAGCCATGAAATTAAAAGATGCTTATTCCTTGGAAGGAAAGTTATGATCAACCTAGACAGCATATTAAAAAGCAGACACATTACTTTGTCAACAAAGGTCCATCTAGTCAAGGCTATGGTTTTTACAGTGGTCATGTATGGATGTGAGAGTTGGATTATAAAGAAAGCTGAGCACCAAAGAACCGATACTTTTGAACTGTGGTGTTGCAGAAGATTCTTCAGAGTCCGTTGGACTGCAAGGAGATCCAATCAGTCCATCCAAAAGGAGATCAGTCCTGGGTGTTCACTGGAAAGACTGATGCTGGAGCTGAAACTCCAATACTTTGGTCACCTGAGGCAAAGAATTGACTCATTGGAAAAGACGCTGATGTTGGGAAGGATTGAGGGCAGGAGGAGAAGAGAACAGAGGATGAGATGGTTGCATGGCATCACCAACTCAATGGACATGAGTTTGGGTAAACTCCAGGAGTTGGTGATGGACAGGGAGGCCTGGCGTCCTGCAGTACATGGGGTCACAAAGAGTCGGACATGACTGAGCGAGTGAACTGAACTGAACTGAGGATACAATGATAGGAAATATAGAATAATACAAGACTTCTTGGCAGGGGTCATGATCACAAGATCATGAATGAACTTTTAAAATTCACTATAGTGACGAGTTTCAAAGGTCCACGTTTAACTTATGAGTATCAGGTACGACTTAAGCACAAATCAAATATTTATGGTTTTAGCATCATTTATACCATCTTCCTCTATCAATAATTACTCATAATACTAAAATCCTGAGAAAGAATTTAATAGGAATTTAACAGTTCAAAATCCTGTAGTTAAATTTTTCTGCTCCATTTACACTTACTAACAAGAAGATCCAACCAGTCCATCCTAAAGGAGATCAGTCCAGGGTGTTCACTGGAAGGACTGATATTGAAGCTGAAACCCCAGTACTTTGGCCACCTCATGCGAAGAGTTGACTCATTGGAAAAGACCCTGTTGCTGGGAAGGATTGGGGGTAGGAGGAGAAGGGGACGACAGAGGATGAGATGGCTGGATGGCATCGCTGACTTGATGGACATGGGTTTGGGTAGACTCCGGGAGTTGGTGATGGACAGGGAGGTCTGGCATGCTATGATTCATGGGGTCACAAAGAGTCAGACACGACTGAGTGACTGAACTGAACTGAATTAGTCTCCATTTATACTTACTAATTGGTCTAGGCATGTCAGCCTGATAGCTGGCTAAAGCAGAAGGCAAGGGGTTAGGTTTTATCAATCCACTAGCTAATTAGACTGAACTGTAAATCGTTTGCTGAAAGTACTTAAATAGGCTTGGAGCCAGAAGAACTACAATTCATCTCTATGTTGTACCCTGAAACTCAACGTAACTACAAAATCTAAGAATGATTTTCCTAGAATGTATAGAAGTATCATTACAGCTGATAAACCATTAAAGCAGCATGCTCTGTGTTTACTATTCCCCCCTCCTCAGCTGTTTGATATAACAAGCACAGAGAAAGGCCAGGGAGAGCTATAACTGACAATGGTTAAGCATAGTTGCATAGCACAACATAACTAAGAATTATAGCATAAAACAATACGAAACGTAAACCAACCTCACTGCCTAGTCTTTCCCTCAACTGATATTTAGTATTCATTACTTAATTAGAACTCAAAAAGAAGCTACTGGATTCATAAAGAAAACATGCTGCTGCTGCTGCTAAGTCGCTTCAGTCGTGTCCGACTCTGTGCGACCCCATAGACGGCAGCCCACCAGGCTCCGGGGTTCTTGGGCTTCTCCAGGCAAGAACACTGGAATGGGTTGCCATTTCCATTTCCAATGTGTGAAAGTGAAAAGTGAAAGTGAAGTCGCTCAGTCATGTCCGACTCTTTGCGACTCATGGACTGCAGCCTAACAGGCTCCTATGGCCATGGGATTTTCTAGGCAAGAGTACTGGAGTGGGTTGCCAGGGCTTTCTCCGAAAGAAAAGATGAGGAGGTGACCAAAATGGGTGAAGGGGGTTCAAGAGGTACAAACGTGCAGTTATAAAATAATGAGTGTGTAATGTACATTATGATGACTATAGTCAAGTAATGTTGCAGTACATGTTTCAAAGTTGCCAAATGATAAAACACATTTTATGTTTTAGGGCAGGGCAAGAAAATTTAAGTATAACATGCTCTCTGCTTGTGCTGGGCCCTCCCTAATGTGCAGTGTATATCTGGATTACACATTAACCAGACCTCTTTAAAGGTGAGAATGCTGGCCTGACTGTAAAAAAAAAGGTTTTTCCTTCTGATGTAAACAATGTAACTCCTTAGAAGATGAATTTTTCCTTTCCTAACCCGGTAAAGGTCATGGTGATACATTACTCCTATGTGCAGATCTGGAGTATGAATCTTTGGTGAACTTTATGTAAAATTTCAGTGTATCACTTTGATGTACCATCTGTTATCTCAAAAATGTACATGATTGTCTTTGACTTCTAACAGGCTGAACATTCCTCAGAGTTTTCTAAAAGGCTGTCTTCTGGGTTATAATCTTCAGGTTGGCTCAGATAAAATTCTCTATTTCTCCCTTATATTGAACACTAATTTTTTGTTGACTCATGAGAGTAAATTTTTGTTGTTTTTTTTTTGGTGATGGTTTTTTTCTTGCACAGCTTTGAGAATCTTAGTTCCTCCACCAGGGACTGAACCTATGCCCTTGACAGTGACAGTGGAGAGTCCTAACCACTGGATTGCCAGGGAATTCCAAAGACAGCAAATCTTAAAATTTCTCATCACAGGAAAAAAAAATTTCTTTGTAACTTTGCATGGTAACAGAGGGTAACTAGACTTACTGTGGTGATCACTTTTGTTTTCTTTTTTTTTTTACTTTTCAATATATACAAATACTGAATCACTACATTATACATTTGAAACAAATATAATATTACATGTCAATTACACCTCAATAAAAACATATTTAATTTAAAAAACCACTGATTAAAATATATTTAAAAAGCCACCCCAAACCTAGAAATGTCTTTGTTTTGGCAAAAGTTATGATAAAGTGAATACTTTTGTTTTCTGACTGCTCTGTTTGCTGTGCATGTTTTCTCTAGTTGTGGTGAGTGGGGGCTACTCATAGTTGTGGTACGAACGCTTCTCACTGCAATAGCTTCTCTTGTTGCAGCTCCCCGGCTCTAGAGCACAGGCTCAATAGTTGTGGCACACGGGCTTAGTTGCTCAGAGGCACATGGCATCTTCCCGGACCAGGCACCCAGTCTGTGTCCCCTGCATTGGCAGGCAGATGCTTAACCACTGGACCACCACGGAAGTCCCCAAATAAATACTTTAAGCAAAGATCTGGGCCAGGATAGACTACAGTAAGATTTTATTTCTGTATTTCATCATTTCTGAAATGTAATTTCTTACTACCGATGTATACATTTAATGTGACAATGTTTGTTATTAAAATTTTTTTAGAAAAACCCTTTACAATCATCAGTTAATCATGAGGAAATACAGGAGTACTTGTCTAAACTGATTTCCCCATAGAAAGTAGAGTCTAGGATAAGAGCTTGCATACAGGTAATTTATATTGGAATGTGAATCCTGGGAAATGGAGTGGAGGGTTAGGAAAGGTAAAACAGGAAACAAGGGGAAAACACTTTATTCAATCGGTTGCATTGGTACTACTGTGAACAACTTCAGCTGATCCCCGTGGGATCCTCAAAGGTAGCTCTGGGCAGGAGAACTTTGTCAAAATGGAAATATTCTGTATCTGCCCTGTTCAACTTGGTAACCACCAGTCATAAGTGGTTACTGAGCACCTGAAGTATGACTAGTGCAAGTGATGGAATTCCAGTTGAGCTATTTCAAATCCTGAAAGATGATGCTGTGAAAGTGCTGCACTCAATATGCCAGCAAATTTGGAAAACTCAGCAGTGGCCACAGGACTGGAAAAGGTCAGTTTTCATTCCAATCCCAAAGAAAGGCAATGCCAAAGAATACTCAAACTACTGCACAATTGCACTCATCTCACATGCTAGCAAAATAATGCTCAAAATTCTCCAAGCCAGGCTTCAGCAATACGTGAACCGTGAACTTCCAGATGTTCAAGCTGGTTTTAGAAAAGGCAGAGGAACCAGAAATCAAACTGCCAATGATCCATCTGATGGCTCATTGAAAAAGCAAGAGAGCTCCAGAAAAACATCTATTTCTGCCTTATTGACTATGCCAAAACCTTTGACTGTGTGGATCACAATAAACTGTGGAAAATTCTCAAAGAGCTGGGAATACCAGACCACCTGGCCTGCCTATTGAGAAATCTGTATGCAGGTCAGGTAGCAACAGTTAGAACTGGACATGGAAAAACAGACTGGTTCCAAACAGGAAAAGGAGCACATCAAGGCTGTATATTGTCACTGTGCTTACTTAACTTATATGCAGAGTACATCATGAGAAACGCTGGGCTGGAGGAAGCACAAGCTGGAATCAAGACTGCTGGAAGAAATAGCAATAACCTCAGATATACAGATGACACCACCCTTATAGCAGAAATTGAAGAAGAACTAAAAAGCCTCTTGATGAAAGTGAAAGAGGAGAGTGAAAAAGTTGGCTTAAAGCTCAACATTCAGAAAACTAAGATCATGGCATCTGGTCCCATCACTTCATGGGAAATAGATGGAAAAACTGGAAACAGTGGCAGACTTTATTTTTCTGGGCTCCAAAATCACTGCAGATGGTGACTGCAGCCATGAAATTAAAAGATGCTTATTCCTTGGAAGGAAAGTTATGACCAACCTAGACAGCATATGGAATAGCAGAGACATTACTTTGCCAACAAAGGTCCATCTAGTCAAGGCTATAGTGTTTCTAGTAGTCATGTATGGATGTGAGAGTTGGACTATAAAAAAAGCTAAGTGCCAAAGAATTGATACTTTTGAACTGTGGTGTTGGAAAAGACTCCTGAGAGACCTCTGGACTGTAAGGAGATCCAACCAGTCCATCCTAAAGGAGATCAATCCAGGGTGTTCACTCAAAGGATTGATGTTGAAGCAGAAACTCCAATACTTTGGCCACCTGATGTGAAGAGCTGACTCACTGGAAAAGATCCTGATGCTGGGAAAGACTGAGGGCAGGAGGAGAAGGGGACAACAGAGGATCAGATGGTTGGATGGCATCACCAACTCAATGGACATGAGTTTGAGTCAACTCCAGGAGTTGATGATGGACAGGGAGGCCTGGCATGCTGCAATCCATGCGGTCGGAAAGGGTCGGCCATGACTGAGCGACTGAACTGAACTATGACTCAGTATAATTGAGAAATTAAAATTTCCATTTTGATTAATTTTAATTAATTTAGCACATAGCTAGTGGCTGTTGTATAAAAAAACACAGTTCTAAGGAGTCCTGCAGAACCCACCTGAGAGTTAAGAGATGGGCACAAAAAGACGTGACATATAGTTTTACTTTTGGAATTTTTACTATTTTGTTAACTCATGTGTCCCAAGTTCTTGGAAGAATGCCTAACACATAATGGTCCTCCACAAATATTTTTTGAATAAATCAATAGTATTAGGATCCAAAAAGTACATGTTTCCCTTTTAAAGCAAAACTCTTCTAGAAAAATGCATTTAGTTCAAATAGTAAACAACTACTATACATAAGAAATAGGTAGTAAGAGGGAATTTGGAGGAATGAAGTCTGTTAAGTCAGTTAAATGTCCTAAAGTGATCTCTTCCCTCAATCTACTTCCCTTACCAACTACTAAGCAGCAATGCATAAAATAACTCAAGTATAATCCTTTGTTTTGATTCTTTGCTTACTGTTTCCACAAACAACACTTAACTAAGTGGAATTCCAGAAAAAAGACAATATTTTACTACTGTTGCCAATTCCAATAGAAATAAAGTCTCTATTTAAGGAACATTTAGATATTGGATCCTCTACCTAGATCTTTAAAGTAGACCTAGATCTTGATCCTAGAATCTCCAGTCATAGTAGGGACCTCAACCCATACATATAATTTTTAAAGGGCTTATCATGTGCTAATCACTTTACACACATTGTCTCACAGGTATCCATTTCACAGATGCAGAAACTGAAGGGTTAAATAAACTATCCCAAATCATTCAACTGAAAAATGTCAAACTACTTTGGACAGTGTCTTTAACACCAAGGAAGGATTTCAGTCTTAAGACAACTTTAGAAAGACCTAGAAATAGGTTCAAGATAGGACTGCATTTTGTTGCTAATGTTTTTTCCTATCAATTCTACATATTCTGAAGTGAATAATTCAATTATTCTGAACCTGAGAGTAAAAAGTTGGTCACTACAAACTTCTTGAAGGTTTGTCAGCAAAAATTTTTTAAATAGGAATCATTAGTAATACTAAACACAGGATTTGCACAGCAAAAACGAAAACAACGAATTAAACAGCAGGCGTGGTATTGTTTTAAAACACTACAAATTTAAAATAAAGAGTTAATATTAATGACTGTGGGTTTTGTCTTTCAAATGTGAATAAAAACTTTTAAGTGTGCTTGGCTACAATGTAAATTTTATCATTCTCACCTTATTCCAAGATCTTCAGGAAGTGACTCATCAAGAAAGGGCAGTAATGAATCTGTCATTTTCTTCTCTATGGAAGAGAGAAAAAAATAAATGATTTCAATATTTACAGCATTTGCTTTTTGATTTCTTTCAATTTGGATTCATCAGAATTTACTCAGATCAAGATTTTTAGGGCTTCCAGTTTGTTCCAGTGAAAAGGACAAAAGAGGAATGAGTTTTTCTCTTTCCTTTTCCGGAGAACACAGAATATAAAGGAATAGTGAGCAGATCTGAAGCTTCCCAGTTTTTTTTACTTTGCTCCTAACTCTGAATGTCTGAGTTTGCTTTTCTGCCCCCTAGCTCTGCAGGAGCTACACTTCTCACCTATTTTCTTTTGATTCTATGCTAAATACATCCCCCTATCTGGTGTTTACCTTTACAACACCCTACACTTCGTACTTGCATATCAGAAAGGCCACAGAGACACTGAACTGCCAGACTCAATTACTGGGTTAATGACACCAGCTTATGATTGTCTTTGAAACAATACCAGAGGAAGAAATCATGATCTTATCACCTTTATTCCTCATCATTGACTCCTGACTACAAGCCCTTGCCTTATATAAGCCCCAGACTGACTCCTCCTGGAGCAGGGGGGCACAGTTCTTTAGGCAGGAGCCTACTGTGTTCCCCTCTCAACCAGCTGAGAATAAAAGCCACCTTTCTATTTCCTCCAATCTCTTGTTTCCGTATTTTTCATTCAGCTTCGGTGGGCAGAGAAGGCAAAGATTTCAGCTGGCAACAAGGTACTTCCCAGGTGTCGAAGTGGTAAGGAATCCTCCTGCCAAGAGATGGAGGTTTGATCCCTGGGTCAGGAAGATCCCCTGGAGTAGGAAATGGCGACCCACTCTCTTTTTCTTGCCTGGAAAATTCCATGCAGCCAGCTCAGGGTCACATAGTGCAGACGCTGAACACTCAGGCCTTAGCACCTCCCACGTGGGTTTGTTGGTGTGTGGGCAAAGGTGCCTCTGGGCCCCCAAGTTTACAGCCAACCTTGCCCTGCCAAGGCCAGGGTGAATTAGATCAAAGCATGAACATTCAGGTACCAGGTGAGCAGGGCCCAGTCCAGTAGAAAATGTCTACTTTTTTGCTATTCATAACTAGTGGTTAGAAGAATAATTCTTGAATAGATTTCTTTGGACACTGTACAAATATTTCTATAAATTCTTATAAGCAAAATTCCCTATAAGCAAAAAGGTATTTCCAAACTGTCCAGGGTTAAGTAAATTGATACTTTCATCAACTTTATTAGATTACCCATTTCTATATCAATCTTTATATATTTTTCTATCTAAAATTTAAAATCAGTGTTTTTTAAAATTACTGATAAGACTGAATATCTTTTTCTGTGTTTACAAGATGATTGTCAACTGTTTGTTCTTGCATTTTGCTCATTTTCCTACCAGGGTGTTTTTTTTCCTCGCTCTTTGCTGAGTTTTTAACTTTGGCTATGTTCGCTTTTCTTTTCTTATCGGTTTATTTGTTCCTGTATTGCTGAGGGAAATTCAGTGTATTTTGATGAGAATACTTGTTAAGATATAGCTGGGATGAATTCTGGAGTTCAAAGACCTAATCTTAAAATCCAATTCTGTTTGTTTCTAGTTGTGCGACCTTTCAACCTCAAACATACCATGTTAAAAAATATGGATCACAGCTCCTAAATTCCTGTGAAATTGTATTCCAAAATGAGGAAAGGGTTCCAGCACCTTGTGCTTAGTTTGTCAAATAAAAGTTAATCTGTATACAAGCTACTGTGTATAAAACAACAAGTTCCTACTGTATAGCACAGGGAACTACATTCTATGTATGTATGTGTATATATATATATATATATGGCTTTCCAGGTGGCACTAGTGGTAAAGAACCTGCCTACCAATACAGGAGACATAAGAAATGCAGCTTCCATCACTGGGCTGGGAAGATTCCATGGAGGAGGGCACGGCAACCCACTCCAGTATTCTTGTCTGGAGAATCCCATCGACAGAGGAGCTTGGCAGGCTACAGCCCACAGGGTTGCAAAAAGTCAGACACAACTGAAGCCATCCACACATGCATGCATCTCTCTCTCTCTCTCTCTCTCTCTCTCTCTCTCTATATATATATATATATATATATATATGCTTCTCAGGTGGTGCTAGTGGTAAAGATTCCACCTGCCAGTGCAGGACACACAAGAGATGCAGGTTTGATCCCTGGGTGGGGAAGATCCCCTGGAGTAGGAAATGGCAACCCATTTCAGTGTTCTTACCTAGAAAATCCTATAGACAGAGGAGCCTGGTGAGCTACAGTTTATAGGGTCACAATGAGATACAACTGATCGTAGCATACACACAAACATTTATATAACTGAATCATTCTGATGTACACCAGAAACCTACACAACATTGTAAATTAACCATACTTCAATTAAAAAAAAAAACCCTGAACTTAGGGACAGACTTTAATTAATGAGAAAAATTATTGCAATAGGGAGAATGTTTTGATCTCAGAAATCTGCAAGTGGCTCAAAATCAAACAAAAAAAATTTTTATAGGATAAAGGGACAAGCAGAGATAAGCAGAACCTTTGGAGGGGAAATGACCTCAGTCTGACAGGACATTGTCTGGCTGTGGTCAGGTGCAACGTCCATCAAGCTATTCTTAAGACTTGAACCACTAAAGATTCTCCCACCCTAAGCAAACAGGGCTCCACCCCCCCAACTGCAAAAATTTTCTGAATTTGCAAATCACACCCACTTTCCTCTTGAACACTTCAGAGGGTAAAGCAGAGGTTAAGCTTCACATCCCTTATAGGAAGCTGAGTAGATTTCAAGTGGATGGATGCTTGAACTTGAGCCAATAAAGTTGGTTAAAATTCACAACCTACAAGCCAAGTTGCAAGCGCCTGGGAGTTCAGTGGTCAAATGAGCCACTCTAGGGTTTAGAGTTAGCGAGGGAAACTGCTTTTGGAGAACAAAACATGATCTTCACCAAGCTCTGCAAGTACAGGCACCAAGTACGTATTGAGTCCTATCGGGGTGGTACCGTAGGCATGAGGATTCAGAGATGAACAAAAATGTTCTTTCCCCGTTAGAAATACTCCCGGTTGGGAGGGGAGCGGAGGAAACAGAAACTTTCAAGCACCCAGAGAGTGTGTGCTAAGTTGCTTCTGTCGTGTCGGATATTTTCCGACCCATGGACTGCAACCCGCCAGGCTCCTCTGTCCATGAGGACTCTCCAGGCAAGAATACTGGAGCGGGTTGCAATGCCCTCTTCCAGGGGAATCTTCCCGACTCCCGGGATGGAACCCGAGTCTCTTAATAAAGTCTCCTGCATTGGCTGGCGGGCTCTTTACCATTAGCGCCACCTGGGAAGCCCCCTCGAGCATCCCCACATACTCCAACGTGGCTAGTGTTCCTGGAACTGCATCAGCAGAGGGGTGTCCCGAACCTGGTGAACCTGAGGGACAGCAACCCTCCCACCCAAGTTCTTCTTAAAAAAAGGGACCCGAGCCCTCTCTCCGGCGTTGGGGTGGTAAGCTCCTGAAGAAGCCCACCAGAGTTAGACCAGCTGCCCCCTCTTTCTCCTCCGGAGTCCCTCCGCCCCTGCCTCTGGGTCCCCAACCCCAGACGCCCCATTTCTCCTCCCTCTCCATCTCAGGTCATCCCTCCGGGCGCCGCCGCCACAGGTCCATCCTTTCGGGTGCCTCCCGCGTGAAGTCTGCCCCTCCCTTCCCTCGGGTCCCCTTCTCTGAGGGCTCGCCGCCTCAGGTTTCCGCTCCCCGCCTCGGGTCATTCCCTCCTCGGCGCCGCCGCCTCAGGTCCACCCCTTCGGGTGCCTCCCGCGTCCGGAATCCCTCGGCCGCTCTGGCTCCCCTTAGAGACCCCCGCTCACTGCCTCAGGCGCCCTCTCTCAGGCCCGGCAGTCCCGGGCGCGGGTCGCCGGCCCCCCGCCCCTCAGCAACCCAGCTTCGCTACCTCGGCAGCCTTCCAGCAGTTCCGAATCGCTGAAGCTACAGCGCCTTTGGAAGGAGCACACCTGCTCCGGGCCCCGGGTTCGGTGGTCCGGGTCGAGGTCGTGGCTCGGGGACGTCTCTGCGTCTGCGGGAGGGGTGTTTGGCGGCGTCCTTGGGCTGCCATCGTGCCGGGACCGCTTGGGGGGCTTCTGGGAGTCGGCACACTGCATGGTTACTCACACACACTGCTCGCCTCAGCACGCTCAAGAACGCCGGCGCCCGACCCGCGCGCAAGCGCACTTGCAGCTCGGCGCCGGCGGCGAGTCGGCCTAATATCGCCAGGCTGCGGGCCGAGCGCGCAGGCGCACTGACAGCTCAGGCCTTGGGGCCAGACAGGCCGCCCACATCAGTCCTCCAATCCCCCCAGCCCCTGCGCAGGCGCAATGACCGCGCAGGGGACCTAAACCACACCTAGGCATTTACGGTAAAGCGAGTGAGTAGAAGGAAAAGTGAGGGTAGTGCTAATAAGGTGGGGGTGGGGGTGGGGGTGCGGAGCCGGCAAAGAGTGTGCCCAGTACATGCTGCTACAGTCCAGAGCAGAGACTCTTCTGGTGAACTGAACTTCAGACTACCCCAGGTTTACAACTGACCGTATTTCAGATGCCCTAAACTTAAAGAAATCTGAGCGAAGTGGGCAGGAAGCAGAACTGGAAGATGCTGGAATGAATTTAAGCCTAATGTAAAGCCATCTGCTTGCATTAACAAGTTCTGCTGGATTGCTGGCCAATTAGAGGGTCTTGGGGATGTCTGTCCATGAACTCTTAGCCTATCTTCAAGTCTCCATACACCAGCAGATGTCACACTTCTTTCCAAAAGAATCCTCACCCCTTCTCTCCATTCCAACTCCCTGCCCAGAGGAAAGGAAGTGGACAATCTGATAAGTTAAAATTTATCTTCAAGGACTTTTACTACTGGTGGTAGCTGCCTATGAAAATGGCAGGCATCTCGCCTTCATTCTTGCCACCGTGGAGCAGGACCCAAACTTACCTATAAATCTTGATCTGTACAGTTACCTGTAAAAGGATTACTACTGCTGCTACTAAAGCCAATACACCTTCCCATCAACCCAACCATAGACCCATGTAGGAGATACAGGTTGAATGAGGCAGATTATGATCAAGTAGCATGAACCTGTCTGTGGTCTAGCAATTGAGCCAAATATTTTTAGCAAACACTTAGAGCTTCATTGTGTGCCAGGCACTGTTCTAAGGGTTTTGCAGGCCAGAATACTGGAGTGAGTTGAGTAGCCTTTCCCTTCTCCAGGGGATCTTCTCAACCCAGGGATCGAACCCAGGTCTTCCACATTGCAGGCTGATTCTTTATCAGCTGAGCCATAAGGGAAGCCCGACAATACTGGAGTGAGTAGCTTATCCGTTTTCCAGCAGAGCTTCCCGACTCAGGAATGGAACCGGGGTCTCCTGCATTGCAAGCAGATTCTTTACCGACTGAGCTATCAGGGAAGCCCACAATAACCTTAAGATGTAAGGAATTGAGGTACGGAGAAATAAGTGATTTGCTCAAAGTCACCAAGCTAGGGAGCAATGAAGCCTGAATTTAAACAGGGGGCAATCTAGCTTTTCTCTGAAGCCCCTGCTCCTACTCACTTGCCGACAATTGCTTGCTAATGGGAATTCTGATACAAAATTATTTTATATTAGTTAACCCAAAATTTTCAATTGCTCCCTTATCCCATAGAACCCTGAGGGAAAGTATAGAGAGGTGACCTTGCCCTCTTCTGCACGGAAGGACCAGGGCCCAAAAGACATGTCTTTAAACCCCAGAATATTTTGAGTAAAGAACGTTTTTCAAGACTTGTGAAACCAAAACCACAAGGGCAAGGGGGTCAAAGAGACACGTAACATATATATGTGAAAGATATATACTAAACTTGAACGAGGCTGTTCGAAAATTTGTGTTTATAAGACTTGTGGGAAAACCTGCCCTGACAGCAAGGTTTCTTGGACAGTAGAAGGTGATATAAGCAGGGTTTTACGTTTAATCAGTTGGGTTTGTTCAAAGCAGTTGCTTTTAAGAATTTAATTTTCTATTTGTTTTTGCTTGTTAAAGAGTGTGATTTATGCCATAGTTATTATGTTTCCTGTAATCTGCTTCGTAGGGCCCCTAAATCTTACACACGTTGCTTGGTTTCTTGTGCAATGTCACATGGCTGGTAAGTGACAGACTCAAGATTCAGAACTGACTCTAAAACTTGGATGCTTTCTAGTTTGCTGCTTTACTTCCATTTGGTCTTGGTGATTCTATTTCATCCAGTCATTCCACAACCTGGAAATAAATGCCTACTAGACACAGGCCCCTCTGCTCTGGTCATTTTGAGAGAAATGAATATTCACATTCTCCTCTGATGTCAATCTCACCATAGTTAGAACTAGAAAAAAAGAACTTGAAGCTCAATTAATTTAAGGTCCATTGTTTAATGACCTTGAATACTCTCAGCAAGTCCTCCTTGCTCTTCCAAGCTAGCTTCTACCCACCCAGCTGAATTGGGCAATTTTGTTTCTGGCAGTATTAACCTTGTGGTTTTACATCTCTCCACAACTTCCTCTTCAACCAGCACTGCTAGTTCTCAGTGCCATCTATCACCACTCCCTGGTTCTCTCTTTGAACCCAACCTCCTCAAGGACCTTGTTTGTTCCATCTGCCAAAATCCCAAAGAAAGCCAAAATTCTTTTTTTAAAAAAATGTATAGATTTCTTTGTCTGATAAAAAATAATGCTCAAGAAAGAAAACTTGGAAAACAAAATGTGTATATACACACATACAGATCCAAATACATACAGATCCTGGTGCATGCCCCATAAGTCTTTCTTTTTCCTTTTATCATAAGTCTTTTTTTTGTTCATGATGCAAAAACTTTATCTGCATGTTTGTCAGGGAATTCTTTGTTTTAAAAAAAAAGTGAACTGGCAAAATGATAATAGCTACCATATTTGAGTACCTACTATGAGTCAGTCTATTTGTCCTTTACTTTATATCCATAATTTCCAATTCTTATAACAATGTCATTAGACAGGTATTATACTAGCTGATCTTCGTTGGTTGTAAATACATTCATTCATTCCACCAATATTAATATTTACTGGGTACGTACTAATTTGTCTGGCACCTGGGACAAACAATGAACCAAAAAACAAAAACTGCTGCACCAATGAATCATATTCTAGCCAGGGGAAACTGGCAATGAATAATAGTTTTAGTTCAGTTCAGTTGCTCAGTTGTGTCCAACTCTTTGCAACACCATGAATTGCAGCACGCCAGGCCTCCCTGTCCATCACCCAACGCCCAGAGTCCACCCAAACCCATGTCCATCGAGTCGGTGATGCCATCCAGCAATCTCATCCTCCGTCTTCCCCTTCTCCTTCTGCCCCCAATCCTTCCCAGCATTAGGGTCTTTTTCAAAGAGTGAACTCTTCACATGAGGTGGCCAAAGTACTGGAGTTTCAGCTTCAACATCAGTCCTTCCAATGAACACCCGGGACTGATCTCCTTTAGGATGGACTGGTTGGATCTCCTTGCAGTCCAAGGGACTCTCAAGAGTCTTCTCCAACACCACAGTTCAAAAGCATCAATTCTTCGGCACTCAGCTTTCTTCACTGTCCAGCTCTCACATCCATACGTGACCACTGGAAAAACCATAGCCTTGAGTAATAGTCTAATTAACAAGAATAAAGTTAGAAGACGGTACTTTGGAAAAAAAATTTTAAAGAGGAGTAGAGGAGGATAGAGTCACAGTTTTGAGTAGTGGAGACATAATAGGCCTTTTGAGAAAGTGACATTTAAGGAAACAAGGAGAGGAAGGAGTCAACCCTTCCTCAACCATGCGGGTGTCTAGAGGAACAGCATTCCAGACAAAGAGAACACCAAGCGCAAAGGCTTTTGAAGCAGGAGCATGCTGGGTGTGAAGAAATAGCAAAGAGGCCAATGTGGATTAGCAAAGTGAGCAAAGGGGATGTGCTAAGAGATTAAGTCAAGGGGGGTGCAAATCATGTGGAAACATGAGGGCTACCAGCTGCAAGTGGCTTTGAGCTGCCATCTTTATGGCTTCATATCTAGAGATAAAAGAATGCCTCTCCTCTCCAGTTCAAATGTAAGGGAATGACTTCAACAAGTCTGGATTGCTTTCATCCCTGGACCAGTTTTGTTATGAAATGATTGACCCACTCAGGATGCATGTTACCCCTTGGGTTAGAGGGCAAGGTCTAGTAACAGGAAGAAGAGACTTGGTTCTGGACAAAGATTCCTGGTGTTATTTAAGAGATTTGGAAATGAAGCCCAGGGAGGTGAAATGACTTGCCAAAGGCCACACCATGTGTTAAGTGCTTTGGGATTTGAATGTAGGTCAGCCAGGTGATCAGAGAAGGCAATGGAACCCCACTCCAGTACTCTTGCCTGGAAACTCCCATGGACGGAGGAGCCTGGAAGGCTGCAGTCCATGGGGTCGCAGAGTCAGACACGACTGAGGGACTTCACTTTCACTTTTCATTCTCATGCATTGGAGAAGGGAATGGTTATCTATTCCAGTATTCTTGCCTGGAGAATTCTATGGACAGAGGAGCCTGGTGGGTTAGATACAACTGAGCAACTAACACTTTCACTTTTCTTTCTCTTTTCACTTTAGAGCTAATAAGCTGGGTGGGACTGGATAGTTGTCTTTAGAGTTGCATTTGAAAAACAAATATATAATAAGTTCCCTACATATAAACCTTCAAGTTGCAAACTTTCAAAGATATAAACCTAGAACTTCCCAGTGGTTAAGACTTCATCTTCCAATGCAGGAGCTTCGGGTTTGATCCCTACTCAGGGAGCTAAAATCCAACATGCCTTGTGGCGAAAAAAAAGCAAAATGTAAAATAGAAGCAATGTTATAGCAGATTCAATAAAGACTTTTAAAAAATGGTCCACATCAAAAAATCTTTAAAAAAAGAAAAAAAGACTTGAATGTGCATTTGCATGTCCAATCTGGAAGTCAGTTCATGTGTCTGGTGTACATGGTCACCTGTGTGCATTCTCTATAAGTGGTTATGCTTTTGTGTACTTTACAGTACTGTATAGCGTACAGTAGTACAGTATTTTCATTTCAAGCGCAGGATGTCTGTAAGCAAGCGAAAAGGAGTGGTGACGTATTCCTAAGAAGCACCAAGTGAAAACAATAGAACTTTCTGTGCAACTCGAGGAGCTTACTAATGAAGGCCTGATGGAATTGGAGGCCCAGAAGAAGGATGAATAGAGACAAGAGGAAGAAGTAGTAACTGAAGAATGGAAGAGATTCATGACACAGGAAATGGTGAGGGGATTTTCCTTATCTGAGGAGGCACTGTTAGTTTCTGATGCACAGAAGCCGAATGTAGAACAGTGCACAAAGGATGCAGCAGCCGTTCAGAATGCAATCCAGTGCTACCATGTCATCTACAATGAGAAAAAAAGAGCTACTACCCAGTCATCACTGGACAGTTTTTTCAAGCGAGTTCAGTTCAGTTCAGTCGCTCAGTCGTGTCTGACTCTTTGTGACCCCATGGATGGCAGCTCACCAAGCTTCCCTGTCCATCACCAACTCCCGGAGCTTACTCAAACTCATGTCAAGCAGGTAGATAGAGTTGAATCCAGCAAGGAACCAGAACCTGTGCCATCAATGTCAAGCATGAGTGAAATTGCAGCTTGCCCTCCTCTTTTTGCTGATGATCCTTCAGCTCTACCATCTCCCACCCTCTCTCCCTCCTCCAGTCAATAATTCTTCTTGCCTGGTTACTCGATGCCAGCCCCTCTATGCCAGGTATTGTACTATACTACTGTACTTTTTAAGGTACTGTACTGTAAGATTAAAACTGTTTTGTTTTTTGTGATTGATTTTAATGTATTATTTGTGTGAAAAGTATTATAAACCTATTTACAGTATAGTACTATATAGTCAATTTTGTTAGTTGGGTATCTAGGCTAACTTTGTTGGACTTACGAACATATTGGACTTACCAACACACTCTTGGAATGGAACTTGATCATTTGTAGGGGACTTACTGTATTGTATTTTCCTATATTGTGAGTTAGAGTATGCCAATACATAGTAATGTTTAAGATACTCTTATTTGGGGGACTTCTCTGGTGGTCCAGTGGCTTAGATTCCCCACTTCCAATGCAGGGAATGTGGGTTCGATTCTTGGTCAGGGAACTAAGATCCCACATGCTGCAGCCAAAATAAACAAACACAACGGAAAACAAAACAGTAAGATGCTCTTATTCACATATTTTCAAAAGACTGAGAAAACGTCCATTATCCCTACTAATGAGAAGTATAACTTACATGTGAGGCAGCTTTAGGGAACTGAACATTCTCCCATCTAGTGTGCTCTGAGTATCTGGGAATAAGCTGGCACTGGATTCTGAGCAGGATAGCAGGGTTCCTTGGAGAAAAAGACCCTTTTCAGTGCCAACCTGACTCAATTTTCAGGATGTTGGTGAAAGCTGTGGTAAGGTAGGAAGTTTAAGGAACATGTAATAAAGGATCTAGGGCACCCAAGAGGCAACTGGGAGAGAGGGTTTGGAAGTGAAGGATTGGAGTGAAGGGAGAAGATTGTTACTGGACCACTTAACAACCTCTCTCCATCCCCAAATATCTGTTGTGAGCACTTTTTGGATGTAAAGTTTTCAACAAGTTGAATTTTCTCTGTGTGTGATGGGGGTGAGAAGATCTGCTCTAAAACAGAAAGAAGAAGTAAGAATGTTTCCCACAGAAAAGAAAGAGATGCTTAAGAAAGACAGTTGGCACTTCCCACAATCTGTCACCTCAAGATTAATGTCATAAGACACAGTTTTGAAAAGTTTTCAGATTAGAATTGGGCTGCAGTCCATCCAAGGATTAATGGATAAACAAAGTGTGGTCAATACACACAATGGCAATATTTACTCATCTTTGAAAAGAAGTTAATTCTGACACATGCTACAACATGCAGGAACCCAGAGGATATTATGCTAAGTGAAATAAGCCAATCAGAAAAGCAAAAGTACTGTATGATTTCACGTAGATGAAGCATCTAAAGTAGTCAAAATAAGAGAAACTGAGAGTAGAATGGTAGTTGCTAAGGGCAGGGAGGGACAGGGAAAAGGGAGCTGTGGTTTATTGAGTATAAAGCTACAGTTTTGCAAGATGAAGTTCTGGAGATTGGTTGCACAACAATGTGACTCTTAATGCCAGTAAGCTGTATACTTAAAATGATTAAATGATCAGTTTTATGTTATACATATTTTACCACACAAAACCTCCCAATTTCATTGAATTTTTAAAAAATGGACTATAAAACCAGAGTGCTTGAGTTTGAATCTTGTGACCTTGGTAAGTTACTTAAAATCTCTGAGATTTAATTTCCTCCTCTGTAAACAGTTTTATTATAGGGTTTTATGGGAATTTGGTGTGGCACATAGAAAATGCTTAGTACATTTTGTTACTCACTTAGTACATTGTTCAGTCACTCAGTCGTGTTTGACTCTGTGCGATCCCATAGGCTGCAGCATGCCAGGCTTCACTGTCCTTCACCATCTCCTGGAGCTTGCTCAAACTCAAGTCCATTGAGTCAGTGATGCCATACAACTGTCTCATACTCTGTTGTCCCCTTCTTCTCCTGCCTTCAATCTTGCCCAGCATCAGGGTCTTTTCAAATGAGTCAGCTCTTTGCACCAGGTGGCCAAAGTACTGGAACTTCAGCTTCAGCATCACTCCTTCTAATGAATATTCAGGACTGATTTCCTTTAGATTGGATTGATGTGATCTCCTTGCAGTCCAAGGGACTCTCAAGAGTCTTCTCCAACACCACAGTTCAAAAGCAACAATTCTTTGGCTTTCGCCTTCTTTATGGCCCAACTCTCATATCCATACATGACTACTGGAAAAACCATAGCTTTGACTAGGTGGACCTTTGTTGGCAAAGTAATGTCTCTGCTTTTTAACATGCTGTCTAGGTTTGTTATAGCTTATCTTCCAAGGAGTAAGTGTCTTTTAATTTCGTGGCTGCAGTCACAAAGAATTGGACATGACTTAGTGGCTGAATAACAACAACAAATATGCCCCCTTGTTCATTGCAGCATGTATGTGCAAGATATAATTATTATAAAAAGCAACCTTGGGACTTCCCTGGTGGTCCAGTGGTTAAGACTCTGTGTTTCCACTGCAGTGGGGGGAGTTGGGGGTGGGAGTTCAACCCCTGGGTTGGGGAATTAATATCCCACATGCCAAGAGGCCAAGAAAACCACCAAAAAAAAAAAAGAGGAAGCATCCCTAAGCTTCTTTCTTCATTACACTAATTCAGCAAATGTCAAGCCCATCCTTCCTTCAATACATCAGTCTATACTCTGGGAAAACTACAGAAAAAATGTTCCACCTATATGGAGTTTCAATCACTAGTGGTGGATTCAGATAATACATGAGTGGATTATAAATTCTGGGAAGAAAAAGAAAAACATGCTAAGTAAGAGTATAGGAAAGGCTGGGAAGTGCTATGACCTGACACTTGAGCAGAGACCCAAATGAAGTAAGGGAGCCTGTGGTGTACTCCATTATATAATGACTATCTCATATTTTAGCCAACTTGCATCATATTATTGTAGATTAAATAGTGCCTAATTCTTAACTTTGCAAACATTAGACTCACTAAACAATTTATTCCAAATGCCAATATCTAATACAAATTCAACAATCTAAAACCTTTTAAATCTTTCTGTATTTTTTCCTTGAAAGTACTAGATTTAATAGAAAATATCACACTTTGAAACAAGTCCATTGATTCATTAGGTTAAAACAGAATGACAGGACTTCCCTGGTGGTGGTGTTGCCAATGCAGGGGACATGGGTTTGATTCTTGGTTGAAGAAGATTCCACATTAATGCAGGGCAACTAAGCCCATGCGCCACAACTACTGAGCCTGTGCTCTAGAGCCTGAGAGCTGCAACTACTGAAGCCTGAATGCCCTAAAGCCTCTTCTCCACAACAGAAGCCACAGCAATTAGAAGCCCCTGCAGTGAGAAGTCTGCACACTGCAACTAGAGAGCAGCCCCCACTTGACTCAACTAGAGAAAGCCCACACGCAGCAACGAAGACCCAGTGCAACCAAAAATAAATAAATCTATAATAATAAACTTTAATAAAAATGAAACAAAAACAACAAAAAACAGAACAATAGCACAATCATGTATAAAAGCTAAAAATGAAACGCTGGTACCAAACACAGCGGTTAAAGACAGACCTGAGTCAGGCTCTGAAAGACCTTTCCAGAAATAGAGGCAGGAGTGACTTCAAACAGGCACAAACACTAGGAGGAGGAGGAAGCAGCATCCAGACCATCAAGGCATAAGGGGGAATGGAAGGCAGAGCAATAGACTCAGCTTGTGAACAAGGAGTGAAGGGTAATGGGGCAAAAGCGTACTTCCTGATGTTCTGGGAACATCAGACTGCACCACACAGACCCAGGAGGTTAGAAGGGCAGAACATTTTAAGTGGAGAAAGGTATTAGACAACTATAGAAGCACATGATATATTTCTTGCCACTCAACTCTCAGGGACACAGAAAACTTGTCTCTCTGGTATTGTTTCTAAACTCATAATTGAGCTATTTCCCCTGACCCCATACCCGTGGCTCAACATAACAATGAATTTTGGTTGTGTCTGTTGCCCCCATGAACTTCCTACCTATGAATAAGTGTATATAAGAGAGGCGCCACAGTGAGACCTTGGGATGAAATACAGGGTCTCTGCCTTTCTCCTGGTGCTGGAGCGTCCCAGAGGGATAGGAGTCTGATAAGGCTGGGCCCTTGAGGCACTGAGTTCATAGGCAAAAGCCTTCTCTTTAGGACCCCCACCCAAATCCTCTCTCAAGGAGGCCTCTGAGTTCATGGAAAGGCCAACTGAGACAGCAGGGAAAAACAGCTGGAGAAAGTTTGCCCAGCTGGGGAAAACAGTGAGGGAGAGTGTTCTTCCCATGGCACATGTTACCGACCAAAGGGACTGCTGCCTTACACTGATTTTAGATATTGAGTTTGTTCCTTAATCTGGAACAATGATTCTCAAACAAGGGGCAGGCCTACCCAAGACGGGCTCTTAAGACTTTCCAAAGAGGTTTTGTCTAATACACATAAGCCCCAAACTCCCTCTCAATTGAGAATCAGTGCATATAATGATAGAAATTCCTGACGGGAGTATACTGTACACATGAACAATGTTAGAGGCAAAATAAAAAGTTAAAAATCCCAAATCTATGGGGCAAACATCAAAATTATGTAGTGATTTTTTTCTGATTAAGTTATAAATATGCTGAATTCCATAACTAGACTCCACACTGCACCACCAAGAACAAGTTTACCCATTTAGCTAGTAACCATACTAGATTAAAGAAAAAAAAAATCTGTCCTCCTAAAAACAATCTTCAGAGAGACCCACCTGTCCCAGTGAGGTCCTTGAGACTACATGTAGCGTGAGCTAATCAGAGTATGGCTTCTTAAAAGATCTTCACTTTCAACTCCAGGGTGGCGTCATCATCATGCATAAGCACCATGTGGGGATGCTGTGGGAAGACAAACACGGTCCACATATGATTCACTCCCTCCTCTATAGCCTTGTGCAGAACACCTTGGGAGCCCCTGTGATGAGGATCATCACCTCTCCAGCACCCATGACAGTCAGTGCCCTTGCCCACTGTAGGGCCATGGTGGGCACCTTGGTGAGATTACCATTAAAGAACCTAGCACTGGCCAGGATGGTGTCCGTGGCCAGCATCTTCACATGGGTCCTGGACAACAGACTGGAGCCTGACTTGTAAAAGGCGGTGTGTTCATCAAGGCCCAGGCCTCCAACAAACAGCTCAGTCCCTACCTGCAGCCTTGATTACAAGGCACCACACTTCACACTACTCAGCCTGTAGGCCAAGTGCATTCCCGTCCAGAATATGGATGTTTTCTGGGCGGATGTCAATGTGTTTGAGGAAGGTGTCCCACATGAAGGAGTGGTAACTCTTTCAGTGGTCTCAAGGAAGGCCCACATACTCATCCATGTTGGAAGTCTTCCATATTGGAAGGACAGGTCTTCATTCTTATAGTACTCAATCAGCTCCTTGTAGCAGCCAAGTGGGGGTGCTCCCAGGGGGGAGCCCTAGAGTGAAGTACTTGTCTGGTCTTGCATTAAACTGGGTGATGCAGTTCCTAATATATTTGGCTGAGTACTCACTGGCCTGAGAATAGTGGTCCAGAATGTGCTTCATCTTGTCGAGGACACCTCCCGCGGTGGCTGCAGTGACTGTGCTGATCTTTCCTTGCTTAACCATAAGATAAATAACTCACTGGCTGCCTGCTCTGGAGCCCACACACAAGTAAAGAATCCATGTGTCACAGTGAAAAGATCCTGCATGACACGATGAAAATCTTATGTGCTGCTACAGAGACTCGATGCAGTCGAACAAATAAATACTAAAAAAAAATTAATAATAATCCTCTGGAACATTAATACTGTCAGAGAGGTAAAATTTAGACACTGCAAAAAAGATATAGTCTTCCCTCATGGTTCAGTTGGTAAAGAATCTGCCTGCAATGTGAAGACCCAGGTTTGATTCCTGGGTTGGGAAGATTCCCTGGAGAAGGAAATGGCAACTCACTCCAGTATTCTTGCTTGGAGAATCCCATAGACAGAGGAGACTGGCAGGTTACAGTCCACGGGGTCACAAGAGTTGGACACAATTTAGCAAATAAACAACCACCACCAAAAAGGATATATGAAGTTACATATATGGTCCATTTTTATAAATGCACTGAAAAAAGACTAGGAAGATTCACATCAGGAGGTCACTGCAGTGCAGTCATTATGGAAACCAATATGGAGATTCCTTAAAAAACTAAAAATAGAGTTGCTTTGTGACCCAGAAATCTCACTCCTGGGCATATATCTGGAAAAGATGAAAACTCTAATTCAAAAGGAGCAAATACTGTTGCAGAAGTCTTGCTTGATGACTCTAAGTCTTGCTTAAGAGTCGCCACAAACTTTCAAGGTGACCTCTGGTTGGTGGGAATATAGTTTTTAGTTTTTTGCTTATATGTAATCTAAGTTTTCTACAATGAATGTTATTTTCCATAATTATTTCCTGAAGTGATGGTGACCTAACTGAGGTGAGTAAGCAGTTAAAGTTCAACTTGGTTTGGTGAGACAATGCCAGGGCCGATGTTTGAACCCAGATCTCTGTATTACTGATCATTAGACAGGTACCTTCTGGGCTTCCTGGGTAAGAATAATAGCCTGGAATACTTAACAAAGCTGTTGTGTACTACACTTTAAATCTGCATAGTTAATAAACCCGCAAAGGTGATTCTTACCAAGGGAAAATTTGATGGAACCACTGATTTACAGGTAGAATCTGAAACCTCAGAAAGTTTCTTCAACATATTAAGGATCTATCATCAACACCAAATAATCCCACGTGTGTATTAGTTACCCCACATGGAAATCTATTATCATGAATCCTTCCTGGAAAGTCATCTTCTTTATGAAGCCATCACTGACTAGGTAGGACTCCATATCTGCTCAGTTGGGTGACCCTTGTTGGTTCCTTTCCTATCTCCACTACCAGGACATTAAAACACAGAGGTCTTCTTGCCCAGGAAAAAATTCACTTAAGTCAGGGATTGGTACAACTGATACTAGGGCTGGATAATTCTTTGGTGTGAGCCTGCTCAGTACATTGTAGGATATTTAGCAGCATCTCTGGCTTCTGGCTGCTAGCTACGCACCACCTCCCATGCCCAGTTGTGACAACCCCAAATGCAAAAATGTCTTATTGTCATTGCCAAATGTCCCTGAAGGTAGTAAAATTAACCAAGTTAAAAATGACTAACTTGTCTCTCATCAGGCTAAACATCCTCTAATCAGTCCTCCACATAGCTTCCAGATTTCTAAAACTTGCTTTTCAATGCACAGTCCTTGGCCTAGCAGCACTGGTGTTAGGTAAGAGCTTATTAGAAAAGCAAATTCTTAGAACCAATACCAGACTGCATTTTTAACAAGATTAACAATTCTGGTGATTCCTATGCTCTTAAAATTTGAGAAACACTGCCAGAAATGTCTCTGACTTGCTTGAGGTTAAATATCACTTGAAACAGAGATTAATAAAATTCCTAAGTTCTTCTCCTGAAGATTTCATTCCTTTGGTCAAGGGTGGGGCCTAGGAGTCAAGTGCCTCAGGTAATCCTTATTTTTGGGCAAGTTAGGGAACTGCTGCTCTAAAATAAACATCAGATTTTGTCATTATCCACATAAAAAAACACTTTGGGACTTTCTGGGTGGTCCAGAGGCTAAGACTCAAAGCAGGGGGCCTACGTTCAATCCCTAGTCAGGGATCTAGATCCTACATACTGCACCTAAGAGTTGCCATGCTGGGTCCTACATATCACAACAAAGATAGAAGAGGCCATGCGCTGCAACTAAGACTTACCCCCCACCCCCACCCCCGCCTTGTGTGCAACTTCAGTCGTGTCTACTCTGGATTGTAGCTCACCAGGCTCCTCTGCCAATGGAATTTTCCTGGCAAGGATACTGGAACGGGTGGCCATTTCCTTCTCCAGAGGATCTTCCCAACCCAGGGACTGAACCTGCATCTCCTGCACTGGCAGGTAGATTATTTTCCATTGTACTTGGGAAGCCCTGCAACCAAGACCCAGCACAGTCTAAATTACATAAATATTAGAAACAAAACAAAACACTTCAGTGGCGCCCCCCTTGACCTATATACCAGTGGTTCTCACCTTAGGCACCCACCTGTTGCTGTTGTTCAGTTGCTAAGTCATGTCCGACTCTTTGCAACCCCATGGATTGCAGTATGCCAGGCTTCCCTGTCCTTCAGTGTCTCCTGGGACTATGTCCATTGAGTCGGTGATGCCATCCAACCAATTAATCCTCTGTTACCCCCTTCTCCTCTTGCCCTCAATCTTTCCCAGCATCAGGATCTTTTCCACTGAGTTGGCTCTTCCCATCAGGTTGCCAGCGAATTGGAACTTCAGCTTCAGTATCAATTCTTCCAATGAATATTCAGGGTTGATTTCCTTTAGGATTGACTGGTTTGATTTCCTTGTAGTCCAAGGGACTCTCAAGAGTCTTCTCCAGCACTACAGTTTGAAAGGATTGATTCTTTGGTGCTCAACCTTCTTAATGGTCCAACTCTGACATCTGTACATAACTATTGGAAAATACATAGCTTTGACTATATAGACCTTTGTGGGTAAACTGATGTCTCTGCTTTTTAATATGCTGTCCAGGTTTGTCACAGCTTTTCGTCCAAGGTGCAAGCATCTCATGGCTGCAGTCACCGATGGCAGCAATTTTGGACTCACGTAGGGAGTATTTAAAAATCCTAAAGCTAGTTGTTCCCCAAACCAATTAAATCAGAATCCTCTAGGAGAAGCCCATTCACCGATGTGTTTTTTAAAACTCCCCAGCTGCAGCCAATGTTGAGAACCATTTGAAATGACCAAGCCTTAGCTCTCTAACCTGGCTTAAAGCCCAACTAAGAAAGGCCCCTTTCTAGCCCTCTTTGCACTGCACTTTTGCATATGTACACTTCCTTTCAACATCACTGAAGTATCTACAATTCCTAAACCTACAGTACTTTCATGCCTCTGGGACTTTCTACTGGTTGTGCTCTCTGTCTTCTACTGCTCTGGGAGTTAGTTATTCCTAAGGTCTAAATTACCATTTGACCCCCACTTTAAGTGATTTTGGTCTTCCCTGTAGCTCAAATGGTAAAGAAGCTGCCTGCAATGCAGAAGACCCAGGTTTGATCCCTGGGTTGGGAAGATCCTCTAGAGAAAGGAATGGCAATCCACTCCAGTATTCTTTCTTGAGAATCCCATGGACGGAGGAGCCTGGCAGGCTACTGTCCATGGGATCTCAAAGAGTTGGACACGACTCAACAATTAACACTACTACAGTGATTTTGGATTCCTTGACACACCTGTTCAGGCAGAGTGAATCATCTACTCTGTGCTAACACCATCCCTCTCTGTGTAGTACTGTACTACTATACTTACACCATTATATTAATGGACTACAAATATACCTTGAGGACAGGAACTATGCCTGGATCACTTTTATATCCCTAGCACCTAGCAAAGGGCCAGGCATAGAGTAAACAGCCAATTAGGTTTGTTGACTTAGTGAAAGTAGTGTAAGGAACAAAATAAAAACAAGCAGGAATATTACCATCTTTAAAAAAACTTCTTTTTTTTTAAATTTAAACAATCTAACCACATAATTAGAGGGACCTCCCTGGTGGTCCAGTAGTTAAGAATCCATTTTCCAATGCAGGAGACACAGGTTTGATCCCTGAGTTGGGAAGATCCCTGGAGAAGGAAATGGCAATGAACTCCTGTATTCTTGCCTGGAGAATCCCAGACACAGGAGCCTGATGAGCTACAGTCCAAGGGGTTGCAGAGCCAGATGGACACGACTGAGCAACTGAGCATACATGCACACATGCTACAGGGAAACTAAGCCCCACTTGCCACAAGGAAGACTAGTACAGCCAAAATTTTTAAAAAATTAATTAAAAATATCTTGTGACTTCCCTGATGGTTCAGTGGTTAAGAATCTGCCTTGCAATGCAGAGGACTTGGGTTCAATCCCTAGTCAGGGAACTAAGATCCCACATAATGGAAACTACCTGCTGAGCTCAAGTGCCCCAACTGGAGAGTCTGTGCATCTAAACCAAAGATCCTGCATGACCCAGTGAAGATCTTGCCATCAAAACTAAGACCCAATGTTGCTAAATAAATAAATAAATATTTAAAATTAATTAACAATATATTAAATAGCAAAGAATATCTTAAATAGCTTTGAGTCTCAAATGGATAAATATACCTGAAAGCACTCTGAAGAGCGAAGACTTTCCCTTAATTCGTATAGTAATTTGGTACATTTCAAAGCCTTGACATAATTCTGCTTCTTTATATGTGCGTAAGGCATGTTTCAATTGAGGTGAAATTCTCCCAACATAAAAATAATTATTTTAAAGTGTAAAATTCACTGTCACTTAATAAGTCAATGGTATGCAATCACCACCTATATCAAGTTATAAAATTATTTCCATCACTTCAAAAGAAAACCCTGTAATTGTCAATCAATCATTCATTCCCCATTCTCTTCCTAGCTCCTGGAAAGCACTGAGAATATTAACTTTTAATGTTAATTAGTTACACTAGGTTACACTAAATTTTAATGTCACATTTAGTTACACTAAGACATTTAAAAGATATAAAGCAGATATTTAGAGACACAGATTCTAGATGGCTGCACAGTTGCATCCAGTCACACAGAAAAGAGTACAAGTATAGGTTTTATCCAGTAATCTCACAAAAACACCAATATTTTATTAACCATTTTATGTACATGAATATACAGTCTAGAAGTCTGATAAAAACACATCCAGATTTTCTTATAAAGACAACGTACAAATGCTCATTTACAGTTTGTACATTAATAATGACACAATAGATATAGCTACATAAAAATATATACAAGGATTCAAGACAGACTTGATGCTATTTGGCTTGTAACATGTGTAGATACTACACAAAAAAATGATGTAATTTTCAGAAAAGTACCATGTGACCAGACTCACTTTTCTTCTTAAAATTTAAAAATAAAATTCCTAATAATCATAATTATTGATACTAGTTAATAGCCAAATTTTAGACATTTAAATTAGCCAGGGTTACTAGTTAAATGGGCTTCCCTGGTGGCTCAGACAGTAAAGAATCCGCCTGCAGTGCAGGAGACCTGGGTTCGATCCCTGGGTTGGGAAGATCCCCTGGAGAAGGGAAATTCTCCAGTATTCTTGCCTGGAGAATTCCAGGGACAGAGGAGCCTGGCAGGCTACAGTCCATGGGATCACAAAGAGTCGAACATGACTGAGCCAGTTTCACTTTTCATTAGTTAAATATTTAGCATTAAAAAAATAAGGTAAGGTTTGCAGTTTAAAAAACATACATTTGATTAAAATTTTCTCAAAATTAAGAATGCCTTATTCATGTCCTTCCAGATTCTGAACACACACTAGAAAAGTGAATACTCAACAGCTGATTCTTTGTAAAGTTGCACCCCTAGCCCTAGAAAACACCCTTAAGGGGCCAGTGATCAGACCCTAATGGGAAACTCATAATGCACTGATGGTACTGAGAGCGAAGAGGGAGGTGATAAGCAGCTGCGTCATGGATGGAAGAGTATAAGGCATGAGGTGATACTAACATGGTTTTGAAAAAGGTTTCAACTATTAAGGAATCAATTAGATGTTGAGAATGACCAATCTTATAATGATCTCAAAAACAGCATCTTACATATTATCATGGCTACCTCACTAATAGGAAATTTAATCTCTAACAACTCTTTTCTGTATTTTAGTCCACTGGCCTGAGAAGCAGTTTCCTATTTTTAGAGTTATATGATATAATCATATATAATTAAGTTAATGGTTTGCAAAACAAAGTGATAGTAGTTTTAAAAAGGAGCAAGTAGCTCTTTTATTAGGTTGTGACACCAGGCTAAGAGGGCTTAAGGTTGGAAAGCAAGGAGTGGGGTAGTGCATGGGTTTAGGTACAAACATGCTTCTGCTCAAGGAGAGGAAGGGCATGAGAAGCCTCTGGACAACCCACAATGGTACCTGGATGTGGAGTTAGCACACTGGATCAGAGACAGGCTCCTACATCATCCTCTGGCCTAGATGCCATGGAACCCAACCCCTACTCAATATTAAATTGGGAGCACAAACATCTCAAAGCATACCTACCAAAAATAGATTATTCACCCTCATATCACAAAGCCCAGAAGGAGAGGACACTAGATTATTTTAAAAAGTGAGCTAAAAATATTATAAGGTTTCTCCTTACTTTGTCTGAAAAACTCAGAGAACAAATATTTTAACAATTCTATGATTTAAAAGGCACTTAAAACCATTCCTTTTTAAGTGCACTTAAAAAGATTCCTTTATAATTCAACTCAAAATACATCTGTCAACTACATTTTGGTTAAAAGCAAAAAAAAAAAAAAAAATTCACTTAACTTTGGTGTAACTTTTCGTGTAACTTAGTGATGTTTACTACCTTCAGGGTGGATTGTTTTGAAAGACAGAGCCCCAGCTTGCTGCAAAACAACCTGAAAGTGCTTTTATCAGAGATGAGAAGGGCACTAGTGGTTTGCTCTCTCACTGACAACATCCTGTAGTCGTTTAAGTAAAACATCATCATTTTCTTGACAGAGGCGTTTGGCAGGTGATTCTGCATCACCATCGATGGCTATTGCTCGCTTCTTGGTTCTCTGCTCACCGTGCCTTATCATGTTGTTGATATCTTTCAAACTCTGTGCAAAAATAGAGGATAGGTGTGAGTAAAAGGGGGAAGGGGGGAAACAGCAGCAAAGAACTAAGCTAACTGCTTTCTCCTACCCTTTATCCTCTATCCAAAGCTAAACACTAAGGAAGAGATTATTTTTTGAATCTAGGTCAACTTAATAAGGGTGATTAGAATAATCTTTTCAGGTGATTTAAAAAATTGGATTTACATCATAGCAATAGTTTTTAAAATGCGGACATCAAACCACAAGCAGCAGAGCTTATTCCTAACTTGCATTAGGAATGCAAATTCTCAAGCCTCACCCTACACCGACTGAATCAGACATTCTAGGTATTGGACCCAGCAATCTCGAGTTTGTCAAGCCCTCCAGGTGATTCTGATAAATCAAACAAACTTCTGTCAAGTTTGAGGTCTTTTTCCTGAACCGGTGCTTTTCAAACTTTAATGTGCTTACTGATCATTTGGGGAATGATAATACACAGCATTCAGATTCAGGAGGGTTGGTATGAGGCCTGAGGTTCTGCATTTCTAACACACTCCCAGGTGATGCTGATGTTGCTGGACTTACTGTAAAACAGCCTTCGAGAAGTTGTTCCTGAACGCTGTGCATTAACACTGTCTAGGGGATCTGCCTGTTCAGAGCTTTGTGATTCAGTAAGTCTATGGGACAGGAATCTGTGTTCAACAAACTCCCCAGATTCTGACCTATGATTCTGAAATTACTGCCTTAGAATTCAATTAGACCCATTTCTGATTTTATCCAAGAAATTTTTCTGAAAGTCCTTATATGAAATCAGCTTCTATGAAGAGGAAATGCAAGTCTGTGACGTATATCTCAGTAAACTTTATTTGCTAAGTATGGCAGGAATGTAACAAATGCTTGTGGATCTAAATGATTTAAGAAACTAATGAGTTAAGGAGCTGCCACTATTTGGACTGAGTTACAACCTATCTCACTATAACTCCTTCCAGTTGGAAGTCATTCTGGCTTTTGGAGACACAATGAACACATCTACTCGACAGTCCTTGAATTACCTGAAAACAGCAATCATGTCCCCATTGGATCGTCATCATTAATGGGATTAAAGATGGAGGTGACCACAGAGCTGTCTGTGTAAGTCAGAAGAGGCCTCTGCTTTCAGACTTTTCCATATCCCAGCTGCCATCCACCAAATAAACTTTCCCTTCCAAGGTCTTTCTTTACAGAGTGTCCCCGTATCTGACCACTTGCAGGTGCTGCCTTACTGGTCTTTCTCAAGATGGTGCCTGAGCAGGGACACTGTGCTCTTGGTGCGAACTCCCCCAACACCATGTCAGTCATAACAGATTCAACTCCCTCAACTGGATACACTGCTCTTGATCACAGGAAACTTGCCATAATAAGAGTTCGTATTTATTTGTAGTAACTTTGCAAAAAAAAAATGGGGTAAGTTTAAAGATTACTAACTGGAAATCTGAAATCCAATTTTTAATATGAATATTACCATTTTGGAGTAAAGTTTGGAGCACCTTACCTTAGAAGGGCTGCCGTTGAATTTATACAGCAGAGCACTCCTTGGTGTAAGGCCTGACCCGTTCTTGTGTGGGGACACATAAATGGAGTGCTGCTGGGAAATGCGGCGTGGGGAGCCTGGCTGCTGCTTAATATGTGGAAAAGGAGAGAGGGGCGGAGCTTCCATCTGAAATAACATAAAAGTAAAGCTTTTAAAGGGCTTCCCTCACAGCTCAGTTGGTAAAGAATCTGCCTGCAATATGGGAGACCGGATTCAATCCCTGGGTCAGGAAGTTCCCCTGCAGAAGGAAATAGCAATCCACTCCAGTGTTCTTGCCTGGAGAATCCCATGGGCAGAGGAGCCTGACAGGCGACAGTCCATGGGGTCGCAAGAATCGGACATGACTTGGCAACTAAACCACCACCAACGCTTCACTATCTCATGGTGTCTGCTCAAATTCATGTCCACGGAGTCAGTGATGCTAGCTAACCATCTCATCCTCTGTCTCCCCCTTCTCCTCTTGCCCTCAATCTTTTGCAGCATGAGGGTCTTTTCCAATAAGCTGGCTCTTCCCATCAAGTGGCCAATGTTAATAGAGCTTCTGCTTCACCATCAGTCCTTCCAATGAGTATTCAGGGTTGATTTCGTTTAGGGTTGACTGGTTTGATCTCCGTGTAGTCCAAAGGTGTCTCAAGAATCCACACATACATACCCACACCAGATTAGTAGCGCAGGGAATAAAAGAGAGGCAGAGTATTCTGTGGGCCAGCAAGCAGAGTCCAACGAGGAACAAATCTCTTAAAATGGTTAAGACTTTGTGTCTAACTCTTGTGACCCCATATACTGTAGCCACCAGGCTCCTCTGTCCATGGGACTTCCCAGGCAAGAATACTGGAATGGCTTGCCATTTCCTTCTCCAGGGGATCTTTCCAACCCAGGGACCAAATTCCCATCTCCTGCATTGCAAGGAGATGCTTTTGCCGATTGAGTTACTAGTATAAAGTATAAGACTTTATACTGAAATGCAAAGGACTCAGGGATAAAGTGAGAAGGAATTGCACTTTTAATAATCTATATAATGTTCTATTCAAGCATAAATGGGGATGACTCCTTAATTAGTATTTCATTCATCATCTTCACTTGAAGCTAGGAAAACTAGTTTTGTTTTTTTCCCAATTAGCTGATGTTAGAGATATTCACAGTGTAACACATGGTGGGAGGATATGTGGAACTGAGGGAGAAGAATGAGTAGTCATGGCCTCTGAGGACAGTCAGCTCATATTCTTTGAAAGGGACAAGGAAAGAAATGTAGAGACACAGACACATATATAGCTACTGCCTGAATGCAGCTTCTACTGGGTTCCTCTTTCTTATAACTGAAGTCTGCTCTTCTGGGAATCAACTTCAGCTTATACACTGATAATAATTATAAAGGCCTGCTGGTAGTGTCAAATCTAAGTACAGCATAAAAATTTCTTAGTGTTGTTTCTATTATTGATTCAAGCCTGTTTATTTCCTTTTCTCTTTATCTTGAGAAAAAAATTATCTCAGAAATATAACAATAGAAATCAAAAACAAAGGAAAAAACCAAGAGAACTGTTTTCATTTTTCCATGTTCCCACTGAGTCCTTGCCTGTATGCATCCATAATTTCTAGCAACATATAATCACAGTATGGATAAAATTTCCATGATTTCCTCTAGTCTGTTTTATCACAGCCTTAATCACTCTGATTAATCACTAGCATGTTTTCTCCTGTAAATCGTACCAGTAAGGCTTTTACTTTGAAATACTTATCTACCAAAATAAACTCATAGTAAACCCATTATGAGTACAGATGTTAATAAAGTAGTAAAATAAAAAACATACCACATGGTCCTGATTTGACAAGTCATATTTCAATGCAAATGACTTCACTCTTCCTACGTATACTGTATTGTAAAATTTGATAAGATCACCTCTTTCCTCTTTTACTGGTCCACTGGAGCAGTCAGGTGTTTTTGTAGCATCTTCCAAGCCTGTTAAAAGAATTCAGTGTTGTTATAGGTGTACCTTAATTTACAATTTGGGGATCTGAAACACAACTCTCTCTACCATATAGAAGGGAAAAAAATCAAATAATCCTAAATCTTTATGTAAGACAATGACTATTTTTAGAAGTTCGGAAATCCACCTATATTATGGATAAATTAAATTGGAAACTTGAGAAATACAAACATGTTGGTACTTTATTCTCTATCAACAAGAATGTTTTCACAACCATACCTTTGAACCCACTGTCACTGGTGACTCTCAGAGGGGCACCAGCCCTGGGTTGAAATTTACCTAAACTGAGCTTCAGAATATGGGTAGCAGTGGCAAAACCTGAGCTTCAGATAACAAAAGGGACTGCAGATGTTTTTACTGGCTCTTTGGAAAAGGTGGAAAGACTCTAAAAGGTAAAGTGTATCCTCAAAGGTTAAGGAAGAAGCAAGATGAATTGCTTATGTTTACTTTTCTGCAAGTACATGGTAGGTGACAGGTATTTAAAGAGCTTTATTTCCTTCTGCACAATAGGAACTCAGTGCTGTCTATAGGTATCATCCTCAGCTATAAAATTATAGCTTGCCCCAAGGTGCTTTCATATTTTTTAGTGTAACTCCAGGGTAGCATGTGACACCAGGCAGAACTTTATCCTATTCTTTTTTGCGGGGGAAGAGAATTACAAGACATCTTCTACTTGTACTGACAAGAATCACCTAGCTCTGGGTTGAAGTTTACCTAAATTGAGCTTGTTGTACAGAGCTAAGAAAACTACTGGCAATTAAAAAGAATTCAGCATGTGAAAAAAATGTCTCATTCTCAATACATTGGCCTGGAAACATTGAGAATATGGGTAGAAGCATGTTTCCACCTTGGTTTTTCCTGTAGCTCAAACAGTAAAGAAAGAGCCTGCAATGCAGGAGACCCAGGTTTGATCCCTGGGTTGGGAATATCCTCTGGAGAAGGGAATGGCAATCCACTCCAGTACTCTTGCCTGGAGAATCCCATGGACAGAGGAGCCTGGCGGGGTACAGTCCACGGGATCACAAAGAGTCGGACACAACTAAGCGACGAACACTACTCCTACTACGCTTCCACCTTAGGAAAATGAGAAAACTCTGACATTGTCCAAGGGTCAGGCTGCCACGGGGGATCTCCCTGGGGAATCTCGGTCTCCATTTGGATGTCTTTTTTACTCCTGTTATTTTTGCAGCATCTTAGTGGGCTGCTGTCCATGGGGTTGCACAAAGTCAGACACGACTGAAGAGACTTAGCAACAGCAGCAGCAGTAAGACAGAAAAAGCTATGTGATCAATAATTTGAAAAAATACCACATATTATAGCCTTCTCTTAGGAATTCAGACTACATGTTAGTATAATAAAGGCTTAGAGAAGCTTTGCAATTAGAAAAAAAACTATATCCACTTTAATTCCATACTTTTTAAACTTTCTATGCATAGTCCCTTTCTCCATGACACTTACTACCGTCCTGGAGGACACTGTTCCAAGACAGTAAACACTGGCTTAGTTACAGCAGTTGTAGGTTATTCTTGTTATACAGATCATTAAAAAAAAAAAAAAAAAAAAGTTGAACTAAGTGACTAAACAAGAACAACATTTAGCTATTGATTATTTTTTCACTTCAAAACAGAAAACAAGATGTCAGTTATCCTTTAAGCTGGAAAAAGATTTCTACATTCTCACCTGTTTTAAGGACTTTGGCATTCAGAAATTAAAGCCTCAGTAGGCCTTGTGACCATCTTACACCATATATATTAGGAGACAGAACTTATGAAAGACTGGGAAAGAGAATGAGATCTTCCTGCTTGGTGCTTTAATTGGTTCAAATCTGTTTTCCCTAAGAGAGTAGAAGGGATCTCTGCCTAATATAATTTGAGGTACACAGTATATATTTGATATACATTTGTGAAATGAACCAATCAACTATATGTGGATTCATAATTTTCCCTACTGTTCCCATGAATAAGAGGAATGTTTTTTTCTGGATTATTATATAACACTATCAAGCAATTAAAATGTGGTTTTATAAAAAACTATCAGTGAATGAGAGAAGCTCTTAGAAAAAAGGAGATATTATCTGCAGAACTCTGGAGAGACACACTGAAATTTTTAGCCTGGATCTCTGACTTCAGAATTTTCAAAGGATCTGAAGTGAAAGTGGGAAGGGAGAAGGCAAATTATTCCAGGGCTGCAGGTGGCCAACAAATGCAACCCTAATACGTGGTTAGTTTCATATCCCAGGACAATATAATTGCATTCAAGGGAAAAGAGACTGACAGCACAGTAGATATGCATTTCTCCCAGGAAATGGTTTCAGAGGATGGGCACACCTGAACTGTCTAGAAGGCACATAACAATGAAACCCCATCGTTCACTCCCAGAGGAGCAGCTCAGGTGACTGATGCTGATTTCTTTGCATTACAGTCCTTTGTCTTCAGTCTGAGAAGAAACATATATAGTGAGTTTTTACCATTTGAAACTGGAGAAAGTAAAGATGCAAAATTATTATAGGATGAAAGTAAGAAAGATCAGAATTTATTTGTAAATTCAAGGGTCATGTTGAGATGTGATGGGCTTTACCAGCACAGGAGCACTTCCCTGGAGTAAGTATTTGGTATTTGTTGTGTATTTCTCCTACCAAGCTCCTCCTTAACCTCTTTTGCTCCTCACTGTAGAAGTGTGTAGGCTGCAGTGCCCTTGAGCTCCAGTTATGCAAAAGTCACCAAGCACACACCAATTTAAGTGCTTTTAGACCATTCTGGCAGTTTTTCATAAGCTCTAAAAGGCATTCATTGTAATCTAAAACCAAGGAAACCTTGTTTACACAGACAATCTAAAAAGAAAATGTGCTCCACCCTGGTGGCTGTTTATCTGGTGACTGAAAAATAGTTCTAATGTGAATAAAGTCACTTAATTATCAATTTGCAGTTATCAGTCTTATACATCTCCTATGGAAACAGAACTTTTGTCCCTTGAGAGGATTTAACTGTTTTTGTGTGTCTGACCTAGTTTTCAACATTTAAAGGATTTTATGTACCGAATATGGCCTTAGAAAAATTAGCTTAAAAAAGAAAAGACATTTAAAGGGCCATACTCATTAATAAAATATATTTTATACTTCTCATAAACAAAATAATAATAACTACTATTTACTAAGGACTTACTGTAAGAAGACCTTGTATGAAACATCACACATGCATCTTTTTTAAAAAAATTCTTAAGCCAAGCCTTGGAGTAAATATTGTAAAGTTTTCGATTTACTTGAGCATTACGTTTGCGTCACTTAGACTAAGCTATAGTCTGGATCTCTCAAGTGTTCTAATCAAGAATGCTAGTCTGGGGTGCTCTGCTAACATGATAATGAATGCACAGGCTGAATATCCAGTTGGTGTTTTAACAAGGAAGCTCTTTCTCCACAGTTGGCTACTATAAATAGGGCTTCTATTAGGTATATCTCAATCAAAAACCAATGCTTTGATAATTAACATACTTGACATCAGAAGTAGGTTTTTACTGATGAAAATAGTGATCATCTATTAAGTATGCCTAATCCTAAAAATTGGTCTATGTTGAGGGAAATTAGAAGTACTTAAAATAAGCAGATTGGCAGGTGCATTTCTTTACACTAACAATGAAATAGCAGACAAGGAATATAATCCAATAATCCCTTTTAAAACTGCATCCAAAAAAAAACCCCCAACAACAAAAATCTTAACAATAAACCTCATCAAGGAGGTGAGAGACTTACATGCTGAGAATTATACAACATTCATAAAGGAAACTGAAGATGATTCAAAGAAGTGGAAAGATATCCCATGCTCTTGGACTGGAAGAATATTGTTAAAATGGCATGCTACCCAAAACAATCTACAGATTTAATGCAATCCCTATGAAATTACCCATGACATTTTTCACAGAACTAGAACAAATAATTCTAAAACGTATATGAAACTATAAAAGACCCAGAATTGCCAAAGTAATCTGGGTCCATGATCTTAGTTTGTTTTTAATGCTGAGTTTCAAGCCAGCTTTTTCACTCTCCTCTTTCCCCTGCATTAAGAGGCTCTTTAGTTCCTCTTTGTTTTCTGCCATTAGAGTGGTATCATCTGCATATCTGATATTGTTGATATTTCTCCTGACAGTCTTGATTCCAGCTTGTGCTTCATCCAGCCCAGCATTTTGCATGACGTACTCTGCATAGAAATTAAATAAGCAGGATGACAATATATAATCTTGTCCTACTACTTTCCAATTCTGAACCAGTCAGTTGTTTCATGTCCAGTTCTGTGGCTTCTTGATCCACATACATGTTTCTTAGGAGACAGATAAGTTGGTCTAGTAGTCCCATCCATTTCTTTTAAGAATTTTCCACAGTTTGTTGTGATCCACATGGTCAAAGGCCTGAGTATAGTCAATGAAGTAGAAGTTTTTCGGGAACTCCCTTGCTTTCTCCATAATCCAACAAATGTTGGTGATTTGATGTCTGGTTTCTCTACCATTTTTATGCCCAGCTTGAACATCTGGAAGTTCTTGGTTCACGTACTGAAGTCTAGCTTGAAGGATTTTGCACATAAGCACACTAACATGTAAAGTGAGCACAACTGTACTGTAGTTTGAACATTCTTTGGCATTGCCTCTCTTTGGGATGGAATGAAAACTGACCATTTCCAGTCCTGTGGCCACTGCTGAGTTTTCCAAATTTGCTGACATATTGAGTGCAGCACTTTAACAGTATCATCTTTTAGGGTTTTAAACAGCTCAGCTGGAATTCTGTTATTTCCACTAGCTTTGTTCATATTAATACAATGTTTCCTAAGGCTCACTTGATTTCATACTCCAGGATGTCTGGCTTTAGTGAGTGACCATATCATCGTGGCCATCCAGGTCATTAAGACCTTTTTGTATAATTCTTCTGGGTATTCTTGCCACCTCGTCTTAATCTTTTCTGCTTGTTAGGTCCTTACCATTTCTGTCCTTTATCATGCCCTTCCTTGTATGAAATGTTCTCTTGGTATCTCCAGTTTTCTTGATGAGATCTCTAGTCTATATCTATACAAAAAGAATTGAATTTGGCCTGTGTGGCCTTAAATGGGATCAGATTCTAGGATGTTATTATTAAAGCATTTTTTTCATTAAGACCTTAAAACTTAAGATCCCAGGAGACACCACAATGATCATGGATACTTGGGTAATTTAAAAAATGTCTTTGACCCAGTTAATTTTCTTTAAGAATTTACCCTAAGGATGTGGACCAAAGATCAACTTACAGTGATGTTCCTCACAAAGCTGTATATAATTAGAACAACCTAAATGCCTCACATTGCAGAATTAAATAAATTACAGTACCTATATACACATGCATACATACATCTACATTAAGTAATAGAAAGATGAGACAAGAAAAAGGATATGGGCAGAAGAGGCCTTTTCATAATTTATCAACATATGAATACTAAATATTTGATTTTTCTTTCTTTAAAAAAAATTACTAGAGCCTTAAGTCTTAGCGTGATGGTGCAACAAGGTGACCTTGCTGATGGTGGCAGAAGTGCCAAGTGTGTCAGATAATACACTTATTAATGAACAGGACATTTCCTTGTCTTCCAGGCAGATCACTGAAAGCTGTCTTACTCTTCTTGTCATTCAGATTTAGTTCTGAATTTTATTGTGTCTTTTACACATAATTAACAGAGGAAAAATTAATGGTTTCTATACACAATCTCTGTGAAGGTAGGTACCTGACCCATATTTATTTCAAAGTCACTTGTTTCTTCTCAAAACACACATGCATTATCCACCCACCTACATAAGTAACTCCAAGACATCGACTGTAGCATGTGTAATATAACCAAAGGTGTATTACATACAGAATGCTAAGTTGGGCAACTTACCATAATCTGTCATTTCAAAATCACCGTTCAGGTTTTTATTATATGCCACAACTTCTCTTGGAATACTTTTCAATAGTACACTTCTATAGACCTATAGGTCATAAAGGAAATAAAGGACTGATGAGTCACAAATAGGCACAAGTTAAGCAAAACCAAAATAAGAAGAGCAAGGTATCAAGCCAATTAAAAAGTATTTGTCTGTATGGGTGATAATTAAGGGCAAGGTGTTATTAGCCTGGTAAATGTAGATTACTGCAAACATCTTAGAAGAGGAACTAGTAAAGCAGAGCCTACCACCTGAAATATGCCATTTAGGTTACAAATTAGAATTAAGTAAGCAGCAACTAAACACTGATGAGCAAGTTTTGCCAACTAAAAGCTACTTAAAAAATCTGAGCCTATTCATTCTTCCCTTTAATTCCTTATGTGAGACTCATTTGATCTCTCTGGGGCTTGTTTTCCTGTTCCAATCCCATGCCAAGTCTTTACAGGTGGCCACATGAAGATCTGTTCCCCTCCCTGCCCCCAAACTGTTTTTAACCTCCAGGATAATTGAAAAGCATGATCCATTCTCCCTCATCCTATGGACAACGGTATTGAGAGAATTTTTAGGAAACTGTGGCACGACTCTCTTTGGGCTGCGCTGGGTCTTTGTGTGGCATGCTGGCTTTCTCTAGTTGTGGAGTGTCAGGGCTTCTTTTGGTGCAAAGCGTGGGCTCCAGAGTGCATGGCTCACCAGCTGTGGGCTCTCTAGCTGTTGTGCATGGGCTTAGCTACCCCATGGCATGTGGGATATGAATTCTCCTACCAGGGGTCAAACCTATGTCCCCTGCACTGGAAGGTGGATTCTTAACCACTGGATGAGGGAAATCCCCTGACCCAATTTTGACCCACATTAACTTTGCCTTAATGAATTCAGGGATGTTCTGAACCTCTCTAAGCTCTGTTCCTGAGCGATTTTTCTGAAGAGGCCCAGAAACCAGGCCTCTTCAAGTCTATCACAGGATATAAGAAATGCATATACTTGGCTCTCCTAGTATCTCTATATTGCTAGTAGTGTATTTGGGGCTTCAGTAAAGAAGTGAAACTATCTGTGGGGCTCTCCTACAGAAGGATATGGCTACTAGTACTGGGGCCAGGGTTATCTCAGCTACTATTTCTCTCTTCCAGTCTACGATGGCAGATCACTGGGGCCAGAGAGGGGGCCAATATGCTCCTTTAGAGCAATCATGCTGTTGAATGGCCAAAGCCTTATAGTAAACTAATCCTGTGTTCTTCAGAACAACAATAAAAATCATGCAGAGCTAACAGTTATTAAATGCTTACTATGTGCCAGGCCACTACGCTAGCATTTTATATTTCCATGACTGAAATGTTGTATGGAATTCTCACCAGGGCTATTATATAAAAAATGCCTGACATCTATTCAAATTCAAAGATGCAAACATTAAGATTCTTAGCAGATGGTAAAGAGACTAGACTTAATATATCCTTAAATTTCACTGGATTTAATATCATCAGAAAATCAAATCTCATATAATTAAAGAATATTATTATTATAAATATTTTTCATTAGATTTTCTAGTGAAAAACATCCCCACTCAACAAATGGACACATGGAATAACAGAATGTGTGAGAAGTACATGCAAATATGTAGATTAGTCAGAAACAGAAAGATTTTTGGCTTCTATTGAAATTGTTTTTTGATTAAAACTGTCTCAAGTTTAATGGTATCCATAAAACCAAAATATCTATAGTAAACCTAGAAAAGAAGTTTACCTTTTATAAGACTTGTCAGCAGAGAAATAGTACAAATCTATTTTTGGACAGGAGGGAAAATAATGTAACTCACGTGACTATTAGCTTGAGGCTGATTCCTATAACTTTTCATTATTTCTTGAAAAGTTCTTTCTTCTTTTGTTACCTAAGGAAAATAAAAACCTCATTCATCAATTGCTTTTAAAAGAAAAATGGCTGTAAACAAAAACTTCAATTACCAGTTGGCATTGAGAGCAGTCTTGCAGAAAGCTATTAACTCCAGGCCACTCCATAACTAAAAACCACTACCATTTATGACTTCTACTACCTTAAAAGTTCAGGTTTTGTGGCCTGTGGGAACTCAGCTAATAGTTTCATTAATCAAAAGCACTAAGATTGTTATGGTATAACTCTACTGAAAATGTATTTCTTTTTTTTTAACCACAAAATGCCTTTCTTTATAAAAAAAGAACATAAGAAAACTCAGATCCACTGACTCTTCTGTAGTCTTGTTTTATTAGTTTTTAAGTACTTATTTAAAAGTTTATATAGACAACATTCCATAAAAAATAATTCAGAATAATGATACTGAAGATGATCAAGGATCTCATAAAAAGAATGGAGGCAAGGATCAAGATGATGCAAGAAAAGTTTAATGAAGACCTAGAAGAACTAAAGAACAGAGATGAACAATAAAACATCTGAAATGAAAAATACACTAGCAGACTAACTGAGGCAGAAGAGCAGATAAGTGACCTGAAGACAGAATGGTGGGAATCACTGCTGTGGAACAGAATTTAAAAAGAGTGAAAAGAAATGAAGACAGTCTAAGAGACATCTGGGACATTAAACACATCAGCAGTCCACATTATAGGATGGTCTCAGGAGGAGAAGAGAGACAGGAAGAATCTGAAAAAAAATTCAAAGAGAGATAATAGCTGAAAAACTTCCCTAACATGGGAAAGGAAACATTCACTCAAGTCCAGGAAGTGCAGAGTCCCAGGCAGGATAAATCCAAGAAGGAACATGCTGAGACACACATAGTAATCAAATGGACAAGAATAAGACCAAAAAATATTAAAAGCAACAGGAGAAAAATGACAACATACAAGGGAACTATAAGTTTATCAGCTGATTTCTTAGCAGAAACTCTACAGGCCAGAACAAAGTGGCATGATACATTGAAACTGATGAAAGGGAAGAAGCTACAAGCAAGAATACTCTACCCAGTTAAGGCTCTCATTCAGATGTGACAGAGAAATCCAAAGTTTAATGGACAAGCAAAAGCTAAGAGAACTCAGCACCACCAGACCAGCTTTGCAACAAGTGCTAAAGGAACTTCTCTAAGTAGAAAAGGCCACAACTAGAAAAAAGAAAATTACAAATGGGAAAGCTCACCCGTAAAGGCAAACATACACGAAAAGTAGGAAATCATCCATATACAAATATGATATCAGAACCAGCAATTATGAGGAGAGAATACGAATGTAGGATATTGGAAATGCACTTGAAAAGATCAGCAACTTAAAACAATCTTGTTTCTACATAGATTGCTATAGCAAATCCTCATGGTAACCACAAGTTAAAAATCTACAATAGATACACAAAAAGAAAAAGGAACTGAAACACAACACTAGTTAGTCATCAAATCACAAGAGAACAAAAGAAAAAGGGAACAAGAAAAAAATGTTTTGCAACTCTGTCTCTTGATTTTTTTTTTCTGTTTTCTATTTCTATGTGATACCTTGCTTTTTCATTTCCACAGTTCACTATTCTAATCTATCAAAGTCTTTTTGGGTTGGAATTTTGTTTCCATCCAAATTTCACTGGGTTTCCATTACAAGTTTCCTTTAGTTCTTTTTGACATCTTTTGGGTCCTTTTTATTTATTTTTAAAAATTTTAAAATTTGGGGGTTCTTTTTAAAGTAACTTGGTCTTTCTTCATAAAATGAATTTTATTTTATACACTGAATCCTTTTAAACATATTAACTGCCTACTGTGAGGTCAATAATTTCATTACCTAGAATTTTTGATATCTAACCTGCTCTAAACTTTATCTGTTGACATACTCATATTGATTCATTTCCTTGAATGTTTTATAATTTTTGATATTTTAGTTCTACTTTAGTAAGGGTTTTACTTATGTGAATACTGAATGGCTTAAGGGTTGAGTGTTTCATGCCTCAAAGTACTTTGATTCTGCTGGGAAACCCAGTGGTATTATCAGTTCTGGGACAACTTTGGGTTTTGTTGTCATTAGTGTTCTGACTTTGGAGATTCTTTTTTTTGGTCTTGCTGTACATCTTACAGGAAGGATCTCGGTTCCCACCAGGGATTAAACCCATGCCCTCAGCAGTGAAAGCACAGAATCCTAACCACTGGACTCCCAGGGAATTCCTGGACATTCTTGGAATGTTAAAATAAATGAAATATGCATACAGGTGTGGTCTTAAAAGTGGAAAGAGTAATACAAATATAAAGGATTATTGGTATGGATGCCAATGTAGCATGTGACTGTAAAAGGGGAATAACTATGTGGTCTTTTGTGTTATATGTTATTTAGTGGTTGTGAAATAAATGCATAAAAATTGTAGCCATGGAAGGAAATTAACTCTAAATTATAAACCCAAGGCTGGTTTTTAGAGTTCTGGTATCCTTAAGAGAAATAATTAAAAAATAGTAATAACTTCAAAAAAGGTTAACAATATTTATTAATATATATTTTGTATAGAGATTTTAAAGAGGCAACATGAGAAGGAAGTCACAAATGAGTTCAAAAACATGATCTTTGCCTCAAGAAGCTGAAAAATTAAGTTGTAACATGCTCATCTGCTAGGATCTGCAGCCAATATGATCAAGACCAAAGTTACAGATACATTAGAATTTTTAAAACCAAGCAAGATATGCTATTTTATGACTTAAAACATGTTGTAGCAACTAGAAAGTAAAATGCTCTTCTGAGGTAATGGAATAAATCACTGAAAAGGAATATAGTATAGAAGCTATTTTACATCAAATTATGAATCATGAGATCACAGGCTGTCACTAATTGCGTCATTTTGGCCAAGTTACTTTCAGCTCTGAGTCTCTGTTACTTACTTAAAATGTAATGATCTAAAATGATTAAAGTATAAGATTAGAGGTGTTACAAGGGTGGAGGTGGAAATGGTTCTCTATTAATAGTGTGGAGAACCACTTACTACAAATGGTCTGTAATTTCATTAGCTGGAATTTACCACCTAATTAATGAAGGTGGGCACTGTTGGCTTAGAGCCCACTTAAGGTAAACTAATGAGTGCAGCAGATTTTCACCTCATGATTCAAATATAGGTAACTACAGCAAGGAGCTTCTCCTAACTTATACATTACCTTTGCCATGATGTAAAAGGCACAAAGAAGCAGCTGATCCAAATGTCTGTCTTTCATCAGATCAGGACAGTGAACTAAAGTGAATTCAAAACATGTCCATATCTTCCTTCTTAACTCATTTGAAACATCCAGTTTTAAACATAAATCTCGTAAGCGTACACTTGCCAAATGATAGACCTAAGATGAAAGATAGCATATTGATGCAAAAAAACAAGTAAATAATTTCTCAAATTTATGTCTTACTATGAAGATGGGCTTTTAGGTCAAGATTAATTAACACCTAAGGCTGCTGATACATTCAATTACATAAAATACCTATTTTACCGAATCAATTCACTGCTGTGGCTAAAGAAAATATATTAAAACAAAATTCTCTTTGTAAAATTACCCTAAACAATTTTTGGGAAAAGATGCTTTGTGCTTTTCTATGCTGTCAACTATGTAAAGTGATAAATATTAAAACTAAATGGCTTGATTTATGAGCATTATGACCATTATAAATACATAACTTTTTAAGAAATCAGAAGTCTCTCTCTTTTTTTGGTTCAGGTAAAATGGCTAGAAAGCCTAAAATGTCACATAATACACTAAAATGTTTGACTTCAAAAATGAGTCTGAGAGCAACATCATTAAAAAAATTCCCCTATATTCTACATTGTTTTTATGAGCACATGAAAGGAATGTTAAGTAAATGAGATATCAGATTTTACTGCTGATGTTTATTGAGGTATAACTGACATAAAACACAATTAGTTTCAGGTGTACAACATGATTCACTATTCACACATACTGTGAAAAGATCACCACAGTAAGTCAACATCCATCACCACCTAGTTATAATTTCTTTTCTTGTGATAAGAACTTTAAAGATCTATCCTGTTAGCAACCTTCAACATGCAATATGGTGCTATTAACTATAGTCACCATGCTACCCATTATAGCTCTATCATTTACTTATTTTATATCTTCCAGTTTGTACCTTTTGACTTCCTGCATCCATCATTTCACCCACTCCCTTGCCCCTAGTAACGACTAACCTGTTCTTTGTATTTATGAGCTTGTTTTTTAGATTCTGCATATAAATGAGATCATGTAGTATTTGTCTGTCTCTGTCAAGTTGTTTTTAAACATGTCAGAGTAAATTCAGCTCAATGCCTTTCATCTTTTATATACAAAGTCTTTATATGAACCGCTACTAATGCTAATGACCCAAAGGTCCTGAAAGATTCTAAAATGATTTCTGATCATCCAAAAAGCAATCTGTTTTGTTATTTTAAGAACTGGTAACCCTACACAAACTCATTCTCTGCACTCCATCCCTTTGTTTCTGGTCGAGTTGGTCAAGAAATAAACAGGAACCACTGGGGTCAGAGTAGTGCGAAACATGCTGAAACTTTACATTCATGATAGAAGAAGATAACAGATACAGCCCTAGCTAGAAGGATTAAGTACTACTTGTTAAGCATCTTTTACAAAGCTAATCCAATGACTTTCTCGGAAGCTAATCTGATATACATCCTCTGAAAGGCTGCTAATTCTAACAAAAAATTCACAGTAAATTCTATTTAGGCAGGACACCAGTATCACACTGAGTTCAGCATGGATAACAGCTGTAATTTACTCAAGAAATGGTTATTTTGAACTCATTATAGACACGAACATCCCAATTCCCTTTTAGAATAAAATTTTTTTAGCTTCTAAGTGAGCTATAATTAAATGGAAGGAAATGGACAGGTTAGATTCTGAAATAAATTCAGAACTAAAAATTTATAAAGAAAGCCTTGTTTTGTCGATCTTAGATTCATTATCAAAGGCAGCAATTTGTTATTTTGAAAATTAAAAACAGGAAATGAATGGAGAATATACATTTGGAACTCTCCTTTAAACGTTAGGCACAAGATGTGGGCAGGAGTGGGGATGGTGGAACAGAGTAGAAAAGGTACTGGGAGGTGGAAAAAAGAGCACATGTCTCAAGTAATATTCTAAGAAAGACTAGATAAAGAAAATAAACTTAAATTTGTATCAAAAGATAATCTGAAAAAGAAATGAATTTCTTAAAAATTTTAAGCCTTAAACCCTAATCACAATGCTAGAAAGAAACAAAAACACAGTGCCTTTTTTTTTCTTTACAATTTTTAATCGGCTAGATAGCCACTAGTTATAGAGTGGACTGGAGAGATATCTCACAATTCTGGGATTTATTTTAGAGAAGCAGATGTTTGGCTACAAATATCTGATTAACATATCTGTCTTATTAGAAGCTTGAAGGTGCTTATAAAAGCAAGGCAGGATAGAAATTATTTCTACATTAAATCTCTGCATTAATACTAAAACAATTTAGGGATTATAATGACTAGTCAAACCTTATAGGTAACAAACGAGATTTATGATAAAAATTATGTAGACTCCCCACAGTATCCCAAAAATCTTAATAATAAATCTTCAGTAATTTAAACTTATACATAAGATCTAAGATGTACTTGTGCCACAATAAACTCAATCTAAAATGGCTCAGATGGTAAAGAATCCACCTGTAATGCAGGATACCTGGGTTTGATCCCTGAGTTGGGAAGAGCCCTTGGAGAAGGGAACAGCTATCCACTCCAGTATTTTGGCCTGGAGAATTCCATGGACAGAGGAGCCTGGCAGGCTACAGTCCATGGAGTCGCAGAGTCAGACACGCCTGAGCAACTTTCACTTTTCAAAGCAATATAACACAATAGAGTTCTTGTAAATACCAAATGCTTTCTTAAAGTTATGCAAATGAAGTTGGCAGGAAACGTAAATCATATCAGGAAATGGAATCGAATCAAATACTATGAACTTGAGTCTAAACACAGCTCATCAAGATCATAATGTTCTTTTAAGTGTTAGTCACTCAGTTGTGTCTGACTCTTTTCGATCCCATGAATTGCAGCCTGCTAGGCTCCTCTGTCCATGGGTATTGGAGTGGGTTGCCATTCTTTTCTCAAGAGGATCTTCCTGACCCAGGGATTGAAGCTGGGTCTCCTGCATTGCAGTCTATTTCTTTACTGATTGAGCCACCAAGGAAGCCCCATACTTTTAAACATATTTTCAAAAAAAGTTAAAGATACATTTGTTATTGTTGTTCAGTCGCAAAGGTGTGTTTTCTGTATGAAAGATACATTGCCTGATACTAAAGCCAGACAAAGACACCATAAGAAAACTACACAGCAATATCTCTCATGAATACTAATGTAAAAATCCTCCACAAAACACCACCAATTGAATGTAACAGCATGCACTGAAAGGGTTGTACCCCGTGACCAACTAGGATTTATTCCTAGAATGAAAGGACACTTTAACATGTGAAAACCAGTATAATATACTACATTAACAAAAGGAAGGGAAAAATGATATACTCACTTCAAAATTGATGTGGAAAAAAAAAATTGACAAAATTCAACACTCTTTTGTTACAAACTAGGAACAGACGGAAACTATTTCAACATAATAAAAAACCATATAGGAAAACTCCATAGTTAAGATCATACTCAAGGTGAAACAATGCAAGCTTTTAAGATCAGGAAGAAGACAAAGATGCCCAACTTCAGCACTTCTACTCAACACTATACTACAAGTTATAGTTAAGAGCAATTAAGCAAAAAAAAGAAATAAAATGCATTCAAATTAGAAAAACTTTACATCACTTCTGTTTGCTGATAACATCATTTTATGTGTAGAAAACCAAAAAAAAAAGCATTAGAATTAATAAACAGAATTCAGCAAAGTTACAAGATCAACACATAAAAATCACTCTTATTCCTATACCATTAACAACAGACAACCCAAAAACGAAATTAAGAAAATGATTCCATTTATAATAGTATGAAAAAGAATAAAATACTTGGGAATAAACTTAACCAAGGAAACAAAAATTGTACAATGAAAACTGCAAACTGTTGATGAAAGAAATTAAAGAAAACACAAACAAATGAAAGACAGTCTATGTTGATGGACTGGAAAACTTAATATTGTTGTCAACATTACTCAAAGCAATTTACAGATTTAATAGAATCTGTATCAAAATCCCAATGACTTTTTTTTGCAGAAACAGAAAACATCCATCCTAAAACTCATATGGAATGTCAAAGGACTCTGAATAGCCAAAATAATCTTGAAAAAGAAGAACAAAGTTGGAGGTCTCACATTTTCTGATTTCAAAACTTACTACAAAGTTACACTAATCAAAAACGTGTGGTACTGGCATGAAGAGATTAATGAATAGACTACAGAACCCCAAAGTAAACCCTCACATATATAGTGATGAGCAACTTTTGACAAGGGTGCCAACAGGGTGAGTTTCAGTGGAGAAACACAGTCTTGTCACAAATATATTGAGAAAACTGGACATTCACACACAAAAGAATGAAACCAGGTCCTTATCTTATACTGTATCAAAAATTATACAAAAATTAACTCAACATGGATCAAAGACCTAAATGCAATTGCTAAAACTATAAAACTCCTACAAAAAACATAGGAGAAAAGCTTCATGACACTGGAATGCACAATGATTTCTCAGATATGATACCAAAAGGAATAACGCAACAAAACAAAACACAGATTCATTCAACCAAACAAAACATCTGACTTCATCAAAATTAAAAACTGCATCAAAGTAGACTATATACAACATAGTAAAAAGGCAACCCATGAAATGGGGGAAAAAATTTGTAAATCATAACATGATAAGGAACTAATATACAGACAATATAAAGAACTTCTACATCTCAACAATAAAAAACTCAAATATAAAACATTAAATAGGCATTTCTCTGAGGAACATATAAGGAATGGCCAGTAGCACATGAGAAGATGCTCAATGCTCATTCATTAGGGAATCTCAAATCAAAACTACAATAAGATACCACTTGATTAGGATGACTATTATAAAAAAGACAAAAAATAATAAGTATTGGAAAGAATGCAAAGAACTTGGAACCCTTGTACACTGCTGGCAGGAATAAAAATGGTGCCGCCACCATGGGAAATAGTACAGCAGTTTCTCAAAAATTAAATTTAGAATTACTATTACACTTCTGTATATACCCAAAAGAACTGAAAGCAGAAACTTAGATATCTGCACAACATAACAGCATCACTCACTCAAAATAACCATAAGGTACACACGCGTGGGCTAAGTCGCTTCAGTCTTGTGCCTCCCTGTGGACTGTAGCCCACCAGGCTCCTCTGTCGATGGGATTCTCCAGGCAAGAACACTGGAGTGGGTTGCCAAGCCCTGCTCCAAGGGATCTTCCCGACCCAGGGATTGTATCTATGTTTCTTCTGTTTCCTGCACTGGCAGGCAGGTTCAGAAACAACTCAAATGTCCATCTACAGATGAATTGATAGACAAAACATGGTATATTCATACCATGGAATATTAGCCTTAAAAAGGAAGGAAATTTTGACACATGCAAAAATGTGAATAAACTGTGAAGACATTATGCTAAGTAAAAATAAGCCCATCAAAAAAGGACAAAAACTGTGTAATTTCACTTTTATGAGGTACCTAGAGTAGCTAAAGTCATAGAGACAGAAATTAGAATGATGACTGGGGGCTAGGGGGAGAAATGAGGAGTTACTGTTTAATAGGTACAGAATTACAGTGTAGGAAGATGAAAAAGTTCTGGAGATGGACAGTGGTAGAAGCTGCACAACGTGGATGTACTAATGACATTTAGCTGTACACTTAAAAATGGTTAAAACAGTAAATTTTATGTATATTTTACCACTTACAAAAAGAGGCTAAAACTGTCCTCTGTTACTCAATCTTTATTGCAATGATTAAAGGAGATCCTTTAGAAATGCTATAAAAACACATACCTTTCTATAAAACAGTGCTAAGGACCCAGTTCTCTTTGGTTTGCTTATTCCACTTGGATGTACCTCTTGTGCTTTGGTTAAATGGGTCTGTTTTGGAGAAGCACCAATTAATGACTGAGCTGTAAGTGATACAGGACTCTCAACTTTGGACTCCTGAGTTGTATTCATGGAAATTGGTATCAGTGTGATCTCTCCAGTATCATTTGCAATACCTGAATGTACAAGCAAGAGTTCTTAGTTTTAGAAATATGTCCTAGAAAAGTTGTCAATACATCTTTCTTCATTTCCTTCCTCCCTCCCTCCCTCGTCTTGTTTACTATCTATCTGGCATAGTAATGTTAGAAGAAGAAAGCCATAAAAATAGTAATTCTAGGTTATGATATTCTTGTTTTCTATTTCTACTCTGAAACAATAATACTGTTCTCTTTTGTGGTCTAAAGGAGGTGTTTTTAACCATTAAACAAAATTCTTGCTCAATGAACTCATTTGTAAAACTCAGGTAAGAAAATAAGTCCTAACAAAGAGAGTAGTAAATCCATAAAATATAAAAATTCAAAAAACTGTGCAGGTATACCTCAGAGATATTAAGAGTTTGGTTCCAGAGACCCACAATAAAGTGAATATCATAATAAAATGAGTCACATGAAGTTTTTGGTTTCTGAGGCATAGTAAAAATTATGCTTTTGCTATACTGCAGTCTATGGGGTGTGTTATAGGCATTATGTCCAAAAAACTGTATGTACCTCAGTTAAAAAATACTTTGTTGCTAAAAAAAAAATGTTAATCATCACCTGGCAACACAAGGTTGCCACAAATCTTCAATTTGTAAAAAAAAAAAAAAGAAACAAAGTATCTGTAAAGTTCAGTAAAGCAAAGTGCAATAAAATGAGGAATGCCTCTATACATTCAAAACAAAACTAAAGGGAGAGCACTGAGGAGCTTTAGAGCAGTGTTACTATCCTGTATAACAGTATAATGGTAGATATGTGTCATTAGATATTTGCAAAATTCATAGAATGTACAACACCAAGAGTGAACACTAACATAAACTATGGACTTAGAGCAATAATGATGTGACAGTGAAGGTTCATGCGCTAGTCTGGTGCAGGATATTGATGGCAAGAAAGGCTCAATTTTGCCATGAACCTAAAACTACTCCTAGAGGAAAAAAAAGTACAGGTTGAGTAGAAAATACAGGAGTAATAAGACCATGTGATATAATCCAATAAGACACTGCTTAAATCATCCATTTCAAAAAAAATAAATGCATCAAAATATTACCATGCAATGGGATTGTAACTTTATGTCCTGTTGTCCCTGTTACTATGGCTGTGGCCATTGTTAGAAGACTTTGCCCGGGTGAAATTGATATATTTTCAGCAGGGATGCTTGAAGAAGGAGCAATTTTCAGTTTTGTTCCTTCTGTTATGATCCTGTCCATAAGCATTTCCTTTGGGGGGTCTTCCCCAAAAAGTCTTCTCTTAGCACTCCCAGCAGTAGGAGAACTGTAGCGTTCATGGACAGAAATTGGAGACAATGGTTGCATATCTAATAAAGAGAAAAAATTTAAGTTTGACTTGTATTTCAAAAAGAAAAAATCAGGTTTACTCACTCACTCAACAGATACTGAGTTGTGCGGTACTGTGTGCTCAATCATTTCAGTCGTGTCCAACTCTTTGCAACCCTATGGACTGCAGTCCGCCAGGCTCCGCTGTCCATGGGATTTTCCTGGCAAGTTTTCTGGAGTGGATTGCCACGCCCTCCTCCAGGGATCTTCCAACCCAGTGACTGAACCTGTGTTTTCTGTGTCTGTCTCCTGCACTGCAGGTGGATTCTTTAACACTGAGCCAACAGGGAAGCCCTAGATACTGTTACTATGCTAAAATAACAGCCTCTGTACTCATGCAATATTGAATCTAGTGGGAGAGAGAAGAATGAAATAAATCTTAAAATAAAATTACAATAACTAGCCTTCTTAGTTTCTTGAACCCCTGCCTATGTTAAAGAACCAAAATATTAAGGGGAAAGTAGAAGTTGAGAGGTAGAATGCAGTGACTGTTAAATTAGAAAAGCAGTCCAACTAACTTCTGTCTCCTCCTGATAAAAAGGAAAAATCAGTGATTTGGTTCACAATTTTATCTCTTCCCACATATCTATACTTCAAACAGTTTAAGGCAGTAACTGTGGCTTTCCGATTTAGTAGATACAGAATCATCTTTTACAAACCCACTAGAAGATGAAGATGAGCAGAAGTGTTATGACTGCTTAATTTGCCTCAATTTGAGGCATTAGTGTGTAACAGCCATGTCATCTATTTTCACAACATGTTTATAAGGTATAAAAATCACCTCTGGCAACAATCTGACAACTCTCTGGATTTCTGAGGTAACTGGGGAAATAGTTATGATTTAATGAAAATCTCTTCTTAATTCTGGGGGTTATGAAAGCAGTTCTGACTTCCAGCCTTAGCAAACAAGTGGGAAGTTCTATTGTAGCCCATTACCCCTTAACAGAAGTCTACCTCTATGTCTTATTTCTAAGAAAACCAATGTAGCCCTTGAAGCCAACTAGGAATGTTCAGAGCTGACATTTCAAGGGGGAAAATGCATGTTATAACCACCAAGTTAGCTGCAAACCCCTTGAAGTGATTCTTTGCCTAGCACAGTATTGGAAAAGCTGCAGTAGACACTCAATAAAAATTTAGTAAGTATATAAATTAATAAACTGTCTTTTCCCCACTACAGTCAAGGCTCAATATTATTGTTTTCTAAGGATTTTCTATTATTTGATTCTCTTGCATGAACCCCTACAAGAAAATAACTTTTTCTTCTAATTATAAAAATAATATATTACTTGAATGCTCACATCAATGCTATTCATAAAAGCCAACAGGTAGAAATAACCCAAACGCCCATCAGCTAAGTTCTTACTTTCTCTGTTGTACTAGGAGTTGAACTTAATCTCACTTCACTGCAAAATCCCATTGCCGTATAATAGGGAAGAACCTTTACTGCAGGTTAATCACTAAAGGGATGTTGCCTATAAGCTTAAATTATCCATAATGGCCCATCTCTGGGAACCCTGCCTCTCAGGTAATGCATATTAAGCTCAAAAACCTTTGCTCAGGGCTTCCTAGGTGGCTCAGTATTAAAAGAATCTGCCTGCCAATGAAGGAGACATAAGAGAGGCTGGTTTGATCCCGGGTTCTGGAAAATCCCCTGCAGGAAGAAATGGCAACCACTCTAGTATTCTTGCCTGGATAATCCCATGGACAGAGGAGTCTGGAGGACTATAGTCCACAGGGTCACAAAGAGTTGGACACAAGTATTATTTAGCCATAAAGACTAATGAAGTGCTGACACATGCTACAACACATATATACCTGAAAAAATGCCTGAAAAAGAACCAATCACAAAGGTCACATATTATATAAGCTATGACATTTATATGAAATGTCTAGAATAGGCAAATCCATAGTGACATAGATCAGTAGTTGCAGGGTCCTGGTAGAGAGGCAAATAAAGTGTGATTACTATTGGATACGGGAATTCTTTTGGGAGTGATAAAAATGTTCTGTAATTAGATAATGGCATATATACAACCATGGTTGTATAGTCTTGTGAATTTACAGTTTAGTAAAAGTAAAAAAAGTAAAAAAGTGGTTTTTACCACTGAATCGCATACTTTAAAAGGGTGAATTTTATGGTATGTGAATTATATTTCAGTTTTTAAAAGCTCACTGAAAAAATTCAAATAACACCAAAAACTATAATGAAAAAGTTAACACTTAAAATCCCACCACTGAGAGAGAATCATTTTAGTGATCATTCTTCATGATCTTAGTTCTGAGATCTCTAGCTAAGCTGCAAACAAACAGTGTCAGTCATTCAGTCACATCCAATTCTTTGCAACACGATGGACTGTAGCCTGCCAGGCTCCTCTGTCCATGGAATTCTCCAGGTGACAACACACACACATATAACATAAATATATAAATTATAGCCAGATACATACACACATGCTACACACAAAGTTCATGCTTTGTACAGTTAAAGCATGCATGAATTTCAGTTATCACAACATAGTTAAATTAATAAAAGCCTTAACAAAAAGGTTCAAATTTCCAATTTCCGTTGCCAAGGTATATTAACTGTAATTACATAAACTACAAACTTTTCCGACAAATCATTATGTAAATAATAGATGTGCATAATGATTGGTGACCAATCCTGTCACTTATTTCAAAGTCTGTGACTGATTGGTCAGGGCAAATCTGCTATTCAACTCATGTAGGCCGCAAAGCATATAGTTACATTGCCTTCTTGTTCCAGTGATAAATCCACATTTTACAAAAATAAATGAAAGAGCGAACTGTCAAAAAAAAAAAAAGTGCAACAAAGAAATGAAAAGTAATAATGCTGAAAGTGAAATTAAAATTGTCAATGAAATTACAGAATAGCTGACCCTAAGAATGTTGACAGTGCTGCTGTTCAAGAGATTAGATACACAGCCAGAACTGTGTGACAATGAGACTTATTAATATAAATGCAAAGTTGTTATGATTAACAGAATGAAGACATCCAACAGGAAGTTACAATGGACAAAAAACTTCACTTTAAAGGAACTTGGAAAAAAATATTGCAACACTGAAAGAGCAAAGGATAAAAGTGTTGAAAGCTGTTCCCTTAATGTGAACAGAACATGAAAATTCACCAAGACACAGGAAAGAAGCTCACTCAGTATCGCAAGTTACATAAGAAGAAAGTGGCAGATGTCATTTAAACGATTCTTTATTAAGTTTTTTAAAAACAAAACACTTCCATTCTCAATGTTTCCAAGGTTTGTAATCAGAGTATATATTAAGTTGGAGAAGGAAATGGCAACCCACTCCAGTATCCTTGGCTGAAGAATCCCATGGACAGAGGAGCCTGGCAGGCTATTGTCCATGGGGTTCCAAGAGTAGGACACGACTTAGCAACTAAACCAACCATATATTAAGTATTTGTCACTATTTTTTCATTTCTTTAATAAATACTAATAATTGTCAATAAGGAAGTTTTTAGTTTTGACAATTTTTTAAAGGTCATAAAACAGTCCTGATTATTCCTACAGTTTCATGAAGATTGTTTTGCATGCACAGCTTGCATATTTTTGTGATCTTACACTACATGCAAAGCAAGATACACACACATACACACACAATTGTAGTTCAAAAATGGTTCTTGAGCTATCTTACTAAGTAGCCTGAATATTTATTCATCTGAGGTTTCCTCAGGGATATTCTGTGGTTAGAAGAGTTTAACTGATTTTTAAAAATTAAAGAGTTATAGTCCAGAAGATGCACACATCAGTTAAGTACATCACAAGAGAAAATGAAGAATGCACTAAAATTTTCCTATAGTAAGGCTCAAAAGAACTATTTTAAGAGTACAGATAAGTAATTCATTAAATGAACTTAAGTATCCCAAAGAGTTCTTCATTCTGCTTTAGACATTTATTTTTCTATAAAGTCACACATAGAGAAAGAATGTAACTTCTGTCATATCTGCAAAGGTAGATACTTGGTTTAAATGGTTTTCCATTAGCATTGAGGAAAAGTTCTGTGTATTTATAAAAAGGTCAAAATATGATTTCTACAATAACTGATGTTACAATTTAAAAAAATTATATTCAGAATCAGAGTAGAAACCTTATTACTTTAGTATAGAAAGTATATAATTAGCCACAAAGGGTACTGACATAAACATTATTCCCCTTTCAAATCTTGATTTAAAAAACTGACTTATTAATAAAATATTAAGGCAAAACTTGAAATTTTCCCTAACAAAAAAAAGTCTTTGTTATTTTTTCGTTGTTTTCCCAATAATCAACCTACCCTTTCGAAGACTCCCACTGTCAGTCCGAACTTCTTTGACCCTGGGATGCATCAGAGGAGACATTGGCATCATGGGAAGATGCCCCTGTACATTTCCTCCACTTCCTGTTTCAAAATTGTTTGGGAATATAACCTGGAGAAAACAAAAGCCCTCTGCTTTACATACAGATAAATCCACTGATCAAAACAACAGAATAGGTAAGAAAAAAGTCTTAACTTTTTTACTGTTTTATTTCCCTTTCTCTCTTCACAAAATAAACCAACTTGTGTAAAAGTGCTCAATAGTTAATTAAGTAATGTAAAGAGTTCATCTTACTTAACCTTATATCTATTTAAGATTATAGACCACTGGAAGTAAACCTATGAGGTGGGCACTACTGTTCTTCACTTAGGGATTGAGAAAATTGAGGCTCAAAATGTGAAATTTACCTAAGGACACACTACTGCTAGGTATTAGAGGAATGGCTTCAACTCAAATCCTTTTCCTTCAAGGCCATAGTTTTTTTCATTTCCCAATGGATCCTATAATGGAAAAATTGATGAATATTGAAGACTGTCCAATTAACCACAGTCTGCTGTAAAGACAACAGAAGCATGGAAGAGAGTATTTAAGAAATCATTTTCTTTTCAGCTCTTCCTAGTCTTAAACAGTTCGTTCAGTAGTTTGAGATTAGGGGAAAATTCAAGATGGTTAACTGAAGTATAAGTAGACACAAAAAAGCAAGGAAGGATGTAGACAGGAGTCAAAAAATAACAGAGGTAGAGGGAGAAACCTCAATTTCTCATGATACTAAACTGTTAAATGTGCAATTTGAGTGTATTAGGCAGAAGCTTTTGACTTTTTAATTCTAAATACTACTAATGAAAAGTGCTTAATTCTTTATGAAATTCTTTATTTGAAAAATTTAAATGATGAGATTAATGATTTCTTTGCTCTGATACCAAAAGTAAGAACAGATAAACTGGATATCATTAAAATTAAAACCTTTTGTTTTTCAAAGGACATCATCAGGAAAGTAAAAAGACAACCCACTGAAAGGTTTTACCAATCATGTAATGGATAAAGGAGTATATCTAAAATATGTAAAGAACTCCTATAACTCAATATTAAAAAGACAACCCAAATTAAAAATGGGGAAAGGATCTGAACATATATTTCTCCAATGATGATACACAAATAGCCAATAAGCACTTGAATCAATGTTGAACATCATTAGCCATCTGGGAATGCAAATAAAATCACAATGAGATAATACTTCATGCCTACTAAGATTGCTAGAAATCAAGAAGACAGATAATAAGCACTGGAGAGGATGTGGAGATATTGGAATCTTTATAAACTGATGGTAAGAATGTTAAATGGTGCAGTCACTTTGTAAAACAGTCTGACAGTTCCTCAAAAACTTAAGAGTTAATACATGACCAGCCATGTACTAGCCATATACACTCCTAGCCATATACTCAAGAAAAATGAAAACATACGCCCATACAAATACTTGTTCATGAATGTTCATAGCAGTATTATCCACAGTCAAAAGGTGGAAACACCACCAGTTCATCCACTGATAAATGAATAAACAAAGTGGTGTGTGTTTATCTATCTATCCATGCAATGGAGTATTATTAAGCCATAAAAGGAATGGAGTGCTGATACATATAACAACATGGATGAACCTTGAAAACCACTATATTAATAAAAAAAAAGCAATTACAAAGGACCACATATTATATGATTTGCATGAAATGTCCAGAACAGGGAAATCAACAGAGATAGAAGGCAGATTACTGGTTACCTAGGGTTAGGAAGAAGACAGGGGTGGGTGGATGTGGAGGGGGCGCAGTGTAGGTGGTAGTTTTTCTTGTTGAGGTGGTATGTTTCAAAACTGACTGTGGTAATGACTTCACATATCTATGAATATACTAAAAATCACTGAATTGTATACTTATAGATGAACTATACAGTATGGGATCATGCCTCAATAAAGAGATTTCATAAAATGATGAGATTATTAGCCTTGCCCAAACTCACTTCTTCACAGGTAGGAACTCTGTTTGCAGAAGCCTGGAGAGCCTCCCACAGCGCAGAATCATGACTCCATGCTAAACTTTCCAAAATCTGCTCTTCAATGCTGTTCAGGTGTTTCACCATGTCTCTGGAAAGTCCCTCCTCTGAGCGGATTACCACCTCAATAACCTGGGGAAAAGAAAACAGAGAAAGTAATATGGTCTCAAGTAGTCACTTCTAGACCAGGCTTACATGTATGGCTAGCTCTGCTTTTATTAATGACATAGAAACAAGAACATTTTTGAACCATAATTCTTTGGCTTATTAATATATTTTAATTTATAAAGAAGTTTTAAACATCTTCAAAATACTTTCACATACATTTCTGGTTTTCATGTTTTATTCTGTACATGGAAAACTGAGGCAATGATAGGTAAAACTGGTCAACAGTGCAACAGCAGAAGTCAGGTCTTGGGTTTCCAGTTCAGTTCACTGCCCAGTTGTGTCTGACTCTTTGTGACCCCATGAACCACAGCATGCCAGGCCTCCCTGTCCACCACCAACTCTTGGAGTCTACCCAAACTCATGTCCATTGAGTTGGTGATGCCATGCAACCATCTCATTCTCTGTCGTCCCCTTCTTCTCCTGCCCTCAATCTTTTAAAGCATCACGGTCATTTCCAAAGAGTCACCTCTTTGCATGAGGACTCTTTGCTCTTTGGAGTTTCAGCTTTAACATCAGTCTTTCCAATGAACACCCAGGACTGATCTCCTTTAGGATGGACTGGTTGGATCTCCTTGCAGTCCAAAGGACATTCAAGAGTCTTCTCCAACACTATAGTTTAAAAGCATCAATTCTTCGGCGCTCAGCTTTCTTTATAGTCCAACTCTCAGATCCATACATTGAACACGGGAAAAACCATAGCCTTGACAAGACAGACCTTTGTTGGCAAAGTAATGTCTCTGTTTTTTAATGTGCTGTCTAGATTGGTCATAACTTTCCTTCCAAGGAGTAAGCGTCTTTTAATTTCATGGCTGCAGTCACCATCTGCAGTAATTTTGGAGCCCAGAAAAAGAAAGTCAGCCAATGTTTCCACTGTTTCCCCATCTTTTTCCCATGAAGTGATGGGACCGGATGGCATGACCTTAGATTTCTGAATGTTGAGCTTTAAGCCAACATTTTCACTCTCCTCTTTGATTTTCATTAACAGGCTCTAGTTCTTCTTCACTTTTTGCCGTAAGGGTGGTGTCATCTGATATTTCTCCCAGCAATCTTGATTTCAGCTTGTGCTTCATCCAACCCAGCGTTTCTCATGATGTACTCTGCATATAAGTTAAATAAGCAGTGTGACAATATACAGCCTTGATGTACTCCTTTTCCTATTTGGAACCAGTCTGTTGTTCCATGTTCAGTTCTAACTGTTGCTACCTGACCTGCATACAGGTTTCTCAAGAGGCAGGTCAGGTGGTCTGGTATTCCCATCTCTTGAAGAATTTTCCATAGTTTATTGTGATCCACACAGTCAAAGGCTTTGGCATAGACAGTAAAGCAGAAATAGATGTTTTTCTGGAACTCTCTTGCTTTTTCAATGATCCACTGGATGTCGGCAATTTGATCTCTGGTTCCTCTGCCTTTTCTAAAACCAGCTTGAACATCTGGAAGTTCACGGTTCACATACTGCTGAAGCCTGGCTTGGAGAATTTTAAGCATTACTTTACTAGCGTGTGAGATGAGTGCAATTGTGCCATAGTTTGAGTGTTCTTTGGCATTGCCTTCTTTGGGATTGGAATGAAAACTGACCTTTTCCAGTCCTGTGGCCATTGCTGAGTTTTCCAAATTTGCTGGCAGATTGAGTGTAGCACTTTCACAGCACCATCTTTCAGGATTTGAAATAGCTCAACTGGAATTCCATCATCTCCACTAGCTTTGTTTGTAGTGATGCTTTCTAAGGCCCACTTGACTTCACATTCCAGGATGTCTGGCTGTAGGTGAGTGATCACACCATCGTGATTATCTGGGTCGTGAAGATCTTTTTTGTATAGTTCTTTTGTGTATTGTTGCCACCTCTTCTTAATGTCTTCTGCTTCTGTCAGGTCCATACCATTTCTTTCCTTTACTGAGCCCATCTTTGCATGAAATATTCCCTTGGTATCTCTAATTTTCTTGACGAGATCTCTAGTCTTTCCCATTCTGTTGTTTTCCTGTATTTCTTTGCATTGATCACTGAGGAAGGCTTTCTTATCTCTCCTTGCTATTCTTTGGAACTCTGCATTCAAATGGGTGTATCTTTCTGTTTCTCCTTTGCTTTTTGCTTCCCTTCTTTTCACAGCTATTTGTAAGGCCTCCTCAGGCAGCCATTTTGCTTTTTTGCATTTCTTTTTCTTGGGGATGGTCTTGATTCCCGTCTCCTGTACAATGCCACGAACCTCCATCCATAGTTTATCAGGCATTTTATCAGATCTAGTCCCTTAAATCTATTTCTCACTTCCACTGTATAGTCATAAGGGATTTGATTTAGGTCATACCTGAATGGTCTAGTGATTTTCTCTACTTTTTTCAATTTCAGTCTGAATTTGGCAATAAGGAGTTCATGATCTGAGCCACAGTCAGCTCCTGGTCTTGTGTTTGCTGACTGTATAAATCTTCTCCATCTTTGGCTGCAAAGAATATAATCAATCTGATTTCGGTGTTGACCATCTGGTGATGTCCATGTGTAGAGTCTTCTCTTGGAAGAGGGTGTTTGCTATGACCAGAGCTTTCTCTTGGCAGAACTCTATTAGCCTTTGCCCTGCTTCATTCTGTACTCCAAGGCCAAATTTGCCTGTTACTCCAGGTGTTTCTTGGAGAAGGTAATGGCAACCCATTCCAGTACTCTTGCCTGGAAAATCCCATGGATGCAGGAGCCTGGTAGGCTGCAGTCCATGGGGTCGCTAAGAGTCGGACACAATTGAGCTACTTCACTTTCACTTTTCACTTTCATGCATTGGAGAAGGAAATGGCAACCCACTCCAGTGTTCTTGCCTGGAGAATCCCAGGGATGGCGGAGCCTGGTGGGCTGCTGTCTATGGGGGTTGCACAAAGTCGGACACGACTGAAGCCACTTAGGAGCAGCAGCAGCCAGGTGTTTCTTGACTTCCTACTTTTGCATTCCAGTCCCCTATAATGAAAAGGATATCTTTTGTGGGTATTAGTTCTAAAAGGTCTTGTAGGTCTTCACAGAACTGTTCAGTTTCAGCTTCTTCAGCATTACTGGTTGGGGCATAGACTTGGATTATCATGATATTGAATGGTTTGCCCACAGTAGTAGATATAATGGTCATCTGAGTTAAATTCACCCATTCCAGTCCATCTTAGTTCACTTGATTCGTAGAATGTTGATGTTCACTTTTGCCATCTCCTCTTTAGACCACTTCCAAATTGCCTTGATTCATGGACCTAACATCCAGGTTCCTATGCAATATTGCTCTTAACAGCAATGAACCTTTCTTCTATCACCAGTCCCATCTACAACTGGGTGTTGTTTTTGCTTTGGCTCCATCCCTTCATTCTTTCCGGAGTTATTTCTCCACTGATCTCCAGTAGCATATTGGGCACCTACCGACCTGGGGAGTTCATCTTTCAGTGTCCTATATTTTTGCCTTTTCATACTGTTCATGGGGTTCTCAAGGCAAGAATACTGAAGTAGCTTGCCATTCCCTTCTCCAGTGGACCACATTCTGTCTGGGTTTCCAGGCCAGTGTTATTTTGAATTCACTCTCCTTTCTCAGACTATTCTTCCCAACAGCTCATAAGAAGAGAATGAATAACATATATAAAAGGAACTTTGCCTAGATACACTATAGTTACATTTTAATAAGAATAAATGGGCTTTCCCTGGTGGCTCACATGGTAGGGAATCCACCTGCAATGTGGGAGACCTGGGTTTGATTCCTGGGTTTGATCCCTAGGTTGGGAAGATCCCCGGGATAAGGAAATGGCAACCCACTCCAGTATTCTTGCCTGGAGAATTCCGTGGACAGAGGAGCCTGGCGGCTACAGTTCATGGGGTCGCAAAGAGTTGGACATGACTTAGCAACTAACTTTCACTTTCAGTAAGAATAAACACCTAGAGGAAACCTTCTAAGTGTATACACAAAAATATTAACAGTGATTATCATTTATATTACGATTATAATGTACTAGATTTTAGTATTTACAATTGTATATACTTATCATTTTTATTAAGGGAGTATTATTTCTGATTAAAAACAAATGTATTTAACTTCTAGAATGAAAAAAAGGATGTTACAAACAAAAATGAATTTCTGTTAGGTGAGAGCAAAAACTAAAATTTTCCTCAAATAAAACTACATATATTTCCTAATGGAAAATCTAAAATACTCACATAAACATTAAATATAGAAAAGCAATTTTCCCCACAAAACTAAAAAGAAGTTAAATTCCACACAGTCATCAATTCAAATGGGTAAGCTTTTCAGTGATCCACAACTTTAAGCTTACTTGCTTATCTATCTGTATCTATCTATCTATCTCACACAGCATGCAGGATCTTAGTTCCTCAACCAGGGGTAAAACCCATGCCCCCTTGCAGTAGAAGCACAGTCTTAACCACTGGACCAGACCATCAGGGAAGTCCCAAACTAACTTCTCCATAATCAGTAGCTTGGAAGTAACACAGACAACAAATATTAACTATACCATGTCAACAAGAATAATAAGAGCATCAATCTTAAATTCAGAAATTAGGTAACATTAAGTGTTACTGTAGCTGTGCCCTCTGTGTTTTAGAAGAAAAAGGTTTCAGCACAAAAAAAGGGGAAGTAAGGTTTATCCACAATGAATTAGCTCAAATTTGGGGAAGGAGCATGATTAATTTTAGATTTTTCTTTCTCCTAGGAGAAAAAGAGTTCCTGTTCTTCATCATGCCTCTATTTAACAGGATTATGATTTTGCATTCATAATACAGAAAACTCAAAAGTTAACTACTTAGTTCCTGGCCATACGTGCCAAGTCAGTGATGTCTGAAGCTGTGAGACTGGCTTAGTTTACTGATACTGATACTCTCTCTCCCTCTCTCTTTGTCCTTGATTCCACCCCAGAAGCAGTATGTTTTCAGAATACTCCTGGAAATATTATCCAGACATCATTACAGCTCACTCTTCATCACTAATACAAACAGAATGTTTATGTGAGGCAAAGTATTAACAAAACTTTGTTCTCATCTCACCTTATAAAAATAAAATGGTCGCAGATTAAGAACCTCAATAATCCAGGGAAAAGTACGAGGTGAGCTGTAGGCAAAGAGCACAATTTCCAAACAACAGGCCATCAAGGACTGATGAAATATATCCTGCTCTAAAAGAACCTTGGGGAAGAGAAAGACCACAGTTTAATAAATTTCTCAGCAATTTTAGCCTCTGTCATTATATAAAGAGGACTACAGAAACAAGAAAAAATAACTTACATAAGCTATAAATCATATTATAACTTCTCTAAGAGCATATTACATTATACTAGATTAATACAGATAAAACTCCAAGTTCTTAAACTGATAAAAAATTTTCTTATAAGATATAATCTTCTTCAGTGGTAGATGTTAAATGTAAATGAGGCATAAACAACAATCTACTTTGAAACTGGAGCAAATAATAAAATAATTAATATTCCCACAAAAAGACAAGCATAAGAATTATCTCCTTTATTTAAATGAGTTTTTTGTCAATTGTTTTCTCGATATGAAGGCAGTGTTTATTAATCAAACACTAAAATCAAAGGTATCATATATCACAGCTAAGACTTTTTAGAAGTTTAGAGAAAGAAACATTTTACTAAGAAGATAAAGTCCTGTTTTACCACTGAGTTTAAAATTGAACATAAGTTTTCAGTTTTATAAATAGTATTTTTGCCATCCTTCTTAAAAATACTACTCCAAATCAACAAAGAGAATAAGAAATAGAAAATACCTTGAATAAAACAAGGAGTTACCCATAACCATAAACTGTATATGTAAACTGAAGGTGGGTGAAAGAATGACAAATTACCCAGCAGAAAGCAGCATGGTCAAACATAAGGGCCTGACTAGAGACACTTCAATGAATTTGCTCCATACAACCTGAGAAAAACACAACAGCTGAAGACACAGGCAGAATGGAAAGTAGAGGTTATTAGGCAGGGGCTGACATGGATGGGTGATCTGCAACTTTATAGTATTAACAGATAGAACTCTTCAGGTTCCCATACAACATCCACTCTAAGGAATTAGATGATAGGCCTCTAGTCTAGAGAATTTTTCTCTACAAAAACTGAACTAGAGAGAATCAGAGCTCAGAACACCAGGTATAGAAGAGACCGTGGTTTCAGGTGAAAGCCTGCAGACTGAATGAGACCAACTTTCCCTCCTGTGCTCTGCTCCATAACACCAACAGCCAGGCAAGAGATTAGCAGATACTTCTCTAGACAAATCAAAATACCCCAGATAAGTCTTAAAGACATCAACAGTTGAGGGTCCCTATACTACATGATCACTCGAGGCTTCTAAAATTTTATTCTCACTCTTACGCATAGAGTTTTGACCCAAACTGTTTTATCAATATAAGCGTTTATTAACGTCTCATTTTTAGTGACTCATTCAAAAAGTAGACAGTTGAGGAAAGCCTCCAATTGAAAGACAAGGGTATAATCTAACATTTGAGGAATAATCTAACATTCAAGGTAAGACTCCCATATTGAGATTCCAGAAAGTAAAAACAGGTCACGTACTAATACAAAGAATTAGAATGCCATTGGACTTTTAATTAGCAATCCTGGAATCCAGAAGATAATGGAGCAATGCATTCAAAATCAGAAAAGAAAATGATTGTGAATCTAGAATCTTTTATACAGACAATTATTAATCAAGTATGAGTTTATTTTTTTTATTCAAAAGAGAGAAGAGTGGCTATATTAATTTCAGATAAAGTAGACTTCAGTACAAAGAAAATGATGAGAGACACAGCTGGCATTTTAACATGATAAAAGGGTTAATCCATCAAGTCAAAGAAATCCTAAATGTGTGTTAAACAAACAACAGAGCTGGAAAAAATATGTGAAGTAAAAACCAAAAGGAGAAATTGATGAATCTACAATTATAGTTGAAGATGTCAGTATCCTTCTTTCAACAATTGATAGAAAACCCTAGACAGAAATTCCCCAAGAATGTAGATGAACTCAAGTATGAGTATAAAATAAAACATTCATGCAGTTTTTAAAATATTTAAAGTAAGGTAAGGTTTCCACACTTAAGCTGATTAAATGTTTTTAACAGTGGATTGTGAAATCATGTATGTATAGTGTAATACCTAGTGTAACCACTAAAAAAAAATTTAATACAAAGGTATACAGTCTAAAAGAAGTTCAAAGTAATCCATGGGGAGGTAGGAAAAAGAAAAAAAACAGAAAACAAAAAATAAAATAGGCTTATGCCCTTAATATAGTAACAATTAAATGTAAGCTAGTATCTATTAAAAGAAAGAGACTGACATAGTATATAGAACAACGTGACTCAACTATACACTGCCTACAAGAAACTAATTTCAAAGGATGATACAGGTAGAGTGAAAGTAAAAGAGTAGAAAAAGATACATAGGCATACCATGTTCTACACCACAATGCAATAAAGCAAACACCACAGTAACGTGAGTCACACAAATTATTTGGTTTCCCAATACATATAAAAGTTATGTTTACACTATTCTGTAGTCTATTAAGTGTACAATAGCATCATGTCTAAAAAAATTTTTTTAAATACTTATTACTAAAAAGTGATCTCATCTGAGGCTTCAATGAACTGTAATCTTTTTGCAATAAAACATCAAAGATCACTAATCACAGATCACTATAACAAATACAATAATAATGAAAAAGTTTGCAGTACTGCAAGAATTAGCAAAATGTGACACAAAGGAATGAAGTGAGAAAATGCTGTTAGAAAAACAGCACCAACAAGCTTGACACAGTGTTGTCGCAAACTTTTCTTAAAAACTCACTATCTGCGAAGCACAAAAGAGTGAAGCACAATAAAACTACATATGCTTGTATCATACAGACATACCCACAAGAGAGCAGGGGTGGCTATATAGAAACATCAGCCAGATGCCTTCAGAACAAAGACAATTACCAGACTCAGAGAAGGACATTCTGTCATAATAAAACGCTTAATTCATCAAGAAGACAGTAACCTCAGTATCTATGTATCAAACAGCAGAGCTTCAAAATATATGAATTAAAAAAAATCTAACAGAACTGAAAGGAGAAATAGATAAATTTAGTTTCATTTGGAAACTTCAATACCCTTATCTCCTCTCACTAACTGATAGAACTAGGCCAAGAATTAGCAAGGATACAGAAGAATTCAACAATACCATTAACCAAAAAGACAGAACTGACATTTACAGAACACTTCACCCAAATACAGCACACATTCTTTTTAAGAGCCCAGATAATTCACCAAAGTAAACCATTCCTGGGTCATAAAATAAACCTCAACAAATATAAACAAAATGAACTCATAGAGTATTATAAAAGTATAGATTACGGAAAACAAATTAGTGGCTAAAGAGGGCAAGTAGCACTTAAAAAGGGGTAACATGAAGGAGATCTTTGTGATGACAGAACAATTTTGTATCTTGATTTTGGTGGTGGTTACCTCATCTACACATGTGATACAATGGTAAAGGGAGTGACATACATGGTTCCAATGTCAATTTCCTTGTTTTGATATCATACTATATAAAATGTAACCATTGGGGACAAAGGAATACATGAGATCCTTTGTTCTATTTTTGCAACTTTCTGTGAATCTATAATTATTTCAAAATAAAAAACTGAAAATTTACTTCTTTCTTAGGAGGTTATGGGAGCCTATGCTCCATCAAATATTAGCAAATCATGAAAAACAAAAACATGGAATCCAGTAAAGATGGGGAACCAACACAGAAGAAAGCTTCCAGGGTGCAAACACAAAGAAATTTTATTTTAACAGTTAAAGCAGTAACCCCAAACATCAACTTGTTTTTATTGGAAATTAAGGTCAGTCAGATGGCTCCAAAAGTGACAAGAGAGTGGAGGAGGAGGAAACAAAGATCATATGCTAGGATTGACTTTTTAGAAAAATTTCTTTACTGAGCTATTGGAGAGAGCAATCCAACTTAATCAAATGTCCAAAGAAAACAGAGCAATTAAAAAAAAAGCCACTAACATTTTATTCCTTAAAAATCCCTGAGAGTTATGGCCACATATTTAAGTTGTCAGTTGGCTTAATAGTTGCAGGGGGTGGGGGGGCTTCAACATTAGCTAACTAGGAATGAAGGACAAACAACGGACCTGAAGGGGAAAGATGATGGTGTACCAAAACCAAATTTTACATGTTCCATGTTTCTGCCAAGAGGTGGCTAGTACTGGGTGTGCCAAAGACAATGAAGGCCAATTAATATGTCATTATGGCTAAGTGTGCCATTAACTGTTGAACATGAACCACTTACAATGAACTATAGAACCTCCCAACACACTGCTTTCAGGCTTAGGATTTACGGAACTTGCCAGCGGCTGGTAGAGTGAATTTACTTACTGACATGTCCATTCCATGAAGTCTTCGTGTTTCCTGCACCATTACAGTCTCTAATATTTTATAATACAAAATTTCTGCAAGCTTTAGTCTGTTTACAGCAAAGTCTATGAGGGGAAATAAAAAGAAAACATGCTAAAATGAAATGTAGCTGTTAATAACTAGAGAACAAAATTTACATAAACTTAAATCTGATATATTAAGAACTGCAGGGAAGGAAAAACTTGGATTTCTATTTTTCTTGGGACAGTCTACTTTCAACATTGTATTGATTTCAGTTTTGTCTCCTTACCTATGTGAGATCCTGGCTGTTCATCTGTTGATTGAGTATAGTGTTGGCAGAAAGTCTCTCCTATTCCTTTCACTATTTTCATAATATTTTTCATAGGATTACGCATACAAGACCTATAAAACACAAAAGGAACCTAATGACCAGGAAAAAAAAAAGACTACCAACATGTTTTCTTTCAAGAATTAGTCTAGTTTTTAGTGACCAAAGTCCTATTTTAAATTGTAAACCTGGATATATAAACATAGGCTATTTCAAACTAGTCTACAGCCTTTAAATATAATCATTTGGCATACTGTATTAGAATTTCAACATTAGTGGAGTCTATGTCCTCTATATTATGCTTCTATTTATATGAAATTCTAGAAAGGCAAAACTATAAGGACAGAAAACATATCAGTGGTTTCCAGGGGCTGGGGATGGTGTAGGGATTGAATATAAAGGGGCATAAATTTGGGGGGACTGTTCTATGTCTTAATCATCATGGTGATGATACAACTGTATGCATTTGTCAAATCTCATACAACTGTACAGTAAAAAGGATGACTCTCATATATATATATATTTTACTTCAAGTGAAGTGAAGTGAAAGTCGCTCAGTCATATCCAACTCTTAGAGACCCCACGGACTATACAGTTCATAGAATTCTCCAGGCCAGAATACTGGAGTGGGTAGCCTTTCCCTTCTCCAGGGGATCTTCCCAACCCAGGGATCAAACCCAGGTTTCCTGCACTGCAGGGAGATTCTTTACCAGCTGAGCCACAAGGGAAGCCCAACAATACCAGGGTGGGTAGCCTATCCCTTCTCTAGCAGATCTTCCCAACCCAGGAATCGAACTGGGGTCTCCTGAATTGCAGGTGGATTCTTTACCAACCGAGCTATACTTCAATAAACCTGATTAAAAAAAACTAGATGATGGGCAGTGTTTATGTATATACTGTGGTGTAAAAATAAACTGCATGTAATTCTTACCAAAATCAAAAGAATAACAATTAAAAAAAAAAAAGTAGCATCAAAAAGGAAGATATTTGGCCAGAAACAATTAACCCTGCTACTATTATATTATTAACTCTGTCACCTTCCTATCATTCAACCACAGAATACAGGTCTTAATTCAGAAATGACAAATCCAAGTCTATGAGAAAGAAAGTGACTTGCCCAAAGCCAATAAGAAGTACAGGGTTCAGAATTCCCAATCCCATATTCAAATGGACCAGTACATCATGTGTAGAAAGGCAGGCAGCATATATGGCAAAAACACTTTGTTCTTACTGAGTTCTTTCAATGCAAAGCTGTACTTCTTGAGTTACATTTTCTTCAAACTAGGCTGTCTTTTTTATTTCATTATGTGGTAAAACTAATAATAAACTCACCCTCTTAATTTTTAACTGTACATTTTGTTAGCTATCTACACATTGTGTACAGTAGATCTCTAGAATTCTTGTAGGTAATGCTGCAATGAACTTGGGTGTGAAAATATCTCTTTGAGATCTTGTTTTCAACTCTTTGGAGAATAGTGGGACTGCCAGTCATAAAAATTCTACTTTTAATTATTTGTGAAATCTCCATATTATTTTCCATACCAGCTACACCATTTACAATCCCACCAACAGAACGCCAGTTCTAATACTCTTCAACACCTGTTATTTTCTGTTTTTTTGATAGTGGTCTTTCTAATGGGTATGAGGTGATATCTCATACTGTGGTTTTCATTTGCATTTATCTGATGACTAATGACACTGAGAATTTCTTCATATGCTTTTTGGCCATTTGTATGTCTTCTTTGGAGAAATGTCAAGTCTTTTGCCCTCTTTTAAAATGAAGTTTTTTGCTTTTTTTTTTTTTTTTTTTGAGTTGTAGGAGTTCTTTATATACTCTGGCTATTAACTGCTTATCTGATATACAGTTTGCAATTATTTTCTCCTATTCTAGTATAGGGCTTCCCCAGTGGCTCAGATGGTAAAGAATCTGCCCTCAAAGTGGGACACCTGGGTTTGATCTCTGGGTCAGATTCCCTAGAGAAGAAAATGGTAACCCACTCCGGTATTCTTGCCTGGAGAACTTCAGAGACAGAGGAGCATGGGGGGCTAAAGCCCGTAGGATTGTAAAGAGTCAGACATGGCTAAGCGACTAACACTTTCATTTTTTTAATTGAGTAAGGTTTCCCAGGTGGCTCAGTGGTAAAGAATCTGCCTATCAATGTTGGAGCCACAGGAGACACGGGTTGGATCCCTGAGTTGGAAAGATCTCCTGGAAAAAGAAATGGCAACCCACTCCATTATTCTTGCCAGGATGAACCCATAGACATAGGAGCATAGCAGGCTATAGTCCTTGGTGTCACAAAGAGTCAGACATGATTCAGCATGCAGAAGCAAGCAAGCATTCCAGTATGCTGCTTTTCATCCTATTATTTCCAATCCTGTCCAGAAATATTTAAGTATGATGTAGTCCCATTTGTCTATTTTTGCTTGTTACCTATACTTTTGATGTCATATCCAAGAAATAACTGCCTATTTCAATGTTGCAAAGCTTTTCACCAATTTTTTCTTCTAGCTGGATAGTTTCAGGTATCATGTTCAGATTTTTAATTCATTGTGAGTTAACTTCTGTATAAAGCATAAGACAAAATCCCATCTTCATTTTTTTGCACGGAGATATCTCAAAGAGACCCAAGTGTACTGCAGCATTACTCACAACAGCCAAGATGTGGAAACAACCTACAGGTCCACTGATGAATGAACAGATAAACAGTGCTGTGTGTAAGGGAAGCCCATATATACACACACACACATATATATACAAACAAAATATTCCATTATTTATGCAAATAATATATAATAGGTAATATTCCATTATTTCCCTTTATATATCATTGTTTTTATATATTATACAATTATATATTATATAATTATGCAATATATTACATTAAAATAATAAATTATATTATATATAGTAAATATTATATATTTACCTTATATATATTAATATCTGATATGGGCATATATATTAGTACATTATATATTACCTATATTAATATATACTATATTTAATTATATTATATAATTATAAATATCATGTAATTTATAATATAGATATATAATATATATTTAAATGATAGAATATTTTAAATCATATTTCATCTGTAACATATATTATATAATCTTTATATTATATATTATATGGAATATTATAATTATAAGTTATAATATACATATATTTAAATCATAATTTAAATGACTTAAATGCCACAAAAAAAGAAAACTACAGGCCAATATCACTGATGAACTTAGATGCAAAAATCCTCAACAAAATTCTAGCAAATAGAATCCAACAACACATCAAAAAGATCATACATCATGATCAAGTAGGCTTTATCCCAGGGATGCAAGGTTTCTTCAATATTCGTAAATCAATCAATGTAATACACCACATTAACAAATTGAAAAATAAAAATCACGATTATCTCAATAGATGCAGAGAAAGCCTTTGACAAAATTCCACATCCATTTATGATAAAAACCCTCCAAAAAGTAGGAATAGAAGGAACATACCTCAACATAATAAAAGCTATATATGACAAACCCACAGCAAACATTATCCTCAATGGTGAAAAGCTGGAAGCATTCCCCCTGAAATCAGGAACAAGACAAGGGTGCCCACTCTCACCACTACTTTTCAACATAGTCTTGGAAGTCTTGGCCACAGCAATCAGAGCAGATAAAGAAATCAAAGGAATCCAGATTGGAAAAGAAGAAGTAAAACTCTCTCTGTTTGCAGATGACATGATCCTCTATATTGAAAACCCTAAAGACTCTACGAGAAAATTACTAGAGCTAATCAGTGAATATAGCAAAGTTTCAGGATACAAAATCAACACACAGAAATCCCTGGCATTCCTATACACTAACAGTGAGAAATCAGAAAGAGAAATTAAGGAAATAATTCCATTCACCATCGAAACAAAAAGAATAAAATACTTAGGAGTATTTCTACCTAAAGAATCAAAAGACTTGTATATAGAAAACTATAAAACACTGATGAAAGAAATCAAGGAGGACACAAACAGATGGAGAAATGTGCCGTGTTCGTGGATTGGAAGAATCAATATAGTGAAAATGAGTATACTACCCAAAGCAATCTATAGATTCAATGCAATTCCTATCAAGCTACCAGAGGTCTTTTTCAAAGAATTAGAACAAATAATTTCTCAATTTGTATGGAAATACAAAAAACCTCATATAGCCAAAGCAATCTTGAGAAAGAAGAATGGAACGGGCGGAATCAACCTACCTGACTTTAGGCTATACTACAAATCCACAGTCATTAAGACAGTATGGTACTGGCACAAAGACAGAAACATAGATCAATGGAACAGAATAGAAAGCCCAGAGATAAATCCACGCATCTATGGACACCTTATCTTTGACAAAGGAGGCAAGAATATACAATGGAGAAAAGACAACCTCTTTAACAAGTGGTGCTGGGAAAACTGGACAGCCACGTGTAAAAGAATGAAACTAGATCACTTTCTAACACCATACACAAAGATAAACTCAAAATGGATCAAAGATCTAAATATATATTTTAATATAATTTATATATATTTAAACATATATTATATTTATATGTATTATATATAATTAATATATATTTAATTTAAATATAATTTACAAATTATACATATATTATATGTAATATATATCAAATAATTTATAATTTATAAATTGTACATTTTATGTGCATTATATAAAATTATATTACAAATTATACTATATTATATATGTACATATTATATATATTTAAATTATATATGTATATATTATATACATAAATATATTAATACATATCATAAATATTACATATTACTTTATATATATTATTTACATATATATATAGAGAGAGAAATAATGGAATATTATCCAGCCTTAAAATCCTGTTATATACTACAACATGGATGAACCTTGAAGATGTTATACTAAGTGAATCCAGCCAACACAAATGCTACATGATTCCACCTATAATAGGTATCTAAAGTAACTTCTGTATATGATGAGTCTTTTTTCATTCTTCGGCATGTGGATATCCGATTTTTCCTATAGTGTGGTCTTGGCATCCTTGTCAAAGATCACTTAATGATATACATGCAGCTGCATTTTGGGATGCCAGTCTATTCCATGTCTAGTCTACATGTCTGTCTTTATAACAATACCATACTGATTTCATTATTATAGCTTTATAATGTGTTTTTGAAATTAAGATGTGTGAGTCCTCCAGCTTTTTTCTCAAGATTATTTTGGCTATTAGAAGTCCTTCAAAACTCCTTATGAATGCTGGATTTTTTTTTCTATTTCTATAAGAAATGTCATTGGGTTTTGATAGGGATTGTATTGATTCTGTCAGAGAATGCAATGGCAACCCACTCCAGTACTCTTGCCTGGAAAACCCCATGGACAGAGGAGCCTGGTAGGCTGCAGTCCACAGGGTCGAAAAGAGTCAGAAACGAATGAGTGACTTCACTTTCACTTTTCACTTTCATGCATTGGAGAAGGAAATGGCAACCCATTCCAGTGTTCTTGCCTGGAGAATCCCAGGGACGGCAGAGCCTGGTGGGCTGCAGTCTATAAGGTCACACAGAGTCAGACATGACTGAAGTGACTTAGCAGTACTGATTCTGTAGATTGCTTTGGGTAATGTGGATATTTTAACAATATTAAATCTTATAATCCACAGACATGGAATGTCTTTCCATTTATTTATTTTCAGGCTGTCTTTTGCATTCCACATTTTCTTCCTTCCTCCGTGCTTTAAAATGTTTGCACTGTGACTTCCCTGGTGGCCCAGTATTTAGAATCTGTCTTGCGGTGTTTGATCCCTAATCAGAGAACTAAGATCCCATATGCCACGGAGCAACTAAGCCCACACACCACAACTAGAGAGTCCATGTACTGCAATGCCTTAACAAAGATCCTACATGCTGCAACTAAGTCCCAATACAGCCAAATAAATAAATAAATACGTATATTGATTTTTAAAAGTTTGCATAGCTGCTTTGCCATTTCTTTTCAACTTGTTCATGCTAAATGGACAGCTCAGTTCAGATCTATTTATTCAAATACTAAGAGGGTAGATCAGATGCTATGAGTCTTCCTACTTTCCCTGCCATCTGTTTATCTTCTGAGCTGTGGTTGAAGCTGGGGATGAATGTTCTGCTCACTTTTCTGTAGACTGAGGTTTGGGGACTGGAAGTACAACACAGATGGTGCTAGGTTCAGCTTTTGTTAGAGGACCAGGGCTTTGCTTTCTCTTCTGAGACTTGGTTAAATATCCCCATTCCAGGGTTCACTATACCTAGGTCATGGATACGTTCCAGTTTTATGAGGATCTCACCACAAATCAGGTAGGACCTCAGAAAATGGAAAGCCCTAAGGATTTTTCTTATTTCTGCTGCTATCTTGGTGGTACAGAGGGACTTTCACTTGCGGAGGTTTCTATTAATAGAGGACATTTTGCCCATCTGCCTACTCACTCCATTTGTTTCCCTCCATATCTAGAGTATTAATGAGCATTTTCAAGATCCTGTTAACAAACCCTTTTCCCTCACTAATGCTTCTTGGGGATGGGGCATACTAGGAGCATCCATTTCCTTTCTTGACCATCACTTTGGGAAATTATAACATGAAATCATATCCTTCTCTTCATTTGGTTGCTGCTAATAGTTTGCTGATTTTTGTTATTCTGTTATTTCAGTAAGTATTAGGAAATAAGTTTCTCTGGTCTGGCCTCGTTTTATCATCTTTACCAAGAAATACGTCTCTTTTTTTCCAACAACTGCATAAAATTCCATTTCATGGCTGTACCATCAATATGTAACCAGTCTTTATTTGATGGACATTTAGACTGAATCCATTTAAAAAAGAAAACAAAAACAGTAATGCATAAATTAGGGGTGTTACCAGAGTGTAATGTTTGAGCTACACGGCCATTAAGATGCATTTAATCTTCAAAGTCTATAATAATATGAAATAAAATTTATATATAATTTTTAATAGTACTTCTACGTGATTTTAGGTCAATATACTTTGTGATTGAAATGGTATAGTAAAACTTGCCAGATGTATACCCATTATCTCCAGAATTCACAAGTACTGAAAACAGAATGAAATATAGAACCTAATTTAAAATTAGATTGGAAAACTTGGAAAAAAATAGTATTGTACTCACTTAAAAATATTTATAAGTTGTTCACTTGGTGCATTTTTCAATCCAGCCACAATACTCTGTAACCGGCTCACACTTTGAGTGGCTGAAGCAACAGGAGTAATGACTGCTTCTTTGTCTCTTAAATATCGTCGTCCTGTCAGTGGGGTAGAAGGCGCAAATGATGTTTTCTGACAGAAAAGAAAAATATGTGACATTAAAAATTACTAATTACATGTTTAATTTAGTATAGATACCATCTTCTCTATTCATGTTTAGTAGGTTACTTTTTCCCCCTTTCTGGTTACCTATCCCATTTTCAGCAATATTATGCTAATAACATCCTATCTCTGAATAACACTTTTTCACAGTGCTTTCTATCTACAATCTCATTTTATCTTTATAACATTCATTTGAAATATAACACACACATTTTCAATTTACATGCAAGGAAACAGCTGACAAAGGTAATGGAAGTGCTAGGACTAAAATTGAGGTTTCTATGAATTTTCTAGCAGACCTTATACTCCAACCCACCTAACACACAGAGAATTAAGCCTTGGCTATTAACAATCAAATCCAGAGTAATATGGCTGATGTTTGAGAAAAGTACATGGTTTCTCATGGTAGGAAAGCAAATTTTAAAGCAAGAAAACAGCAGCTAAAGTGATACAAAGAAAGAAAAACAGGAAAAAAGTATGTCTTCACATCCAAAGACACATAGTCTACTGAAAATCCAGGCATTCTGGGAAAATATCCAAATATGAAAAATAGCAAGAAATGAGGTTAAAATACTATATGCTATAGTTTTGAAAATTATTCTTTAAAGTTTTCATGGAAAATATGAATTAGTAAAAGAAACTCAAGATTTAACTTGAAAGGTGCTTCTGCTGTTGGGCTTCCCTTATGGCTCAGCTGTAAAGAATCCACCTGCAATGCAGGAGACCTGGGTGCGACCTCTGGGTTGGAAGATCCCCTGGAGAAGGGAAAGGCTACCCGCTCCAGTATTTTGGCCTAGAAAATTCTGTGGACTGTATAGTTCATGGGTTTGCAAAGAGTCAGACACGACTGAGCATCTTTCACTTTCTTCACTTTTCTGCTGTTAGTAGAAATACACACACACAGAAAAAGATCATTCAAGACTGGGGCTGGGATAGGTTATATTACTTTTTCAAAGTGATGTTGAAGGTTACACTCCACATTAGCCTGTGCTGTCAGTTTCCCTAATGGGCCGTCAGCAGTGAACTTCCGTGGGGTTCCAATTTCCTCTTCTGCATCTGCTCCCAAGAAGATCCTCTCATCAAAGTCACCAACAGTTAAAACATATTCTTCATACTCCTTGTTCACTGCTTTGCTGAAAAGAGAATTCTTTTAAGCTCCTAGGATACAACTAAGTTACACAATGGATTTATCTTGAAGATAGATTTTGACTTCATAGCATGGAAAAGCTTATGACTTTCTAGTTTTTATTAACTCTGCCCATCTAACAATATCTGAGGTTCCTATCTGATCATGGACATTCTTCACATTCACATATATGGCAATAAACTACTTTGCAAGGTGACTGAAAAAAATCTGTACTTAACTGAAAACTAGTTGAACCTAATTAAGGCCTGATCATTGAGGAAACAATTGTGTGTGGCCTTGAAATATAAGCACATTCTGAATTTGCCAATATTTGATTAGTGAAAGAATGTAAACTCAAATACAGAAGTCATTGGGTCTGTTTATGAGTTTCTCAGGAGAGCAGATATTTTAAGTGCTAATGGTTTCTAAAAATAAATTTAAGACTACAGGCTTAGTGATAATACTCACTGAATGCCACCAATGCAGAAGAAACTTGAATTTGAATTTGGAGCTGTTCACTTAATACAACATATAACTAAACCAACTGCAACAAATCATTATTGACAGTTTATGATATGCTTGATACTTTTAGTGCTAGATAATTACCTATTATCAGCAAAACTGGAAAGGTCCAGAAGGCATTCGCCCTTTAAAATCTGGGAAGAAAAAGTCATTGTGACATTATGTAAGAAAGCATATTAACGTACACACAAGAACATAATATTTATCTAAATTAACACATACAAACACAAAACAGAATTATTAAGTTTTTTTTCAGACCAGTAACTCCTATTTAGTATACAAATAAAATATTAAAAAACACTGAATGTCAAGATTTAAAAATACTTTGAAGTTAGTCTATTTACAGCAGTGGTTTCCAAATTTTAGTGACGTAACAATCATGTAGGGGAACTTTCTAAAAAGGCAGACTTGACGGACCTCAAAGCCTGAACTAAGGCAGCAGTTTTAACATATTCCCCAAGTGATTCTGATGAAAGCTGTCCAATTTTAAAGACTGTCTATAAAAAATGGAAACTGGGACTTCCCCGATGGTCCAGTGGCTAAGACTCTGAGCTCCCAATGCAGGAGGCCTGGGTTCGATCCCTGGTCAGGGAATTAGATCCCACATGTCGCATCTAAGACCTGATGCAGCCAAATAAATTAAAAAAAAAAAAATGGAAACTAACAGTTAGTGAATGATGGTATGTGTCAGACAAGCAAAAGATCTGAAAGGAATATAGCTCCTGTTACTAGCGAGAAGAAGGAAATGGCAACCCATTCCAGTATTCTTGCCTGGAGAATCCCCATGGACAGAGGAGCCTGGCAGGCTACATGGGGTCACAAAGAGTCGGATATGACTGAGTGACTAACAACAACTGGTGAGAAAGGAAAATTACACTACTATTGTCTCTGTATCCACACTATACGTAGATTATCAAACATCAGGGATTGTAAACTCAAATGCTTTCAGGGGACAGGGTTTAATATTCATAAATGAAGAGGGCAAAAAGCATACTTCCTTGTCCTAAGAGGTAGCCATTATTTAGCTTGACAATCGTTACCTATGTGGTTACCAATATTGCCAATTCTGATTTTTTAAAAATTTTCACATAAAAGGTCTTCATGTGTAAGCTAAAAATTGAACAAAATAAAAATGTAAAACACCCTAAACAGGCCAAGTAAACTGTGGCCCATGGGCAAGAGAACCACTGTTCAAACCAGGATACTTCTGGAGTGAAAAAAAGGAGACATTCTAGTAATTATGCCAAACCAACAGCCAAAACCCAGATAACCCAGGCAAACCAAGATGTATGGTCACCATACCCAGGAGCCACTAGTGCACTGCTTCTACAGAGCGCAATAGACAAAATCCTTCAGTTCCTTTAAAGTTTACTTTGCTGGAGATTAAAGTTTTACAAAGAGACATTTTGAGTATACACACACACAGAAATATATACATTGTGTATATACACATAAATATTTATTTATTGAAAGACTAGACACAAAAGTATACGTAAGAGAAGAACCCAGTTAGTGATGACCTAATCCATATTCCTTTCTTTTTTTAAAAAAAAAAAACCAAAGGGAAAATTCAAGTTCTACTTGGATTAAATGGTTCAATGTTGGGGAAATAAACTGAGGCCCAAAAGAAAAAGTCAATTCATGAATATAGAAACAGAAAGTTACTGAGAAAAAAATCTACAATGCATGTAGGTAGCCCATAAGTAACAAAACTGTAAGAGACTCTCTGCTCTACTCATATGGAATTAAAGCTACAGCTGTTATATATCATCCTACTTTTAGTAAACAGCAAACTGTGTAAACAGTATTCAAATTGTGGCAATAAACTAGCTTACCCTGACCTCCTGTTTTTCCTTAGGCTTACTCTAATGTTTGTCCTTCTTTAATTCTCTATCAGAACCTCCTACAGATGCCCCTGGCTGTGCCTTTAGTTAACAGGACATATGGTTGGTCACATTCTTCTACAGCTCAGTTTTGCACATCACAGAAAATCACAGGCCAGGACTGCATCACAGCAGAGACTGAAACCTGGGAACTTGAGCCTGAGTACTATAATGTTAAGAACTTGCTTCAAATACTGATTTTCTCCTGGAGGCTCCTACTGCTGACCCACAGGAGCTGAATCATTTAAATATAAGTACAGTACCTTCCTATCAAAGAGTTTTGAAATATATGGCTTAAAGTAATGCTCCTTTATTCCTTTGGCTTCTACCAGAAGTCCGTCATGCAATTCACACAGTACAGGAATGATGCAGGGAGGTTCTTCAGAAGCCCGAAAGTCGGCAGTTTGGAAATTAGATGGTAAACCTAGTTTGACAGGGTATAAGAAACAATAGATGGAAAAAAGAGTATGATCGACTTTTAAAACTCTTTTTCTAAAAACTGATTATCAGTTTTCAAAAATAAATAAGATCTCACCTTTAAATGATGGATTTAGCAACTCTTGTCTATTTGGGCACATAATGGCATTGGCAAAAATCAGATCCAAGCAGCACAGAAGTAAATGATAAGAGTTTACTAAATCATCTCCAATCATACGAAAATTACCTTTACAAGAAAAAAAGAGACATAAAACCCAGGAACCTTCCGTGTCAAATAGCACCGAGTTCCCACAACAGAAATATAAAACAACTGAAAGTGTCACCTTACCCTTAGTATAAACAAACAGTGTCCAGCAGAAATTAAACAGCTCTTTAACACTGCAAGGAATCCTCCTAAAAGGGGGGGAGGAAACGTACCTTTTATCTAACTTATTAAATATCATTCTACATTTGTCACTGATATTAAAACAGCAAATACAGCAAGTAGTAAAGTCAAATTACATATAAAATCCCATTCACAAAAGACAGACAATCATGGTTTATTAAATGGTGTTAAAAAGTTGACTTTTAAAATGCAAATGCCCTTAATAAGCTTGTATCATAATTTCTATGTCAATTATATGAGGATAAAGTGTCTCACCTCTGCTTTCTGCTTCGTGGTAACTTTGGTGGCTCGTCATATGGATTTTGAAATATATCTAAAAAAATTGGCTCAAATTTTTTGAAAATTACAGTAGACACCTCAAAATTTCTTTCTAGCCTTTCTATACGTTCACGAAACTCTTGTGGAAGGTTTGACATGTCCATCCATTTCTTCATTTTACTAAAAAACTGTATTAAACTAAACAAACAGAAAAAAGCAAATTTAAAATGAATCCATGTAATGGTAGGAAAAGGAGACACTCTACTTATACCTAAGAATCTTTATTAAAATCCCTGAATTTATTTTTTAAATAGAGACAAAAAAAACCCACTTCAAGTGCTATGAAATTACTTTGGTTCCCAGAATCACTGTGAGAATGTAAACTCTGAATTAACAGTCAATACATAAAATACCTTTGACTGTGCAGGTAGTACCTGTCTACTTCTTTTATTCCCAGGAGCACCTACAAAATACTCTGCATATAAATTACAAAGTAAATGGTAGTCAACAGACTGATGAGCTCACAAAACTAGTCTGAGGAAAGACAGACTGTCTGAATATTAGATTCTGGATGTTGATCACAAAGCACTAGACTGTTATAGGGCAGGAATAAAATTCAAGTGTTTGCGTTACAACATGTGGTTCTACCATCAAATATCAATATATACCTAAGAAGGTAGTACATACCCAGAAAAATCACTTAATGGACTATGGCTCTACATTTCTGGTTTATCCAATTACAAGTGCATTTTTTTATGTTCCCATGTTTATATGGTCTTGGACTGAAATTTTGTAGTGTTAAAGTTCATTTAAGTGTCTAGTGATATTATAGAATAATGCATGCAATGTTTTTTAAAAAGGAGGTGGAAGAAATCATCAGCTAGTTGTCTGTAGAAGTTCAAACTCCAGACATGCTGACTGAAATCTAAGAATTTGAGTCTTTTTTTGAAAGATTGTTATCAAGAGCAGCAAAAAAAGAAAAAAGAAAACAAGCTAGATAACTAAAATATTTTTGGCTGACAAAATTATAATCTCTTATAGAGGATTCTGTTGGAGACAGGGATGCTCAGCATGTGAAATTCTATCCTTTCCTTTGCCTGAGGATTTCCTACTAGAAAGGTCAGCTGCATGGGAACTTAAGAGTGAAGGCATAAAACCTGAGGTCCTTAATCAGATATATCTGTTTCGTTTTTGAATCTGGAGGTGATAGCACAGAAATGAGGAAGCAGTAATTCTTACAGAGCTCAATAGCAGCTCCTAGGGACAAAAACACTGCCAACATCCAGGGACAGCATTGCTGGCCATGCAAGCTGTGTACCTATTTGATAGGTTCTGTGAACCTATTTGATAGGTTCTGTGATATGCTTTTTGGTTGTGTAGCCAGCCTCTCTTTCTCCTGGTCATATTCTAAGCCTAATTTCTCAAGTTATCCTAAAGACTTTGTCAGCTTTCCAATATTCTTTCAGTACATTTTTTTTCTCCTTAAGAGACAAAGTTGGTAGCTGGTATCTGTTTTTTTTTTAATAAATAAGAGCTGTGACTAATATGCTCTCATATAAATCCAATGTACATATTGCTGTCTTAACCTCGAACAAGTTATATCAGAGTGTTTGAAAACAAACAAAAGAGCCTTATAGGACTGATATCACTTAAACTATGAATGTGATTTTTTTCAACTAAATTAAAACACAAAGTAAACGTCACAGCTTTCAAAAGCGTTTTTGTTTCATTGAAAATCTATTACAAAGAATACAGTACTCTAAAAAGCATATGAAAGACGCTCAACATCATTAGCCACTCAGTTCAGTTCAGTGGCTCAGTCGTGTTGGACTCTTTGTGACCCCATGAATCGCAGAACTCCAGGCCTCCCTGTCTATCACCAACTTCCAGAGTTTACCCAAACTCATGTCTATCAAGTTGGTGATGCCATCCAGCCACCTCATCCTCTGTCACACCTTCTTCTCCTACCCCCAATCCTTCCCAGTATTAGGGTCTTTTCCAATGAGTCAGCTCTTCGCATCAGGTGACCAAAGTATTGGAGTTTCAGCTTCAACATTAGTCCTTCCAATGAACACCCAGGACTGATCTCCTTTAGGATGGACTGGTTGGATCTTCTTGCAGTCCAAGGGACTCTCAACAGTCTTCTCCAATACCACAGTGCAAAAGCATCAATTCTTCGGCGCTCAGCTTTCTTTATAGTCCAACTCTCACATCCACACATGACCACGGGAAAAACCATAGCCTTGACTGATGGACCTTTGTTGGCAAAGTAATGTCTCTGCTTTTAAATATGTTGTCTATGTTGGTCATAACTTTCCTTCCAAGGAGTAAGCGTCTTTTAATTTCATGGCTGCAATCACCATCTGCAGTGATTTTGGAGCCCAAAAAAACAAAGTCTGACACTGTCTCCACTGTTTCCCCATCTATTCCCCATAAGTGATGGGACCAGATGCCATGATCTTAGTTTTCTGAATGTTGAGCTTTAAGCTAACTTTTTCTCTCTGCTCTTTCACTTTCATCAAGAGGTTTTTTTGTTCCTCTTCACTTTCTGCCATAAGGGTGGTATCGTCTGCATATCTGAGGTTATTGATATTTCTGCCAGCAATCTTGATTCCAGCTTGTGCTTCTTCCAGCCCAGCATTTCTCATGATGTACTCTGCACAGAAGTTAAATAAGTAGGGTGACAGTATACAGTCTTGACATACTCCTTTTCCTATTTGGAAACAGTCTGTTGTTCCATGTCCAATTCTAACGGTTGCTTCCTGACCTGCATACAGATTTCTCAAGGGACATGTCAGGTGGTCTGGTATTCCCATCTCTTTCAGAATTTTCCACAGTTTATAGTGATCCACACAGTCAAAGGCTTTGGCATAGTCAGTAAAGCAGAAATAGATATTTTTCTGGAACTCTTGCTTTTTCGATGATCCAGCGGATGTGGGCAATTTGATCTCTGGTTCCTCTGCCTTTTCTAAAACCAGCCTGAACATCTGGAAGTTCACGGTTCACATATTGTTGAAGCCTGGCTAATTGCATTAGCCATTAGGGAAATACAAATCAAAACCATGATGAGATAGCACTTCATGGGTACTTGACTATTAGAAAAACAAGACAGATAGGAACTTCCTTGGTGGTCCGGTGGTTAAGAATCTTCTGCCAATGCAGGGGACACAGGTTTGATCCCTAATCTGGAAAGATCCCACATACTGCAGGGAAACTAAGCCCATGCACCACAATTACTGAGCCTATGGTCTAGAGCCTGGGAGCCACAACTAATGCGCTCATGCACCCTAGGGCCCGTGCTCCACAACAAAAGCCACTACAATGAGAAGCCTGCATACCACAGTTAGAGAGTAGCCCCAATCATCTCAACTAGAGAAAGCTTGTGTAGCAACAAAGACCCAGAAGAAACATAAATAAATAAACAAATAAGTAAATCTTAAAAAAAAAAGCCAGATAATAAGTGTTGACAAGATGTGGAAAATTGGAGTCTTCATAGACTGACTAGTCACTTTGAAAAACAGCTTGATAGCTCCTCAAAAGGTTAACTAGAGTTACCAAATGACACAACATTTCTTATATATACATCTAAGAGAAATGAGAAATACGTCCACACAAAAAAGCTGTACACATTCATAGCAACATTATTCATAAGAGTCCAAAGGGGAAACAACTCATATGACCATCAACCAAAAAATTAATAAAATGTTTATATCCATGCAATGGAAAATTATTCAGTCATAGAAAGGAATGAAATGCTGATACATGCTACAACATGGATGAACCTTAAAAACATTATGCTAAGTTAAAGAAGCCAATCACAAAGAAATATCATATACTGTATGATTCTATTTATAGAATATGTCCACAATAGGCAAAAAGACAAAGTGGATTAGTGGTTGCCAGAGGAAGGGGATTTGGTGGGGGTATAACATGTGAATGCTAATGAGTATGAAGTTTCTTTTTGGGGCAACGAAAATGTTCTAAAATTGGAATCAGTATGTGAATATATTAAAAACTGTTGAGCTATATACTTTAAATGGATATGTGGATTATATCTCAATAGGGCTGTTAAAAGAAAATGCTACTCCAAAAAGGATACAGTGAAATGTGCTAGAAGTATTAGTAATTTACCTTTCTAAAGGCAACTTGGCAACATGAATATAAAGTCTTTCTTTTCATCCAAAAATTGCTTTTTATAAGAATTTAAGGAAAGAGTCAAAAGATACAGGCAAAAATATTTATACAAAGATGGATATCATACTACCCTATGAGAGTTTTCTTTTTTTCATATGTACATAATTAGAAAATTTCAAAGATACTGAAGCATACATGATGGAAAGTATCTCTCCTTGTCCATCACCTCCCTCCCAGTTTTTTTCCATTAAAGCAATCAACTTTGCCTTAGTGACTAATTATATCTTCCCCATCCAGGGACTGAACCTGGATCTCCTACACTGCAAGCAGATTCTTTACTGCTGAGCCAAAGTCACAATTATATTGTTACTTGTTTCTTATATATCCTTGCAGAACTTTTTAGGCTATTTATGAACACATACCTACTTAAATACTTTTTTCCCACTCAAATGAAACCATACTACCTACAATAGATACTCTACACTTATCTTTTTTCCTATAATTTTGGAGATCATTTCCTATCAGTTCACATGAACGTCCTTCCATAATGTTAAGAGCTGGATTTTATTCCATGATATGGATGTGCCATAAATGTATCTAAACATTTCCTTTTATTCTTTAAGCTTTTTGTTTTGAAATAGCATCAAACTTACAGAAAAGTTGTAAGAATTGTATACAAGAACTTCTTTATTCACCAATATTCACCAATTTTGCATTTTGCATATTTGCTTTGTCATCCATCTCTCTATGTTATTTATGTGTATACAGATCTTCCTCAATTTACAAATGGGGTTACAGGATGTAACTGCAACCCTACTGTAAGTTGAAAATGCATTTAATATACCTAAACCAACTGAACATCACAACTTAGCCTAGCCTACCTTAAACATGCTCAGATGCTTATATTAGCCTACAGTTGGGTAAAATCATCTAACACAAAGCCTATTTAATAAAAAAAAGTGTTGACTATCTCACATAGTTAAACAAATACTCTACTGAAAGTGAAAAACAGAATGGCTGTGAGACACAATGGTTGTAAATGTATTGGTTGCTTACCCTCCTGATTGCATGGCTTACTGGGGAGCTATGACTCACCCTGCCAGCATAAGCCAAGTACAGAGAAGAGATAGTAATATGGAACATATGTTCCAATAGTGGCACACTGACTAATTTTAAGGGTACTCAAAAAGCAAAAAGGAAAATTACTTTGTAAAAAATTAATATCAATGTTTCAATTAAAATTATGAAAAGTAATTTTTCATTCACGTTCTAGTAAATATGAAAATAATGAGTGAATGAAAATAATCTTGATTTAAATCACAAGTTACTAAAAAGATTGTAAAAAAAAATAAGGAAAAATTACTTCTCACTACTTAATGAGATTCAGACAACTGCTTTATTAAGAATTTAAAATTCAAATTACAAAATAGATACTAATTTTTAACACTATTAACAGCAGAATAAATTTTTACATAAAACTTTTTTTTGTTTTTGGCAGCACCTCATGCCTTATAGGATCATAGTTCCCTGACCAGGGATTAAACCCAGGCCTTTTGTAGTGAGAGTACATAGTTCTAACCACTAGACAGACAGGGAATTCCAACATGAAACTTTCTTTTTAAGTTGGAAATTGTTTAGGCTAATTTTTTTTTGTAAACTGAAGTTGAATTAAAGATACAATTCAAAACAAGACACACTAATGTATATTTGTTTATTGATACATAAATAATACAGCATGGACTTCAGAGGCTCTGCCACTGAGGTATATAACCACTGGATATAATTTAACCTCTTGGTGACTTGGCTTCCTCATCTTTAAAATGAGATTTATTTGATACGATTACTGTGAAGATTAAATGAATAAAGATATGCAAACTATTAGTACATGATATCTGGCACACAGGTAAACACTCAATAAAAATCTTCTAGTTTTACAGGTATATATATGAATCTATACTTATACAGTATTTTGCAGTATGATTTAACACTATTCGATGCATATTTTCCCAAGTCTATAAAGATCTATACAGTCACTTAAAATTAGTGACTTCACTGGTGGTCCAGTGGTGAAGAATCCACCTTCCAAATGCAGGGGATGGGTTTGACCCCTGGTTGGGGAACTAAGAGCCCACATGCCATAAGGCAGCTAAGCCTGCAGACTGCAACTATTGAGGCCACATGCGCTGGCACCTGTGTTCCGCACAAGGAGTCCTTGTGCTGCAACTAGAGAAGCCGACGAGCAGCAACAAGGACCCAGAAGAGCCAAAAAAAAGAAAACATTTTATTGCATCAAGTAATAAAACTAGAACAGAGATGTCAGATTATAGTAAATTATTCTATCAAGGTTAATTTTGTTGATGTGGATAACTGAGCTATAGTCATTTAGGGAAATACACACTGAAATATTTAAGGGTATAGGGCTATAATGGTTGCTACTTAAATTGAAGTAGTTGAGGAAAATACATTATTTAAGGGAAAAAGATTAAGTGATAAAGCAAACGGAGTAAAATGTCACTAAAAGGTGAGTCTCGGTCAAGGGTGTATGGATGGTCTTTGTAATTTTATTTTTGCAACTTTTCTGAAAGCTTCAAATTATTCTCAAACTTAAAATATTAATGAAAAAAATCATAGATAAAAAGATTTAGTAACATTCCTGGCAGTCCAAAAGTTAAGACTCCATGCTTCCAATGCAGGGGACACAGGTTCAATCCCTGACTGGGGAACTAAGATCCCACCTGCTGCATGGTGCAGCCAAAAAAAAAACCAAACCTCTATGCCTATGATAGCTACATAACTCTGTAAAAAATACCCCAAATCACTGAATTGTACAAGTAAAGTAAGTAAATTGTATGACTTATAAATTGTAACTCAATTAAGAAAAAAAAAAGATTTACGACAGGAGCTTTTGGTTGAAGTTAGAATTTGAGGAAGAAAGGCAGAGAAAGAATGTGAGAACTGGGAAAAAAAACTTAGAATGGGATGAAGCTAAATGATTTAAAATGAAGAGAAATTAAATTCTAAAGTTAAATCCAGAACTTATAAAGTAATGTTTGAAAAATCAAAGTGCTTTACCTTAGTTTAGCTGAACGTAGTATTCTGGTAAGTGAAACACAATTTCCTTCCATGATACCCTTTCCAACTGTGGGAATGATGCTTTTGCGGCAAGCAACATACAACGAACATGCCAACCAGTGTATAACTTCTCCCTGGCAGGCAAAAGAAAAAACAGCAAAATGGATATATTTCGTTAGAACCCCTGAATTCTAAGATCTCAAAAGAGATCTTAGGATTATCTGGTCTAATTTTCATATTGTATTAACAGGCGAGAGAAGTGAAGATATTTGCTCAGGGTCAGAAAGCTTAGTTGGTTTCAAAAATGGGTATAAAATTCCTTACTCTCAGCCCTGTGTAGCATGGTAAATCGATATTAATCTAAAGATAGATCTCTCATCTATACCCCAAATCTAATATTACTGAAAAAGTTCTCAATTTCTCAGCATTTGCTTTTTCAATATTATAACACCAGTCATGGCCTTGATGATGTGGAAGTTCCTTTCTATCATTTTGTTTTGTTTTTAATCAATTTGGCAGAGAAAAGGAAAGAACAGAGTAGAATGATGACAAAAGAATCACACATATAATAATTAATACCTATTGGGTTCAACATAAAGGAGACTATCAGTTTTGTGAGGTAGAAATTGGGGGAATTATTTACCTTAATCTTTAAAACAGTAGGTATGGGTCTCTATCTTAGCAGATGTTTCAATTTACAATGCTACATAAAAGGTGACATTTGAGAATTCAACACTAACTCTCTGCTTTAGACTTGAGCTACTAAGCTAGATTCACTTTATGACTTCACTGCTGAGCTTTACATGAAATTAATAACTAGACACAAATCTCATAGCATAACACAATACTGTAGTGCAGATCCTCTTTAAGACCAGACCCTAGAAGAATAAAAATGACTAATAAAGATTTCCTGCAATAATCCAAAAGGGGTGAGCAGAAATGGGTAGCTACTAATAAATCTAAGACCCAGTTTTCCTGCCCTAAAGTAGTGAAAAGTCTTAATTGCTTGAGGCAGTTAAGTTTAAGGTTGAATACTTTTAGAAACCTTGATTAACGAATTGTTTGGTATAATACCCAAGTATTATAGAGCTTTTGGATACAGGCTACTAGACAAAAACACTACTAATATAGAGAAACTTGAAGAACCAAAATTACTACTTCGACTTTTTTTCTAAGAAAAAAAAAGCACCTATAGTATTTAAATTAGTTCCTTGATACTAGGCCTTCAAAATACAAAAACACTTCTGACCTTATAAAACTCCAAGTGTAGAACTAAGAGGAACAGATACTATTATCTATAATTGGTGAGATACATGTTTTAAGAATTTAAAATAAAGTGCTATGGGAGAATATAGTATAGTGAGCAACTGATTTTGACTGGGGGGGGTCACAGAAGGGTTCACAGAGGGAGACAAAATGTGCGGGTGAAGTGGAGTGGGTAATCAGGAGCTTGTCAGGTAGACTAGAAGGGATAGGGACTGGGCAGAGAGATTCTTAGGAAGCAGCAGATACATGAAAATGCCTTTCACCAAAAACAAAGCAACAAAGAAGAGGAAAATAAAACACATTAGATAGAATAAACACAAAATCTTCATTCGACACAACTGTGAATTAAGTCAAACATTAAGATATCCTGATCAACTCTGCCTAACTGGAGATTCGGCTCTTTCTCTGGAGGGGGGAGTGAAGGTGAAGTTTCCAGGCAGAGGGACGGGCATGGAGAAAGTAAGAGCAAGCTGGGCATATTCAAGAATCTGAAAGAGGCACCTAGTTTAATGCCTTCAACACAGTCTACACTCAGCAATGCGCATTCAATGAGAGATTAAATGAAGACTTGGGATGTCAGAAATGCTTTCTCAGACTTCTGAAAAGTTTGTTTTCAACTGAGAAGCTGTAAATTATAATCTCCCTCCCTTTCTCCTCCTTTCCTCAGCTTTTCAGTCGTGTCATCCAGAGATGCAGATGACTGTCCTTAATGCAGTCTATCCAGTCCTACCCTGGAGACATACAAGAGTCTCTCTCCTTCTCCCTCATATACTGAAACACACATACAGAGTCAACTCCAAATTTCCAACTCCATGCCTTTGAACTCAGCGATTAACTATTCTACTGGGTGATGAGTCAGAAGAATACTGAGTCCAGCCATCTTAGATCACAAAAACTTTTGATCATGAAGCTATTGGAGTAATTGCAAATACATTCCATCCTAATTCTACCTCTATACTGGGCTTATGATTAGCAGAACGAATCTGGGCAACACAATCCTAGTCTTGATACTATTACCTGGGCAGCAGGATTAATACTCACTGCGCTGTCATGTCACAGAGCTGTTGTGAGGACTTAAGGCAAGAACGGCTGGGGAAAATCTAATGATAGCTTACACTTATTTTGTTCAGAGACAGACACTGTGTTTTGCGTCAAGACCATCTAATTATCCCCGACTGAGAGAGGAGGAATCTGGGGCCCAGAGATAAGCCTTGTGTGCACAATTGGCTCTGATGAAATAGCTGTGCCACGGCAATACAGCAAAAAAAGCAACCCACATTTCGGGCCGGCAGGGTAGAGAGGTTATGACTCAGACTCAGTCTGGCTCCACCATTAACCGGGCGACCTTGGGCTTAACCTCTTTGGGGTTCAACTTCCTCATCTGTGTAATGGGGAATCACAGAACATAGTCAAAGGTTTGTAGAGTGAACCAAGTAAGACGACACATCTAAAGCGCTGGGCAGCGGCGTCTTGGCACACAAGTCATTTAAGCTTTTGTCGTTATGGTATTTGTTTCTCAAATAGACTTAAAGGCAGTCCCAAGACGTCTGTGGAGGTGGTCTGAAGACCAGGGGACGACCCCTGAGTGACGGGTGACCTTGGAAAAGCCCCTCCTTTTCCGGACTTCGGTTTCCCGCCTCAAAATAAATGGAGAGATGGGATCTATACCCTCCCTTCCAGCTTTGCACTCCTCGGCGCCGGGCTGGGCAGAGACCCTTCCCGGTGGGGAAACTCCCACCGCCCCACAGGGTGGGGTAGGGGCGGGGCGGGGGTGGGGCCTGGCGAGCTCGGTCCCGCCGCCCCACCTGCCGCCGCTCACCTCTAGGCTGTAGTTGCCCCGGATGGCAGTGAAGTCGTCCAGGGCTTCGGCCGCGCTGCCCTCGTCCAGGTTCAGCTCCTGGCACAGGGCCTGCAGCGCTGCCCCGGCCGCGGCGACCACTGACGCCCCCTCGGCGTGGGGATCGTCCTCGTCCATCCCCTCAGGCCCGGCGGGCGGTGCGGTCACAGCCCCACGGCTCCGTCACAGACCCCCGGCTCCTTTCTCCCTCCTGGGCGCGCTACCCACAACCACCCGCGCTAAAAGCGCGCGAAAATCGGGAGCTGCAGGACGACTTCTCTTCGGTGGTCTGCATCCGCGTTTCTCCTCAAAAAAAGTCCGTTTCTCCTCCAGGGCTCCCAGCCGTCCCTCTCTGGATATGTGATAAGAAGACCGACTTCGGGGCCTAAAACACCTGGACTTGGCCCTTGGCAGGCAGCGGTGGACACAGCCGGCGGGGCAAATGGGTAGCGGAGGGATCGCCAGTCCGCGCGCAGGGTCTGCCGGGAGTTGTAGTCTGTATCCAGCTTTGGCGCCAGCGGCGCAGACCTTTCTTGGTGGCTCTTTGGTTCGGGCAGGGCTACCAGTTGCGAGGTGGCCCCGTTCATCTTAAGGAGTAGCGTCTTGTACCCCGCCAACCCATGGGCCTCCCTGGGTTTGTCTCTGCCCAGGACTCCAATCACAGTTTGATCGAGACGTGCTCTCTGAGTTAGGAAATGGAGGAGGGAACTGAAAAAAGTGGTCCCACGGCATCAAGGGCGGGGGAGGGCCTCGTCGAACACTCCTCAGAGTCTCCAGCGCCTAGAGAGTGGTCTTTTAGAATCGCTGAGGGGTTGGTGAGGTAAAGATATTAGCAGACCCCTGTCCATCTCTTTTTGATGGTTGAACGAGGCTTGACCTGGGCTGAAAGAGCTGAGTAAGGGGGCACTTCCTCAGCTCCTGGGGCCCTAGAAACTGGGACTCTGGAACCCAGTAAAAACTTGTCATTCCAGATTTAGGAATGGCCTGAGCATAAGCCTGAAGGCATGGAACTGGTCAGAAGGCTTACACTTCTGCTCCATCAAAAACTCCTCCTGGAAGAGCCAGAATCTTTTAAAAAGGTAAATCAGAACTCGTCAGTCCTTCACTCAAGATCTATTGGATTCCTGTTGCTCAAAATAATTTCCAACTTCTTTCCATGGCCTATAAGGCCCCATGTGATCTGGTCCCACCTCATCTAGGGCATTGCTCCCTTTCCTAGATATGTAATAAGTTCCAACCTGCTTTATTTTGGAACCTTGGACATGCCAAGCTGTCAAACTAATTTTTGCCTCAAAGCCGTTCTCACATACTCATCAAGCAGCCCCAAATACTCTACGCTTGATCTTTACTTGTCTGACTCTTTCTCATCATTCAACAAAAAGTCACTTTGTCAAGTATCCCTGAGCATTTTTTTTTTTAGTTGGAGGCTAATTACAATATTGTAGTGGGTTTTGCCATACATTGATATGAAACAGCCGTGGGTTTACATGTGTTCCCCATTCTGAACCGCCCCCCCCCCTTCCCCATCCCATCCCTCTGGGTCATCCCAGTGCACCAGCCCTGAGCACTTGTCTCATGCATCAAACCTGGACTGGCAATCTGTTTCACATATGATAATGTACATGTTTAAATGCTATTCTCTCAGATCATCCCACCTGCGCCTTCTCCCACAGAGTCCAAAAGACTGTTACATACATCTGTGTCTCTTTTTCTGTCTCGCATATAAGGTTATCGTTACCATCTTTCTAAATTCCATATATATGTGTTAGTATACTGTGTTGGTGTTTTTGTTTCTGGCTTACTTCACTCATGGGCTCCAGTTTCATCCACCTCATTAGAACTGATTCAAATGTATTATTTTTAACGGCTGAGTAATATTCCATTGTGTATATGTACCACACCTTTTTTATCCATTCTTCTGTTGATGGACATTTAGGTTGCTTCCATGTCCTGGCTATTATAAACCGTGTCTGAGCACTGTATTTAAAATAGCTGACCCGCATATCTCCCCTGACATTAACCTCCCATCACTGTCTTCTTAGCACCTTATTACTATCTGAAATTATCTTGTTCTCTGGCTCTTCCTACAAAAACTTGAGTTGCATGAGAGCAGGAACCTTCTTTTTATGTTCAGTGTACTCCAGAGTTCATAGATTAGTGACTGGCATAGTTGGCACTCAGTACTTAGTATGATGTGTTTAAAAATGACAAAGAGCCCATTGTTGCTTGGATAAGGGAGAGTCACCAGAGATGAAGATGGAAGCAGGTACAGTTAGGTTGCAAAGGATCTCAGAAGGGTAAAATCATGGAGATTTTATAAAAGGAGATGAAGTCTGTGCAGCCAGGTTCCTCTGGGTGTCACACATGGGTTAGATGGGGGTAGAGAGCAGAGGTATGGAGATGGTGGGAAATGAGTCCAGCATAGATAGGAGCCAGCCTGCAGAGACAACTCTGTCCTAGAGCTGAAGGGGACCCGGCTGAAGAGGAGGAGTCTCCAATAAGGTAGGTTTCCCTTTGGGCTACAAAAGGTGATAACTCTCAACTAGAATGGAGTATAACCAGAGGGATAAGATCAGCTCTGGAACTGTTGTGTGTGGGATCTTAGAAGGTCGCCCCTCTCCCCTGGGCATTTTCCCAGTCTTCTACATTGCCCACACATAGGGAGGGCTGGGACTTGGGACTAGCTACAGGCAGGGTCTCAAATGAGTAAAAACTTAAACTCTCCTGCAAAACTCAAATGTGGTACCTCCAGCTCTGCTTGCTTCTAGCTGACTTCAAGAACATCTCATTAACTTCTGAAAGGGGTATCGGCATGTAGTGTCTGCATGGAGACCACCTCCTGTGAGATTTTACTTCGAGGTTATGGGCAGGTAAGGGGAGATCTGTCTCCAGGGTCAAGGAGTCTCTAACAGGGCTCATTGTCCCTCCTCCTAACTTCTGTCAGCAAAGAAATGTCAGGATTAGTGGAGATGAAATGGATGAAGGTTTTCCTGTACTGGATTTTTTTTTTTTTCCCATAGCACTTGGCATTCAGGGTCTTAGTTCCCCGACCAGGGATCAAACCCATGCCTTCAGCACGGGGTCAGCCACTGGACCACCAGGTAAGTCCCTGGATCATTTGTTTTCTAATTAAGCTGCTGTGCATCTGTCTTTAAGAGCTCCAGGAGTGGAGACAGCCTGGACATGAAAAATGGGAATTTTCAGGCAGTACCTGAAGCTAAGGGAGCAGGTTCATATCACTCAGGGAGTGTGTTGGCACGAGAAGAGACTCAAGGGTAGACCGTCTAGAAGTACCAACATTTCAGCAATAGGTAAAATTTTAGGTGTGAATGAAAAAAAAACAAAAACAAAAACTGTCCAGGAAGGTATAAGGAGGAGGAGCAGTATTTCAGAGGCCAGGAAAGAAGTACTCCATAGAGTCCAACACTGCAGAGAATTCAAATAGGATGAGGAACTCAACGAACACCTCCTGTGTTATCTTTCATGTGATTTCAGTAACCTTTGCCAGAAGCAGCTGTCTTTAGCACTGTGGGAGTGGAAGCCAGATTACTGTGGTTGAGAGGCTGCTGGAAGGAAGGTCAGAAAGTTGGAATACAAAATAAAAACTTCTGTTTACATAGTCTGGTTGAGGAGAGCCAAATGGAAGGGTGTTTTCTAAGACTGGGAAATGCAAGCATGTGAATAATCAGGGACAGGCAGAGACTGAAGATAAAGAGATCAACGATGTAGCCAGGCCCTGGAGAAGGTGCCCAAGACAGGATCTAGAGCCTGGTCTTCCTCTTCACAGCTCTTTTCTGGAAGGTTATCACCACACATCTAAATTAAACCTGCTAGGCACCCTGGTGAGTGGGAAATAGCAACATGCAGTTGGGAGCTGACAGTGGTAAAGGTTTGGATATTTCTTTGTTGAGAAGTATCCCTGGCTCTGTTAAACACAGGGTTGGAATTTTTTGAAGAAAAGTGGAATAAAAATAAGACTACCCCATGGGGTCTTGGCTTTCATAGCTGATCATGGACAAGATTACAAGAGCTGAGACCTCAAGTGTTTTGCCTTTGCCATAACTTATTAATCTCTTTTTTATCCAGATCTGAGTTTCAGAGGGTCATTCTGGTCTTGAAAAGAAACCAAGATAAAAGGAAACAGCTGTCAGGAATTATAAGCCAAAGAAAGAGAGTTATTGCTGCATTTTTCACCTTTTTAGTAAGTAGAGGGGTTTTCAGTGAGTTGCAGTATATGTACTAGAAGGCCATTTCTTCTTTGCAGCTGAATGGTTCTGATTTTTTTCCTGCTTCATACACACACACTAAGTCCTGAAAACCATTTCTTCATTCCAAATATGTTTACTGAATGCCTACTATGTGCAAGATACTCATTCTTCTTTTGCTGTGACTTTCAGATCATCCAGATTTGACCTGAGGGGCACTGCTGGCTTGAAAATGACCCAGAAACAAAAGACACACCTCTCAAAGGTCATCCACCAAACAAAAAATGAGAAACACTGCCTGCTGGGTTTTTTTTCTCCTCTGGAGTGATTCTGTGCTCTAACTTTGGATTTTCAATATGTCATTATCTTGTCTATGTGAACCTCCCATTTTCCTCTCCTGTCTCTTGATTAATTTGATCTGTAACTCTTTACATTCAATTAATCTCTCACGTCTATGACATTTCCTTTTGCCATGTGGTAATTCTCAGACTATCCTAAAGTGAACTATTAGAAAGCGCAAGCTTTGGAAATGAGGCCAAGATAAAAGAAAAAGGAAAATACTCTTTCTTGAGTTTCCTTCTTTCCCTTATGAAATAAAGCAGATTTAAACTGTACTCTCCCCACACGCCCCTTTGGACTGTTAATTGTGTGTCATTGGTTTTCAATAAACAGGACTACCAAACTCACCAAAAATCCCAGCCCATGCTGTCCTTTTTGTTATCCCTGACTCTCCTGCTCCTTCATCCCCTACACCTAATCACTAAATCTTGTGGATTCCTCCTCCACCAGATTTCTAGTTGTCTTTCAACATGTCGTATTTTCTTTTCTAATCCATCTTACTTATTAGTCTAGTCTTTCTCAGGCAGCATTTGTGTCATGTCTCTTTCTCAAGACTCTTCAGGGCTTCACTATTACCAGTTGAACCAAATTTAGGTAGGTGAGCATTGATCCAGCCTCACCTTCATGTTTGTTTTTTTCTTCCCTTTTGTCAATACGCTGTCCCTGCTTTTTTCTCAGGGTACATGTTGGTTTTTATTTTTCGTTATTATCCAATGGCCTGCTATATTAACACTCAATTGAGCTTCTTTGAATAGAAAATGAATTATGGGTGGTGAGATAGATTTACTCTCCATTTCTGATCCAGATACATCATGAAGATTGTTCATGTTTTAATCCCATAGTACTTGTATGATTAGCAGCCTCCCAGTTGTGGATTTAAAATTTCAGAGTTCCCTGGAGCATGTGTCAAGAGCCTGATTCAGACCTTTAGAGGCTCCAAGACTGAAAAGATTATAATCTACACTCTCCCAAATATAATTCAAAATATAAACAATTCCAAACCCCAAAATAAGTGTAAGAAAGTACAACAAAGTACTGATTATTTTCCCCAACGTGACTATTTCATTTTGAAATTCTTCCCCCCAAAAAACTTTTTGTTCCCCAGCTTTGCTCTAAGCAACAGGGATAGTCTGCCCTAAGCAACTACTTAGTTGGCACATGTCCCTCTTAGGAAAATCTACTCACCACCTAACCTTTTAACAGACCAAAAAAACAGTTAATAGTTGTGGGGGAGGGGCAAGACCTGACCTCATCATTCTTAACTGTTGTTCCTCAAAGAAAAAGTTAAAGTGATGGTTCTTTAGCTGGGTCCCTAGAGAGAAATTAGAGCCCACCCTGCTCACGAGGACAATTTATGTTTAATCTACCTCTTTAAGACTTTAGATAAGGAAATTAAAAACTGAAAAGCCCAATTTAATCTAAAAATGTTCTTTCTAAGGCTTTCTCCACCAAAATCTGTGTCCTGGGCACTCAGTTCAGTCACTAGAAGAAATTTCAGACCAGCATTTTCTTTTAAGTTTTCCTCTAAGAGACTGTGCTGACATTGACTTCATTCTACCTAGAACCAAAACTTAGGATCACATTTGTTTCCTCAATCTATACATACTTTGATAACTCCTGCTCCATTGCATTCCCAGAGAAGTTGGAAAACTGAACATTAGTGAAAACCCACCCCAGGTATAAGCCTTTTAAGGAGAAGGTCTTGGTGAAAAAATGAAGCCATATGAGAGAGATGTAACACCCAAAGATAGCAATAGCAAATAGTCTCAGCAAGACTCTCCCCATTGCTTTTTCCCTCGTTTCAATTTCCTCGTTCGATTTAGGGAAGTTGATATTTTCCTTTTCTTCTTTGAAACAGCTAAGGCTATTACCTATGGAGCTACTGAAGAAAATTCAGAGGATTGGAATCAAGAGGCTTGAGTCTAAGTCCTAGCACTGTTACCTACTGATTTTGTGCTCTTTGGCTTTAACCTCTCTGAGTCCGTTTCCTCATCTGTAAAATGGCGATAACAATAATATCTAAACTACACAATCAATTCAAGGTAAAAAAAACAACATGAAAGTTCTATACAAACAGCAATGATCTGTTTCCTTCTGCTTTTCTACTTCGTCAGAAATGGATGGATGCTTTATAATCAACTCTGATCTACTTTCTTTCCACATGTGGGTCATGTCTCCATCAATATTACTGATTCTTAAATGTAGATTAACTGAGATTGGAAATGTGTTTACTTAGAGCAAACAGAGTTTGTGCATCTATATAAAATACCTGGAAGGATACATGAGAAAATGGGAGCAGTAGTTGCTTAAGGGAAGAGAAATTCAATAATGGTGAGCTGAGAACAGTTGCTTTTAGTGTGTTATCTTTTTGCATCTTTTAAACTTTGAACTTATGCCAAAAACTAAATAAAGAAAATGTAGGCTATAAAATAAATAGACCATCACATACGTATACAGTGATACTTAAAATACCTTTTTTACTACTTGTTTTTATGGGTAAACAGTTAATTAAAAACTGCTTCTAGAAACTTCTTAACATTTTATTTCAGAAATGATTTTTCTCTATATATGATTTAACACAGGGGTGAAAATCATGAATTAATTTTCATATAAAATTGCAATATCTTTGCCAAGGTCTAAAGTTTGAAATGCAACACACGAAAGGAAAATCCAGGTGACTAGACTATTTAAGGTGTTAAGTGAATTTGTAACTAAAGTAACAGACCAAAGGCTAATTTCTTGAGTATAAAAAGCTCTTATGAATCAATGTGAAAAAGACAAATCTCAAAATGGGGGAAGGACTTGAATACAGTCTGCTGCTGCTGCTGCTGCTGCTAAGTTGCTTCAGTCGTGTCCAACTCTGTGCGACCCCATAGATGGTAGCCCACCAGGCTTCTCCGTCCCTGGGATTCTCCAGGCAAGAACACTGGAGTGGGTTGCCATTTCCTTCTCCAATCATGAAAGTGAAAAAGTGAAAGTGAAGTCGCTCAGTTGTGTCCAACTCTGAGTGACCGTATGGACTGCAGCCCACCAGGCTCCTCCATCCATAGGATTCTCCAGGCAAGAGTACTGGAGTGGGTTGCCATTTCCTTCTCTGGTGAATACAGTCTAGGTAAAGGAAATATAGATGGCATTTAGACATGACGAGATGCTCAACTTTTCTATTAAGAGAAAATGCAAACTTAAGGCACTGAAAAACCATTTTAAAAAAACTCTGAAATTGGCAAAAATCCAAAAGTTTGAAAATGCTTCAGTGACTCCCATGTCATTCAGAGTTAAGCCCAACTCTTTGTCATGGTCTATCACTTCACTTGCCTCTGTCTTCATTTGCTCCTCTCAGCTTTCCTACCCCACCTTGTCATACTGGCCTTCTTGTGGTTCCTTAACTAGCCTAGGGGACCCTGGAGCCTTAGGACTTTTGACCCTGGAGCCTTAGGACTTAGAAATGGCTATTTCCTCTGCCCAGAATGTTCTTTCCCTAGATCTGCCTAACCACCTCCCTAACTTCCTTCAAGTCTTTGCTCAAATATTACCTTCTCAGACCTTAAGAGTCCATCTGCAATGCAGGAGACAGAGGAGACTCAGGTTCGATCTTTGGGTCAAGAAGATCCCCTGGAGGAGGAAATGGTAACCTACTCCAGTATTCTTGCTTGAAAAATTCCATGGACAGAGGAGCCTGGCAGGATACTGTCCAAAGGGTCACAAGGAGTTGGACACAACTGAAGTCATTTAGCATGACTGATACATGAACACACACATGCATTACCACTTTAATCTGTAATAAGACAAAACAGTTTTCTGAACTTTTTTAAAATACTTTATTTTAACTTCAAATAACCCCAACTGACTTAATGTCCAGAGTTTAAAGGAGTACATTGACATCGGGGCTTTCATATAAAGAATTGGATGCAGAGACTAATACCTTGAGATTATTTTCAGATCAATCATTTACTGATTTTGTTTCAACACAAGACTACTTAATAATGTCTGTTAAATGCTTTTATTTCACTTTTGGCATTGATAAGACCTGGGTGGTGGTATGGTACTAATATTTCAAACATCTTAACAGGTTCTTTAGAGCCATGATGCTGTGGCAATTTCATTAACTGTCAAATAAGAAAAGCTTTGAAGGTCTGAGTTAGAAAATCCTTTTATAATTTTAAAAGATTTTTAATTATTTTAATAAACATTTCTATTATTTTTATTATCTTAATAATACAGGAGATGGAAATGACTTTGCCAGAAATTTTGGCTTAGAAATCTTCAAAAAAAAAAAAAGAAAACCCAAAACGTGACAAGACTATTTAAAGCTCTAAAATAGGTTACCACAAAGGAAGTTGTAGAAATGTGTTTGGCCTAAAACCTGTTTGAAAAAATTTTTTTCATATAAAATACTAAAATGCAATGGAACTGGTTGGCCAGACTTATAAATTCTAAGGGGTCTTGACCTAAAATGATAATCTGGGCAGTAATACAACACAAAAACTCTTTAGAAATCACCAAGACAGCACTTCCCTGGTGGTCCAGAGGTTAAGACTCTCCCCTGCAGTGCAGTGTTCAACCCCTGGTCAGGGAATTAGATCTTGCAGGCTGCAACTAAAAAAACCGCATGCTGCAACATTGTGGGATCCAGTGTAGCCAAATAAATATAGAAAAACAAATATACAAAAATATGTATTTAAAAAAAAATCACCAAGACTATTGCAGTGGAAACATCCTTGGAAATACAAACTTCTTTAGTTTTAAGGTCACAACATGTGAACTGCCTAGAAATTCTTTTCCTTTTTAGTGTTATGCCCCTCATGCTACAAAAGTGATTTCCTAAGATCAACTAATACATGTTCTGAGCTTAAATTCAGTGTTTAGTAGGTTTGGTTTGGTTGGTTCAAAGACTTCAATAACAAGAAGAAAGAATACATATCTCAGTATAAGGAGGAAAAGTGATACTCAATGTTTTAAAAGAGGGAAAATATAAAATAATAAAGACATGATTGGGCCAGTAATGGATAACAAACAGTACATTTGAACAGTATATGATGAAAATAAAGTCAAAATCATATTTAATTGTATGGAACTTTTATTTCAACATATTACAACAAATTAAGTGTCCAGAATTATTTGTTTTGTATATTTTTTAAATTCCATAAAAACATAAACCTATCTATGAAGAGAGCCTTATATAAAAGTCATGGAGATATTTAGAGTAAATAGACTTGTTCATACAACCACTATTAAGTGCTTCTTCAGCCCTTCCCAAACCACTGAGGTAGTTGAGTGAAGCGCAGTCCTCTCTTAATGGATGCTTCTCTTTGTGGATTTTAACACAATAAACATAAATAAAATAGAATAAGCATTGTTGTGCTTGCTACTCCCTGTTAGTGGTATTACTCAGACAATAAAACACCACCTGGAGGGCAACTCTAGGGTAAATATGAGTAAAGAGGATTTGCTCAACCTCTTCTATGTCCCCAGAGGTCTAAACTGCTTCCTAAATCTAAAAGATCAGTTTCCTCCAGTGAGACACAGATAGCTCATGAGATTAAACCAAGGACTCAGAAAATATTCCTCAAGAATAATCACCACTTTTTGCTCTAACTCCACTCCTTACATTGTAGCATGTGCATTCTAGCCCATTGGGAAAAAAAAAAATAATAAGATGCACTAACTTATAGGTAAGAAGTGTTCAAACTTTGTACTTGCAATCTGAGGCTCAATAACATTTCAAACATTTGTTTGATTACATGAATTTCAGGCATGAGTTCAACAACTGAGATGAACTGTAGAGGAAGTCTTTATTCACAATGAAGGGAAAGAGCACGCTGGAGAGGAGCAGAGCAGACCGGCCAAGGATGTGGGTTTTGTAGCCAGAACTTGAGTTTGTGAATTTACTAGTTGTGTGACCTTGGGCAAGTCACCTTCATGTTCTGTCCCTTAGCTTCCTCATCTACCAAATGGAGATAATACATAGAGTGGTAATGAGGACTAAAAGAGTTAACCACACAATGTACTTAGAATTTGGTTCATTGTACGCACTCAATATGCATTAATCATTTTCATAGCGTGATTGACAAAATGGATAGTTCAAAAGGGGAGAGTGGAGTTGGTGGCACGTAGTAAGACCAAAGGGAGAAGGCAATGGCAACCCACTCCAGTACTCTTGCCTGGAAAATCCCATGGAAGGAGGGGCCTGGTAGGCTGCATGGGGTCACTACTGAAGCGACTTAGCAGCAGCAGCAGTGAGACCAAAGAGAAAGCAGTAAGAGGTGCATGTAACTCCAATGTGCTCAATGCACTGAAGTTGGCGTCCAGTGGCCAACTCAAGGCATACTCTTAGCTCTGCTTGAGGGTGAAGAGTTAGTCCATGGGCAGCTGGAGGCTGCCTTTTAGCTCAAAACTCCTGTCTGCTAGTCCCAAATATGAAGACCTCTCTTGAGTAGGAATCTTGCTCTTGAAGCCACCCTTGGCTGTCACATCCCTCAAAATACATCCAACTTACTATGAATCCTGGAGAAATGTGTTCCTAAAGATATCTTGGCAGAGGGATGGGGTGAATGTGGGATGGGGTAGGGATTCATATAACTTTATGCAATCCACCATTGGATGTGTCTCTTCTTCACATGCCAGTTGCCTCATTTCCTTTCTCTTTTCCCATCCCACCTCCAAGATGCCTCTCCATTGCCTTAAATAACTGAGCTGTGCTCTCCACTTAGGTTCCTCAAACAAGAGCCTGGGAATTAGCCCATGAGAGACCATTTCTAATTAATCTAGCCCCAACCTTCCACATGCAGCTTATCAAAGTATTTACTCAGTAAAAACAAATCTCTCTCAGAAAATGTCTACTTGTAAGAAAATTTTCTCCATCTATGGTTAAAGGTTAAAACAGACAGTGGGTCCTCAACAAATAACAGTTCCCATTCTAGAACTATTTGAGGATCTGATAACCATTTTAGGAGAGGAATCAGGAAAATAAGAGAGGGAAAGTAAGGAGTGGAAACTTAACATATATCAGACACTTTAGTATTATACCACTTCGAAACTGCTTCTTGCTTATTTTTAAGAGAAAGAAGAAGGAGAAAGGCCATAAGGAGTTTTATAAAAAATACATCACTAGCATCAAATTATAAGAACTGGTTGTCACTTTATTCTAAGATGGTTGACAAGCAGACTGAGCTTTGACAAAAGAGCCAACACTACCAACACTACAATATGAACAATGAGAATCTCTTGAAGCTTTCCTCAACCTGTTTATCAAGACTAGAACTTTATGGATGTTCTGGCATGCCTCAAAATCTCAGTAGATTTTCACTGTTTCTGCAAAGGTACACCAGAAGCTGCTCTCTCTTCCATATTGCCATTCCTTAAAGGTTTTGACAGCAAAAAATATATTGTGAGATGATTAAGCGGGTGGAGGAAGTTTCTTGCTAATGGACCACCAGGTGCTTCCAGGGCTTCTGAAGGGATTATTATATTTTTTTACCTAGTGTTGCTTGCCTTGGGGTTCTAGATAGGCAAACAACCTATGAGCTTCCTCAGCCCGCACAGTGTCTGCCTGGAATGTGGTTCAGCCCTCGCCTTCTGGATTCGGAATAGAGCCTGGGAGGTGATGATGCGCAGAGATGGCTCAGGGTCACGCAGCAGGTTTTTCAGATCTAAGTGGTAAGAAAACAAATTGCAGGTGAAGATCTATTGAAATTATCACTGGTCAGACCCTAAGAACCCAGTATGCCCAGAACAGCTGAGACAGAGACCTAACTTTTTCCAAGCCTCTGTGTGAAAGTCTATATACTTGTGGATCAATTCCAGTTTTCACTTACAACACTTCTTTCTGAGTTGCCAAATATTTCACTTCTTTAAAATAATCAGACTTCCAAGTGGTCCAGGTTCAAATTATATGGACCTGGCAGACCATATATAACACTGCTAATTTCTGAGTTCCTGTGTTGGTCCTGGAAAATGAAAGTCATTCAATCGTGTCTGACTCTTTGCAACCTCGTGGACTATACAGTCCATGGAATTCTCCAGGCCAGAATATTGGAGTGTGTAGCCATTCCCTTCTCCTAGGGGATCTTCCCAACCCAGGGATCAAACCCAGGTCTCCTGTATTGTGGGTGGATTCTTTACCCGCTGAGCCACCAAGGAAGCCCTGTTGGTCCCTGAGTTACTCTTAAATCATCCAGTTCAGTTTGGTCACTCAGTCGTGTCTGACTCTTTGTGACCCCATGGATTGCAGCATGCCAGGCTTCCCTGTCCATCACCAACTCCCGGAGTTTTCTCAAACTCATGTCTCAAACTCCTGGTGATGCCATCCAACCATCTCTTCCTCTGTCATCCCCTTCTCCTCCTGCGTTCAGTCTTTCCCAGCATCTGGGTCTTTTCCAGTGAGTCAATTCTTCACATCAGGTGGCCAAAGTATTGGAGTTTCAGCTTCAGCATCAGTCCTTCCAATGAATATTCAGGACTGATTTCTTTTAGGATGGACTGGTTGGATCTCCTTGCAGTCCAAGGGACTCTCAAGAGTCTTCTCCAACACCACAGTTCAAAAGCATCAGTTCTTCAGCGCTCAGCCTTCTTTATAGTCCAACTCTCACATCCATACATGACAACTAGAAAAACCATAGCTTTGACTAGACGGACCTTTGCTGGCAAAGTGATGTCTCTGCTTTTTAATATGCTGTCTAGGTTGGCCATAGCTTTTTTCCCAAGGAGCAAGCATCTTTTAATAAATCATTATTCCCTTTTAATTTTTCTTTAGAAATTTTAGTGTATGTTTTCTTATTGCAAAGGACATACATGTTCATTGTGTAGAAAAGTTAGACAATACATGTATGTAAGCACTAGAAGAAAATCAAAGTCACTTAAAATCCTCCTGCCAGAGAAAACCACCGTTAACTTTTTTGGTCTATTTCCATTCATTAATTTACACTAGTATGTTTCTATTTTTTTTGTCCAGATGGAACCATAATATACATATCATCTAATCATTGCTTGGGCTTCCCTTGAAGCTCAGTCGGTAAAGAGGCTGCTTGCAGTGCAGGAGATCCGAGTTTGATCTCTGGTCAGGGAACTAGATCCCACATGCTGCAACTAAGAGCTCACATGCTACAACTGAAGATCCTGCATGCCTCAACTAAGACTCAGCACAACCAAACAAAATTTTTTAAAGAGTATGTCATAAAAAGTTATGCTCATACCAGTGTATGATAATGTCAGTTTTCCCTTAACACATCGACACTGAGTAGTAACTGTAATCTTTGCCATTTTGAAAGAAAAACACACACTGTCATCTTACCATTGTTTTATTTCACAAACTTTTGATTACTAGTAATATTTTTCATATAGTTATTGGCTCTTGGTTTTCTATGAACTGCTTACTCCTATTTTTTGCCACTTTTCTTTGGCAGAAGTACTGATGTGTTTTAAGGATATTAGCCATTTATCATAATGTAAATGTACTCCTCCCTTATTTCTTATTTTTCAGTTTTATCTGCTTCTTTATTTTTCAAAGTTGGTTTTTAAAAATTTTAGGTAGAAATATTTATCATTTTACTTTATGGCTCTGTGTTTGAATCATATTAGGAAAAAGTCAGGACTTCCTGGTGGTCCAGTGGTTAGGATTCCATGCTTCCACTGCAGGGCACACGGGTTTGATCCCTGGTCAGTCAACTAAGATCCCACTTACAGCATGGCAAAGCCAAGAAAAAAAGAAAAAAGGTCTCTTTTTAATTTCTAATTCTCCAAGACTTCAAAAACACTCAGGACCTCTTCATAGTTTGGAGCTTTTACTTAAGTAGTAGTTTAGTCTTTAAATTCATCATGCTTATTTAAAAAATGGAATATTTGACTAGTCTGTAGTTTTTTACAGTTCTTGCATGAAGAGCTATCTGTTCCACAGAACACATGAAAGAGCAGACATCAATTTTGGAATCCAAAGGAACTGAAACTTATTTTTCGTCATGAAATTCATCTCAATTCATATTTAAATTTTGGGGTTTTTTTGTTCAAATTTAGCTTAAAATTAACTGTGATAAATGACATAAACTTGTCCAAAAAAGAGTGTTAAGATGTTCTACCCTGCTTCTAAGACAGATGAGCCACTGTAAGGGAATAAAGAAGGTAGGAATATTCCATTAGATTTAACCACGGGAGATTGTGGATATTTGACTGTTTTTGCCTTACAAAATGGCACTTTAATAAGGTTCTTTTCTAATGTATATGTATTTAATTTATACATTGGGTTGGCCAAAAAGTTCATTTGGGTTTTTCCACATGTAATAGGAAACCTTCAATGAACTTTTTGGCCAACCCTATACATATCTTTGGACTTCCCAGGTGACTCATTGGTAAAGAATCTGTCAATGCAGGAGATACAGGAGACATACGTTTGATCCCTAGGTCAGAAAAATTCCTTGGAGTAGGAATGGCAATCCACTACAGTATTCTTGGCTAGAAAATTCCATGGACACAGGAGCCTGGTGGGCTACATTCCACCGGGTTGCAAAGAGTCAGACATGACTGAGCAACTAAGCACATGCGCACGTGCACACACACACACACACACACACACACACACCCTAAATCATCTGCACAGATTCATTTTTTATATATGTAGATAAATTTGGAATGGAAAAAGAACTTTGGTTCCCCAGTGTTTTTGATTAGAAAATAATTTCCTTTTAATTGACCAGAATTTACCATGTGAAATCTCATCTCATAGAATAAAATAACTACATGAGTTTTCTTTTCTTTTCTTTTTTTTGCTTTTGATATCTGTGGGGAAGTAGGGCACCATAGAGAAAAGTGGCATGATCTTTCTTAAATAAGTTTCAGCTTCTGGCTCTATTACCAGTTACATATTTTTATTTTAAAAGCAATGACTTGTCTGGGACTTTAATTTGGTTCTCAAAGTACTTGCTTTTGAATAGTGAGACTTAGCATTTCATGGCACTTTCTGATTGTAGGACTACTTATTAAATGAAAATAAATATTCTCTGAGTGGCCAATCCCCAAAGGTGCACAACTGTAGAAAACCACTTACATGACAGCTGCCTCACAGGACTATAAAACTTTTCTATTAGCAAGTCCCCTCACCTTACAGTACAACAGGCACTTACAGAAAAGAGGGCTGCAGTCAATTTGTGTAGTACTCATGAGGTGTCATCATAACTTACTAAGATAGTATTTCTACATAATTTATTTTCTGACAGATGAAATTCAGAAATTGCCCTGGAGACATTCATCAAAGTTAGTTTCCAAGACAAATAGGGTCAGGTCCTTTCCTGAAGAAGGAACTGGCCTGGAAGGAGACTGTTATTTGGTTGAAGCCTCCAAGGGCTTTTTTTAAAATAACAAAAGTCAGGCTCTCTGGTTCCCAGTCTCATCTCTAGCACAGAGCCTGCTTCGGGTACCTTCCAAACACAGGGTACCCCAAGTCCAAGTGTTTACCACTTACCATCCTCTATCCAGTCAGTACCCTTCGTCCTGAGTTCGCTGTGATCCACGTACCTCGATAGGAGCCCTAAATGCAGGATAAAGTCCATGAGTCTATGATCTGGATCTGGCTTTAAGAAGCTGGCACAACTTACCTTCTGATAATTAGATTTTCTAAACTCCGAATTCCTCCAAGTGTCTGGTAGTTACCTACAGATAGCATAGCCCCCTTTTCCAAAGAAGTATTTTCAAGGTCATCTTCATAAAGAATGGGGACACCCAAAAACACAATTTGGGAAAGCACAGGATGAAAGTGACTGTAGAAATGAAAGGATTTTCTCTGTACCTACAAATAAGACTGCTGCTCTTCTGATAGGAAGTTTTGCATTCTTGGAGAACATCAGTGTTTGGGCTAAGATGTTGACCTTCCCCTTGCATTTTCTTCCCTAAGTGGGGGGGGAAATAAAAAGTATGAAGGAGTGAAGTAGCAGCACTATTTTTATCAGCCTCACTATATAGGGACTGCGTCAGATATGCATACAGAGTACAGTGGCTGAAATAACTACAACTGCTCAGTGAATTATGCCACAATAACGAGGCCCTCTGCAATGTTAAATCCTCTGAATATACCTCACTTACACCCGCACACTGTGCCTGCAGTGCCTCTAATCTGTCATCTCTTTTCTGTATCTGAGCTCAGTCTTGAGCTCTGCCTTCCTCTTAGCTCTTCCCTGACACCTCTTACCTTCCTGACCTAACCCTGTACTCTTTGAGTGTTTTGCAGGTCCTTTTGTCTTGGCAACATATCATTTTCCACCCTCTGTTTCCATACAGTGTTTCACAGAGGTTTACTCTCCCTCACTAGTTTGTAAGCTCCCTTTACAAGTTTTCATTCTGGGTTCTCCACCGCCTGTTGCACATTGAGTGTGTTACGCTTATTGGTTGAATGAATTCACTACTCAGTAGATCTCTTACCAGGATAGGCACCTCAGGGGAAGGAAGAGGACAGGATTTTGTTCTTATAGAACTTATGATTTAATGTGGACAATATGTAGTCTCATTGACCGACAACATTGAATTTCTTGCTGCAAAAATACTGTCATTAGCGCATCTGTGATAGGTTTGATTGCAAGTCAGAGAGATAATCCTGCATGGAAAGCCTGACGTGAGGGCACTGTTGGGTTTCCTAGGCTGGTAAGTCTGATCAAAGGAGGCCCTACTGGGCCCTCAATGGCTACATATATGGAATATCCCTGGAAGAGTCAATCCTGGGGTCTTCATTATAGGATCCCAGTGGTTCTGGACTCAGTTGTATAGAAAACCATGGATGGGCCTCCTCAGGCTGCTCTGGCTCAAGTCTGCCCCTAAGATGAGCCACAGTAACCTGTGCCAAATTTGTAAAGAGAAAGGATGCCATCTGGGGCCTCTCTGAGCCAGTGGCATGTCGCCATTGTGTTGCAAAGCTCACAACAGCTCGGCAGCCCTTGCTTGGGGCTCATGCTCTGATGGAGGGTAAAATAATCCACTATATCCAAAAAAAGGATTAAAGATCATTGCAAAGGCCATACATAACCCCACTTCCATTCACTCCATAAGTAGTTTTTGAGCATGTACTATCACCCTGATTCTGCAGGTTAGTGGGATTCCCAGGAGTTCACCAGGCTTTTTTGGTGAGGAAAGGTGGTAAGAGAAAGTGAATTTTAATTCATTTGGGAGGAAACTACAGAAAAATGGATTCATAGAAAAAGACTGGTCATAGATATCAAGTGCTGATGTGAGAAGGGATGGGAAATATTTCCTTTATGTTATGTTCCTTTATTAAAATCTACATCTGAAAAAAAAAATAAGCATGTCCGCGTATTAAGGAGTTAACAAAGTCATTATCGCTCACATACAAAGAATTTGCAGATTGTTGCAACTTCACTAGGGTTGATGAACCAGGGATCTTTGCAGTACACTGCTTGGGGCAGCTTCCACTTCAGGAACCGGGCACATATAGTTAGCACTTGCCGGCTCTCCTGTGAAAAGGATAATCAGAGATCAGCATTTTCAAACATGTTTTAGCTGAGATTACCTTTCTTCAAATAAAACGCTAAAGTCTAATATGATAAACTTAGAATTATCTTGGTTGAAGTGAGAGCAAAGCGCCTTCCTTCAGCTTTCCCAGTCTTACAGAGAACCCATAAAATCTGCAGGGTTCTGGGGAAAAGGGAGAAACCACTGGTCGAGGCATAAGTGAGAGCTACTAACATTGAGTGTAATGTAGTAGATCAGAGATTTGGGCAGGAGTCCCACTATCCCATGCTCTAGAGAGAGGGCTCCCATGCCTACTCGCTGCTCCTAGGTATTCTCCTGTCACTCCACACAGGAAAGTAGCTCCCCATCTCACAGTCCTTGTAATTCTCTAGTTTGGAAGAAACTTTGGAAAGTATTGATCCTCTCTTGATCCTGATACTTGAGCAAAATTAGCAAGTGGTCTTTACACACTGCCTTCAGAAGGCTCCCATGCACCATAAAACACCGCTGGTAAGTCTCCAAGCAAGTGTTTGGTCCCAGTTCCACTAGACATCTGGGCCATTAAAATTCCTTTGGGGACAGATGGGAATGCACATTAGTTCAGTTACTTTTTTTTTTATGAATTGTAAGTGTCTAGTAAAGTTAAAGATACCCGGATATTCCACTTCTGGGTTGATGCCCTTAAGAAACTCTCACATATGTACATACAGAAATCTACCAAAATGCTCACTGCAGCATTGTAATAAGGAAAAAATAAAAGTAATCTAAATGTCCAGGAATAAAAGAATGGGATAAGTTGCAGTTACAAGACAGAATTATGTATAGCAGTGATAAGTGAACTAGGGCTATCTAACATGAATAAATCTTCTAAATATGTTAAACAAAGAAAAGCAAGTTGCCGTAAGAATTTACACATGATGTGAACAAAGTTTTTTAATATATAAAATTTTTGCTTTTTTTCAGATAAAGCTTTAAAACATGAAAAATAATCTCAGAAATGATAACAAAATTTGAGATCTTGCATGATTTCTCTGGGTTTATTTCTCAGCCTAGGTGGTGGGTGTATTGATGTTTTAAATTCCGTTGTTGGTGCCAGTGATTCCTAACCTTACGCTAGATCCCTCCCCTTCGCTTAGGCTACCCTCTGAGGAGCCTTGACGAGCTGGCTAGAAGGTGTTCAAAGTCTGAAGGAAAATAAGCCCAGAGTCTTGACTGCTCTAGGCTTTGCCTGATGGCCAAAAGCTGGCTGGGGCGCAGGGTGGGGGTTAGGGATCCATACTGTCTGTCCCATGTCTGTGACCTCTATGGGGCACACTTTCCCATCACTTGGTTGGGAAGCTCTGACCTAGACTTCACTGAGGTCTGAAATATTCTATATTTATGGCTACAAGGCCGTAACACTCCTCCCATAACAAGGTGCCAAGGTCCACCGTAATCTTTAGTCCTGTTTCTGAATCTTTCTGTAAGGAAGAGCATAGGTGGGTGGGAGCTCCAGCGTTTTCCCAGACTCATCACAGCCTAGACCCACCTCTCTGGTTGACTGTAACTGGTGGTCACAGGACCTTGAAAAAGACCAGCTTCTGAGGTATGGGACAGTTAAAGATGATGCCATCCCTCCCACAATTCTTATGGAGGAACCCCTGGAAGATTAAGGAGATTTCAAAGAAATCTCCAGATTTCAGAGAATCTTCTTTTCCTGATTTAGCCTCAACACTAGTCTATTTGTCTCAAGTCCACAAGGCTGTTCTTGAATTAAAGAGAAAAGGCAACAGACTGTGATCATCATTAACAAAAAGAGTTTGTTGAATTGGGCAGTGTGTTGAGAGTTCTGGGCTAGGCTGCATATTGGAGGGGATACAGAAAGGTATAATAATACATGATTCTCATCCACATAGGATGATGATTTGCTACACAGAAATAAGAAGTAAGAAGATTTTTCACACAATTCACTTAGGTAAAATAACTGAAAGGAAGCCTGTGCCAGAGGAAATGGGGAATAAAGATGGTACCACAGAGTCCCTGCCCTTGGAGAAACGAGTGCCTGTTTGCAGAGTTGGCTCTGGATTTGAACTTATTCAAGGCTGAAAGAAGTTAACAGTAGGCATTACCGCAGCGATTGCATCATTCTCATCCTGAGAATACAGAAGAAGTGGGACCAAGCTGTCCAGGACTTGGCTCTCTATACCCTTCTTCTCTGTGTATTTCACAGACTTTATGGAGGCTCCAAAGAGGGTCATGGAGAAACGATGAACATCCGGTCTTACCTATGAAGGATGTTCAAAGGGAAGCAACTCACTGAATATGATCATGTTTAACTTACAAGAGCTCTAGGTGGGCTGAAATGCCAGTCCTAACAGGAGGATATTTAGATGTTGGTAGCTGAGGGCAAGAAACCAAATATATGTGGAGACAGTCACACTTGCTGCCTTGCACGGCTCATTCTCGCACTCTAAGAATGAGTCATCACCACTTGTATCTGCTCCTAGTATTAACCACTCAAGGTGGGCTTCCCAGGTGGTGCTACTGGTAAAGGGCCTGCCTGCCAATGCAGGAGATGTAAGAGACGCTGCTTTGATCTCAGGGTTGGGAAGATCCCCCAGAGAAGGGCATGGCAACCCACTCCAGTATTCTTGCCTGGAGAATCCTATGGACAGAGGAGCCTGGCGGGCTACAGTTCATGGGGTCACAAAGAGTTGGACACGACTGAAGCGACTTAGCACATACACATCACATGCTGTTTTGCTGAAATAGAAAATTCCAGCCTTGGCATATTTGACTCTTCAGAATGTGGTTCGTTGTGCCACATATATTTCTCTCTTTTTTTTTTTGGCCGGGCCACTTAGCATGCAGGATTTTAGTTCCCTGACCAGGGATGAAACCCACGCCTCCTGCAGTAGAAGCGTAGAGTCTTAACCACTGGACCAGGGAAGTCTCCCTGTGTATTTTTTTTTGACAAATCTTTGGGATCTGGGATGGAGACATAAGTATAATCCACTATCCTGACCCAGTCCTGATCGTTCTTTGAAAGAAAAGACAATGTCTTTTCTTATAGAAACTCCTTCTTCATACCAGGAAGCAGGGGAGTACCTTGGCAAGTCACTATGCCTCAGTTTTTTAATCTGAAAAACAGTAACCCCAACCCTACCAACATCACGGGTTACCTAGAAGGGTTTTAAGAGATTTGAAAATGCTCTGAACAAAAAAGTACGATCTAAAATAGAGTGTACTTATTACTATCCCAATTTCGGTTTGCTGTTATGCTGTTATGCCAATTACCTTCCCCCTAGGAAAGTCTCTCCTCTCCCCTTATCTTACATCACCAAATAAGGAGAAGAGGGTCCTCATCATGGCACTCAGGGTGGTGAAATCCATTGTCCTGACGAATTGCAGGAGTATCTGAATGGCCAACAAAACAATCTTCTCATCGGATTCACATAAAAGGTCTAGGATGTGCGGCAGCAAGCTCTTGATGTCTTCCCTCTGTGTGCCCAAAACAGCGTATCACCACCCCTCCCGATGGCACTTCCTCTGGTACCAGAGTAGGGCTTTCCGCCTGTGCTTTGTCCCTGGTGCTTATTGAGTTTTTGGTTGTCTTGGCCAGCCCAGAACAGAGAATTAAGGAGGGACTGATGCCATCTCTCAGTATTGGCAGGACTGATACGTGGAGAAGGCAAAAGAGCCTTCTCTGTACAGATGTATACCGTGGCTGATTCATGTTGATGTATGGCAGAAACCAACACAATATTGTGTAGCAATTATCCTTCCAGTAAAAAGAAATAATTTTTAAAATTAATTAATTAAAAAAAAATAGAATCAGTGGTCTTACCATTTCCTTCTGTCTGGTAAGATAGCACAGTCCCCTCAGGGCAAGAATTTTAAAGAGATTATTTTGAAGAAGTAGCCAGTCCTTCAAGCGGGCAACACAGTATATGCTGGGAAATCTCCTAGCCACTGGACTCTGAAGAAGCTGAAAGAACCCAGAAAGTAGCCAAAGAAGTTACCTTTTAGCCCTTTTTCATGAGGGTAGCCAGCTTCCCACCAACTCCAAAACATCTATTTTCCTTTGAAACTTCTACTCTACAGCACATACATTACAGGATGATGCTTCCACTGCAGGGACCTAAGGAACACTGAATATGTGGACAGAAGAACTTCAATAAGGTTGAATTTGGACCATTTCTATCCCATGTCTAAAATCGGACCCTATTTGGTCACTCAGTTGGACAAGGCCTAGAAAGGCCAGTACAGTTGCCTTATAGGCTTCCTGAATACATACAGCCTCTAAAGAAGTCTTACTTCCACGAAAAAGCCTGCCGATGTGAGCTGATGCTTATCGTTCCCTCGGTTAAGAAAAGGCACTAACAGGTACAAGACCTTATGTGCAAGGAGGTGATTTCTTTCCAGCAATGCACTGCAAAACAGAACACAGAACAACTCTCAGAAATGCTCTTATTCAGAGAGCAGTGTTCCCAGGGTGGGGGCGGGAGGTGAGGGGACTCTCAAGTTTTTGCTCAGCTTCAGGTGCACAGGAGGTTAAGTTCAGTTCAGTCGCTCAGTTGTGTCCGACTCTTTGCGACCCCATGGACTGTAGCACGCCAGGCCTCCTTGTCCATCACCAACTCCCAGAGTTTACTCAAACTCATGTCCATTGAGTCAGTGATGCCATCCAACCATCTCATCCTCTGTCGACCCCTTCTCCTCCCGAGGGTAATAAGGCAGGGCTAAAAGTTTGGCTGGAATTATGGGCATTTGCCCATTCTGGGATGAGAAGGCTATTTAACCTTGGTGGCTGTGATGACTAAAAAGGGGGAAAAATTACCTTAAAACACAGCTGATTTAGAGCATGGATGCATGGCAAGGAAGTCTTACTTGGCAAGGAGGGATATTCCCTGAAGATGGCAATCTTTTCCTTCCAGAAGGGTCCATCCTTTATTCTTTTCCATGATGTTGAATTCCTGCCAGCAGAATGTTCTGAGGAGGAGAGTCTTTGTAGCCTGTATGGCAAAGCTAATCCAACGAAAACAGTACAAGTGAATATAGTACAGGTCCCTCCAACTGAAGAGCATAACATCACCTGCTTTCACTGAGGAGGGCCATGTATTGATAGCTGCTTGACTGTAATTCTCTTCTTTCTAGATTTTCCCAAAGATTCACAGTGCTCTAATACTTGAAAGGCCCTTCACACAAACTCTAAGCATAAAGAAATCCAATAAAATTGTGTTTCTCTGGGAGAATGGAAAGAAGTCTATGATAAAACAAATGAAGTAGGATGCTAAACTGAGATTCACAGCTTTTTTCTTTACAGCTTTATTTAGATAGAATTTATACCCCCCTAAAATTTATTCCACTGCTTTTGAAAACTACTTATCGAACTAGTATTTTGGACATGACATCAGAGAATCTTGAAGCTGGAAAGGTCCTTGGAGAATACCTAGCCTGAGCTCACTTAGAGATAAGGAAACTGAGGCACAGAACAACAAAAAGATTTGCCTAGAGTACAGAGCTATTTAAAGGAATGAAAATCAGGACTTCCTTCGTGGTTTAGAATCCGCCTGCCAACGCAGAGGACATAGGTTTGATTCCTGCTCCAGGAAGCTTTCACACGCAGCAGGGCAACTAAGCCTTTGCATCACAATTAGGAGCCTTGCACTCAAGCCACCACAACCACCGAGCCCATGCTCCACAGTGAGAAGCCATGGCAATGAGAAGCAACCAGAGAGTAGCCCCCAACTCGCTGCAACAAAAGAAAGCCTGCGTGCAGCAACAAAGACCCAGCAGAACCTAAAATAAATACTTAAACAAAAACCTGAATGAGAATCAAAACTCAAATTCTTCTGCCTCTTAGTCAGGCATTCTTAAATATTCCACATTAGAGCACTTCCTCAGAAAGAAATCCATGTGCCCCAGAAATACTGAGAAATTTCTATTGAGACCCTAAAGGAGAATTTAAAAATATCTCCCTATTCATGAAGCAGAAATGAGAAAACGCTCAGCTTTGGATCAGTATGGTCTTGGAGGTAGGTTTAAGGCTGTCTCGCTTGTCTCTGTCGCTACCTGATTTATCAAGAAAGGGCTGGCATACTATCACCCATTATTTTGCAGGGCATCTGAACTCAGATAGTCAAATTTGCCTTGACACCAGTAAGACTGGGCTTCCCTGGTAGCTCGGCCGGTAAAGAATCTGCCTGCAATGCAGGAGACCCCAGTTCGATTCCTGGGTAGGGAAGATCCGTTGGAGAAGGGATAGGCTACCCACTCCAGTATTCTTGGGCTTCCCAATATTCCTTGGCTCAAATGGTAAAGAATTGGCCTGCAGTGCAGGAGATCTGGGTTCAATCCCTGGGTTGGGAAGATCCCCTGGCAAAGGGTACAGCTACCCATTCCAGTATTCTGGCCTGGAAAATTTCATGGATAGAGGAGCCTCATGGGCTTCAGTCCACAGGGTCTCAATGAGTCGGACATGACTGAGCAACTTTCACCAGTAAGACCAAAGAGAGCCAGTGAGAGCACAGAATGACTCCTGGTCAACAAAATCACAATGGACAGTACCACAAGGGGGTGACCTCTGAAGACACTTCCTGTTCTGGGTACAGGCCACTGGGGATGGCAACGTCAGACATGGTGAGGCCAATGGTGTGGTGAACCTGGACAAGCAGTGTCATGAGAAGCTGAGGAAAGAGCCGGAACGTAGCTTCTCGGAGTCTGTTCCCCACAAACACCTCATAAAGGGCATCGGTCACCTGTGGAGAAAAGCACACAGCAGAGCTGAACACCCGCTAGTCCTAAGTCTTACTTTTGTTTTACTTCTGCTTGTTCCAGAACATGCTTTCTGGTTCTACTAAATCACAGGCAGAACTGTAGTGGTAAGCAACACAGGGACATGAAAGTGACAGGGTAATGAGATAGGAGTGAAGTTGTCATTAAAAGTTGCCAGAGTGAGGGGCATCCTGAAATCCAGAAGGAAACTATAAGGAAACCATTCACATACTTGAACACATACAAATTTAAAGCCTGGGCAAAAAGAAAATTGTTCATAAATAAAGTTGGATGACAGATAATTTGCAGAAATGCGATAGTTTTAATATATCCAATGACATTATATGTCAGGAGGAACAAATGAAAAGACTTGCTATTCAAAGTGTGGGAAGTGTGGGCCACCTCCCAGGAGCACTGGCATCACCTGGAGCTGATTAGAAATGGAGAATTGCAAGCGCCCCCCTCCACCCCAGAATGTATGCATCAGAGTGTGTATTTCAGTTAGATCCTTAGATGATGGTGGTTTGCATGTGTATTAAAACTGATAAGCACTGGTGTGTAGGACAGGAAGAAAGAAGAAACATAAATGACCAACTGAAAAACATACATAAATGTTGAACCTTGCCAACGATGTAACTGTAATTAGAATGTGTTCCTTTTTCACCTAGCAGCTAGACAACAATGCTCGGTGTTACAAGGCCATGCTCACACATGATGACAGAAGGGCAGTGTTCTAGAGGGTCATTTGGGAACATTACCAAAAGTTTAAATGAGCCCACTATTTGGCCCAGAAATTCCCTTCAATGGACTTTATCCTAAGAAAATAACTGGGTATGTATAACAAAATTGATGCAAGCATGATTAAGTTTGCTACAGCACTGTTTTCATGGCAAAAGTTTGAAAAGTGTCAAATGTTCACTAACAGGAAACAATAATGAAATAAATGGTTCTGCATCACCTATTTTTAAAAGGTAATTAAAACCAAATACTATGCAGCTATGAAAAGATAACAGTTGGTGTATGGTTAAATGAAAAACAGCAGGTCATCAAATGGTATGTACTGTGGTCTTATTAATACACATGCAGAATTTTATAGACTAATCAGATTAAATATATACCTTTATCTGCCCTAACACCTTAAATTGCACTAAAAGGACATTTTAGGGATTTTTTTAAAAGGTATAAACCCATAAGAACAGGGAGTGTAAGAGAGAAGATAACAGAAGATTAGAGACTTCAAAGTAATTCTGAAAGCTAAGGAAAAAGTCTGATAATAACTTAGGTCAGAGAAAGCAGAACCATAAACTGGTAGGGAATAAAATAAAGTAAAAAGTAGTTGTGAAGTGGGGTGGAAGAGGGGTAGATTAGAAGTTTAGGATTAGTTTGGAGTTTGCTTATCCATCTTGTATATAATAGTTTATACACTGGATGGATAAACAACAATGTCCTACTATACAGCACAGGGAACTATATTTGATTTCCTGTGATAAACCATAATGGAAAAGAAGATGAAAAAGAATATATATATATATATGAATAACTGAATCACCTTCCTGTATATTAGAAATTATACATTGTTAATAAAATGAAATAAAATAAACATGGATATGGGGGAGGCTGTGCATGCAGAGGGGCAGGGAATAAATAGGAACTCTCTGTACTTTTCTGCTCAGTTCTGCAGTGAGCCTAAAACTGCTCTAAAAAAAAATTCTTTAAAAGGAAAAGTATAGAGGGAAAAAGTATGCCAAGTACATATATAAGAAGTTTATACATTATAAACACTGTAGAAAGTTCATTTTTAGGGACATGGTATAGCCATGAACTAAGAATAGTTTCTTGATTTTTAAAGGATTATTTAAAAATATATCCAAAAGTATATAGGGGAGACTATATGTGACCTGAAAAACCTAAAATATTTACCATCTGGTCCTTTATGGAAAAAGTTTGCCAATCTCTGCTCAAGGGGGGCCTTTGGGGGACATCCCTGGTGGTCCAGTGGTTAAGACTCTGCCCTTCCATGCAGGAGGTGTGTGTTCCATCTCTGGTCAGAGACCTAAGATCCTGCATGCTGTGAGGTGTGGCCAAAAAAATTAAATAAAAAATAAAAACAATTTTTCAAAGGAGGACCTTTGGTTTCTATTTTATATTCTTCTATACTCTTTGAAATGTTTTACTATCTTGACTATGATGGTATGCATTTTTTAAAAGACGAGGAAAAGAATGTTTAAATGAAACCATGCTGACTCCTTCACTCGTCTCAGCCTCCTCCACATCCATCCCTTGGTGGCGACACTGGTGGATTTATAAATGGATGAGGGAAATAAACTTTGAGAGGAACCAAAAGGAACCTTCTCCAGATGGTGCTGGGCCAATTATCCAGGGGGGCCATGGTGGGCTGAAGTTGGAGGGGTAAAGCTCAAGGGCTTACAGCCACAGCCACATAGGCCATCTTCTCCTGGGTGCCGGAATCATGGCATTTCTGCAGCTTCCTCAGGAGTCTCCAGAGAATCCAGGTCGTTTTGGGCAGCTCCACGTTCAGAGTTCTCCACAACTCAGCCAGATGCCTAGAAATCCCAGAGGAAGAGGGATCAGGAGCATGGCTTGTCCTAGGCCAACCATGACCACAAGCTTCCCAGAATCCATCTGGAATACAACCTATAAGAGGTTTTCCTCTCTGAGGCTCAATTCTCCAGAACTGCTATCTGATTTCACAACAGTAACTCCCAAGGTTTCATAGACTCAAGCTCCCACAACCTCGGCATGGACTCTAAGACCACTCACCAACTGGTCCTAACACATCTTTTCAATCTCACAACTTCCCCAGCACATACCCTGTACTCTAAGTTTCCTACATCGTTTTCATTTCTCACAGAGTCTACAGTTCTCACCTGACCTAAAGCAGTAGTTTTCCAAGAACTAGAACAAACACAGAAAAATAAAATAATGCTGAAATTACATTTAAGTCAACTGAATATAGTTAATACTTTATACCAAATCATGTATTTTATACAAGAATCTAGTGTATTAATAGGTAAGCTGAAGCAAGTAGTAAAGATTTAAAAACAATGTTCCAGAGAACTACACAAAATTAAGACCATTAAATAATCTGTATTAGCTCATTTTTCTTTTGGATGAGTAAAAGTTCTCCATTATTCCTTTTCCAGTAAGTGGCCTGAGGTGACTTCTAAAAATGGTACGCTATTCACTCGACCCAGAAAACCCCACAAAATCATGCAAATCACGAGGTTCAAATCTTTGTGTTCACTTTAAGAACACTCGTGAAACTGCCCGCACCATAAAGGATATGCATATCTGAAAAGCCACCAAATATATGAAGGATGTCACTTTAAAGAAGCAATGTGGGCCATTCCTTCGTTACAACAGCTGAGTTGGTAGGTGTGCACAGTGGGGCTGGGGTGCAGGGTCGGTGGCCCAAAAAGAGGGCTGAATTTCTACTGCGCATGCTCAAAAATGCAGAGAGTAATGCTGAACTTCAGGGCTTAGATGTAGATTCTCTGGTCACTGAGCACATCCAGGCGAACAAAGCCCCCAAGATGCGGTGCAGGACTTAGAGAGCTCACAGTTGGGTGTGAGCCCTTTCATGAGCTCTCCCTGACACATTGAGATGATCCTTACTGAAAAAGAACAGATTGTTCCTAAGCCAGAAGAGGAGGTTGCACAGAAGAAAAAGATATCCCAGAAGAAACAAAAACTTACAGCTCAGGAATAAATGCCACAAAAAAATAAGTGCAAAAAAAAAAAAAAAGTTCTTTATTTGAGGCAGTGGGGTAGTCTGCCTACAGTGTGGGAGACAGGGTTCAATCCCTGGGTCAGGAAGATCCCCTGGAGAAGGAAATGGCAACAGACTCCAGTACTCTTGCTTGGAAAATCCCATGGACCGAGGAGCCTAGTAGGCTACAGTCCATGGGGTCGCAAAGAGTTGGACACGACTGGGCGACTAAACTTTCTTTGAGCTTACAGAAAACATTAGCACTGCACCAAGACATTATATGAGATCCATTCATTGAAACCAGTTTTGAAACAGTTTTCAAACAGTTTAAAGCTGAGAAATCTTCAGTAAGTGGTGCTGGGAAACCTGCATGTAAATCAATGAAGTTAGAACACTCCCTCATGCCCTACACAAAAATAAACTCAAAATGGCTTAAAGATTTAAATATAAGACATTAAACTCCTAGACCATAAAACTCTTAGACGAGAACATAGGCAAAACATTTTCTACACTGCTACATAAATTGTAGCAATATTCTCTTAGATCAGTCTCCCAAGGCAAAAGAAATAAAATGAGACCTAATCAAACCTAAAAATTTTGCACAGCAAAGGAAACCATAAACAAAACAAAAAGACAACCTACAGACTAGGAGGATATATTTACAAACAATGCAACTGATAATGGCTTAATTTCCAAAATGTATTATATGAAAAGCTCATACAGCTCAGTATAGAAACAAACAATCCAATCAAAAGATGGGCAGAAGACCTAAATAGACATTTCAAAGAAGACATACAGATGGCCAACAGGCACATGAAAAGATGCTCAATACCGCAAATTATTAGAGAAATGCAAATCAAAATTGCAATGAGATATTATCTCACACCTACTGGTCAGAATGGCCATCATCAGAATTTATAAATAATAAATGCTAGAGAGGGTGTAGAGAAAAGTGAACCCTCCTTCATTGTTGGTGGGAATGTAAACTGGTGCAGTCACTATGGAAAACAGTATGGAAGTTCCTTAAAAAACTACAAATAGAGCTGCCATATGATCCAGCAATTTTACTCCTGAGTGTATATCTGAAAAAGATAAAAACTCTAATTCAGAAACATATGCATATCAATGTTTATAGTGGCACTATTTATAATAGCCAAGACATGGAAGCAACTTAAGTGTCTATCAACAAATAAACTGATAAAGAAGATGTGGTATATATACACAATGGATTATTAGTCAGCCATAAAAATGAATAAAATATTGCCATTTGCAGCAACATGGATGGACCTAGAAATTATCATATTATGAGAAGTAAGTCAGAAAAAGACAGACATTATATAATATCACTTACATATGGAATCTAAAAAAATAATACAAATGAAATTTTTAATAAAAAGTTCAGACTCACAGACATAGAAAACAACTTATGGTTACCAAAGGGAAAAGTAGGGAGTGAGGGATAAATTAGGAGTTTGGAATTAACAGTTACACACCACCGTGTATAAAATAAATAAACAACAAGGACTGACTGTATAGCACAGGGAACTATTAATATATTCAATATCTTGTAATAACCTATAATGGAAAAGAATCTGAAAAGAATCTAGCAAAAAATCTGAATAAAAATACTGAATCACTTTGCTGTATACCTGAAATTAACATAATACTGTAAATCAATTATACTTCAATTTAAAGAAAGCTAAGAAATCTTTCTTTCAAGATAGTATTTACCCAGAACCACAGTATATAAAGCAGATAAATAGAAGAGCTGCTCTAATTGAAGTGGGATGGGGCCTTGATGCCTCACTGCCTTCCCCATAAAGCATTTCCTGGAACTTCCAGGGTGACTTGCCTCCAACTCAAAACCTCTAATCATAAGAAAGCTTCTTCTTTGTTCCTCTCTGTGATTCTATTCTCATTATGTATATATTTATACTTTATTTTTTATATATGTATTTATTTTTTGGCTTAATTTTTTTCAAGTGTATTATAGATATCATGACATTCACCCCTAAATCTCCCTTAAATTATCTGTCTCTTAAGAATAAGGAAATTTTCTACATATTATTATTTCACAACTAAGAAGATTACATTAAGTAATTATATATATTTAAATCTCTTGAAAATCTTTTTATAGCTTTTTGCTTTTCTTTCAGAATCCAATCAAAGTTATTTATTGCATTTCTTTATGTCACTTTTGTGTCTTTTTATCTAAAACAGTACCTTCAGCACAATTATTTTCTTTCATGACAATTTTTTTGAATAGTTCAGTCCAACTATCTTGTAAAATGTTCTTCACTCTGGATTGTTTCCTTATTTTAGGCATTACATTCTGATTTACCCTGCAGACATCTGTCTGTATCATATCTCAACAAGAACATCCTTAGGTTTTTGAGGGCAACCCTGCTCCACAGTACTCAGAGGTATAGCACACACCCCAATTTAATCCAGAGGCTGTACCAGATTCTGTTACCTGTCATATGGTACTGGGTGACACAGAAGGTGCTCGATCACTGTATCTGTGTATTTGGGCTTTGACATAAACAAACTCACAATATTTATGATTTGTTGGCGGACACTAGGCTGGCTGATTGTGGACAGCTGGGCACAGATAACTCCCATAATCTCTGGCACCTGAAGAAGGAAAAGATATCTCTTAAGACCTTACCGCTATGGGATATTGTACTGAAGATACTGTGGTTACTTTGAAGAGGTCCTGGGGGCGACTCTTAATACAGAGTGTTTATTATTTTTCAAAAAGTCTGTTATTATCAAAACTACTTAAAGTATACCTGTATGAATGTATATGCACATAAAAGGATTTGGAAAAAACATATCCAAACATATTAATGTGTCTTTGAGTGATGGGATATTTACTTTTTTGCTTATATATTTTTTCTAATTATTCCTTAAAGATTATGTATTGGTTTTATAAGACAAAAGTTGGAAGGAGGCTGGTTTTTCCCCACTCTGGCTCTGAAAATGGCAGAGGAGTCATTGCTGCCTTCCTCCTGCAGATGTTAATCACGTTCAGGTAAAGTAAACAGGAGCCACTGGGCTTGATCCATTTCTCTGCTTGGACTGCTCTTCCTGCTCCTAGACTTGTGGCTCAAGGTCTCTGTGGAAATGTCAGCTTCTCAGAAGGCAGTCCTTAGCAGCCTCGTATAAAATGGCCACTGTTACCACCAGCTGCCAGAAATGGTTTGAGGATGGGCACGTGATGGCATTCTGGCCAAAAACATGGAGGAAAATCAGCTGGGGGCTTCTGGGAAAGACTTTTCTCTCTGATTAAAGGAAGGCAACCTCTCTCTTCTTTGCTGGGTAGTCTTATCTGCTCAGAGAGTTGGAAATTGTGGTGACTATCTTACTTATGAATATATGAACAGGTTAAGTGGAAATGATGGAAAAACCCCTGGCTCTCTTATAAAGTTGTTGAGTTGCTGGACAGATCCTAGAAAATATACCCTACTTCCAGACTTCTTAATATATGAGGAGATAAACCCTTTGCTTTTTTTTAACAGCTGAAAGCACCCAAAAGATACAAATGCCCATTTCACCATCCTCCAATATAGTACTGCTCTTTTTGTATCTTTGCTATTTTAATAGATTAAAAAATGGGTTTTCATCATTTTAAAATTATTTTTATTTTTATCAAAGTGCAACATGCACACAATTTTAAAAGTCCAGTGGTATTCAAGGCTCTCTCCAGCCTATTCCCCAGGTCCACATTCCAGAGACAACTATTTTCATCCATTTTATTTCTTCCAGTATGTCCTTCCACGTTTACAGATGACATAACCATATTGTTATTTCTTCATGTATCAATTTCATTAAAATAAATTCTCTTGATTTTAAAGTTACTAAGTTAGCCTCCCCCTAGGATCACTGATGGCTTGATTCTTAAAATTCTGGTACATTTAACTAACCTGAATGAGGATCTAAATTGGAGTTACCGTTCTCGTGTATGTTAATTATATTCTGCAAAAAAAAAAAAACTATAATCTTTTGGAAAATAGGGACCATACCTCAGACTTAAAAAAAAAACAACAAAACCTGCCATCCCTAGTTGCATTCACAGTGGTGGTATATGCTTGTTGAATGCATGATTTTTCAGCATTAACTAAACAGACTAAGGCTTTGACCATGGTCCCTTCAGTGGCTGTTCTCAGTTGCATTCTGCTGAATAGGAACAGTAGGAGAGACCTTAGCGTTTGTAGGTGGAGACAGGTTTCTGCCTGCATTTTAAACTTGGGAAATGTCCACTGAGCCGTTTACCTTCTCAAACCGGGACTGCGTATTCTTCACCAAAGCTGTCAGCAATTTCCCCGCTGACCACTGTGTGTATGGATGCTTCAGGTTTCTCAGGCCATCCAGTGTAGCCATTACAAACTGGTAGAGCTCGGTGGGATTGAGAAAAACTTCGAAAACCTGAGATGATTCAGGGAAAATGAACTTTCAAGATGGGTGGTTTAACAGGAAGAGTCCTAACAAGGAACAATTCTAAGTCAACAATCAGAGAAGCATACAAAGATGTTCAGGGCTCTTTAGTTCTACACTGTTTACAGAAGTGAAAAATTGGAAGCAACCCAGGGTCCCACTGCATGGTTTCTTACAACTCTGACTTTTAGAAAGAAGCTTGTACTGACTTCCCTGACAGTCCAGTGGCTAGGACTCTGTGCTTCCACTGCAGGAAGCACAGGTTTGATTCCTGGTTGGGGAACTAAGATCCTGCAAGCTGTGGACCAAAGATAAAAAAGCTTGATTACTGAGATCCTCAGAAAGAGAGACACATGATACTTTTACAAGAAGGAAAGGCCTTAATCCTCTATTGCAGACAGGGACCCAAGCCTAGCTAAAATAATTTGGAGATGATTTATTAAAATAATGTGTCATTCTGCGTCTTGTTGTACTTTCAGTTCAGTTCAGTTGCTCAGTTGTGTCCCACTGTTTGCAGTCCCATGGACTGCAGCACGCCAGGCTTCCCTGTCCATCACCAACTCCCAGAGCTTACTCAAACTCATGCCCATCGAGTCAGTGATGCCATTCAACCATTTCATCCTCTGAAGTCCCCTTCTCCTCTCACCTTCAATCTTTCCCAGGATCAGGGTCTTTTCCAGTGACTCAGTTCTTCACATCAGGTGACCAAAGTATTGGAGTTTCAGCTTCAAAATCAGTCCTTCCAATGAACAGTCAGGACTGATTTCCTTTAGGATAGACTGGTTGCATCTCCTTGCTGTCCAAGGGACTCTCAAGAGTCTTCTCCAACACCACAGTTCAAAAGCATCAATTTTCTTCAGTGCTTAGCTTTCTTTATAGTCCAACTCTCATATCCATACATGACTACTGGAAAAACCATAGCTTTGACCAGACGGACCTTTGCTGGCAAAGTAATGTCTCTGCTTTTTAATATGCTGTCTAGGTTGGTCATAACTTTTCTTCAAGGGAGTAAGCATCTTTTAATTTCATGGCTGTAGTCACCATCTGCAGTGATTTTGGAGCCCAAAAAAATAAAGTCTGTCACTGTTTCCATCGTTTCCCCATCTATTTGCCATGAAGTGATTGGACTGGATGCTGTGATCTTAGTTTTCTGAATGTTGAGTTTTAAGCCAGCTTTTTCACTCTCTTCTTTCACTTTCATCAAGAGGCTCTTTAGTTCCTCTTCACTTTCTGCCATAAGAGTGGTATCATCTGCATATCTGAGGTTATTGATATTTCTCCCAGCAATGTTGATTCCAGCTTGTGCTTCATCCAGTCCAGCATTTCTCATGATGTACTCTGCATATAAGTTACATAAGCAGGGTGACAATATGCAGCCTTGACATACTCCTTTCCCGATTTGGAACCAGTCTGTTGTTCCACGTCCAGTTCTAACTGTTGCTTCTTGATCTGCATACAGATTTCTCAGGAGGCAGGTCGGGTGGTCTGGTATGCCCATCTCTTGAAGAATTTTCCACAGTTTGTATGTGACAGTGAATAAAGTCCTCCACATAATTATAATAGGTATAATCTACTAGTCACTTAGTAAATGATTGGCACTAAGCAAAGCATTTTCTGTACTTTATCTCATTTGACTCTCAAAACAACTGAGTTATCCTAATTTTTACAGATCCTCATATACAGATGAGGAAGCTGCTGTAAAGACAATTTACCTGATACCTTAGACCGTACATGAATAAGATCTGTGGGCTTCTTTTCTGTTTATCACCTATTATTGCTTAGTCTCTCAGTTGTGTCCAACTCTTTTGTGACCCCATGGTCCGTAGCCTGCCAGGCTCCTCTGTCCATGGGATTTCCCAGGCAAGAATATTGGAGTAGGTTGCCATTTCCTCTGAAGGGGATATTCCCAACCCAGGTCTCCTGCATTGGCAGGTGGGGTCTTTACCACCGAGCCACCAGGGAAGATCCTGATACCCAGAAGATGTTTAGTATTTGTAGAGTATTGAATAATTACATTAACAAAGAAGTATATGGCTTTTTAGCAGTTGTATTTGAATCAATTACACCCATTTTTTTAATTAGAACTTTCTTTTAAGTCTTTATTGAATTTGTTACAATATTGCTTCTGTTTTATGCTTTGGTTTTTTGGCCACAAGGCATGTGGGAATCTTACCTCCCCAACCAGGGATCAAATCTTCACTCTTTGTATTGGAAGGTGGTCTTAACCCTTGGAGCACCAGGGAAGTCCCTCAAACTCACCCTCTTGAGGTCCCTTTTCATGACAAGGATTTACATTTGCAAGGTGTTGGGTGGGGTTAGGAGAGCAATCGGGCACAGAGCTGGTCTGAAAAAATGTCCACACAGCGATACTGGCCTCACTGACGGTCTGACCTAAATCCCTTAAACTCACAGGGCAAAGTGTGTAAGAGTCATGGCCATTACTTCATCTCCAAACTATGAAAGGTTCAGACAGCAAATTCTCTGGGCAATCTTGTATGTTTAGTTTTACGAGAAATTAACGGACCTTTTCTCAAAGTGGTTTTATCATTTCACATTCCCATAAATAAACTTGTGAAACTTCTGGTTGTTTCCCATCCTCTCCAACATTTCAAGCTGTCTGTTTTTAAAATTTTAGCCATTCTGATTACCTGGGCAATTCTGAAGGGACAACTATAGAACTGTTTAATATTGTAGAGTTCCAGGAGTTCTCGACATTTTTTCATTGTTCTTTTCAAGCTTTGGTGATTTTCCTTTTCATAAGTGATACCTGAGAAGATAATATAACATATTAACACTTTCTGACATTTCTTTTTTCTTGATTTTGCAAGTCTGGTTGATCTTCAGGTTGAAGTGGATCCCTAGTCTTATTTTTTTCTATTTCATTTGACTAAAAATGCTCATTTTTACTTTTTACACCCTCTCCCAAAAAAATGGGGGAAGGAATGTGTGTTAATCTGATTTGCTTCTCTTCTATGGAAGAGCAATATATAAAAAGAGCTGAAAGAAAAGAGAAGAGCTCTTTGTAAGAGTTTTTGAGTGATTTGGGAATACAGAGGAGGCAAGTTAAACCATTTATTTCCCTACTGGCGAGGACTTTTGAGGGGTCTGCCTATGAAGCTTAGGTCCCCACAAAAATTTACATGGTTTTGTGCTGAGTTTGATAGTTCTACAATCAGAACTGTCTATGTGTCTAGTTTTGCTGATACTGAGTCTGCCAAGATGCCCTAACAGTGTGTTTTCCTTCTGTTTTATTGTGACTCATCTTCACTAGAAATTTATTTCTAGGAAGAATCTGAGCCCATGGTTCATCTCTAGGAAGTATCTGAGCTCATGGTTCATCTCTAGGAAGTATCTGAGCTCATGGTTCATCTATAGGAAGTATCTGAGCCCATGGTTCGCCTATAGGAAGTATTTGAGCCCATGGTTGAGGATACTGTTTCTCCAACTATAAGCTCTTTGGGGGATGGGACCTTGCCTGTCTTACTCACCAACACATCCCTCGAACAAGAAGTGCTTCATAAATATTTGTTGAATGAACAACCAGCTGTGTTCCTGTGGCTATATGTCTCGGCAGACAAAGGTCATACTCTGAGCTGCCCAGAAATGAGACTGCTGCTTTGGGAAGTAGAGCACTATGTTGTCCTTGGTATAAGCAAGCCCAGGCAGGGCAACTGCTTGGTAGGGACAGAATAGACTCAGACTCAACACTGGGGGAAGTCTGAGTTAGATATCTTCTGAAGTTTCTCCCAACTGTGGGGATCCGTGATTCACTTCTTGACCACTATGGCCCTCTCTTTGTTATTCAAACTCCCCAAGCTCATACTTGCTGAGTGTCCTTGCTCACGCTGTTCCTTCTGCCTAATACACTCTTCTTATCACTTCACCTGACTAAATGTTATGTTTTAGGTTATCTTCAGAGAGGCCACTTCTGAACCCCACAACTAGATTTGATCCTTACTCATGGCCTCTGTAATTTCCCTTCATAGCAGTCAAATGGTTATAACATCAGTTATTTGTTGACCCTCTGATTCTCCCACTAGATCATGTGTTACGTCTAAGGATTGAATGCACGTGTGTGTGTGTGCTTAGTTGTATCCGACTCTTTGCAATCCCATGGACTGTAGCCCACCATGTTCCTCTGTCCATGGCATTTTCTAGGCAAAAATATTGGAGTGGGTTGCCATTTCCTTCTCCAAGGGATCTTCTGGCCTCAGAGATCGAACTCGTGTCTCTTGCATCTCTTACATTGGCAGGCAGATTCTTTACCAGGGTGCCACCTGCAAAGCCCATATAAAGATCAGACCACTTATTTTCTGGTTATTGTTAGATCTGAATAAGGACTCAGTAAACGTTTCTGGGATAAACACATAAAGGCAGGCCCAAAGGATGGCAAGAACTTTTTATACTTCCAACTAAATAATTACTCCAGCTTGTCCACAGGCCCACACGCTTTCTACTCCATGGTCACGCACATGGCTGACACTGATGGGTCTGATCCAGTGCTATCCTTCCAATGATAAAGTCAGTGAGGCTCTATCTTTGCCTAGGGACGGGGTATCCTTCTCTCTATGAACCAGGGTAGAAGTCTTTCTAGAATGTGGGGAGTGAGTGCACAAGGAGGCCTGGTGCTTTTTGCACATTGCTGGAGAATTGACTCAGGGCCTCACTGCCTCCAGCAGAGCCTTACACTTCAGCCTCAGGGTGATGTGCAGCAGGTAGTGCATGCCCTCCGCAGCCTCCTCGGCCACCTCTTTCAGTGGGTCCCCACACAGTAGAGCCATCAGAGCCACCAGGTGTCCGAGTCTTTGGAATCTCACTGGAAGCTGATTAGGAAGCAAAAGAAAAATACCATTAGGCTGCCTGTGCATTTGGTGCCTCAGATTTTAACTGTAGAAGTAATTCTCCTGGAACCTCCCACTCTAGAGAAGGGCCAGTGTTATATCCAACCCTTGGATCTTCTGGGTTAACATTTAACATGTGTGGATAAAATATATCCAGCAGATGCTATTATATAGGACAAATTCTAATTTAAGCAACCTGAAAAATGCTTTGTTGTATAAAGATGTTCATTCTAGCACTGTTTTTATTGATTTTTTTTCTTTTTAAATATTTATTTATTTTTGGCTGCCTTGGGTCTTAGTTGTAGCATGTGGGATCTTTTGTTGTGGTGTACAGGCTTCTCTCTAGTTGTGGCTCTCTGGGTCAGTAGTTGTGGCTTACGGGCTTAGTTGCCCTGGGGCATGTGGTATCACAGTTCCCCAGCTGGGGATGGAATAAGTGTCCCTTGTACTGGAAGGTGGGCTCAATCACTGGACCACCAGAGAAGTCCCTCTAGCATGGTTTTTAAAGACCACATATTCAAAATAAATAATTGCCAATAGCAGTAAGAACGATACTGTTCATGGGGTTCTCAAGGCAAGAATGCTGAAGTGGTTTGCCATTCCCTTCTCCAGTGGACCACGTTTTGTCAGAGGGAATGCACTGGTCATAGCAAACACCCTCTTCCAACAACACAAGAGACGACTCCATACATGGACATCACCAGATGGTGAACCCTGAAATCAGATTGATTATATTCTTTGCAGCCAAAGATGGAGAAGTTCTATATGGTCAGTAAAAACAAGACTGGGAACTGCCTATGGCCCAGATAAGGAACTCCTTATTGCCAAATTCAGACTTAAATTGAAGAAAGTAGGGGAAATGACTAGGTATTCAGGTATGACCTAAATCAAATCCCTTATGATTATACATCGAAAATGACAAATAGATTCAAGGGATTAGATCTGATAGACAGAGTGCATGAAGAAACATGGATGGAGATTTATAACATTGTACAGGAGGCGGTGATCAAAACCACCCCCAAGAAAAAGAAGAGCAAAAAGGCAAAATGGTTGTCTGAAGAGGCCTTACAAATAGCTGTGAAAAGACAAAGGAAAAAAGGAAAGATATGCTCATCTGAATGGAGAGTTCCAAAGAATAGCAAGGAGAGAGAAGAAAGCCTTCCTCAGTGATCAATGCAAAGAAATAGAGGAAAATAATAGAATGGGAAAGACTAAAGATCTCTTCAAGAAAATTAGAGATATCAAGGGAACATTTCATGCAAAGAAGGGCACAATAAAGGACAGAAATGGTATGAACCTAATAGAAGCAGAAGATATTCAGAAGAAGTGGCAAGAATATACAGAAGAACTATACAAAAAAGATCTTAACGAACCAGATAATCACAATGGTGTGATCACTCACCAAGAGCCAGACATCCTGGAATGCGAAGTCAAGTGGGCCTTAGGAAGCATCACTACAAACAAAGCTAGTGGAGGTGATAGAATTCCAGTTGACCTATTTCAAATCCTAAAAGATGACACTGTGAAAGTGCTGCTCTCAATATGCCAGAAAATTTGGAAACTCAGCAGTGGCCACAGGACTGCAAAAGGTCAGTTTTCATTCCAACCCCAAAGAAAGGCAGTGCCAAAGAATGCTCAAACTACCATACAGTTGCACTCATCTCACATGCTAGCAAAGAATAATGCTCAAAATTCTTCAAGCTAGGCTTCAACAGTATGTGAACTGAGAAATTCCAGATGTTCAAGCTGGATTTAGAAAAGGCAGAGGAACCAGAGATCAAATTGCTAATGTCCGATGGATCATCGAAAAAACAAGAGAGTTCCAGAAAAACATCTACTTCTGCTGTATTGACTATGCCAAAACCTTTGATTGTGTGGATCACAATAAACTATGGAAAATTCTAAAAGAGATGGGAATATCAGACCACCTGAGCTGCCTCTTGAGAAATCTGTATGCAGGCCAGGAAGCAACAGTTAGAACTGGACATGGAACAACAGACTGGTTCCAAATTGGGAAAGGAGTACATCAAGGCTGTATATTGTCACTGTGCTTATTTAACTTATATGCAGAGTACATCATGTGAAATGCCTGGCTGTATGAAGCACAAGCTGGAATCAACATTGCTGGGAGAAATATCAATAACCTCAAATATGCAGATGACACCACCTTTATGGCAGAAAGCAAAGAGGAACTAAAAAGCCTCTTGATGAAAGTGAAAGAAGAGAGTGAAAAAGCTGGCTTGGAATTTAACATTCAAAAGAAATGAAAATCATGGCATCTGGTGCCATCACTTCATGGCAAATAGATGGGGAAACAATGGAAACAGTGATAGGCTTTACTTTCTTCAGCTCCAAAATCACTATAGATGATGATTTCAGCCATTAAATTAAAAGATATTTGCTCCTTGGAAGAAAAGTTATGACCAACTTAGATGGCATATTAAAAAGCAGAGACATTACTTTGCCAACAAAGGTCCATAGAGTCAAAGCTATGGTTTTTCCAGTAGTTATGTATGGATATAAGAGTTGGACCGTAAAGAAGGCTGAGCAGTGAAAGATTGATGCTTTTGCACTGTGGTGTTGGAGAAGACTCTTGAGAGTCCCCTGGACAGCAAGGAGATCAATCCAGTCAATACTAAAGGAAATCAGTCCTGATTATTTGTTGGAAGGACTGATGCTGAAGTTGAAACTCCAATACTTTGGCTACCTGATGTGAAGAGCTGACTTATTGCAATGCTAGGAAAGACTAATTTAGTCTTTCCTAATGCTAGGAAAGACTAATTTAGTCTTTCCTAATGCTAGGAAAGACTAAAGGCAGAAGAAGAAGGGGACGACAGAGGATGAGATGGTTGGGTGACATCACCTACTCATTGGACATGAGTTTGATCAAGCTCTGGGAGAGGGGAAAGGACAGGGAAGCCTGGCATGCTGTAGTTCATGGGGTCGCAAAGAGTCAGACACAACAGAGTGACTGAACAATAAAAACAATGAATACAACCATTAGGAAATAAGTATCCCAAGAATTTTTAATAATTTGGGAATAAATCAGCCTTGGTGGTTCAAATAGTAAAGAATCTTCTTGCAATGAAGATTCCACCCCTGGGTTCAATGCCTGGGTCAGGCAGATCCTCTGGAGAAGGAAATGGCACCCCTCTCCAGCACTCTTGCTTGGAGAATTCCATGGACAGAGAAGCTTGGCAGTCTGCACTCCATGGGATCACAGTCAGACACAACTGAGTGACTAACTTTCACTTTTCCCTTTTTTCAGTAATATGTGCTAGCTTGCTAAGTGAAAAAGTCAGATTCAAAGTTGAGATATACCAACCGACAATATTTCAAAATTTTATTTATAGATATTATATCATATTATGGAAAAAAAGTCAAGTATCTGGTCAAAACCTACCAGAAAAAAGAAATAAAATTTAAAATAACAAGTGAAGCAAGTGGGACCAATAAAAAAAAATGAAGGCCAAAAAGACAAATGAAGTTAAGGATTTTGTTAGCATGCAGAATGCATGATCATCTTTTGCTCAAACTAGGCCACAGAGCTAGGCTTCAAACTTTCTCAGGGTTCACGCAGAGGAAAGCACCTAATTCGATTCACACTGTCCATGAAGAGAGAAGCAAACAGCCATACAGAGGCAGCACGACGGTTCCTAGGATTGAGGCAGAAAGAAATTTCCGCTGTGGCTTTTCAGAAAAAATATATAGAGATAGTGGAAACAATAGCTTCTACAACCTATGTACACTAAACTGAGAAACCCGTTTGCAAACTGTGTGAGCTCTTTCATTCTCTGATAATATGTTCATTCATTCAATCAACAAACACTGAGTACCCATTATGTGCCAGGTACTGGTTATGACTACAGCACTTATGGATGAAGCACTTGGACTGACACTGGGGACACAGACAGTGACCCTTCCTCAGGAAAATCCAGAAGGCTGCACCACACAGAATTCTGCATAGAACTTTCTGGATGTTCACAGATTCCTTGGGCACCTAAGTTAAGCACTCTGAAATTGGCGATTCTTGCCAGGAAGAAAATGCTGAGGAGGTTCTGCTGAGCCTAGAGGGAGATTATTTATAGGAAGAAGTCATTTGAAACTCATGTCTTTAGTCTGCAGCCAAAATTAGAGTTTGAGGAAGAAGCATGCCTTGTGGTCAACAGTAGGGTAGCCAGGGAGCACAGAATAATAAGACAGTAGTGATGGCCAGGAGGCATGTGCTCTCACCGACTAAACAGAGAACAAGGGAAGTAGCTTCGTTTGAGGAGCTGAGCTTCAGTAAGGAGGTGGCAAGTCTGGATGTGTTTTCAAAGGGAGAAATAGGAAAGGTAGTGGCACGCTATCCTTTTGATTCTTAGAATATTCACATCAATGGTAAATTCTCTGAGGAATTCTCATAAAGACCCACTATCCCTACTGTCCCCCAACTTCTCTTCCAATCCCTGGGCCTTAGTATGCGGATTGGAGAAATGGTGGATGGAGAAGAGAAGAGACTCCAGCGTGGAGAAGATCTACTGAGGAAAGAAGAAAGAGATTTTGTAGATGACGAAAAGGAACAGATCAGGAAAGAGGATCGGAGTTTGGGGAATTCTTTTTAGGAATTATGGGAGAGAATTCAGAACAACTGGAAAGTGAGAGTGCAAAAGGGAAATGAGAGGATTTAAAAAGAGGTATTGTAGAAGTATTTTCTCTGAGATGCCGGGAGATATTTAAATTGACTTACATACTTATATTTGCCTGCTATACTTTACTGCTTCAAACTCTTGTGCATCCCCGTGGGAATGCAAGATTACTAAACCCAGTACCTGGCCTCAAGCTGCTCACTTAGGGGAGAGGAGCAGATAAGCGAATAATGCCAAATGTTATTACATGAGCACCAAGAAGTCACCAGTCTGGGGAGCCATAAACAGGAGGGGAACTGGGCAGATAAAGGATAGCTCTGGATCCTTCATCTTCAACTGGAGGTCAACTTACTTGCAGGTTGAGATGTTTGAATAAACACTTCAGAACTTGAGCCATGCTGGCTGCGGCCCGTTCCCGTTCATGGTCTTTGTCTGACTGTAACCAGGGGTCCATGTGCTGTGAAAAATAAATGGTTAAGCAGCTTGATCTAGGAAAATAATCCAAAAGTCACGAGCTCACATTTTACTAACATTGTTTAATTTCTCTGGTAGGTACTCAAAGACTTTCTAATAGAATTGGTTTTCTATTACAGTCCTAGAAAAATCTTAGCAGTTAAGATATTTATGGATAACAGGGGGCATTCAATTTGCCTTTACAGAGTATAAATGGAAAACTTCAAGCTAACTTTCTACATTAAAAAAAAATGGTTTATCAGGAAGATCTGCAATAACACCATAGTCTTTAGGAAGAAGTGTGGAGGGAAAAAGTCCCACACATCACTCTGTGCAAGCATGCTCAGTCGCTAAGTCATGTCCAACTCTGTGTGACTCCGTGGACTGTAGCCTGCCAGGCTCCTCTGGTCATGGAATTTTCCAGGCAAGAATACTGGAGTGGATTGCCATTTCCTGCTCCATGAAAACATACCAATCCATGGAGGAAACCTGCATCGCCTGTCTCTCTTGCACTGGCCTACCACTGTGCCTTCTGGGAAGCTCCCCACATGTCACTACCATGTCTGAAAACATTTTCCTAAATGACAAACCAGTCCTGGTTGCAAATGAAAGTAGTGGGATGACAAACAAGCACAAAGATCTAGAGAGGTCAGGTGTCCAGCTTCTATTGGTGCTTATTTTCTAGACTTCATTTTCTCTTCATTCAACATTCTTCAATTATTTATTCTACTTCCAAATGTTTTTAGCCTTATGAAATCTATTTAGGAAAGAAAGAAAATCAATGATGTGCTATTAAGGAGCTCTGAGGATGAGAAGCTGCATCTGCTTGAAACAGTCAGGGAAGGATTCATGAAGGAGGAACTTCACAAAGAGGGTGGCATTTCAGGTAGAAGTAGACCCGCTCACCACAACTGGAAAAAGCCTGTTCTTCAAAAGTCTTTGAAGAACAAAGACCCAGTGCAGCCATAAATAAATAGAAAAGTATTTTTAAAAGGTGAAGACTGTGAGATTAAATACCTTGCTGAATGTATTTAACCAATGAATGGCAGAGATTTGATTTCAAATTTGATTCAAATTCTGATTTGAACCCAAGTCTGACCTGGTGGCCCAGAGGTTAAAGCGTCTGCCTGTAATGCGGGAGACCTGGGTTCAATCCCTGGGTCAGGAAGATCCCCTAGAGAAGGAAATGGCAACCCACTCCAGTATTCTTGCCTGGAGAATCCCATAGATGGAGGAGCCTGGTGGGCTACAGTCCACGGGGTCGCGAAGAGTTGGACATGACTGAGCGACTTCACTTCACTTCTGACTCAACATGCAGAGCTGATACTCACCTATTACAAAAAGTGAAAGTGAAAGTGTTAGTCCCTCAGTCGTGTCTGACTCTTTGTGACCCCATGGACTGTAGCCCACCAGGCTCAGTGTCCATGGAATTTTCCAGGTAAGAATATTGGAGTGGGTTGCCATTTTCTACTCCAGGGGATCTTCCTGACCCAGAGATCAAACCCGTGTCTCTTGAATTGCAGGCAGATTTTTTACCATCTGAGCCACCAGGGAAGCCCATACTCGCCTATTATGTTGCCTCCTAAAATTTAACCCTTTCATATTTTCTTCTTCCACTTTCACCCATTCTCTCCTGATATCCTGTTTACCTTAAAAATGATGTCAAGATTTTCCAAATGTCGATCTTTTATCACCAAACTCTGGAGCATCTCAATGAATGCCTGAAATGTCTGCCTGTAGAAACACTGCAAAGGCACAGGGTTAGTGAGGACCCCACGGGAAGTTCTCCCACACTGTACACTTTAAGGCTTTCCTGGTTATCTTAGACCTTATTCAAAGGTGAAGGACCTTTGGGTAAAACACTGGCAAGCAGTATGTGACTCGAGGTGAAACAATAAATCTTCATTTCAAATGGACATCTCAGCCTTACCAGGAACCCAGTCAACTGATTCTCACTACTTGAGTTACTTATGGGTTATCAACATACTTTTAAAAATTGACTTGTGAATCTTTCTGGTACATTGAAACCAAGGAGAACAAAGTCCCCTTTGGCAATTGCTTCACCTTCCAGTTCACCAGCTGCAGAAAAGAAATCTAGTCTTGGCCCTTCGCTTCCTCTTTCCTCTGCTTGAAAGCTTTTCCTCCAGAGATGTTCACACCCCCTCTCCGCAACTGTCACCTCATCAGGAAGCCTCTCTCTGGCCACCTGATGCAAAGGGCTGGCCAACAAGTTCATCTGGTTTTCCCATAAGATGTTACTGAAAAACTAGGCATATGAACATTCCCGTCTTATTGTAAAGCCAAAAGCAGGAAAAGAAGGAATGAAGGGAAGGAGACAAAATAAAGTGAGATTGAAAAAAACCCAAAACTATTTAACAACTTATTTTATTAGTCTCCTGCATTGGCAAGCAGATTCTTTGCCAACTGCGCCACCTGGCTGCGCCGCTTATTTTATTCACCAGACTTCGCTTAAAGGATTTTTGGTGAGTTCCAAAAAATCGAATGTACTTTCAAAAAGCCAAGATCAGCTAACCCTGTGGCTGGCAAGTTATTCTGGCAAGGTGTGAGTTACCTCTGAATTGTAGGATCCACCTGGCATGGTTTCCTGCTGATGGGTAAGGGTCTTGATAGAGGGCAGAGCGATTACACTTTTGGTTATAAGACTGAACAGGTCAGCTCGATCTTCAGAACCCAACAGCAAGTAGACATCTTGGTAACTAAGAAAAGACAGTTTGGGAATAGCTAGCTGGGAAGAGTCTGATTTGATGTTGATAAGCAGGAATCCAAGTGACCCCAGAGGGAAGGAGAGACTGCTTGGTATATCATTCTGATGGAGGAGACCAATGGCATGCTCGTCAGTCTGTCTGGACAAACCAAGAGGAGGAGTCCCAGGCTCAGAGCCTCCAACCTGGTCCCTTCCTTTCCCTCCCCAACCCACAAGAGTGACTCCTCAGGCTTTCCTCCAGTTCAACCACAGAAGGAAGCCAGCTAGAATCTGATACAGCAAACCACAATTTCCCAAAGTGTGTTGTGCTGAATGCTTGTTAGTTTTGGTTTTGAGTTTGGGGACTGGTGGGGGGCACTCAAGTTTAAAAACCTTTTAACTACATGACTTCTTGGTACCTTTAATCAGTTAATGTGCCATACTAATCTCTAAGAGAGGTAAATAGCAGACAGCCCTTCCAAATTTCTCAGGTCATGGACTTCTACTATCATGAAGCATATATGGGAACACCTTTCCACTGAATATACTCTGGACACAAACTAGCTCCACAGAGGTTCTAGTAGGTCTTTGAGATACCCATGGGAGCACACATGAAAGCCAACCTCTTACACAGAAACATGGATTTGGCTTGCCCTTCTCTTTCTAAATAGTTTTCAGGAGTTAAAAATAGGAAGCATGTCTGTTGGCTTTGGCACTGGCCCTGAATGAGGAAGCAGGATGCACGCATAGGGGGCACGCAGGCCTCACCTGAAGTCAGTGATGGTGATAAAGACTTCCTGGAGCACAGGGCTGAAGAGAGACTGCAGGGGCTCTTCCTCCACCAGCGTCTGCAGTGAGAGGGAAAGAACTTTAGAGAGTCGAGAATGGGCCGAGCAGTTAGGCCAGATGGCAGGAGACGTGAACAGCCTGGAAGAACCACAGCAGGTCCTCTGGTGGGCCTGCTCCTGGGTTCCACCGGTCTGGCAGCAGGACTATGGCCAGGCTAGGAGTTTAGTCTCTGAGAGCTGACTCTGCCTCTTACTAGCTGTTTGAGCAGATACCTGCCTGTACCTCAGTTTCCTTATCTGTAAAACAAGATAACAGTACTATTTACCTTCATAAGTTGGTTGTGAGAATTAAATGGGCTAATTCATAATACTCAGTGTGTGTGTGCTCGGCCGCTTCAGTCGTGTCCAACTCTCTGCAATCCTATGGACTGTAGCCCGTCAGGGTTCTCTGTCCATGGGATTTTCCAAGCAATACTGGAGTGGGTTGCCATGCCCTCTTCCAGGGGATCTTCCCAACCCTGGGATCAAACTCACATCTCCTGCATTGCAGGTGGATTCTTTACCCACTGAGCCAACTGGGAAGCCCATAATACTCAGTAGCCCTCAGTAACTGTGAGATAGTGTCTGTTAGCCATTATTTTCATGACTAGTGATTATTTCCAATTTAGGCTTCTTAACTCTTCTTGCCACTAAACCAACCATCTCTTTTCTAGTGCCTAGTCTTATTCTAAGTTGCTTGTCCTGGAAAACAAATAACTTGATGGATTCCAACCTGGCAGAGGGAAAGCAGCTTTGCACTACTGAATAAATCTGCAGAGTTGTAGGAAAAAAGAGGCTCTGGAGCTGGATACATCTGGGTTTGAGCACTGGTTCTGACTCTCAGTTTCTGTGACCCTGTGTGTCATATTTAACTTCCCTGCACCTGAGTTTCCTTATCTGGATGGAGGAGATGAGCTCTATCTCAGGGAGTTGAGCTGAAGAGCAGATGTAAACAGTTGTAGGGGCCTCCTTACTGGACCATCTACCCAGCCTCTCTGGCAACTGTCTTCGGCCATTAACAGTGAGCATTTCACAGCCATGTTTCTTTAATATTTATTTATTCAGCTGTGCCAGGTCTTAGTTCCCACAAGCATGATTTTTGATCTTCCTTGTGTCATGCAAGATCTTTAGTTGCAGCATGCAGGATCCTTAGTTGCGACATGTGGGATCTAGTTCCCTGACCAGGGATCGAACTGTGTCCCTTGCATAGGGAGCATGGAGTCTTAGCCACTGGACCACCAGGGAAGTCCGCACACAGCCATGTTTCTGCTAAGTCATTTTGTTCCACTAACCACAACTCATCTGTTTATGAGTACACACCACAAAGTCAACTCACTGGATTCTCTCTCTTAGGAATGCTGAGCTGAGACAAGGAGCCTCAATTTCTGTCTGGCCGTTCTATGAAAAGGAGAAAACTTAAAATTTGAGAGCATTGCCCTATGGACAGGGTAACCAAAAGAGGAAATTTTGGCAGGACAGAGGTGGGACGGGGGAGAGGAAAGGGGAGGAGGAGGGAGAGGGAGGGAGATGGAAATGCACACAAAGGAGCAAAGAGGTGGAATGTTCTTACTGGGCATGTAGAAATTTTTGTGTGTGTGTGTGGTTTTATTTCCTTTCTGGAGCAAGATGCTCTTCCTATCACAGGATTCTAGGAAACACACAGTAATCCTAAGAATAGATCTCCCCTTTAGGTTTCTCTTGCCTGCCACCCAAAAGATCTCACTTAGAACTCAGGACAGCGCCCAGGAGGCAGTGCTCAACAAGCATGCCTGGGCCCTCTTCTGTACCCTTTTCTGAGCTTCCTCTTTCTCTTTCCTCATCTCACTTTTCAACTCTGGTCAGATCTTGCAGATGGACTACTTGTTCTTCTTTCTGATTTCCTCATGGAGCTTACTTATTTGTGTGATTCATGGTCTGGAAGGGACAAAGCATCAGACGTGGCCTTCCGGCTGACAGGCCTCTACTCACTTAGATCTACTTCTCTCAAGAGCATCATCACTAAGGTCTGGCATTTGGGTGTTAAAAGGTGAGCACATCATCCTCCCATACAAATGACAGGACTCCTCTGCCTGCAATTGCTGAGGATGGCATCCTTTCCCAGGCTCGTAAGAGAGATGATGTATGGTTTCTCTCCTCTATTTACTTCCCACGTCTAATCTATCACAGTGATAGCCCCTTTCTGCTTTGCATAGATTCTGACTCTCCATCCCTGTAGCCATATTCCTACATGTTCCTGTAGCCACTCCCACGTGGATGAAGGCAGTGCTTTTTAGCTAAAACACTAGGTCTACAATTCTGATTTCAATCTACCTGACCACTTCTGTCAGAAAAATCTTAAAAAAAAAATTTTTTTTTTTGGAGAATAGTTGATTTATAGTGTTGTGTTAGTTTCAAGTGTACAGCAAAATGGATTAATTTATATATATATATATATATATATATATATATATATATATATATATCTCCACTCTTTTTCCCATAAAGCTCATTACAGAGTACTGAGTAGAATTCCCTCAGTAGGTTCTTAATACTTATCTATTTTATATAGTGTATATATGTCAATCCAGATTTTCCAATTTATCCCTCTTTCCTTTCACCCTCTGATATCATAAGTTTGTTTTCTGTGATTCTACTTCTCTTTTTTAAATAAGTTAATTTGTACCCTTTTCTAGATTCCACATATCAGTGCTATTGTATCTTTTGGCATTCTCTAACTTACTTCACCCAGTATGTCTTTTCTTTTTTAAACCAGTAAGGTATGAATGGCTTATTATATATTCACAATTATGCTAACCACTATGCAGAATCAGAAGCTGAGAGGCATTTTGATTACAAAGTATTTGTGTAGCAGGGACCTCCCAGGGTGACTATCCAAATCACAGCACCTTTTCTCTGGGAGCTGCCTCTAATACACAGGGAGGGAGGGCTGCCCAGAAGTCATGGCATCATGATACCATTCTGCCCCCTGACACACCCGATTGATGCAGGAGTAGAGAACAGACGCAGCCTGGGCCAAGCAGACTCTCTCCCCCAGAATCTGGAATTAAGGAATGACACAGACAGACTGGGAGCTGTGAGAGGTTAGGGTCATAGTGATGGCAGAACAGCCTCTGCCTTTGAGACTCCTGGAGGTGTCCTGGAATGGGCTCTTTTGGAGGCTTGATAGGTAAACATCTTCCTTAGACTCCAAGAGAGATATTCCAGTATCCTTCGTTGGTTTTAATTTTATATGTAATTATTTGGCTGTGCCAGGTCTTTGCTGTGGCATGAGAACTCTTAGTTGTGGCATGTGGGATCCAGTTCCCTGACCAGGTTGAACCTGGGCCCCTTGCAGTGGGAGGGGGAGGCCACTGGACCACCAGGGAAGTCCCCACCCCCCCTTTTTTTTAAAATTTTCTTTACTTTATTGTGTTGGTTTTGCCATACAGTGACATGAAACCTTTGTTTTTAAGGTAAGCGAGTGGGAGTTGATCTTTCTTGCTTGCCTCAAGAAGAATCTTAACCAGTTGTAACAAACTGAGACATTTGTTTCAAAGGTCTTAATGAAAGCCATACAGATATTACTATCTCCATTTTCCAGGTGGAGCTAGAGGTTCAGAGAAGCAAAGTGATTTATCTAAAATCACAAAAGTTGTGCTCGATGGAACTAGAACTAGAAACTGTGTCCTTTGATTCCTAAAGGACTTCCCTGGAAGCTCAGATGGTAAAGCGTCTGCCTGCAGTGTGGAAGACTGGGGTTCAATCTCTGGGTCAGGAAGATCCTCTGGAGAAGGAAATGGCAACCCACTCCAGTACTCTTGCCTGGAAAATCCCATGGACGGAGGAGCCTGGTAGGCTATAGTCCATGGGGTCACAAACAGTTGGACATGACTGAGCGACATCACTTTCACTTTTGATTCCTAAAACAGGTCCCTTTTCTCTCCATCCTTCTGCTTCAAGGAGCTCAAACTCTCACTTGGACAATAGGACAGATTATTTTCTCATTAGTTCAGTCTACTGTGAACTGCCTGTCCTCCGTACTCCTTCAGCATGCATTATTCATATCATAGAAGAGTCTTCCTAAAACATCATTCTCATCCATTTCTTACCGTGCTGCTCAAGTAACACAGTGCTTCTTCAATGTTAAGTATACTCTTTACCAGATGACATGGTAGTAGGGTTTTGTGGAGGACCTCAAGGCAGAATTAGGGTGGAGTCTCAAGCTGCCAGAGGAAAACTAAGAGGTATTACAGACAAGTCCAGCTAAAATTTTGCAACAGGAGGATGTTTCTGGTTATCCACTGGTTAGGAATCCACCTAGCAAGGCAGGGGACATGGGTTGGAGAACTAAGATCCCAAATGCCTGTGAGGCAAGTTAGCCTACATCCCACAAGAGAAGCCCCCAGGGTTATGAATAATTCTGCCATAACTCAGGATTACTACTTCACATAGCCAGATCCTAATTTACCCCTCAAAGCCCCTACTCAGTGGTTCTTTCTCTCAACTCTATTTACCACTTGCTTTTAAGATTACATCAGGAGATCTATCTGGATTAATTTCACTCAAATCTTGTCATTACCTTATATCTCAATTGTCACTGTAATTCTTCTCTTTTCTATTAAAGTTCTCCACATACTGTTTGTATCTTTTTTGATTTTGAAGTAATAGATATACAATAAACTGTACATATTTAAAGCATATAGTTTAATGATTTTGAACATAGGTATGTATGCATGAAATCATCACCACAATCAAGATATGGATCACTCCCAAAAGTTCTCTTGTGATACCTTGTAAAGTTTCCCTCCTGCCTGTCCCCATTCTACTTCCACCTCCAGGAAAGCACTGATGTAATATCACTATAGATAAGTCTTAATTTTCCAGAATTTCATGTAAATAGAATCACAGAGTATATGCTCTTTCTATCTGGCTTCTTTCACTTAGTATAATTATCTTGCAATTCATCCAAGTTGTCTACAGTGTATTAACAGGTCGTCCATTTTCATTGCTGAGTAGTATTCCATTGTATGGATATACCAAAATGGGTTGACCCACTCATCTGTTGTTGGCTCTTTGGGTTGTTTTCAGTGTTAAGTTTTTACAAATAGAGCCGCTACAAAACACTGGTGTACAAGTCAGTGTATGGACATATGCTTCATTTTACTTAGGAATGGAATTGCTGGGTCATATGGTAAGTATATATGTAACTTTTTAAGAAATTGCCAGTTTTCCAAAATGGCTGTGCTATTTAAATCCCCACCAGTGGTACATGGGAGTCTTAGTTGTGCCACATCCTCCTCACTAGCATCTGGCATCAACTTTCTATTTATTTTAGCCAGTCTAGTTGGTGTACAGTTGAAATTCATTGTGTTTTTTTAAAAAATATATGTATTATTTCTTTATTTGGCTGTGCTGGGTCTTAGTTGTGGCATGTAGACTCTTGGTGGCAGCATGTGGGATCTAGTTCCCCGAACAGGGATTGAACCCAAGCCCCCTACCTTAGGAATGTGGCATCTTAGCCACTGGACCACCAGGGAAGTCCCTCTTGTGGTTTTAATTTGTTTTTTCCTAATCACAGTGATGGAGAATATTTTCATGTGTTTATTAGTAAATCTTCTCTGGTGAAGCACTATAACAGATTCTTCTCCATATTCTGCTTTCAGCTTCCTTTGCTCTTTATATTTGGATACTGAAAAGCCATGCTTTGTCATGGATCAAGAGAAGACTGGCAAATCCCATAAACTTCTTCTTTCTTTAGAATGACCCTGGTTTTCTCCTAAGAACTGCCTCTCCCCTTGGTTGTTGGGAGCAACACTCTTTCAGCCCCTGCACGTGGTCTTGAACAATGATGTACTGACCCCTACAGCTTTCTCGTGGACACCAACTCTCCTTAACTCTTCGAGGCTGAACCCCTTGCCAGCCCAAACCTGGACTGACACCTGACAGTAGGCATTTTGCTACCAGCTGGACAGATCCAGGTGCAAAACATGGGGAAATTCAGTGTGCTTTTGCTTGTGGATTTTCTGAGCTGACTGGTTGAACTATGTGTCAACCCACTGCTGCTAATTTTTGTAGAGGTGGGACTGCAGAATCATGCCATTTTGGCTGAGTCTGATGGCTGCATATAACCCTCTTTCCATGGAGTAGAGCCAAGTAAAAAGCTTCACTCACCCTTAAATCTGCATCATATCATTCTGTTATACTTGATGTATTACTTGGAATTTTTCTCAACCTACTTATGAGGGGTAGTCACTTCCAAATTAACTGTAAACTCTTGGAGGGCAAGGAATAACCCTTCCAGGAAATTTGTATACTTTTCAAAGCACCACAATGTTCTGGGTACAGAAGATCTTTGATATAGTCTGGCACGCCTATGGCCTCACTCACTCAGTTGTGTCTGGCCCTTTGGTTCCCCATGGACTGTAGCCTGCCAGGATCCACTGTCCATGGGATTTCTCAAGCAAGAATAGTGGAATGGGTTGCCATGTCCTCCTCCAGGGAATCTTCTTGACCCAGGGATTGAACTCATGTCTCCTGTGTCTCCTGTACTGAAAGGTGGATTATTTACCACGCCTACCACTTAACAAACTTGTTAGCAGGTTAGCCTTCAGTTCTGAAAATTAATCATTAATCTAATCAGCCTTACAAATCTGTGTACCTACAGGTGTACCTATGGCTGATTCTTGTTGATGTATGACAGAAAACCACAAAATTCTGTAAAGCAATTTTCTTCAATTAAATTTTTTTTTTTTAAAAAGTTAAGTGCATCTGGATCCTTTGACATGCAACAGACCACTTACTCCTCTGTGTCCTTACTAGACTTATTTAAACTTTTGTTATAGTCCCTGTGACACTTGACTGGCTGCAGGAACAGAGATTATATCTTTGTGGCCTCAGTTCCTAGGACACTGTCTGGAACTGTCAAGTACTTAATAAGGCAATGAATGAATGAGTTAGTGGCAGAGTGTGGCTAGAGTTAAATACAAATAGGATAAAATGCAACAATAAAAAGCATACCATCATGTTTCTCAAATGCAAAATACGTGTTAGGTACTGTGTTCTGTGGCTAGCATTTATCTATTTAATGCTCTCAGTAGCTATGTAAAGTACTGAGTTCACCAAAAACTTCATAACATCATATGGAAAAATCCAAATAAAAATTTTGGCCACTCCAATAGATACAGCTATTCTCATTTTATAGATGAGAACACTAAGGCATGGAGAAGTGCAATATTTTCCCAAAGTCACACACCTAGAAAGAGGCAGAAGTGGCACTGAACCTAGGCATCTGATTATAGAATCTGCCTCAGAACTACTGCTTGCTTATTTAAACACTGTTCCTTCCCTTTCTGCTGTTCTTTTAATTGGTTTTCAAGGCTGATTATCATAGTGAAGTACCCTGGGTATTTCTCCTCCATGCAGAAATACTGATATGAAAAGAAGTTAAGGGAATTGATAACATAGATGAAGCCACTAAAAATTTTGTTAGCCAAGTCACAGAATTTGCATGGTCACAAAAATCTGGGATAAGGTCATAATACTTACACTTAGCAGATGCACAATGTCTGCTATGTGGCTGTGAATGAATGATTCTGTGGTTTCATCAGAAGGTAAAGTTCGGCTGAGAGAAGACAAAGATCTCAGGACTGTCAGCTTCTCAAGTTCACTCTGAGTTTGTGGGAAAATGATAACACAATTCTACATTATAATCTCATTTGATAATTGTAAAGGGCTTTTGAAAAGCTTCTTGGAACGTTTTAAACAACTGACATCTCATTCAACCCAAGATTAGTATTTTATCCCAAGGAATAAAGAAGTTACAGAGGAGTAAAATTCCTTGTCCAGTGGCCCTGCCTGAGTTTGGGTCTTCATTTTCCCTCTCAGCTAGATTTTACTAAGTAGTCTGTGATGGCTCTATCCATCTTTAGTCTGCGTCTCCATCTACCTTCCCTGTTTGTGTGCTGGGTGCTGTGTGCTTAGTCGCTCAATCGTGTCCAACTCTTTGCAACTCCATGGACAGATCTGCCAGGTTCCTCTGTCCATGGGGATTCTCCAGGAAGATTACTGGAGTGGGTTGCCATGCCCTTCTCCAGGGGATCTTCCCAACCCAGGAATTGAACCCAGGTCTCCCACATTGCAGGCAGATTCTTTACTGTCTGAGCCACCAGGGAAGCCCTCCCTGTTTACTACTATCTGATTAAGTTTCTTACAGGTGACCTCTGATGCTGTTACTTCCAGCTCTCCTGATGGCATTAAAAATTCATTATTTTGAGTCTTTGTTTCCTATTACAACACAAGTTCTGATTTGAAGAATAAAATCTTTTGTATTATTTCTTTTCCTGATTATAAAAGCAATATCTATCATATAAACTTTGAAAAAATAAGGTATTAAGAAGAAAGCAAAAGATACCAATAATTCTACATATCATGAGAAAATTTCTTCCAGTCTTTTCTTCCCTGCATGTAGATGGTATAAATTGGTATAAGCCCTCTGGATAGCAAGTGGCAATAGTAACAGTATATAGCAATGGCCTGATTTTCTATCATCTGGATTAGTAGAACAAGCCTACATTGGGTTACTCTGCTCCAGGTTTGTTCCCTTCTAATCTACTCACCCAGCTATTACCAGTTTCATGTCATAAAATGCAAACTTGATCATGTAATTCACTCTCTACTGAAACTCTTTTCAACAGCACCCATTAAAGTCAAGGCCCTTCTCAAAGTGACCACAGCTAACTTCTGCCATTTCGTCTTCCACCTTGCCTGGTAGCATACTGAGTTTTAGCCCAGTTAAGTTTCATGCTTCCCTTTCTTGATTTTGGGCCTTTCCGCCTTCTCAATTCTGTACACTTTTTGTTTACTGACTGAAATCTATATATGCTTTAAGACTCATGCATTCTCTTCTGAAGTTGGGTCAAGTACCCTTCTAAGTGTATCCATAAACCACATGTCTATATTGCTAACATGGTGTTTGTGATACTGTGGTGAAGTTGCCTTCTTACTCATCTATTACCCTGACTGGCTGTGGATTTTAGGTCAGGGCAGGGAATGGACTTTTTTTCCCAATTCACTGCAGCAATCCAAGCCCTTTATTAATTACAAAGAAATCCTTTAGAAAGTCCTACTGACATGAACTATAAAGAAAAATTCAAATCAAAAGCGAAGACCAACACTCTGGCTTTAAGTCTTAAAAAAAATTTTTTTTACTAGTATTATACACAGAGAAAATATAACACTTGTTGAATTTACACCAATCCCAAACATCTGTGTACATATATTCAAGGGAAATGAAACCTGGATCTCAAAGAGGTATCTGTACTCCCATGTTCACTGCAGCATTATTCACAGTTAGATAGATGGCACAGTGGTAAAGAATCTGCCTGCCAATGCAGGAGATGCAAAAGACATGAGTTCAATCCATGGGCAGGAAAGCTCCCCTGGAGTAGGAAATGGCGACCCACCCAGTACTCTTGCCTGGAGAATTCCATGGACAGAGGAGCCTGGTGGGCTACAGGCCACAGGGTCGAAAGGAGTCAGACACAACTGAGCACACACGAACATGGAAATAACCCAAGTGTCTGCTGACAAATGACAGAGACCTTGGACACTGTGATTTAGACGTGCCAGGCTTCTCTGAGTTCATCAGACATTCTGTGACCCCTTCTGCCACAAAGTTGTTAAACGTTTCATTTCCTATTTCTGGAACATGCGTGCATGTGTGCTGTCCCTTCAGTTGTGCCCTACTCTCTGCAACCCTACGGACTGTAGCTCTCCAGGCTCCTCTGTCCATGGGTTCTCCAGGCAAGGATTCTGGACTGGGTTGCCATGTCCTTCTCCAGCAGGTCCTCCCGACTCAGAGATCAAACCACCAATTTTAAGTTCTCCTACTTTCTCCTATTCATTCCTTAGACTTGAGCTGAAATGTCATAAAATGCAAATGAAATATTACTTCCACAGGAATGCCTCCCTTTGCTCCCAGGTCAAGACAAATTCTTTTGTTATATGCTCCCACAGAATGAATGAATGTTTCAATTATGTAATGAACACTGCATTCAGTAGGATAATACAGATCTATAGTTACTGACCTAGAAATTTCTTTTTTCTCCCACTACCTCTGATGTGTGCTTTTCTATAATTACATGCATTTTATGCACAAGAAAAAGTCTGAAAATATATATACAAAAATGTTAACAGTAGTCAACTTAGGAGGAAAACTAAGATAGCTTAAATCTTATGGGGATTAGGGAAGATTAACCTGTACCTTTTATTACAGTTTTCTTTGTTTTTATAAGAAATTTAAAAGTTTTATAAACATGATTATAAGCATAAAAGTAATTTAGATGAATACATAAATATATTTATTATAAATACAAAAAATAAATATAAAAGTATTGTGGGTAAAGAATGCCACCTGCCATTTCAGTGAACAAACGGTGCTGCACCCGTCAAGCCATCAGCCACTGCAGCTGCTCCGCAACTTCTCACGAGCACTAAAATGATTAATTTGAAATGTCTGCTTTTGTGATTAGCAGTCCATCTTTTGGTGCTTTCACTACATAGTTTTCTTTCCCCATCAAAAACTCCTTTTTATCCTGACTCCTCCCTTACCAACAGTCCCTCAGAGCTATCTGAAAGACTGTCATTCCAGGCTCTAGTCCTTAGTGTTAGTCGCTCAGTCCTATCCAACTCTTTGTGAGCCCAGGGACTGTAGTCCACCAGGCTCGTTTGTCCATGGACTTCTACAGGTAAGAATACTAGCGTGGGTTGCCATTCTCTTCTCAGGGCATCTTCCCAACCCAGGGATCTAACCTGGGCCTCTACCACTGCAAGCAGACTCTTTACCATCTGAGCCACCAAGGAAGCCCTTTAGTTCTTAGTAATGCCTCTGAAAAAGCATAACTCTTCATTTGCAAATTATGCTTTTTTTTTCAGTTGACAGTATACATATAAATCAGTTTTATAGCCTATAGTATAAATGATTTATATAAAAAATTTTAAGATATTTGGTAGATGAATAATTGGAATGACTTGGAAGACTGCTTGCACGTACCTTTAGCTCACCATTAAAAACCTCCTGGATGGATTGGATCAGCTGCTCAACAACGACTTCACTGGGGGGGATGCCTTGGTGGGTCAGGTGTCTGGAGGTGTCTGTGAGGGATTCCCTGGGGAGTCTGGGGATTTCTGTGATGTCCAAGTCTAACACTGAAAGAAAGACATTGGATGATGCCTCTGTACTGTGTGAAGTCATACGGTTTAGCGGGGAGAACCCCTGGACATCAAGAGACAGGTCCTGTTCTCACCTTTCCTATTTCCTCTGCAGCCCGGGACAAGTCTCTTCCCGTCCTGAGTCTCAGTTTTCTTAATTACAAATCCAATGTTCTCCAAGGGCCTTCTAAACTACAAACACCTTTAAGGCTGAGTTATAAGAGAATGAATTTTTCTCAGTCTGAGACTAGTTTGAATCCTGGCTCTACCACTTACTAGCTATATGACATTTACGAAATTAGTCTGTCTCTTAGAAGCTTAGAAGCTTAGATTCCTCACCAATAAAACAGGGTTATTGTTGGGGACTGAGTGAGGTAGTACTTACAGAGGATGTATCCCAGTATGTGGCCCACAGTAAGCACTTAAGTGGTAGATATTCTTATGTAAATTCAATATTCTAGCTCTGCAGTGACTAGAGCTTAAAATATAGTGGCCTCTTGTGCTGATGAAGTGAAGTGAAGTCTCTCAGTCGTGTCCAACTCTTTGGGACCCCATGGACTTTAGCCTACCCGGTTCCTCTGTCCAAGGAATTCTCTAGGCAAGAATACTTAGAGAATACTGGAGTGGGTTACCATTTCCTCCTCCAGGGGATCTTCCTAACCCAGGGACTGAAGCCAGGTCTCCCGCATTGCAGGCAGACGTTTTACCGTCTGAGCCACCAGGGAAGCCCCTTGTGCTGATGGTCTCTTTCCAAATGGAGCAGGTAGCTGATCAAGTAAGTACTTGAGGTGTCTCCTTCTTGACCTGAGATATAGTGGGTTGGCCAAAAAGTTTGTTTGGGTTTTTCCATACTATCTTATGGAAACATCTGAATGAACTTTTGGGCCAACCTAGTACTTTAAGAGCACAGGCTTCAGAGTCTGCCTAGGCTCACATCCCGGTTCTGCCTCTTTCTAGCTTTCTGACTTTATGCAACTTTAGTTTCCTTGGGCCTATTTCTACATTTCCAAATGGGAATGATAACAATCTTCTTTATTGAGTGACAAGGATTATGCTGGCATCATTTTCCTCTTCATGTAGTTTTTGTTTTTTAAGATTATATAATACACCAATTCTGTTTAAAATAACCAAACTTTTCAGGAAAAAAGGAACACGATGATACCAATTACAGTGATTATAAAATAAATATATCATTAGAAATGTTACAATGTGAAGATGTGTATCTTATAATTGAGGAAATACAATAATTTTATTGCCAGTGAGGAACATAGTGTTTCCCTTTGGGCCTTCCTAGATTCAGGTCATTTTACATCCTTGCTTCCTCCATTTCTGATACCAAATTCCGTATTCCTATTGGGCAAATAGCCTTGCTAGTTCCTCCCTAACACACCAATCAGCTGAGGGTTTCTCTACTTTTGTTCACTTAGTGGTTTCCTGACTACTGTCTTCTGTACATTTCTCCCACTTCCTGCCACAAGTCTGTCGTCCACTGGAAGCCCGTGTTCCTGTTCACCTATGATGTTTGCACAGGCTTTCCTTCTGCCTGCCTGTTTCTTCTTCCTCTCCCCATCTTCCCTTCCTCTCTTTGCCTAGCTAACCCCTACTCATCCATCAGAGCTCGGCTCCAGGATCCCTTTCCTGAATCCCCTCTTTGCCCATTTTGGCTAAATATCCTCTGAGCTGCTACTAAACCTTTCTCTGTCTGCTCATTATTTCCTCCCCAACCCTTAATCACACACATTATACTGAGCTCCAATCATTTGTTTATAAGTACACTGTTCTACAGCTAGATCATTGTTGAGAGAACAATAGGGCTTCAATAAATATTTGTTAAATGAATGTACAAGTGAATGAATGTAGTTCCTCAAGCACACTGTAGCTGTTCAACTTTTTCATAGTGCTTACTACAACTTGTAATTACTTTGTTTACATTTTTGGGGTCATTTTTAGCACTATAATGTAAATCCAGGGCAGGGATCACATTGGCCCTGTTCATTGTTGTATGCCCAGCAACTGGTCCTCAATAAATGTTTGTGGAATAAATGAAAGATTGTTACATTGTAACCCAATCCAACAACCATCCACACCTACCTCTCCCTTCCCAGAATCCTTCTAGCACTTAAACTCTGTGCAAGTCTTTAGGATGATCTGTCTCAGGACCAAGTTTAGATTCTATATGCCTAGAATAATATATCATCTCATTTTGCCAATCACATTCCAAGGTTTTAAAGTCAGGAACCAAACTCATTGCCAAAATCTAGTTGACAGCTGGTTACCCTGCAACTTGACTTGACAAGAGATTCCCTGTTTCCAGCCCCACTCCTTTATCTTTCCCTCATTTCACCTGTAAGTTCAAGGCTACTTGGTTGCTTTTTAATATCCTCTAAGTTGCCCAGCTGCAAATCCACACTTCCTGAATCACTGTCAGAAGCAAAAGGTATCACTACTTCTTCTCGACCGCATATCCTAGGAATGAAGAGGGGATTGGAAAAATTAGTTTTTCAGGACTGCTTCTGTCTCATCACTCAAGTGAAAGATTAAATGCTCTTCTCAGAGAGGCATTTATTGATCACCTATAGATTAAGTAGCTTCTCCCTACCCAGTCTCATATTTATTAGTTCATTTCTTGCATAGTATTTAATTATTACCTACAGTTATCAAGTTCATGTGTGTTTGTTTACTGACCATCTCCCATCAGACTATAAAGTCCAGGAGGGAGGAAATCTTGTCGACGTGGTCACAATTGTATATTTGATATGGATAGAGTTAAGGGACAAAGTAGGTGATTGAATAGGTAATCCCACTTAGGAATCATAAGTAATGGAAAAAGTATGGGAGGCCCCTAAGTTAACAGTCACTCAAGAAAGCAGGTTTACTTACCACGAGACCAAGAACAAAGCTGAGCAACAAAACTGCAGCAGGGAACTTCCCTGGTGGTCCAGTGGTTAAGAATCCACCTTCCAGTGTAGGGGAGGCTGGTTCCATCCCTGGTCTGGGAACTAAGTTCCTACATGCTGTGGGGCAACGGAGCACACGTGCTGCAGAGCCCTTGCCACACAGCACGAGAAGCCCACTTGCTGCAGCTAGAGGAACCCCCACGCATAGCAACTAAAGAAAGTTCACACTCTGCAGCGAAGATGCAGCACAGCCCCCACCCAAAAAAACAACCCCCCAGAAACCTGTGCAATAGAAGCATGAGGTATACCCATGCACAATAAAACAATAGTGGAATGAGACCCACATCTTGTCCAATAAGATCAGTAAGTTAATGGTTCCTATTTCATGCTCCTCTGCACACACTAAAAAAGGGATAAGGCGACGTTATACTGAAACGCGAGGTGATTTACCATTTGTGGTGTACATTACCATCTTTTTGCTCATTTTCACTGTACCATGACAGTCCCAGTTTGAACACATAGAGATGAGAAAACTCCCCCACCTGATACAGAGGAGGAGAAGGAGGAGCTGATGATGGAAGCTTGATGTCCACTAAAGTAGGAAAGAGAAGGTGGTCTTCTCCCCCTCCCCACATTTCCTTTGAGTATAAAACTGTAGGGCAGTAAGTTCTGAGCCCTGGGCCCTCCTGCCCATCTGCTTGTAAACCTCACAAGCATCCCATTCTAGTAAATCACTTCTTATCTATAACATTGCCTCTCAGTGAATTCTTTCTGTGTTGAGACATAAAGAACTGGGGCCCTTGGGAGCCCCTGAAACATATTCCTGTGGTTTCATCCTTAGCACCTAACACATTGTCAGCCTCATGAGAAGTGAATGGATAGGTAAGAGATACTACTCCATTGATAGAAGAGACTGAGGCAGAACACCGCCCCTCTCTTAACCCCCTTTACCCTTTCCTACTTTTTCTTTCTTCTTTATCACACAGTACCATCTATCATTTACTTATTAATGATATTGTTTATCATCATTATCCTCCTACTAAAATGTCTTGAATATTCATCGGAAGGTCTGATGCTGAAGCTGAAGCTCCAATACTTTGGCCACCTGATGTGAAGAACTAACTCACTGGAAAAGACCCTGATGCTGGGAAAGATTGAAGGCAAAAGGAGAAGGAGGTGGAAAAGGATAAGATGGTTAGATAGCATCACTGACTCAATGGAAATGAATTTAAGCCAACTCCAGGAGTTAATAGAGGACAGGGGAGCCTGGTGTGCTGCAGTCCACGGGGTTAAAAAGAGTCAGACATGACTTAGGGACTGAAAAACAACAATAAACATGCAACTGAAACTTTAAAAAGTGACTTCTTTTCTGAACTAGATAGTAATTTTCAAACACAAGACAAATATTTTCAAGATTCTGTGCTATTTACAATGTAAAATCTACAAAGTGATATATTTTTAAGTTTAATCTTGATTAACATTATCTCCAATATTAAATTTACACAATAACAAAGCACTAAGTCAAGCCCTGGTTTGCAGCATTTGCTGACTCTATGGTATAAATATTCTAATTGCAGCCAAATCAAGCTACCAATGTTACTGGGAAGAGATGTGTAGTAGCACAGCATGATATAATATTTCCACCATTCAGATACAGTAGATAATAAGCTACCACAGAAGCATAGATAATGGTAAAGGAAAATAATTGGGAAATGATGAATTTTGTTAATATACTTTATTTCATTTTAAGTATATGCAATTTAATTCTTCTAATAGCTGTATTTAACAACCAATTTGCAAAATTCCTTTCACTTATGTATTTTTTACTTAGGTATAGTTGATTTATGGGCTTCCCAGGTGGCCGCTGCTGCTGCTAAGTCATGTCAATCGTATCCGACTCTGTGTGACCCCATAGACGGCAGCCCACCAAGCTTCCCCATCCCTGGGATTCTCCAGGCAAGAACACTGGAGTGGGTTGCCATTTCCTTCTCCAATGTACGAAAGTGAAAAGTGAAAGTGAAGTTGCTCAGTCGTGTCTGACTCTTAGCGACCAGAAGGACTGCAGTCTACCAGGCTCCTCTGTCCATGGGATTTTCCAGGCAAGAGTACTGGAGTCGACTGCCAGTGCCTTCTCCCCCCAAGTGGCACTAGTGGTAAAGAACCCATCTGGATAATGCAGGAGGCATAAGAACCTTGGGTTCCATCGCTGGGTCAGGAAGATCCCCTGGAGGAGGGCATGGCGACCCACTCCAGTATTCTACCCTGGAGAATACCATGGACAGAAGAGCCTGGAGGGCTACAGTCGATCAGGTCACAAAGAGTTTGAACATGACTGAAGCAACTTAGCATGCATAGTTGATTTACAATGCTACATTAGTTTCTGGTGTATAGCAACATGAGAGAATATATAGATATATACAGAAAATACATATATGTTCTTTTTCTTATTCTTTTTCATTGGTTTACTATAGGATACTGAATACAGTTCCCTGTGCTATGCAGTACAACTTTTCAGTTCAATTCAGTCGCTCAGTTGTGTCCTACTCTTTGTAACCCCATGGACTACAGCACACCAGGCTTCCCTGTCCATCACCAACTCCTGGAGCTTGCTCAGACTCATGTCCATCGAGTCAGTGATGCTATCTAACCATCTCATCCTTTGCTGCCCCCTTCTCTTCCTGTCTTCAATCCTTCCCAGCATCAGGATCTTTTCCAATGACTCAATTCTTGGCAGCAGGTGGCCAAAGTATTGGAGTTTCAGCTTCAGCATCAGTCCTTTCAATGAATATTCAGGACTGATTTCCTTTAGGATTGATTAGTTTGATCTCCTTGCAGTCAGTCCAAGGGACCCTCAAGAGTCCTCTCCAACACCACAGTTCAAAAACATCAATTCTTCAGCACTCAGCTTTCTTTATAGTCCAACTCTCACATCCATACATGACTACTGGAAAAATCATAGCTTTGACTAGACAATTTGACAGTTTCAAATTTCACAATTTTAAAAAAGGCACCAGACTGCCATTCTGAAGGCTGTCTTTTCACCTTGCTTATAGTTTCCTTTGCTGTGAAGACAGCCTTCAGAATGGGAGAAAATAATAGCCAATGAAGCAACGGACAAACAATTAATCTCAAAAATATACAAGCAACTCCTGCAGCTCCATTCTAGAAAAATAAAGGACCCAATCAAAAAGTGGGCCAAAGAACTTAACAGACATTTCTCCAAAGAAGACATAAAAATGGCTAACAAACACATGAAAAGATGTTCAACATCACTCATTATCAGAGAAATGCAAATCAAAACCACAATGAGATATCACTTTACACCAGTCAGAATGGCTGCAATCCAAAAATCTACAAGTAATAAATGCTGGAGAGGATGTGGAGAAAAGGGAACTCTCTTACACTGTTGGTGGGAATGCAAACTAGTACAGCCACTATGGAAAACAGTGTGGAGATTCCTTAAAAAACTGCAAATAGACCTGCCATATGACCCAGCAATCCCACTGCTGGGCATATACACCGAGGAAACCAGAACTGAAAGAGACACGTGTACCCCAATGTTCATCGCTGCTTTATTTACAATAGCCAGGACATGGAAGCAACCTAGATGCCCATCAACTGATGAATGGATAAGAAAGCTGTGGTACATATACACAATGGAATATTACTCAGCATTAAAAAAAAGTTCATTTGAATCAGTTCTACTCAGATGGACGAAACTGGAGCCCATTATCCAGAGTGAAGTAAGCCAGAAGCAAAAACAACAATACAGTATATTAACGCATATATATGGAATTTAGAAAGATGGTAACGAGAACCCAGCATGCGAGACAGCAAAAGGAACGCAAATGTATAGAATAAACTTGTGGACTCTGTGGATGAGGGAAAGGGTGGGATGATATGGGAGAATGGCATTGAAACATGTTAATTATCATATGTCTAATCAATCGCCAGCCCAGGATTGATGCTCGGGGCTGGTGCAACGAGATTTCCTGGGGGGAGGGAGAAGGGAGGGGGGTTATGGAGGGGGAGCATATGTAAACCCATGGTGATATCATGTCATTGTTTGGCAAAACTAATAAAAAAAAAAAAAAAGAAAAGTAAATGGAAAAAAAAAAAAAAGCCACCAGAGATGAAATTGCCAACATCCCAGTAGGACTTTGTGGTTTATCAAAATTCCTGAGGAATTTAACAGTTGGCTCTCACAAGTCAGTATGAGGCTTCAGCACACTACTGGTTGTCTTAGTATTGAGTTGGAGGAGTTCTTTATATATTCTAGATCTTTATATATTCCAGTTCTTTATATATTCTAGTTCTTTATATATTCTAGTTCTATATATATTCTAGATAGAATATTCTGTGACAACGGAAATGTTCTATATGCTCTATAATTGTGGACAGTTCAGTATCATCTCCACCAGCCACATGGGACCACTGAATGTTTGAAATATGGTTAATGCAAATGACAAACTGAATTTTCGATTTTAATTAGATTCAAATTAAAATATCCACATATTTAATGGCTAGTATACCATACCATGGCACACTACCTAACAGAGAAAGAACTGACTCTTCCTTCCTTGTTTGGGACAGTAATAGACGGTAATATCCAGGACACTAATGACTGTAAAAGTTATATCGCATTGTGAATACTTGGTGTTCGTAACGGTTAAAAGCAGATTATAGTGACTGTCCCGGTTCACATTTTTAAATTTTCTTCTCTATAAAATGGAAATATTAATAGTCATATCTCACAGACTGGGGATGAGGAGTGAATGAAACGAGGTACATGGAGTGCTTAGTACCCTGTCTGGCTATCCCGTAAACGCTCAATAATCTGAGTTACCTAATTAATAAATTCTTAAACGAGTCACTTCCATTGGGATTTATATTCTCCTCACACAAACGTATGCAGATCAGTTAAAAAGTCACTTAGAGGTCAGTTACTAACAACCGAAACAATCTTTAGGGAAAGCTGCCATAATTTTCTTATAAAAAAACAAACCCGCAAACCGCGCAAACGCTGCGGGCCCGTTTCCACCCGACCCTTTCCATGCCTTTAAGATCGGCCGGGGGAGTGCAGGGAGACGACTGAGTGACAGTGCGATCGGCCAATCACAGGAGGCCCCGTCTCGGCCCCCCCTCCCCCCCGAGGCCTCGTCCAACCGCCTGCCGGTGGCTTCCGGAACGGGACCGTTGCGAGGAGGTCTGTTCCAAGTGGGCCGGGGCGCAGGGGGTGGAAAGCGGAACTGTGCGGGAGGGCCGTGGCGCCCTGCGCTCTCAGCCCTGCGCAGCTGGTGAGCGCCGCCCGGCGCAGCGGAACCGCGGGGACTGACCTGTGCCTGGAGCCCATCCCAGCGCTCGAGGTCGGCCGCGAGTCCCTGGCGTCCCCTCCGGCGCCCGCTTGGAGCCTCCTGCCCGAGCGGAAGTCCGCCTGCGGCTCGGGCGCCTGTGAGACCTGCTCGGAGGAATGGCGCTGCCGGGTGAGGCGTTGCGCAGGGCTCGACAGCGGGGTCCCGCGGCCCACGCGCCTTGGCGGGTGGGCCGTCGCCCGCGGGAGGCTAGTGCTCGCCACCCTGGGGCCGGCCTGGAGAGGTCTTCTTCCTCTGCGGGTCAGGGGCATGAGCTCGGGCTTTTGGGGGGTCCGGCGTCTGACGGGGAGCTGGCCAACGGTTGGGACTGCGGGCGAGTGAAGGAGAGGGTGGAGGTGGGCGCGGCGCGGGCTACGGGTCCCCCCGGGACCCAGGCGGGGACCGCAGCCGCGGAGAACGCGCGTTCTGGCTTCGCCCATTCATTGGACTCGCGGGGCTTCCGGGCCAGGTGGCCTCAGAGGGAGCTTTTGGCTAAATCGTCCTTCTTTGGATCAGAGATTCCTCTTCAGTGAAAGGGGTGGGAAAATCACACCTCTTTGAGGGCTTACCAGCGGGAGTTCTGAAGTTAAGATGTCTCCGGGTACAAACTTGCAGTCTGCCACGTTTTCGTAAAGTGACCCTGTGCCAGTTACTTAACTCCTCTGCACCTCAGTTTCTCATCTGTTAAGTAGGTTAGTCTCGTAAATTACGATGGGAGTTAAGTGCGACCGTCTCCCTGCATAGTGTAGAACAGTGCGCGGCAATCAGTAAATCCTCAGTAAACTGAACTATATTGCCAGGTCAGTTGAGAGGACACTGCAGGATGCAACCTCGTGTAGTCTCACAGCAACTTGGGAAATGTGTACCATTTTATTATTTCCTCTTGACAGACGGAATCTCAGAGAAGACAGGTAACTTGCCCAAGGTAACAATGAATAAATCTGTGGGCTCACTGCTCCATTATTTGACAGGTTGAGGATAATAGAGTTCCTGCAGTTTGATTCTCAACTAGTTAATCTTGTCTTAGGGCAGGTAACTATTTCTGAGACTCAGTTTCTTGGTCTGTAAAGTGCACAGACTTGGGTATAGTGAAGATTTAATGACTAAATGCACACAGAGTACTTTAGCGTAGTATGGGCAGACCCGGCTCATGTTAAGTGCTCAGATTACAGTCCCCAAAGTTGTATGGTGAGTATCGTTGATATGAGGTGGGAGGATCAGGATACTGGCACAAATGCTATGTTAGAGGAACTTACAGTCTAGCTGGGAAAATGCCAGTCATAGTTAGTAGATCTTAATGTACTGAGTGCATGCATGTATTCAAGACACTGGGGATTCAGCATTAGTATCTGGATACCTCTTTTACATCTTTACACGCATCAGCAATTCTAATTGAGTTCTAGCGCTACTCCATCCACTTGGTCCCCTGGTTTAGACCACCACCATCTTTTTTCTTGAGGTATGGCTGTGGTCTCCTGACTGGTGTCTCTTTTTCTATCCTTGCCCCTCTTTAATCTCAGCACAGTATTGTTTATTCTCAACACAAAGTTCCTGTTAAAATGTAAATCAGATCACTCCTCTGCTCAGAGTTTTCTCACCTAATAAAAGCCAAAGTGCCCATAGGATTGTCCGGGTTTGAACTCTGTTGCGTCTGTCACCTTGTCCTGCTTCTCACCCCTTGCTTAATCCTCTCCAGCCATGTTGTCCTTGCTGCTGGTGCAGAAAGCCCCGTCTGCACTCCAGATTCAGGGTCTTTGTACTTTCTTTTCTTCTTGGGATAGTTTCCCTCTGGATATCTTCATGACTTGCTCCTTCTTTTCCCTCAGGTTTATACATATCTCTATTTCTTAGTTAGGCCTTCAGAGGCTGCCATGTTTAAAGTTGCAGCTCTTTGCAGATATCCCTTAACATTCTTTTTCTCCACAGCACTTTTCACCTTCATGTTTCTTAGTTATTTTGTGTCATGTCTTTTCCCATTAGAGTCTTAAGTTCCATGAGGTTAGAGGTTTTTGTTCCATTTCATGTTATGTTAACACCAAAAATAGTTCTTGGTACATAATAGTTATTCAGAAACATTTGATGAATAGTGATCCCATTACAGATCTCTTTCTGGTTTTTTTAAAGAGCTTTCACATTCTTTAGGTTATTTAATACACACAAGGGCTTAAGTAGCACAAAAACTCATATCCCTAATGTAGGCATCCCTTCGTCAACATTCTCCCAAAAATAGTGGAGTGAGAACTCTTTAGATGGACCTGGGTTTGAGTCCAAGATTGGCTATGTCTAGGCCATTCTGGTTGTCTTTCTTATTTGTAATATACCTTTCTTAAGGGGTTTTAGTTCAAACTGAAGTAGACGATATAGGCAAAGGAGGATTAGTTGTAAATGTTAACCTTGTGATTACTGTTACTTGGAAGGCAGACTGTTCATGAAGCTGCCCATTTGAAAGGTTGTTATTCCAATGAAAAGTAGAAATGTTCGACTCCTGGCATTTCCCTCTGTCCCCTGGGGCATAAAAGATGAGGACTGATGTTTTTTTTTCCCCCATTTATTCAGCAAATATTAATTCAGTACTACCATATGCAAGGCTTGGAAATACTGGGATGAATAAAAGCAACAATCTCTGTCCTCGTGGAGCTTATAGTTTAGCAGAGGAATCAGACATTACTAAATTTAGTTGCAGAAAATACTGCATAGAATTACAAGTTGCTTTGTGTGAATATAGAAGCAATAATGTAAAAGAAGGAGTAGCTAACATTTATGTAACCCTTATTTATATGCATGCCACTAAGATATTCTAACTTAATGCATGTAATCCTAACAACCCTGAGGTAGATACTGGTATTATCCCACTTGAGAAAACTGAGGCACAGACTGGTCACATTGTAACTGCCATGGCCACTTGGCTAAAAAGTGACAGAGCTGAGATTTAAACCTGGCCCAGACACCTTGTGTTTCACCATAGAACTGGGACCCAATCCAGAGGAGGGCTGCTCAGGGTCTTCTTAAGGAAGAGATACTTGACCTGAAATTTGCTAGTTGAAGTTAAGCAGGAGAAGACGTGCCAAGAGCTGGGTAGGAAATAACATGACTCCTTAGAGGAACAGAGAGGCGGGCAGAGAGCCACAGAGGAAGGAGTGGGAGAAGAGATCCCACTGGGAAACAGGCAAGGCCACGTGAGGACTCGGGTTTGGAGTTGTCCTAGGAGGCATTGGAGCTACAAATATACCTGAGACGAGAATGGCATGATGCGCCCCTTGCTTTAGATGCCCAGAAGCTGCTGGGAGGACTGTCATTCAGATAGTTGAAGACTGTGCCCACCGGTTGCCCAGGGTGGAACCTCCCAGTTCCCCTACCCTTCCTCACATGATTTGTTCCCAGACCTTGGTGCGCCTCATCATTGGAACTGTATATAGAACTTTGAATAGTGTGGAGTGTATTTATTTAACAATCGTTTCCCCTCAAGGTTCAAGCACTGTCTTCCTGTTGGCCCTAACAATCATAGCCAGCGCCCAGGCTTTGACACCCACTCACTACCTCACCAAGCATGACGTGGAGAGACTGAAAGCCTCGCTGGACCGCCCTTTCACAAGTTTGGAGTCTGCTTTCTACTCCATTGTGGGACTCAGCAGCCTTGGTGCCCAGGTGCCAGATGTAAAGGTGAGACCACTTTTGCCTTGGTGGCCTCATTCCTTCACTGTCTTTCTTTTGTGTACTTCAAACCTAACTCTTGCTTATTTGAGAATACCCAAGGCTAAGCCAATATCATAAATATTTATATCAATCTGAAAGATCCTCTTTTTTTTTCTGAATGACTAATGTATGTTAGGGCCATGCTGGGTGTTTTAGTAAAATATAAAGAAGACCAAGTCATAAATCCTTTAGAAACTTTCTGTAGCTTTTATTGAAACTTTTACGGTGAGGCTTGGCTTTCCGGGAAGCTCAGATGGTAAAGAATCTGCCAGCATGCTGGAGGTCGCAGTTTGATCTCTGGGTGGGGAAGATCCCCTGGAGAAAGGAATGGCAACCCACTCCAGTGTTCTTGCCTGGAGAATCCCATGAGCAGAGGAGCCTCACAGGCAACAGTCCATGGGGTGGCAAAGAGTCGGACACGACTGAGTGACTTCCATTTCATTTCACTTCACTTACAGTGGGGCTATAGTTGTTAAGTGCCCCATGTGTGTGGCTAATAAATATTAAAGGAGCTCAAGATGGGGAGCATTCACTTTTATTAAACATTGACAGTTACAGCATCAGGTAATTCTGATATACTTTTTGGATCTTTGATGAGGAAAAATGCGTCATGACTGAAACCTTTCCTGGATTTAGGAAAAGTCTTAAATTATAAATTTACATTTTATTCATTACAACAACGTGGACAGTACAGGGTAGGGAATTAGGGCCAGGTTTCTCACATAAGCCTTGTGTGTCAGTTTCCTATACTTGTGTAACAAATTACTTTGAACTTAGGGATTTAAAGCAGTACTCATTTATGAATAGATAGTTCTGTAGGTCAGAAGTCCAGACAGGCTTGGCGGGGCTCTCTGCTTAGTATCTCATAGGTCCCTTTGAAGGTGTCGACCAGGCTTGGCTCTTAACCTGGAGGCTCTTCAGGTTGTTGCCAGAATCCAGTTTCTTGTGGTCGTGGGCCTGAGGTCCCTATTTTCTCGCTGTTAAGCCAAGGGCTACTGTCCACTCCTCAGGGCCACCTCCTTCTCATCTTGCCCTGTCCCCACTTAGGTCAGTCATGGCGTGTTGAGTCTTTACTCTTCAAATCTCTCTGACCTCCTCTTCTGCTACCAGTTGGAGAAAACTTTGCAATTAAAGGGCTTACTTTTTAGGTCAGGCCTACCTGGAGAATCTCTAAATTTTAAGGTCTGCTGATTTGCGGCTTTGCTGCTGCTGCTGCTACTGCTGAGATAGCACAGTCTGTGGGCACAGTCTTCAACTATCTGAATGACAGTCCTCCCAGCAGCTTCTGGGCATCTAAAGCAAGGGGCGCATCATGCCATTCTCGTCTCAGGTATATTTGTAGCTCCAATGCCTCCTAGGACAACTCCAGACACGCTTCAGTCGTGTCTGACTGTGTGACCCCATAGACGGCAGCCCACCAGGCTCCCCCATCCCTGGGATTCTCCAGGCAAGAACACTGGAGTGGGTTGCCATTTCCTTCTCCAATGCATGAAAGTGAAAATTGAAATTGAAGTTGCTCAGTCATGTCCGACTCTTTGCGACCCCATGGCCTGCAGCCTACCAGGCTCCTCCCCCCATGGGATTCTCCAGGCAAGAGTACTGGAGTGGGTTGCCATTGCCTTCTCCAGATTTGGGGCTTTAATTACACCTAAAAAATCCCTTCATAGCAATTCTTAGGTTAGTGTTTAAATATATAATCAACGGATGGAAATCTGACAATGATATCTTTAGAATGCTGCTTTTCTTATACTAGCATGGAAATGGCCCCACATTTAAATGGTTTATGACTAAAGTTTTTTTTTCCACTGGTACTATAATATGGCCATCAACGGTCAGCTGGGGCTTTGCTCCATATTCTTCAGGCTAAGATTTATCCTGATGGAGGAGTCTCTTTCTGGAGTGTTGTAGAGATGAAAGCGTGACTTTCACAACTCTTCAGAAGAGATAGTTGCCACTTCTTTTTTCTTTCTCATTTCTTTGCCTAAAGCAAGTCCTGTAGCCATACCAGGGTTCAACAGATCAGGGCAATGTAGTCTTCAGAGGACAGTGCGTTTTAGGGAGCTGTAGGTAACGTGTCCAGTTAGCTGCTCAGTCCCTTTGCTAAGGCCTGTCTTGACGTCCTCCCTGACTCACAGATCCTTTTCATCTTTAACAGTCTCCCTCCGCCCCCATCTTTTATTTATGGAACAAGCCAGGTAACTTGTCCTGGAGAATTTTCCACATTCTGCCTTTGATTGATTATATCCTCATGTTTTTGAACGTATTTTCTTACCTCATGGATTCTTATAAACTGATAGTTCTTGAGGCTTTTTATATTCAGGGTCGTTTGTAGGCAGTGCTGTGTACTTCCTTTTAGTGGATGCATAATACCTGATTGTTTCATTTGTAGTTATGATAAAGTTGAATCAGTAGATTCAGGTGTTGTCACACTAGTCTATCTCTTGTACACAGCATATAGCAGGGATTTATTTTTTAATCTGTTCTGCAGTCTCAGTCTCTTAGTTGGGGATTTAGTTCATTTATATTTTTTGTAACTATGCTGTTGAGTTTAAGTCTACCATTTTGTTATTTTCTATTTGTCTATCCATTCTTTCCTCTTCCTTTCCTTCCTTAGATCACATCTTTTTTTTAAAAGAGTTTATCTCTTCTATTGACTTTTTTGCTTACTTAGTCTTTTAGCAGTTGATCTAGAGATTGTAATATACATCTTTTTCTAAAAAATTTATTTATTTGGCTGTACTGAGTCTTGGTTGCTGCATGGGGCTTTCTCTAGTTGCTGTGTGTGTGGAGGCTACTCTAGCTGTGGTGGACAGGCTTCTCATTGTGGTGGCTTCTCTTGCTGGTGAGCACAGGCTCTAGGGTGCACAGGTTTCAGTAGCTGCAGCTCATGGGCTCTAGAGCACAGGCTTAGTATTTATGGCCCAGGCTTAGTTGTCCTATGGCATATGGCATCTTCTGGACCAGGGATGGAAACCACCAGGGAAGTCCCTGTAATATGCATCTTAACTTATCACAGTATATCTTGAATTATTTTGCCACATCATGAATAAGGAAAAGATCTTATAACAAACTATTTCTCTTCAAACTCCCATCACTTGTACTACTGTCATACTTTTTACTTTTTTTCAAAGATCACAGCCTTGTGCTGTCTGGTGTCTCAACATCTCATTTTGTTCAGCTTTATAGTTATATCTGACAGTTTAATATTTTAATTCTGTCCTGGTCAGAACAGGTACTCCCAGTTGATGTCTTGAAGTCCATTGCAATTGTTATTTTTTTTGATTCTCAAAATGTTCCATTTTTGCCAGTGGACCAAAATGTTTCTGTATATGTGTGTTTTTGTGAACTGGTAGTGTTTGAGAATTTCTAATGTCCTCAGTTTATCTTTCCTGGCTGGGACTAGAATCAGTAATTGCTATTATCTATTGAATATCTAATATACGCCAGATACACTGGACATGTTATCTTGAGTGTTCTTAATTCTCAGTTCAGTTCAGTTGCTCAGTGGTGCCCAACTCTTTGTGATCCCATGGACTGCAGCCCACCAAGCTTCCCTGTCCATCATCAACTCCTGGAGTTTACTCAGACTCGTGTCCATAAAGTCGGTGATGCCATCCTACTGTCCCATCCTCTGTTGTTCCCCTTCTCCCACCTTCAATCTTTCCCGGCATCAGGGTCTTTTCAGATAAGTCAATTCTTCCCATCAGGTGGCCAAAGTATTGGAGTTTCAGCTTCAGCATCAGTCCTTCCAATGAATATTCAGGACTGATTTCCTTTAGGATGGACTGGTTGGATCTTCTTGCAGTCCAAAGGACTCTCAAGAGTCTTCTCCAATACCACACACCGTTCAAAAGCATCAATTTTTTGGTGTTCAGCTTTCTTTATAGTCCAACTCTCACATCCATACATGACTACTGGAAAAACCATAGCTTTGCCTAGACGGACCTTTGTTGGCAAAGTGATGTCTCTGCTTTTTAATATGCTGCCTATGTTGGTCATAACTTTCCTTCCAAGGAGCAAGCATCTTTTAATTTCATGGCTGCACTCACCATCTGCAGTGATTTTGAAGCCCAAAAAAGTAAAGTCTGTCTCTTTCCACTGTTTCCCCATCTATTTGCCATGAAGTGATTGGACTGGATGCCGTGATCTTAGTTTTCTGAATGTTGAGCTTTAAGCCAACTTTTTCACTCTCCTCTTTCACTTTCATCAAGAGGTTCTTTAGTTCTTTGTTTTCTGTCATAAGGGTGGTATTATTTGCATATCTGAGGTTACTGATATGTCTCCCAGCAATCTTGATTCCAGCTTGTGCTTTATCTAGCCCAGCGATTCTCATGTACTCTGCATGTAAGTTAAATAAGCAGGGCGACAATATGCAGCCTTGTGTACTCCTTTCCCTGTTTGGAACCAGTCTTTTGTTCCATATCCAGTTCTGACTGTTGCTTCCTGACCTGCATACAGATTTCTCAAAGAGGCAGGTCAGGTGGTCTGCTATTCCCATCTCTAAGAATTTTCCACAGTCCTTAATTCCATATGGTCAGAAATATTTTCCTGTAATAGAGGAGAAAACAAACACAGGTTCAGGAAGGTTAAGAAAATTGCCCTATGTCTGCCAACCATCATCTGAATAATGGCCCCGAGAGTCAAATCCAGCTTGAAGTCTGTTTCTATAAATAAAAGTTAACTGGAACACAACTAGACCCATCATTTATATATTGCTTATGGCTACTTTTGCACTTTAACAGTAAAGTTGAATAATTACTAAAGGGAGTTATCTGGCCCCCAAGCACTATTTATTCTCTGGCCCTTTATAGAAAATTTGCTAATCCCTGCTGTATGAGAGCTGCACTTATTCAGAAATTCAGATATCTTCCTGACAGCTATTACTTGTTTCTGTCTGGTATTTTTGTGTGTGACTGTTGAAACCAACTTTCCTTATGTTGTTGTAAACCCTCTAGGTCAAGGTACTGCCTGATAAAATTAGTTTTGCTCAAAAGAAAGTGCACAAGCAGCAAAGTCGCTAGCCCAAGCTTTTGATCTTGGCTCCATCTCGGTAAAATGGGAGTTATGATGCCTTTCTCCTGGGATCATTGAAAAGATAATGTGAAATCACGTTATACATAATAGGTAATAGGCCCATGAAAGGCCCTTTGATTGTTAGCTGTTGTTGTAATTAATATTTTAAAACTTTTGCTTTTATTTATAATTTATTCATGTGAGTTCAGATGGTGCTGGTGTAGATACTGTATAGACAGCCCATGGTGTCTGTGATGGGCCTGGGAAGAGAGAGAACAGTTGGGAGGCATAGGGTGGAGCAGTCTTGACCAGCAGAGGTTTTGTATCCTCAGGTATAGAGAGAAAATGGGATTATTAGGTTAATTTTAAATTCTGGCAGATTTGAATGCAGATGAATGGTTTCTACTGATGGATTTCAAACATCTGTGGAACCATAGGATTCAGTCCAGGGGCCTCCTGGAGGAGTGGAGTGGTCTCACTCTAACTTGAATGATACCTGTTTTTTAAAAAGACTTATTTCTGTATTTTCTGGCTGCGCTGGGTCTTTGTTGCAGCATGTGGACTTTCTCTAGTTGTAGTGTGCAGGCTTCTCGCTGTGGTGGCTTCCCTTGTTGTGGAGCACAGTCTGTAGGCAAGTGGGCTTCAGTCGTTGTAGCTTACGGGTGCTAGAGGGCAGGCTCAGTAGTCGTGGTGCCTGGGCCCAATTGCCCTGCAGCACGAAAGAGCCTTCCTCCCAGACCAGGGGTTGAACCCAAGTCCCCTGCGTTGACAGGCAGATTTCTAACCACTAGACCACCAGGGAAGCCCAGAATGCTACCTTTTAATCTGTCTCATGATTTGGAGCTGCATGTGGATTTAGATTGAACTCATGCCCCTGCAGGTGTTCTCTGCGGATATCACGAGTTCGAGTGGATGTTGCCCTGGGCTGAAGGTATAGGCTAAAGCCATCCAGACAGATGCAGTGCACTGTGATTCGGGGGTAATTGTGTGATTCAGTTCAGTCGCTTAGTCGTCTCCAACTCTTTGCGACCCCATGAACTATAGCACACTAGGCCTCCCTGTCCATCACCAACTCCTGGAGTTTGCTGAAACTTATGTCCATTGAGTCAGCAATGCCATCCAACTGTCTCATTCTCTGTCATCCCCTTCTGCCTGTATCTTTCCCAGCATTCAGGGTCTTTTCAAATGAGTCAGTTCTTCCCATCAGGTGGCCAAAGTATTGGAGCTTCAGCTTTAGCATTAGTCCTTCCAATGAATAATTCAGGGCTGATTTCCTTTAGGATTGAGTGGTTTGATCTCTGAGTCTTCTCCACCACCACAGCTAATTGTGTGATTGCTGGTGGTGGTGGTTTAGTTGCTAAGTCGTGTCTGTTTCTTGGTACCCCATGGACTGTAGCATGCCAGGCTTCTCTGTCCATGGGATTCTCCAGGCAAGAAACCTGGAGTGGGTTGCCATTTCCTTCTCCAAATTGTATGATTAGCTGTGGCTTTTTGCTCCTAATTCAGTGGTTGGCTTCAAGATCTTGACTTCACAACTGCACCAGTGAGGGACCTGTTCTGCTTACCGAACCTTTTAGAATCTTTGTTTTCTCATCTGTAACATGGAAATAGTTACAGTATGCAGCTCACAGGTGATGGATATATGGTGATTAGCATGGTGATGGCAGGTAATACATGTGTAATCAGTATTAGCTTTTAATAGTGCTATTATGTAATAGTGATAGTTCATGTACATTGATGTTTTATTTTTTTATCAAACTGCCATCCGTGTTGCTTAATGTCTGCTGAACAGGTGTTCCACAGATACTTGTTGAATGAATGAACTGTAAACTTTAGCGTAATAGAAATGAAAGCTCTCTAAATGTGTCTCTTAATCAGAAAATAAATGGCTTAATCACATACTTCATTCTTCTAATCATTTATGAAGCATGCTGTGGTGAGGGTGTGATATGTACATTGTAAGCCATGTGGAAGGAAGGGAGCTGTATGGACGTTTAGGAGCTGGTGGATTTCTTTATTCAGTTCAGTTCAGTCACTCAGTCGTGTCCGACTCTTTGCGACCGCATGAATTGCAGCACGCCAGGCCTCCCTGTCCATCACCAACTCCCGGAGTCCACCCAAACCCATGTCCATTGAGTCAATGATGCCATCCAGCCATCTCATCCTCTGTTGTCCCCTTCTCCTCCTGCCCCCAATCCTTCCCAGCATCAGGGTCTTTTGCAGTGAGTCAACTCTTCACATGAGGTGGCCAAAGTATTGGAGTTTCAGTTTCAGCATTAGTCCTTCCAATGAACAAACAGGACTGATCTCCTTTAGGATGGACTGCTTGGGTCTCCTTGCAGTCCAAGGGACTCTCAAGAGTCTTCTCCAACACCACAGTTCAAAAGCATCAATTCTTCGGTGCTCAGCCTTTTGCACTATCCAACTCTCACATCCATACATGACTACTGGAAAAACCATAGCCTTGACTAGACGGACCTTTGTTGGCAAAGTAATGTCTCTGCTTTTCCATATGCTATCCAGGTTGGTCATAACTTTCCTTCCAAGGAGTAGGCGTCTTTTGATTTCATGGCTGCAGTCACCATCTGCAGTGATTTTGGAGCCCAAAAAAATAAAGTCTGACACTTTTTCCACTGTTTCCCCATCTATTTCCCATGAAGTGATGGGACCAGATGCCATGATCTTAGTTTTCTGAATGTTGAGCCTTAAGCCAACTTTTTCACTCTCCTCTTTCACTTTCATCAAGAGGCTTTTTGGTTCCTCTTCACTTTCTGCCATAAGGAGGGTGTCATCTGCATATCTGAGGTTATTGATATTTCTCCCTGCAATGTTGATTCCAGCTTGTGCTTCTTCCAGCCCAGCGTTTCTCCTGATGTACTCTGCATATAAGTTAAATAAGCAGAGTGACAATATACAGCTTTGACGTACTCCTTTCCCGATTTGGAAGCAGTCTGTTGTTCCATGTCCAGTTCTAACTGTTGCTTCCTGACCTGCATACAGGTTTCTCAAGAGACAGTTCAGATGGTCTGGTATTCCCATCTCTTTCAGAATTTCCCCCAGTTTATTGTGATCCACACAGTCAAAGGCTTTGGCATAGTCAATAAAGCAGAAATAGATGTTTTTCTGGAACTCTCTTGCATTTTTGATAATCCAGCAGATGTTGGCAATTTGATCTCTGGTTCCTCTGCCTTTTCTTTTTTTTAAAAAAATTATTTATTTATTTATTTTTAAATATTTATTTTTATTTATTTATTTGGCTGTGTTGGGTCTTAGTTGGGGAATGTGGGGTCTAGTTCCCTGACCAGGGATCGAACCTGGCTCCCCTGCATTGGGAGCTCAAAGTCTTAGCCACTGGACCACCAGGGAAGTCCCGTCCTCTTCCTTTTCTAAAACCAGCTTGAACATCTGGAAGTTCACGGTTCATGTATTGCTGAAGCCTGACCTGGAGAATTTTGAGCATTACTTTACTAGCGTGTGAGATGAGTGCAATTGTGCGGTAGTTTGAGCATTCTTTGGCATTGCCTTTCTTTGGGATAGGAATGTAAACTGACCTTTTCCAGTTCTGTGGCCATTGCTGAGTTTTCCAAATTTGCTAGCATATTGAGTGCAGCACTTTCACAGCATCATCTTTTAGGATTTGAAATAGCTCAACTGGAATTCCATCACGTCCACTAGCTTTGTTTGTAGTGATGCTTTCTAAGGCCCACGTGACTTCACATTCCAGAATGTCTGGCTCTAGCTGAGTGTGAGTGATCACACCATCGTGATTATCTGAGTCGTGAAGATCTTTTTTGTATAGATCTCTACTCTTTCCCATTCTGTTGTTTTCCTCTATTTCTTTGCATTGATCGCTGAGGAAGGCTTTCTTATCTCTCCTTGCTATTCTTTGGAATTCTGCATTCAGATGGGAATATCTTTCCTTTTCTCCTTTGCTTTTCGCTTTCTTCTTTGCACAGCTGTTTGTAAGGCCTCCTTAGACAGCCATTTTGCTTTTTTGCATTTCTTTTTCTTGGGGGAGAGTCTTAATCCCTGTCTCCTGTACAGTATCATGAACCTCTATCCATAGTTCATCAGGTAGTCTGTCTATCAGATCTAGTCCCTTAAATCTATTTCTCACTTCCACTGTATAATTACAAGGGATTTGATTTAGGTCATAGCTGAATGGTCTAGTGATTTTCCCTACCTTCTTCAATTTCAGTCTGAATTTGGCAATAAGGAGTTCATGATCTGAGCCACAGTCAGCTCCTGGTCTTGTTTTTACTGACTATATAGAACTTCTCCATCTTTGGCTTCAAAGAATATGATCAATCTGATTTCGGTGTTGACCATCTGGTGATGTCCATGTTGACATCTGGTGATGTCTTCTCTTGTGTTGCTGGAAGAGGGTGTTTGCTATGACCAATGCATTCTCTTGGCAAAACTCTGTTAGCCTTTGCCCTGCTTCATTCTGTACTCCAAGGCCAAATTTGCCTGTTACTCCAGGTGTTTCCTGACTTCCTACTTTTGCATTCCAGTCCCCTGTAATGAGAAGGACATCTTTTTTGGGTGTTAGTTCTAAAAGATCTTGTCGGTCTTCATAGACCGTTCAACTTCAGCTTGTTCAGAATTACTGGTTGGGGCATAGGCTTAGATTACTGTGATATTGAATGATGTGCCTTGGAAACGAATAGAGATCTTTCTGTCATTTTTGAGATTACATCCAAGGACTGCATTTTGGACTCTTTTGTTGACCATGATGGCTACTCCATTTCTTCTAAGGGGTTCCTGCCCACAGTAGTAGATATAATGGTCATCTGAGGTGCACATTAAATAAACCAGTTGAGAGAGATTCTCTGTTACTGCCACTTCTGTGTAGTGGGGTGTGTCCTGCTCAGCTTTCGTTGCTTTCATTACGTAGAGAGAACTCCCTCAGTTCTGTTAGAGCCGCTGAGTTGGTTGCTCTCATAGATAGATTATTTGGGGAGATTTTGGTTATTTTGTCATAACAGATTCAGCAGGAAAACTGAGAGGGATGGGGTTAAATAAGTATGAGAAGAGAGCACAGCTCTGGGAACAGTGGAGTGTGGAATGAGAGTTGATTTTAGGTGTTAACGTAAAATAAACATTTTTCATTTCGGTGTCAAGTACTGTATATGTAGGGCTTCCCAGGTGACTCTGTGGTAAAGAATCCACCTGCCAATGCAGGAGATGCAAGTTTGATCCTTGGATTGGGACGATCCCCTGGAGGAGGAAATGGCAATCAACAGTAGTATTCTTGCCTCCATATTCATGGAATTTTCCCCAGGAGGGTCCTGGCGGGCTATAGTCCATGGGGTCGAAAAGAATGGAACACGACTGAGCATGCATGACCCTCCTACAAAGGCGTGTCTGTGGTTTCCTGTCTTTAGACACGTAAGAATTGGAGGCAAAGAAATGGGGACTTGGAGAAGTCTGGGGCCAGGCTTCCTTCGTGCAGGCTCAAGGTCAACCATCCCACAAAAAAGCAAAAACAAGCTGCCAGGATTTTGAGCTTTGAAATCACAGCCTGCTGGCAGATCTGTCTCTGGAAAGCAAGTACAGTAGTCATGATGCTGGTTTTACACAGAAAGGCATCTTTGTAGTCCCGAGAAAGGTTGTATAGCTCAGACTGAAGCTAGGCTGCCTGGGTCTGAATTCCGGTTCCTCCATAAAGAGCTGAGTGACCTTCCACCCCAGTTTTCTTATCTGTGAGATTCAGGTAGTAGGAGGACCTAGTGCACAGATCCTCCTGTTAAAGGAGAAACACTTAAACAGCACTTGTCAGCACTGCTTGCCACGTGGTAAGTGCTCAGAAAGTGAAGACCACGACCGTCATTGTTTGGGGCTTTGGGTGTTGTTCTACTGTTGAGGCACCAGATGGCGACAAAGCACACATTAATTCCCCACATTCTGCTGAAAGGATTTCTTGAGTAGATTGTTTTCTTCTTCAAATCCTTTTTAGATGTATTGAACCTGGCTTAGCTTTGGAGTCATCTGAGTGAAGACGTTGCCATTTATTAGCTTTGTGACCTTCATGAGGTTACTTACCAATGCTGAACCTCAGTTTCTTACTCAGTTCCATGGGGATGATAATATCTAGCCCAGGGTCCTCACGTTCATTAAGAGGAAGAGCATCGTAAACACCTTGCATAGGTTATAGCCAGGGCAGGTGGTCAGTGGAAGTGTTTTTTTTTCTTACTTTCTAGGTTCAGAAGGACTGTGTTTGGGTATGCTTAGTTGCTTAGTCATGTCCAACTCTTTGTGACCCCATGCACTGTAGACCGTCAGGTCCTCTGTTCATGGGATTCTCTAGGCAAGAATACTGGAGTGGGTAGCCATTCCCTTCTCTAGGTGGCGGTCTTCGTAACCCAGGAATCAGACCCAGGTCTTCTGCTTTGCAGGCAGATTCTTTACCATCTGAGCCACCAGGGAAGCCTAGAGTTGCTCTTTCTATGAAGGTAGCATTTGGGGGTGGTATAGCTTCCTGTGAAAAATACCTGTTTAAAAAATGAAATCTTGTGTAGCTTGTTCTTTAAGCCATCATAGATTGCTCAGAATTTTATTTGTCTTTCAAAAAAAACATACACTTGACCCAGTCATCATGTGTATCACCACTTACCATTGATTTTCCCTCTGTTTAGAAAGCATGCACCTTCATTAAATCAAACCTTGATCCCAGCAATGTGGATTCCCTTTTCTACGCCGCCCAGTCCAGCCAGGCCCTCTCAGGGTGTGAGGTGAGTCCAGCTTCTTCACGTTTGTGTTTAAACTGTCAAGTCTTTTTTTAAAGAGGGGTGGTCACGTGAGACTTTTTTTAGCAAGGGGACTATTCTGTTTGGGTGGGAATTCCATTCTTGTCGTTTTTTTTTTTTTTCCCTTAAAGAAATAGACTTGGTTTCTGTTTCCCAAGTTTTCACTTTTCATGAATTTTTAAGTAACTTCTTCCTCGAGTTGCCTTTCTTCTGGGAAGTCTTGCTTTTTTTCTTACAGTCTCCCTTTAACATTTCAAAATGTTTAAAGTGAAATATGAATACCTCCACACCAGATTTCTAGAAATCCATTTTTTTGAACACAGGAGAACTCTATCAGTAGGCTAGTGACTTGCAGAATATATTCAAAAGTGTTGTGCTGCGGTTTCCCAGGTATTTAATTCTGGCTTCTGAGATGCTGAAGAAAGTGATCGAGGACCACGTGGGTGGTATGACCGTGGTAGTTGCTCTGTCTGCCATAGGTATTGCCATACCTGTTCTAAACTCTGTGTCTGCCCGTCCTTTCTTAGATCTCTCTTTCAAATGAGACCAAAGACCTGCTGCTGGCAGCTGTGAGCGAAGACTCCTCTGTGGCCCAGATCTACCATGCAGTGGCAGCCCTGAATGGCTTTGGCCTCCCTTTGGCTTCCCGGGAAGTGCTCGGTGCCCTTACCGCCCGCCTCAGCAAGGAGGAGACCGTGCTAGCGTAAGTCCACGTCTCAAGTGCTTCTTAGGCTGCTTCCCTGAGAGGCTTCATCCACTGGTTCCACGGTGTTGTCTGGGCACCTACTGTGCTCCAGGTGCTCTGTCAGCACTACAGACATCTTGTGGTACTAAGGTCTGCGGCCCCGTGCAGCTCCCCAAGACATGGTCTCCCATAGCTGCTCTAGCCAAGGCAAATACTGAGTCAGAACATAAGCATGCTGCTACAGAGAGACATGATTGCTTTTGAGGCTAGGGGCTGAAGCAAGGGTAGGAGTGACCCAGGGAGAGGGAGGCCAGGGAGCCATGTGCGTCTCATGCTGAGGCTTGGCCAGGCCATGGTGTGATGGTGGTAGTGGAGACTGCCCTGGAGGAGGGTTCATGGGGTCCCTTAGAGGTGTGGGTGATAGCACCCAGCAGGGGAGTAGGGGCTCAGAGGGGTGAGTGTCCTAGGGATCTAACCCTGCTCGTCTGCAAAAGGCTCAGATGAAAGAGAAGCACCTGCTAGGAAGGAACACTGAGCAACTTTCCTGTTTGTTATACATTTATTATACATGTGTTGTAACTGACTTCAGGATGTTTACTAAACTTAAAGGTTGTATGTAGTTTTTTTCACCCTTTGATCCTAAAACTCCTCATTAAACACAGCATACATATATTTCATTTTCTACATGTCCCCCATTTAATTGCAACCCTAAGAGGGATTGGAGTACCTGGACTCCTGTTTATCATCAGCAAGACATTAGTGACATAGTGCCCTACTGCAGAATAGTTCAGTTGTCTCCCAGTGTTTCGTTTTGTTTTGTTTTTTGTTAGGAACTGAAATGTTTCTAAACTTGAAGCTTTGTAAGAGCAGATTCACAGTCAGTTGCCTTTCTCTTTGTCACTCTCACATCCTACTCATTTTCCCGTGGTCAGTTATCAGTGACTTGGGGGCTGGGACTTTTCCTAGAAATGACATTTTGTGCACACTTTGCCCAGTGCCTGGCCCTTGTGGTCATCTGGTTTCAGGTCACATGGCTTATCACCACTGTGTCTCCTGTCATGAATTCATTGTCAGTGCCTTACTCAGATGCCACTGTCTACAGAAAAATCTTTCCATTGCCCTCTGAGCAAACGGGAAAATCTCCTTCCTCTAAATTCCAGGAAAGAAAGAAGTACAAAGAAAGTACATCCATTTTGGGGTCTGTTAGACTTGAGTTTGAATACTAGCTCTTTCTTGCTTTGTGACTTTGGGCAAGTTACTAACCTCTCTGAGCCTCATCTATAAATGAGATCAGTAATCCTTACATCATAGAACAAACATCAAAGTTCAGTAAGATAGTTCTTGAGAAGAGCTTAATGCAGAGCCTGGTCTTAGTGGGCATGGGCCACATGGAGTTCATGCTTACTAGAGCATTTCCTTCTCAGGTCCTTTCTTAGGGAGCTGGTTACTTCCTTGATTGTATTGTAATTTTTTCTGGATTAGATTATAAGCTTTATTTGTAGTGCTCAGAGAGCCTATACATGGTAGGTGCCCAAGAAAGAGTTAAGTTCAAAATTATACTTTTATATTTCTATTCTCTCCTCTTGTAAAAAACTTCAGGTAGGAAGACCACACGCTTGGGATGCGAGAGAAATGTTCAAGTCCAGCCTCTTCTACTTAATTTCTTTGTGACCGTGAGCAGGCTCTTTAACCTCCCTAGACCACAGTGTTTTCATATGTTAAACAGGGAGAATGATATCTGTCTCATAGGGTTATTGTGAAGATCAAACTGGCAGAATGCTTTATATAATATTACTACTCAATTGCCCTATTTTAGGAAATCTGATATATATTTGGACTTTTCTAAAGGGGCCTTCTACATTTAATTGGACTTATTCTAGGAATTGAATGTTCATAAACTTGTCTAAAATAAGAAAAGAACATTTGTAAGCTTGAGTGAACAACCTAAAAAGATGCTGTTGTGGTCTCTCATAACCCAGTGTCTTTGAATCATCGATAATATATTAGTAAGACAGGATCTGCTTTCTTAGTGTTTGCATATAGTGCTCCAAAGGGAGAGAAGTTGCTGACTGGGGAATAAATAGAGCCAATGATAAATTTTTTCAAAAGCTAAGTGGATTAATTTCATTCTGAAAACTTCTGAGTTTGTTACCAGCATGACTCTCACCTGTTCTGAAGAAGAGAAAAATGATATCTTAATTGAAAAGTTCTTTCTAGGCTCTCCTAGCAGTCTTTTCTGGGCTCAGTTTTCATTGCAGGCAGATGTGGGATTTCTATCTTGTTTGGAAATTCAGGTTTCATTTTCTCAAGTGCATTCTATGAGTTAAGGGAACTTAACTCTTCCCTTTCCATGAATTCTGACTCCTCTGTTTTCCAGCTTGCTACCTTAATGGAATTTGTTTTCCATGGAGGAAATCTAAATTGTTATGATCGCAACAAAAGCAGACAAATTCTCTCTCTACATCCCTCAAAATACTGACTTGATAAATGGTGTTTTTGCACAAAGGCCTGGTCATCTCGAGAGTTAGAGAACCTTTCTGGAGTTGAGCAGCATCAGCTTAACCACCAGGGGTCCTCAGCTCTCTCCATTCCACTTCTAAAAGCACCATTTCTATTCCAAGTTAGCCACATTAAGAGATTAGAACCTAATAAAATATTTTACATGGACATACTTGTTGTTTATTGTTTGGTCACTAAGTCATACCCAACTCTTTGCAACCCCAGCATGTCAGGCTTCCCTGTCCATCACCAACTCCTGGAGCTTGTTCAAACTCATGTCCGTCGAGTCAATGATGCCATCCAAACATCTTTTCCTCTGTTGCCCCCTTCTCCTCCTGCCCTCAATCTTTCCCAGCCTCAGAGTCTTTTCCAGTGAGTTGGCTCTCATGTCAAGTAGCCAAAGTGTTGGAGCTTTAGTTTCAGCATCAGTCCTCCCAATGAATATTCAGGGTTGATTTCCTTTAGGATTGACTAGTTTGATTTCCTTGCATTCCCGTGGACTCTCAAGAGTCTTCTCCAGCACCCCAATTTGAAAGCATCAATTCTTTGGCGCTCAGCCCTCACATCCATACAGTAGTTTTCCAGTAGTCACTGAAAAAACCGTAAGCTTTGACTATGCAAACCTTTGTTGGACATACGTACTACATCGCACCTTAAGAATGAAGTACTGATTGTGTTACAGAGTGGACAAGCCTTGAAAACATTATGCTAAATGAAAGAAGTGAAACACAAAAGGTCACGTTTATATGACTCCATTTATATGAAATATCCAGAATAGGTAAATCCATAGAGACAGAACATAGATTGCCAGGGGCCAAGGGGTAAGGAGAGAGTGGGGGATGGGAAATGGAATGAAACTGTTTAATGGATATGGGGTTTTATTAATACTTTGGACTGATGGGACTGCTTTAGGACTATATAGAGGTGGTGATTACACAACATTGTGAAACATACTAAATGCCTCTGAATTATTCACTTTCAAATGGCTAATTTCATGTGAATTTCACTTCAGTGAATTTAAATGTATGTATACATATACAACCATGGGTATGGTTTAACAGTTACAGTACTGTATGACCTAGTAAAACATAAGTGTTCATCAGTTGAAGATTAAGTGAGTAAATTATGGTTCATCTAAGCAATATAATACTTTGATGTTGTTAATAAGGATGAAATACATTTATATGCACTCATGGAAAGGTGTGTGCAGTCTATTAAATTAAAGATAAATTGGAGAGCAGTTATCTTTTAGGGGTAGGCATTAGAGAAATTTTAAGTTTCTTAAATAACCTAAAGAAATTTAACTTTCTTTAGTAATCTATTTGAATTTTTGACAAATATGTACTTTTATAGTCAGAAATAAATGGTAATAGAAATAGAGAAGAAAAAAAAAGAATAGACTCTGGTTTGAGAACCAAATCTTTTATTCCTTTCACCTTATTTAATGCCTCAAGGACGAGCAGCTTTCAGGTCTCCTAGCAGGATGACAACAGCACAGGCGTTAGCTGTGTGTTTACCAAATGCTTCCTGTTTCTGTTGCATTCATCTGGTTTCAGAAAAGTTGCTCCAGATTCTACCAGCAACCTACATTTATACATTCCACAAAGTTCCTTTGGTCTTGGAGTAAGAAAAGTAAAAAGTTAACAGGTAGCTAGCCTCTGCCTGGCACAGTACCTCATGTGACATGGGATGCCCAATATACCTTGGTCGAATTGACTCCCATTCTCTCTCAGAGTGTATCTCTTCTAGAGCTAATGAAGTCTTAGTCTAGTGTTCTCTGTGCAGTACCATTAGGAACCAAACAGAGGTTCAGTTCACTGGTGCACCATCTCTTCTCTCTGCCTTCAATACTTTTGTGGATCCTGTCGCCCAGATTTCCTTCTCTCTAGCTGTAGTGAGCTTTGTGATGTAATGGTCTTTTTTTTTTTTTTTTGGCTGTATTACGTGCCTTATAGGATTTAGATCCCCAACTAGTGATTGAACCTGGGATTCCGGTGATGAGAGCGCTGAGTCCTAACCACTAGACTACCAGGGAACTCCTTGTAATGTGATGGTCTTTGTTGCCTCTTTCCCATATAGATTGTAAACCAGCTCCTTCAGGCCTGAGACTGTCTTACGTTTCTAAAGAACAAGAGCGGAATATTTTTGCGGATATCCCGATACAGGAAGGGGTGCGTCTTACTTGCCATTCATTGGGGTTTTACTGTTTACATTCCAGAACAGTGCAGGCTCTGCAGACGGCCTCCTACCTATCCCAGCAGGCTGACCTGAGAAGCATCGTGGAGGAGATTGAGGTACAAATTTATTTTGCCAAGTGAATCTCCCAGTTCCTGTCTTTGAAACCCATTAGAAGGGTCTTGCAGATAAACATGAATCATTTGTTAGAGCCAGTTACCTCTCTTTTCATATCCATGGCACACTTCTGTTCTTTGTATCAAAGCAATATTTCATAGAGAGTATTGGTTAGGCAAGTATCGTTACACCACCAATGAGACAACAAATTACTTCATCCTACTTTTGTAGGTATGGTCTCATAGTCCACAGATTTTACAACATAACAAACTTGAAATTCAGTTTTTTTTTCTGCTTACTACTTTGTAATCTCGGGCGAATTATCAATGTCTGAGCCTTAATTTCCCTACATGGTGTTAGTTAGGAACAAGTGGAGTTCTAAAGTGCTTAGTACAGAATTGACACTCAGCAAGTGGTCACTGTGGTTTTTGCTCTTCTTCCATTCTTTGCCCAGGTCCTCCCACTGCTCAGAGCCTGCTCTCATGGACCACATAGCCAGTGATGACAGGCAATCTGACAGTGTTGTCACGGGGTCACCCCACAGGCACGTTAGCTGCCTCACCATGTTCCCCAGGAGAGCAGTATGTCTCTCTCCATCCTTTAGAACATTGATTAAGAAGAAGAAAGGCTTAGCTCTAGAGGTTGTATCCAAACGGATGGCCATCGAATCCATCCATGTCACAGTGCTTCCTAGCTACACTGCAGCCTGGCCCACCTGCCTTCTGCCCAGGGCAGTTGGTGCCTTGAGTGCCCTGACTCCTGGGCTTCGGCGTAAGTTGAAGGGGTCAGGGAAGAAGCACTCTCAGAGCCGCGAAGATACTGTTCTCTTCAGGTGCCTGTGTGCTGTACTTCACTTTCTGCCTAAGCACCTTTGTTGAGAAAGCACTGAGTGACTGAAGTGGTCTGCAGACTGACATTTCCCAAAACCTTATCTGCACTGGAGTGACGGTGGTTTGTACATCTCCTCTCTGTTTTATCCTGTGACTTCCAACCAGCCTCCATTTTTGTCATGACAGGACCTTGTTGCTCGCCTGGATGAACTGGGAGGTGTGTATCTCCAATTTGAAGAAGGACTGGAAACGACGGCATTGTTTGTGGCTGCCACCTACAAGCTTATGGACCATGTGGGGACGGAGCCGTCCATTAAGGAGGTGCCTGCCTATATCACAGTTCTCTGGCTTGAAACTCAAAGGCGTCCTTGACGTTATCTCCTAATGATAGCTTTTCAGAGAGGGCTATTTGGTTAGCTTTGGGCTTTCTTGGGTTCAGCATGGAAATGAGAAAGGAAAATGTGAAGCCTGTTCTTGAGAAACTGGTTGTCAGTGGGACAGGCATGAAAGCAAATTGCTACACCTGTTTTAAATGGAATGTGGTTTTGTCACAAGATAGTGGCACAAAGACCAAGTGCATTATTCTCTGTCCGCCTCACTTTCCTCCCTAATGCTCCTAACTGCTTATCTCATGAATTCTTTCCACGCTGGTGGCCCATGCACATCCTGTTTCTCCTGAGAAGCGCCCTATATGTCAAAATTGCCTGTTCTCTCTCCCTCCGACCCTCAGCGATGGCTCAATCAGAGCTAATCTGTGCTGATTGACATAGTTCACTGAGAGGCATGTTGTCTACCAGATGTCCACCAAGAGTTATTTCTTTTCTTTCTTTTTTCAAGGGGAGCTTGTTAACCTGAAAGAACCTTTAGTTGAAATGTGTGTGGGAAGTCTTGAGAGTGGGACTCTCTTGATACCCCTTGTTTGTAAGAAGGTGACCGACCCTTGATCTCAAGGACTTCAAATACAAGCTGCTGCTATTTTAATTTGAGGAGGAAAGATTTGGGTCCCAAGTTAGGACTGCTACTTCTTTTGTGTGTTAAGAATGCATTGTGAGTTGTGTGCCGAGTTTCAACTAAACAGTAAATAATTACCTTTTCCGAGTAATTTGAGTTAATTTTGTATTTTCTCTGTAGGCTGTGATCTAATAATTTATTCACGTGTTAGCATTTTTCTGTTGTCTTCTCCTTCATCCTAAGTTTAGGAGGTCTAGAGACACCACACTCTTATTAAATTTCCATTATGGGTGAAAGTGCAAGAATGTGGGTCTTATGGTACAAATGATTTAAAGATTTTCCTGTACACAGTGCGGTTGATGAATTGGCGATATTCTGCATAAAACAACTTAAACTTTCTTTTGCTTTAGTCCCAGGCTTCTACCACCCAGGTATTTGGCTGCGATAATTTTGCTGTCACTGCTTTTGATATAACCATTCTGGTGAACAGTCCCCCATTTTAACATGTCAACAGCTTAGTGATGGAAAATGTATTGGTACAATTAAAGAAAATTATTTCATGTTGACTGTGAATAACACTGTCGGGAACAAGGGGAGCTCTTGTTAGATGGTAGATTTTAAAAAACAAAACTGATTGAAATGGAAAATGTTTCCTCTTAAGCAAACAACCTCTAGAATTTTAATAATGCCTTTGAGGTTCTACTTTTTTAAAAAATTGCTTTTAGTCCTCTCCTCTAAGCAGCGCATTAGTTCTTAATAGAGAGTTATTTTAGTTTCTTTCCAATGTACGTTTTGGCTGTGCAGTTTGATCTTGTAAACACCAGCTTAGTCCCAGCATCCTGTGTGGAGGTGGGCTGGGGAGGAGGGGAGCTAAGCTGGGAGGGTGAGGGGAAACAGGAAAGGACAGGTTTTATTATGAAAGGACTTCGGAGACAAACAGACCTACATGCTAAGTTTGGTCCTTCTTCTTGTCTTCTTCTTTCTGTCTTGTAGAGTTAATTAACTTCCTTTAGCCTCAGTTTCCTTATTTAGAAAGGATTGAGAGCAGTCTTTTCAGCTCTTTGTAGCCATCTGAGTTAATACCCTGTCACAGTGCCGGGCACACATAGACTTGGAATAAACGGGTGCTGCAGGAGGTGTTGTGTCTATCCCAGTAGTTGTCTAGAAGTTCCTTGCATTTGTACAGTAAGCATTCATAAATGGTTGACAAAGAAATGCATCCCTTTCAGTTTGTACTAGAAGATGCAAAAAACCAACCAAATTCAAGTTTTACACTTAAATGCAGAATATTTGCTTCCCCCCCTGTACCAAATTGGTTAGTAGCTGAATGACTTCCCATGTGAACACCTGGAAACAGAGAAGGAATGACTGAGCCCAGGTGGAAAGGGAGGGGTGGCTGTCCCCCGTGCCTGACTGAGGAAGATCTCAAGCTGTGTTCGCTTTTTCTTGCAGGATCAGGTCATCCAGCTCATGAACGCCATCTTCAGCAAGAAGAACTTTGAGTCACTCTCTGAAGCCTTCAGTGTGGCCTCTGCTGCTGCTGCGCTCTCTGAGAATCGCTACCATGTGCCTGTTGTGGTTGTGCCCGAGGGCTCTCCTTCCTACACTCAGGAACAGGCTGTCCTGCGGGTATGACTTCCATGTCCCCAGGGTGCTGTTCTGATTGCCATTTCCACTGTTAGGCTTCCAGAAATCTACACAGCCGATGATAACCCCCATGAGGATAGATCTCTTAAATGAAGAGCAAATGGGGATGACTGCTCGGTGAACTAGTCACAGGATCTTTTATTTTTTGGAGTATTTGAAGTAGTACAGCTTTCAATGAAATGCTGGAAAATTGCATTTATGGATTCATAAGTCTGGATGCGTAGAGAAGTCTTACTTCTAAAATGTATTTTCCTATACCCAAACTTTCTAAATCCATTATTTTAAGACAGCTTTCTTTACCATTGTTAAGATCAATGTCAGGTCTCTTATTCCTTGGAGCCAACAGTGTATCTTTCCACTTCTTCATAACATAGCCCTCCGTCCCCTCAGCAGTAAGCACAGATGGTTGTGTGTGTTAACTGTCTGAACAGAGCAAAATGCACACACTTAAGAGTTTTCCATTCCAATGAGGCATTTGTTGCTATTGTTTGGAAACCAGTGAGAAGCTAAAATCCTCAAAAGAAATTAGCATCTTTTTTATATCTGAATACGTGAGTTCACATAAGACTGTTCACCTGTCCCATCAGTTCTTGTGCTTTGCAGGGCCCTTCAGATACTCTCCAGAAGTGCCCCAGATTCCAGAGTTGCCTCTTGTTCCCCTACTTATATATTACGTCCCCTCAGCAAAGACTGGGATGAGAACTCACCTGGGTAATATAGTTCACAATGAATCAGGGGAGCTAAGAAAGCAAAGTAGAAACAGTACTGGCTTTTGAAGCTAGATAGCCTGGTGTTTCAGTCCTTAGCCGTGTAGCCTTCAGTCGCCCCATACCCTCTGTGGCTGTGGTTTCTTCATCTGTAAAGTGAAGACTGTACCAGCTGTCTCAGACAGTTGGTGGTAGGATAGATAGAAGCGCTTAGCCTGGTATCTGGCAAATAGTTGACTTTCAACATATGACTGTTATTAACATTATCCATATTTCTTCAGTTTTCTCATTGCCCATACCTTCATAAAGTATTTTTCTTGCTAATAATTTTTTTTTAAGTACTATAGTAGAGCAGTAGAGTGGGAAGATCAGGGGATCAGAGAGAAGGAAATGTTAACTGTATGGTCTGAAGTCAGTCATTGTCTTTCCCTAGACTTTGGTTGCCTTACCTGAAAAGTGAGATTGTTGGGTAAAATCATCTTTAAGATGTCACCCACCCCTAACATTCTATAATCTATGTCATCCTGAACTAATTGTGCTTTCCTCTGTTTGATCCCCCAGAGAAAGTAGACCACAGGTCGGAGACTGTTCTTGAAATGGTTCTCCCTGAGCAGAGCTCGCTTCCTGTGGATAAAGCTTCCACCCCTAGAAGCAAAAGCTGTACTCCCTCAGCTTCTGTGGCTAACAGATAATTTTGAAATGTATTTACAGTTGCAGGTCACCAACGTTCTGTCCCAGCCCCTGACTCAGGCCACTGTTAAACTAGAACATGCGAAATCTGTTGCTTCCAGAGCCACAGTCCTTCAGAAGACATCGTTCACCCCTGTTGGGTAAGTCCGGAGCACATCTCTGCAGAGCGCCGACATACTTGTTTTGGAAAGTTAGCCTGCAGCCGATACAACCCAGATCATAAAACCAAAGTTACCTACATTTAGGATTATGCTTTATTAATATCAATGTGTCAGGAACATTTCCCCCATAGGATTAATATACTTCCATAGTCTTATCTTCAGTGGCTGCTTGTTATTGTTAGGTAATTAAAAAAAATTAAGGGTTAGTTTTTATAGGAAACTTCTAAGTTTTGAATTAGTAAGTTAAAGTAAGATATACCCTTTTTAGGAAATTCAAAAAGCACAGGAAAGTAGAAATAATACAGAAAATTAACTACAATTATATTACCCTACGCCAACCTCTTTGAACATTTCCACTTTTTTGAAAAAAAATGTAATTGGTATCCTACTATAGACTTAACCTATTTTGCATTTAATTGTGGAAGACTTACCCGAAGAGCGTGGGATTTTTTGGAGCTGGGAGGAGGGGTGGGTAGGGAATAGAAAAAAAAGACTCTGGAGACTTGAAAAAGAAGGTCATTTTAGGTGGTTTTGAAGTTTGCCCCTCATAATATGTGCTTGAGCAGGAGGTGGCCCAAGATGGGTGGGAAGTGGAAAAGTGAAAAAATGGTGCATCCCTGGAATGCTGCACTTTGCAGCCCATTTATTGTGTCCATTTGTGATTTTTCCTGTGAGTTGTTGCTAACCACACTGTCATTCTTCATAGGGATGTTTTTGAGCTAAACTTCATGAATGTCAAATTTTCCAGTGGTTATTATGACTTCTCTGTCAAAGTTGAAGGTGACAACCGTTATATTGCAAATACTGTAGAGGTAAGTGCGTTCTTGTCATCCCCATTGCCATGTTAATATACCCAAGGAAATGACCAGACAGGCATATGGCATTAACCATTTAGGTGTGTTGACCTCACTTATGACTCACTTAAAATGAGTATCTTAAGAGAGAGGTAGGTTTGAACTATGCTGTTTGACAGACTCAGCCAAGAACTTGATCATGGGCAGTAGGATTTGTCAATTATTCATTTTGCATTGTAACTTAGTATTACTCTCTTACATAAAATTTAGGAAGTAGAAAAAATTAAAATCATCCCTAATTCCCCTGAGATATAAATATTCTTAAGATGTTTTCTGTGATTATTCTTGATAGATTTAGAAATGGGGTTGGTGCTAATTAAGGGGACCAAAAGCATCAAGTGACCTGTAGCAGCATAGTGAGGCTGTCTGGGTGAAGTACAAAAGAAAATCAGTAATCCTTCCTAATGAGCTGTGTTTCAGATGTTTAGCTGTCTCGAGTTGTGTTGAAGATCCAAGTGGTTTTAAGTGTGGAAAGCTCTGCCTCATTTATCTGATGCTTTGTGAGAATGAGTTATTTCACATTAGTGGTTTTCTCAGGTAATTGACATTTGCCCCTCCAGGCACTGTGGCTTTCATTTTAATCTTTTTGGATAAAAGTTTATTGAAGATGAATTACACATTTTCCTACTTTCTTGAACTATGAGATACGGTTTAACCTTTCTTATTCTGGCTTAGGGTCATCAGCACGAAAGCATGTGACATACACAGCACAGTTCTCTGGGCTTTTGCTTGCATTATTTTATTCTTATGACAGTCCTAACAGATGCTGGAGTCCTTTTCCTTTCACTGATGAGGCTCGGAGGGGTAAAGTAACTTGTCCAAAACCTCCAGCCTGTCTGTGCTTGGGTGAATCCCCCGCACAATGCTGGTTTAGTTATGTGCCCTGGTGAGTATTGAGCTAGCTTAGAGGCTGAGACCCGAGCTGCTGGCCTATTCATAATATTGCTTTGTCTTTAGAGCTGTCATTTCTTCATGTTTCTGCCACTGTCTTTGTTGCATCTACTTGGCCACATTGTTTCACATTCTGTTGGGTCAGGGGAACTTGAGGTGTTACAGTGCCTTTTCAGTAATTATATATATGCTATTTGTGACAGCTGTTTCCTTCACTTTTCAAATGTCATTTTCCACTGACTTCTCTTTGTTAATTAAACTTTTTCATTTTGAAATCATTTCACTCTTAAATTGCAAAAATGGTATGAAGAATTCCTGTATACCCTTTATCCAGCTTCCCCAAATGTATACCTTATATAACTAATATAATTTCAATATGTGAAAATTAATACTGATATAATATTATTAACTGATCTGTGTAGACTTAATTCAGATTCCACTAGGTTTCTTACTAATGTCCCTTTTCTGGTCCCAGATTCAACCTGGGATCACATATTATTCAGTTGCCATGACCTTATACCCTTCTCCAATTAGGGTATTTTGTCTTTTGTGACCTTGACCCTTTGGAAAAGTACTGGCCAGTTAGTTTGTATAGTGTTCCTCACTTTGGGTTTGCCTGCTGTTTCCTCATAGTTAACTTCAGGTCATGCAAAAATACTCTTAAGTGCAGTGTTCCTTTTCATTGTATCCTGTTAGGAAGTATATGCTGTTGGTATGTCTCATTGCTGGTGATGTTAACTTTGATCTCCTGGTTAAGGTGGCATCTGCTAGGTTTCTCTATTGTTAAGTTAACTGTTTTTTCTGCTTTGTAATTAAGTGTCTGCTGAAGTGATATTTTGAGACTGTAGATACCCTGATGATTTTTGCCTACAAGAGTTACTGATGTGGTGTTTGCCAAAAGGTGATTTTTCTCTTTCTTTCATTCCGTCTACATTTATTAGTTGGAATTTCACTATAAGAAAACGCTGTCCACCTCTCCCTGTATTTAGTTATTCTGGATACTTATTTTACTCTATAGGTTATAATCTGTTACTGTCATCATTTATTTTTTAGCTCATTTTATCCCAGATTCGGCCTTTGGAGAGCTCCTCAGGTTGGCCCCTGTGTCACTTTCCTTTAATGAAAGGACACACAGCTAGAAAGTTTGACCTTTTCAGAAGTGGGCCATTACTTAACATAGATTCAACATTTAGATTAAAAGTTTGGCAGAAAGGAGGATATTTTCTGGAGCTCTAGTCTCTCTGCCTTTTCTCTACTTCATGTCTGACCGTTTTAGGCAGGAGACATCTGATCCTAGCCCATTCACTAACACAGATTTGGGTAGAAATTATTGTAATGTGTGTCTTGAACCTTTAAAATTCGGATTCTTTCAATTTTAGTTTCCTTCTGTAAGGGGCCTTATTTTTGTTACTTGCAGCTGAACTCATTGAAAGGCGAACTTTTTTTTTTTTTGCTTGAAACCTCTTTCCTTCTACCTGTGCAGTCTTGATACTGACATAAGCAATTTAAGTGCCATACCCACGCATCATGGCCATTCTTAATCTCTCTTTTCCTTTCCACTTCTGACTTTGGTCAGTCACCAGGTCCTGTTGAGTCCACCTTTAAATAAATGGCTTTTATGTGATTCCTTTGTTCTTTGGTCCCACTTCGGTAGATCCCTAGCAAATAGGTAGGTAGTTTGCAGCAGGTTTCATTGTCTTCCGTCTCTGCCCCTTCCACTTCATAAGCGCCATAAACACCACTAAAATGATAAAAATCACAATGTTCCTGTGGTCAAACATTTTTTGGTTCCTTGTTGCGGATGAGTAAGGTCTAGACTCCTCAGTGTGGCTCTCGAAGGTCCTCCACACAGGGTGCGTAGGCATCCTTCATTGAGGTTGCATCCTCATCCTTTCAGCTCTGGCTGCTCTTGACTGCATACTGGCGCTCATCTATACTCTACGTGTGCATGCATTTGGGCATCTGTTGTTTCCTCCATGGGGAATGTTCTTCCCCTCCCTTGCTGAAGTACTCATCCTGTAAGATCTAGTTCAAATGTTGCTCCTTCACTGCTCCCTTAGAATTTTATTTCTATTTTTTCCGTTTAGACTATTTCAAAATTACAGAGAATAGAGAATAGTATCATTGTTATATACCTACCAGCTATTCATCTCTCTCAAACCCAAACATTTTGCTATATTTTCTCCTTTGTTTTATTTACTTAATTTATTTTTGGCTGTGCTGGTCTTTATTGTTGCGCGTAGGCTTTCTCTGGTTGCGGAGAGTGGGGATACTGTCGAGTTGTGGTAGGCAGGCTCCTCACTGCAGTGGCTTCTCTTGTTGCGGAGCACAGGCTCTGGGGCACACGGGCTGCAGTAGTTGCAGCGCATGGGCTCGATAGTTGCAGCTCCTGGGCTCCAGAGCACAGGCTCAGTAGCTGTGGCGCACAGCTTAGTTGCTCCCTGGCATGTGTGATCTTCCTAGAGCAGGGATCGAACCTGAACCTTTGTTTCCTGCCTTGGCAGGTGGATTCTTTACCACTGGACCACCAGGGAAGCCCCTCTCCTTCATTTTATTTTGATAAGAAATAAAACCCTACAGATTGAACTTAAGCTCTCTGTGTATTCCTCACTTTTTCTTTGCTCTTTCCCCACATTTGAAGTGTATATTCCAACGCCAATTTTAACGTTTCTGCTACATACGTATTTTTAAGCAGTATAGTGCATTGATTTGCATCTTCCCTAAATTTATATGCTTCATTTATATGCATCCTTTTGCAATTTGTTTGTTTTCATTCAGTATGTCAAACTTAAGCTATATGCATAAATATGAGTAATTTTCATAAAATTGTCTTCCTTTTATGAATGCATTAGATTTAATAATTCATTTTCTGTTGTTGGAAACTTAGACTTTCATTGTAGAGACAGTTCAGCTGTGAACATCCTAGTACATTTTCTCGTTCACATTTTATTATCTGGAGTGAAGTTGTGGGATCATAGGGTATGCTCATCGTCCAGCTTTCTTATGTTTTGCCAAATTGCTGTTTTCTTCATATTCTTATCAGTATCTGGTATGATGAACTTTGATAATCTGTTAAATATGAAATGGTATTTTGTTATTTTAATGTTTGTCTTTGGTTACTAGTAAGATTGAGCATATTTTCTTGTGTTTATTGGCCATTTAGGTTTCTTCTTCTCTGAATTGCCATGTATCTTTTGTCTTTTTCTTTTGGTTTGTTAGTCTTTTAGTTATTGATTTTTTTTTAGGCGCTGCATATATTCTAAAGCAGTATGTATCCTTAGTTATAAGCATCCTTATTGTTGGTGAATCCTTAGTTATAAGCATCAGATATCATTCCTTAATGTTGCTTTTGGCATCTTTTGATGCCAGAAATTAATTTCAGTGAAGCCTAATTTTAAAAGTCCTTTTTTTCCCCTGGATTTTTTCTATTTTTTGTGTCTTCTGTAAAAAATTCTACATTGCTCTAAATCCAAAAAGTATTCTCTAGTATTTTCTTCCAAGAATTTTTACGTTATTTTTCCCTTATTTTTAGGGCTTCAGTCTACTTGGCTTATTTTTGTTACTATAGTATTTTATACTGTGTCCATAATTGTTCTTACTGCATTGTATTACCATTGTGTGCTTGTAAGTATTGCTTTTTCATTGAGCTGGGTGCTCCCTATGGGCAGAGACCAACTCGTGTTTTTTCAGTGCTTAGCTTCTGTCTCAGCCCACTTAAGAGAAGAAAAGGATGGAGTGGTCTGAAGATTAAAGATGTTTTCCCGCATTCCAAGGCCCTTAGAACTGTGGTAATTCATCTTTTAGGGGTGAGCAAATAAGAAAGCCTTCCTTAGTAATCAGTGCAAAGAAATAGAGGAAAACAACAGAATGGGAAAGAGTAGAGATCTGTACAAAAAGATCTTCATGACTCAGATAATCACGATGGTATGATCACTCACACTCAGTTAAGAGTCAGACATCCTGGAAGTTGAAGTCAAGTGGGCCTTAGAAAGCATCACTACAAACAAAGCTAGTGGAGGTGATGGAATTCCAGTTGAGCTATTTCAAATTCTAAAAGATGATGCTGTGAAAGTGCTGCAGTCAATATGCCAGCAAATTTGGAAAACTCAACAATGGCCACAGAACTGGAAAAGGTCAGTTTACATTCCTATCCCAAAGGAAGGCAATGCCAAAGAATGCTTAAACTACTGCACAATTGCATTCATTTCACAGGCTAGTAAAGTAATGCTCAAAATTCTCCAAGCCAGGCTTCAGTAATACACGAACTGTGAACTTCCAGATGGTCAAGCTGGTTTTAGAAAAGGCAGAGGAACCAGAGATCAAATTGCCGACATCCACCGGATCATCGAAAAAGCAAGAGAGTTCCAGAAAAATATCTACTTCTGCTTTGTTGACTATGCCAAAGCCTTTGACTGTGTGGATCACAATAAACTGTGGGAAATTCTGAAAGAGATGGGAATACCAGACCATCTGACCTGTCTCTTGAGAAACCTGTATGCAGGTCAGGAAGCAACAGTTAGAACTGGACATGGAACAACAGACTGCTTCCAAATCGGGAAAGGAGTACGTCAAAGCTGTATATTGTCATTCTGCTTATTTAATTTATATGCAGAGTACATCAGGAGAAACGCTGGGCTGGAAGAAGCACAAGCTGGAGTCAACATTGCAGGGAGAAATATCAATAACCTCAGATATGCAGATGACACCCTCCTTATGGCAGAAAGTGAAGAGGAACCAAAAAGCCTCTTGATGAAAGTAAAAGAGGAGAGTGAAAAAGTTGGCTTAAAGCTCAACATTCAGAAAACTAAGATCATGATATCTGGTCCCATCACTTCATGGGAAATAGATGGGGAAACAGTGGAAAAAGTGTCAGACTTTAGTTTTGTGGGCTCCAAAATCACTGTAGATGGTGATTGCAGCCATGAAATCAAAAGACGCCTACTCCTTGGAAGGAAAGTTATGACCAACCTGGATAGCATATGGAAAAGCAGAGACATTACTTTGCCAACAAAGGTCCGTCTAGTCAAGGCTATGGTTTTTCCAGTAGTCATGTATGGATGTGAGAGTTGGATAGTGCAAAAGGCTGAGCACCGAAGAATTGATGCTTTTGAACTGTGGTGTTGGAGAAGACTCTTGAGAGTCCCTTGGACTGCAAGGAGACCCAAGCAGTCCATCCTAAAGGAGATCAGTCCTGTTTGTTCATTGGAAGGACTAATGCTGAAACTGAAACTCCAATACTTTGGCCACCTCATGTGAAGAGTTGACTCATTGGAAAAGACCCTGATGCTGGGAAGGATTGGGGGGAGGAGGAGAAGGGGACGACAAAGGATGAGATGGCTGGATGGCATCACCGACTCGATGGCCGTGGGTTTGGGTGGACTCCAGGAGTTGGGGATGGACAGGGAGGCCTGGCGTGCTGCGGTTCATGGGGTTGCAAAGAGTTGGACCTGAGTGAGCGACTGAACTGAATTGAACTTTTATTGTGTACAAAGCAGCTTTCTTTTTTCTTTCAAACAAGTTTTATTGAGGATATACCAGAAAATTACCCATTAGAAGTATATAATTCAGCATCTTCAGTATATCTTGACTTGTGTGGCCGTCACTACCATCTAATTCCACAGCATTTTTATCACCCCAAAAAGCAACCCAGTGTCTATTTGTAGACACAGAACTCCTTGTTCTATAAGAATATATCCTCCTCTCTGTCCTGGCAGTTACTGATCCACTTTGTATCTCTATGGTTTGCCTCTCTGGGACATTTCATATAACTGGAATAATACAATATCTTGTTTTTTCTGTTTTCAACTTAGCACAATATTTTTAAGGTGCATTCATGTTGTAGCATGTATCAGAACTTTATTCCCTTTTATGGCTAAATGATATACTGTATTTTTTAATCTATTCATCAGTTGATGGACATGTGGGGATATTTCTGCATTTTGAATATTATAAATGATGCTGCTGTTAATGTTCATGTACAAGTTTTTGTTTGAACACCTGTTTTCAGTTCTTCTAGATTTATGCCTAGGAATGGAAGTACTGAGTTGTGTGATAACTCTAAGTTTAACTTTTGAGGAACTGACACTGTTTCTCAAATAAGCTGCACCACTTTACATTCCCACCAACAATGTGTAAGCATTCCAATTTCTCTGTATCCTTACCAAATCTTGTTATTTATTTTCTGTCTTTTTCATTTTGACCCTCCTAGGTGGGTGTGAAGTGGTATCTTGTGATTTGACTTGCATTTTTCTGATACCTAGTGATGTTGAGCATCTTTTTATGTGCTAATTGATTATTTGTAAATCTTTTTTGGAGAAATGTCTATTCAGATCTTTTCCCCATTAAAAATTTGTCTGTTTATTTCTTCCTTTCTAATCTATATAGCTCTTATTTCCTTTTCTTACTCTACTGTCTTATATTCCTGAGTTTTGAGTTCTGTGTATATATGACTCACAGATATCTTCTCACCATAGGTAATTGTCTTTTCCCTTTCTTAATGTTGTCTTCTGATGCACAAAACGTTTTTAATTTAAATAGTCCCAATATTTTTAATTGTTTCTTTCACTGAAACTCCAGTACTTTGGCCACCTCATGCGAAGAGTTGACTCATTGGAAAAGACCCTGATGCTGGGAAGGATTGGGGGCAGGAGGAGAAGGGGACAACAAAGGATGAGATGGCTGGATGGCATCACTGACTTGATGGATGTGGATTTGGGTGGACTCCGGGAGTTGGTGATGGACAGGGAGGCCTGGTGTGCTGCGGTTCATGGGGTGCCATATCTAATCAACTGTTGCATTATCCAAGATCATGAAGATTTACCCCTATTTTTCTTATAAGAATTTTATAATTTTAGCTCTTACATTTAAGTTTCTGATCCACTTTGAGTTAATTTTTCTATGTGGTGTGAGGTAGGGGTCCAGCATCCTCCTTTTACACGTAGATGAGCAGTTATTTCAGCACCATTTGTTGAAAAGGCTGTTCTTTCTCTGTTGACTTGTCTTGGCACCCTTGTCAAAAACCAATTGACTGTGAATATAAAGTTAATTTCTAGACTTGGGGTTCTATTGCATTAATCTGTACTTTTATCCTTATACCAGTACTGTGCTGTCTTGATTGTTGTAACAGCTTGACTTTTTATAACATCAAATTTGGTGTTTGTGCAAGTGTTTCTGTGGTTGCTGGAAAAATTAAATAAGTACAAAATAGCAGAAATGCCTTATAGCTCTGTTACTCGTGCAGTGATAATAAGCTCCCATCGAGGCCACTGCTGTCGTTTTTCTTCTCAGTGATGGAGTGAGTGTTACAAATCTCTCTTCCTCTCCATTTTATTAAGTGCATGTGTGTGTGCGTGCATGTGCATGCTCTGACGTGTCACATACACAACTTTACTTTGTAATTTCAGTAGCAGTCACACTTAGAACCTTAGAGTGGGTCAGCAGGTCCTGTTTACTCTCCTGAGAGATGCTTGACATTGGTCAGAGTGCATTAACAGTGGTTTGGTGTGGAAGGCCTGTAATAGCACTCATTGACATTGGACTTGCTGTCAGGGGAAACATGGGTTTTAGAAGCTGTCATTAGCATTAATTGCCCCTAATGCACCATTATTTTTGACAGTAATGAGCTAAACAGGGAGGCTATTACTCTCAGCAGAAAGACTGCATTTCCTGGCGTTAAAACTTTTTGAGGTGTATGTGGCGTGCAGCACAGGCAAAGGAAGGACTGGTTGATTCACTGTAAAGCAGACTTAGTGGCATTTAAAGTGGCTAAACAAGTCCCTTTCCTATTATAAAAAAAACGAATCCTGTAGTGTTAGTTTGAAGGAAGGAGCAGCTAACCAACAGGCATCCTCCTCTGAACTCTTTATAGCAGGGCTTTGGTAAAAGTTACGGTGATTTTTTATTTCTCAGTTTGCTCTAAGAGAGTAGCATAAAAAAGCTTTTCTTTTAAATGTTTCCAGAGACCCTTTTGCAGTAAGATTTTAGGGGCAGAAGAACTTGTTTTAAATTGTTCTTTATTTAGGAGCAGCCCTGTGGTTTCTGTGCAATACAGGAAGCTGTAACTTGGGGGGCCTTTTAAAATTAGGGCTGATTTTAAAAAAAAAAATAAATAAAAAAAAAAAAAATAAATAAATAAAATTAGGGCTGAGAGCAAACCCAAAAGGACTAGAGTTACTGCAGTTTGCCCTTTCATTATTCCATGTCTGTGTTGTGAGTGCTTTTAAGTCTTCTGAACGAACACACAGTTGAATCTTGATTAGCAAGCCTTAGTGACCATGTTATTATTGAAAGCTTATAGTCAGGATTCTGAGTAAAAACCCGAAAGTTGATAGCTTCCTTATCACTATAATTAGGATACATTGAGGAACCTTATACAAATCTTTAAACCTCTGTTTGTGTTTATCCATCTGTTGGAAGGGAGAGCGATTGTTTTTTTTAATTATATTTTTTGGGTGGTACTTTTTAATACAAAACTGTTTATAAAGAAGAAACTATTTGTCACACAGTGTCATTGACCAAGTGAGTCCTGGTTTTTAAAAAAGCAAAAGTGGAATATGCATGTAGTTAAAAAATTCAAGGTGTAAGAAAGTATGTAATGAAATAGAAAAGCCTTCTCTCATCCCTTCATCCATTCCCTCTCCTTTAGTAACAGTTAAATGTATTTACTTTGAAAAAGAAGAATGAAAAAAAAGAAGGCCCATATCATTGAATGTATGCACATTCTCTCTTTTTTATAGAAAAGCAATCATTCTATAAACAGTTATATCCTTTGCTCTTGTTACAAAGTAGAGGCTCCCAGCTTACCCCTTGGGGTCTGTTCAGCTTCATGGCCTCCCCCTACTCCCCACCTCCACGCTTCCCTGCCATAATTTACCCAGTTGCCAGAATTCATTGACAGGTGATGTTGAATATAATTCTGCCAATAGGTGGCTGTGTATTCAAAAGTAGGAGATATATCTATCTGTCCGTAGATACCTACCGTGTTCTTTGTAATTGCTCCAGAGTAATTCAAAGTGTACATGAATATCTCATTATTTATTAACTAGTCTCCTCTTTATGGACATTTAGGTGGGATGATGATTTTAAAAGCACATTTACAGATTAAATGAGTCTGTAAGTGAGAAGTGAAGAGGGAATTATCTAGTTAATGTTGATGAAGATTGCAGAGTAATTACCTATGAAAACTGATTATCCTGCCTCTCCCTAAAATGGAGGCCTGCCTAAGCCCTCCTTCTACCCGTTTCCCTCCCCATCCAAGGGTTGCAGACTTGGGTCACCGACTCTCCTGCTGTGCTTCTGTAGCACTTTGTCTCTCCCTCTACCAAAGCAGCCTGCTCTGTTGTAATTTAGCTTTGCCTGTATGCTTCCTCTAGAACAGGAGGTGCATCTCGCTGTCTCTGTCTGTCCCTGCACCTGGGTGCTCCAGATGCTCTTGGGGGTTGTGGATACATGATCTCCGTGGGGTATCTTGCTAATCAAAGCTCGTTGACCACTTTGCTTGAGCCTTCCACTCCAGGTTTTCTCCAAATCCGAAGTGCTGTCAGTGCCTCTCTGGATTGAGCTTTGTAATAGCAAAGTTGGCTCTGGTTCTGAGCCCTGTCTGTATGAGTTGTGAAGCTGTTTGCTCAGCAGAGCACCCTAGAGCCAAAGTAGAGGATTCTAGCTCCCTCCTTGGTGGTTTATTCAACTTGAAGACCAGCGGTTCCCCTCCTCCTACCATAATTCACCCTGTTGCCTAGATTCAGTGACAAACTATGATGCTAAATATAGTTCTGCCAATAGGTGGCTTTGTATTCAAAAGTAGGAGATAATAATATCCTTATGGCCTTTGGTAATAAATCTTTCATTAGGGTTTTCTTTTTTTTCTTTTTAAGCAAAACAGAACACCCCCCATTCAACTGATAATTGAAGTTATTGTCACAAAATAGTTATTAGGGAGGCAGAAGAGAGGCTGTTAAAAAGAATTACTTGATAGCTATCTTTATCCCTTTTTAATTTTTCTTCTTTGCCCTTGATTTGAGGCTGTTATACCTTTATAGTGTGTTTGAGAAAAATGCTGAAGCTATGCTTCAGTTATTTACCCAGACTTCTCTCTCTGCTCCTTGATCCCGGCTTAGGCTGTAAACCACTGGATTTGGCAAGGATTACCTTAAGCATTACATTCAAGTTTTTCAAATATTAGGAAGTCTCACAGATATGTTTACACATTAGAAGTGCTTTGGGATTGCAACATTTGCACATTCTAACTTTGATTTTAAATAAAAATGTTCCCCTGAGTTGACTTTTAGCGTGTTTTCTCTTTTGGAAGTTTACATTTATTTGAATCTAATTTTTTAAAAAAATTATTGTTTAATAGCATTGGCTAGCTCCTCTTTGTGAAAATGTTTATAAAGAATGTATAGAATTTAAACACTGAAAGAGTCAAGAGGGATTGGTTATGCTTGTAACAAACTCCAAATCTCAGTGGCTTGGAATTGAGTACTTGTTAATTTAAATTCTTTGAAGGTTACTACTTAAGGATTTTTTATCCCCTTATTTTTTTTTAAAGTACCTGTGAAAAGATCTACTTTGTTTCTTTTCTTTTTTAATATATACCATTCATCCAAAGCCAAAGAACTGAAGATGGGATAAGAATCAAGGAGTTACTTTTAGGCCTCTGGATTGAAGAGATGGAAATACTACCTAGCTGGGTCAGTTTTACTAAAATCATTGGAGAGTCCTGTCCTAGGATACTTTTCATGCCTTGACTCACTAGTAAGAGAAAATGTTGGATATGTATGTTGATTACTATCATATTCACCAGTTGACTTAGCGATTTTCTTCCATGTTTCACCTTAGCTCAGAGTCAAGATTTCCACTGAAGTTGGCATCACAAATGTCGATCTCTCCACTGTGGATAAGGATCAGAGCATCGCCCCCAAAACAACACGGTAGGTGGGATGCCTCCTGGGCCCAGGGAGAACCCAGGCTTGAGCTGGGAGGACCATGCCAGGGCTCTGAGGCACTCCAGCCATCTTTTCCATGTCATCAGTGACCCAGCTTGAATTCTAAATTAAAGAGGCTGTTATTCTTCTGGGACTGCACCAAAGGTGCTGCTTGGCATCCAGACAAACTTGGGGCTGAACTATATTGGCGGTCAGTCCCTGAACAAACTGTTCAGTTCATTTCAGTCACTCAGTCATGTCCGACTCTTTGCAACCCCATGAATCGCAGCACGCCAGGCCTCCCTGTCCATCACCAGCTCCCAGAGTCTACCCAAACCCATGTCTATCGAGTCGGTGATGCCATTCAGCCATCTCATCCTCTGTCGTCCCCATCTCCTCCTACCCCCAATCCTTCCCAGCATCAGGGTCTTTTCCAATGAGTCAACTATTCGCATGAGGTGGCCAAAGTATTGGAGTTTCAGTTTCAGCATCAGTCCTTCCAATGAACACCCAGGATTGATCTCCTTTAGGATGGACTGGTTGGATCTCCTTGCAATCCAAGGGACTCTCAAAAGTCTTCTCCAACACCGCAGTTCAAAAGCATCAGTTCTTCCACGCTCAAGTTTCTTTATAGTCCAACTCTCATATCCATACATGACTACTGGAAAAATCATAACCTTGACTAGACGGACCTTTGTTGGCAAAGTAATGTCTCTGCTTTTTAATATGCTATCTAGGTTGGTCATAACCTTCCTTCCAAGGAGTAAGCATCTTTTAATTTCATGGCTGCAGTCACCATCTGCAGTGATTTTGGAGCTCAAAAAAATAAAGTCTGACACTTTTTCCACTGTTTCCCCATCTGTGTCCCATGGAGTGGTGGGACCGGATGCCATGATCTTAGTTTTCTGAATGTTGAGCTTTAAGCCAACTTTTTCACTTTGTTTCACTTTCATCAAGAGGCTTTTTGGTTCCTCTTCACTTTCTGCCATAAGGGTGGTGTCATCCGCATATCTGAGGTTATTGATATTTCTCCCAGCAATCTTGATTCCAGCTTGTGCTTCTTTCAGCCTGGCATTTCTCATATACATCATGAGAACAAACTATTAACAGTCCACAGTTTGGGAAGGAGCTCACCTCAGAATGTAAGTCTGTGTCATACTTTTTCCCAAGCACACTATTTAGTTGAGATGATAAAAAAAAAAAAAACTTTATTGATGGAGGACGCAGTGTATTAATTTATTTTCTGGTGTTATCTGTTTTTCCTCACAGTCTTGAACTTGCTTTTAGGGTCCTCATGGCCACATTGTGGCCCACAGTGGGTCTGAAATCAATTGTACATCTCATAGGTCCTTAGAGGTGAGATGGCAGGTACCCAGCACTAGGGCTGGAATTCCTTTCCTCCAGTCCATGGAGATCACTGATCAGTCACAGCATTGGTGATTGTGGAACTCAGCATCTTTTTTAGCACGCACTTCTAGGTCACCATTAGAAATTGATTAGAGTTGGTCCAGAACATTGTATAAAGCCCACTTCTTAGTTCTCTTCCAGATCCTTGGTAGAAGGCCCATCTAGACCTCTGGGTAGAGTTCAAACTCCCAAGTTTACTCAGGTGGGGTGGCTGTAGATAACACAGAAAGGAGGGGGGCCCTCAAGGTCATTTTGAAAAATGGGATGTTAGTCAGAGACTAGAAGCCAGGCATTCACTTCTTTTAAGTCATGTGAAATGGCTAGGCTTTCTGTCTCTGGCTTGGATATTTTTATAGTGACATTAGAAATGAGAGCACTGTTGAGAACCCACTGAAATGTCTGTAAGAGTGCTTTCCAGAGTTTAATGCTCTATATAGATGAAGAGTTGGTATTACTCATAAGTAAATAAGTAGGAAATATGGCTAGCTGTGAGCTCTATAACCATTTGGATTGTTTTTTTATCCCCCGGCCATCCTAACCTAAAATCCCAGGGGATAGCTGAGAAAAAAGTTTTCTCATCACTCCTGCCTTTGGAGAAAATGACTTTTTAAAGCTCAATTTCAGGCAGAAAAATAAATTGAAATAGTGTGAAAGGAAAAATGCAGCATTAAAAAAAGAAAAAACTGTCAGTAGCCCTCATTCTTATCCATCTCCCACCTCCTGGTCTCCCAACCATGCTCACATACGCTGCTAATGTCCTTCCTGTTAATTTTTATTTTTTATTTTTTTCAATCTTTGTGGTTCTGCTAGCTCCGCTTTCCACTTCACCTGGGAGCCTCCAGTGGGGCGTGTGAGTCTCTCTGGTGCCTGGCTTGGCTGAATCCTTAGATCCTTGAAGTGAAAGCCTGGAGACTCACACATAGCATTTTCCCCAGACCCTGATGGAAGTTGATTCTGTGTTTTTCTCCATCTTAGCTTCATCAGTCCTGTTTGCCCTCAGACCACAAACAATTCTCCACTCTGTTGACCACAGAAGATTACAACTGGGAGACAGAGTTGGGAGAGAGAGGATTAGGCAGTGAAGCGAAGTTGGTCTCCTTCCCTCTGTTCTCAGAGATCTGCAGATCCTTTCTGAAGACTTACCATATACATGTTTCTTTCAGGGTGACCTACCCAGCCAAAGCCAAGGGCACATTCATCGCAGACAGCCACCAGAACTTTGCCTTATTCTTCCAGCTGGTAGATGTGAACACTGGCGCTGAACTCACCCCTCACCAGGTCAGGAAAAAGCCCAGACAATTCTCTTGGCTTGAAACTTTGATGTACATGATAGTTGTATGGATGTGGTATTTAACACCGAGTCGGGAAAATTCTGAATTCCAGCTTTCAGGTCTTCACTCTGAACCCTCACAGTCCAACAGGTTCTCCCCTGTGACACTCTGCCCCTTTCATACTGTGTGTAACCCTGAACCTGGAATGCACTTTTCTTTTAGAGAGATTAGCTAGTGTAGGAAAGATATATTTAAGGCAGATTAGCACTTAATTGAAGCTTTTTTCTTTCTGACTATAATAAAAACATATATTGAAATAATTTTGGAAAAAGGAAAACTTAGTGTATGTTTTTGCTCTGGCCAAAGCAGATTTTCTATTTTGTAAGAATCTGAAAACTAGCACTTTCTGTTTTTTGGAGCCCCTGCCCCCGCCAGTTGGAAGTTCAGAGTCTTAACCACTAGACCAACAGGAAAGTCCAAAACCAGCACTTTTTAACTTGTGCCTACTAAGTATGATGGAAGCAATAGGCTGCATTTTTGTCTCCCATATGTAAAATAATGATTATTACTGAAAAGTTTCTCAAACCACATCTTTTTCCTGGAGAATCTGATATGGCGTTTATCCTCTCAGACTCCCTCCTTTCCTGCCTCTGTCTTCCCACTTGATTGAGAATAGGTGTTCTGTGCACTGCCTCATCCACGGTTGTATTGTAAATGGAAATCCCAGAAATACTTCGAGTGTGGAAAAATAGGAAAGAACCTGGACCCTAGTGGCCTAGGCTTAGGTACTTTGTAATAGCTGCTGCTGCTGCTGCTGCGTCGCTTCAGTCGTGTCCGACTCTGTGACCCCATAGACGGCAGCCCACCGAGCTCCCCCATCCCTGGGATTCTCCAGGCAAGAACACTGGAGTGGGTTGCCATTTCCTTCTCCAGTGCATGAAAGTGAAAAGTGATAGTGAAGTCGCTTAGTCGTGTCCCACTTCTTAGCGACCCCATGGACTGCAGCCTACCAGGCTCCTCCGGCCATGAGATTTTCTAGGCAAGAGTACTGGAATGGGCTGCCATTGCCTTCTCCGTGAGTTGGAGTTAGCAGACTTCAATCCATGCCTAGAGGCAGCGTCAAAACAGACCATGGAAGTGAGTGGATTTACTTGGAAACCTTTTTGCTTTCTGTTTCTCATTGCTACAGCTGCTGCCCAGGCCCAGAGTAGTTGCCCCTGGCACCACCATCCCCGCCCTTCTAGGCTTCTCTCCCCTCCACCCCCCGTCTCCAGAGAGCTGGGTCAGCCCCACTTAGCTGTGATTTTGCTTCAACTCTGTAGCATCTCCCAGGTCCTTCTCAAAATGACACTTGCCAATGAAAACCCAAGAGAAGAAAGATTATGAAGAGAAGTCATTATTATACAAGACAAAATTGGTGGGATTAGGATTAGTGCAGGAAGAGCTAGTGAGGAAGTAAAACTTTAACTGAAGACTTGTCTCATCCAAGATCCTAGAAAGCCTGGCTTATAGACCTCCTAGGTAGAGATGGCATTTTGTGGGTGAGCCTGGCTGCTTGCCTGTGCTTGACTGTGACAGGAGGAAGATCATGCATCCAGGCTCCTAAATCCCATTCTTGGCCACAATTGCAGGAGCCTGGAGGCTTCACAACTCTGGGTCTCTTTCCCTAAATATTTTGATGGTTGTTGTCTGTTGCCCAGGTGTAGAGTAACGAATGAGGTTTAGATTTTTTTCCTGTGGATCCAGCTCTAGCTCTGTGACCACAGCAACTCATTTAATCCTCTGTGCCTTATGATCTGTAAAATGGAACCAATCTACCGGCTTTGTTGAATTCTTTATTTGGAAACTTCTGAAAGCAAAGCTGAGTGAATATTAAGTTTTGCCACATCTCATGTGCAAGAAACCTTAGTTTCTTATGCCATTGGGGGGATAATGTGATTAGACTTGTATCATCGTATTAATAAATGTTTGTTGACTAGATATAGTGTATAGCAGGTCCTAAGCTAAATGCATTGCGTACTTTATTGTTTCGTACGGATACAACACGTGTAGAAGTTAAATCTGTCTTAAAGATGAAGAAATCAAGGCTCAAGGAGGTTAAATAACTTGCTCAGCTCTTAAGTAGTGAAATCAGATCTGACTGTCTTCAAGCCTGGGTTCTCTCTGACACTGGGCTGCCCTGCACAATAAGAACTCTGCCTTGCTATCCATCCCCATGCCTCCTCTCCTAAATCTTTAGCTGGAGGCACTAGGAAATTGAAAATGGGCTTCTTATAGTTCTACCTCATTTCCCTTCTTTTCACCCTCTAGTGAAGAAGTTAATTGGGCAGCAAAAGGCTGGCAGGAAGAGGAAATTACAGCCTCAGCAAAGGGCTTAAATCATTCACAAACTGGGCATTCGGCCTACGAGTCGTTGAGATTTGGCCGGACCCCTAAGTTAAATTTCTTGTGCTCACAAAAAGTACTCTCTGATCTTAGAACTATAAACAGGCTGGGGTGGCTGTTACTCCTGCTTTCTCAGACAGGCCTGGCTGACCCCAGAACTCCCACTGGGAGAGAAGAGCTGACAGCCTGCTGCCTCAGGGAATTGGGCCCGGAGGGAGTTTTAAAATCATCAGATGAAAAGTTGGGTTATTATTCCATCCAGACATTTGTGCGACTCCACAACCAGAAGACTGGCCAGGAAGTGGTGTTTGTTGCAGAGCCAGACAGCAAGAATGTGTACAAGTTTGAACTGGACACCTCCGAGAGAAAGCTTGAATTTGACTCCGCATCTGGCACCTACACTCTCTACTTGATCATCGGAGATGCAACTTTGAAGAACCCAATCCTGTGGAATGTGGTATGTGCCTCCTTGTTTCTTCACCCAGACAAGAGCGACTGTGCTGCAATCAGACAAAGATGGCCCCTCTCCAGGGCGTGGACTCTACCCAGGCCTCTCCATGCCACCCAGAGGGCCATAAATAAGTACACATCATGCTGGTCCCATTAGTAGTCCTAGGGGCGTGCACAGGGCCTGGCTGGCATGTCATAGGGGCTTCATAAATAGTGATTGAGGGAATGAATGAAGTATATACATTTGCCCTAATGGGTTCTAGCAGATTTCTTTAAAAGTTGTTGTACTTGAAGGTTTTCATATTACAGGCAAAACACTGCAGGGGATACACAGATACAAGAGATAAAGGCTCTAGCTTTTGAGGTACAACGTGCCCTTACAGGGTAGGCTGGGGAGGGGCCTGAGATTTGAAATCCAGTTCCAATTCATTATGGTGTTGGACTAATGAATTGCAGGATGTTCTAATAACCATCTAGGATAACCAGGATAAACTAATACCCTTCATCTGCATGGTGTGTTCATAGTTTGCATAGTGCATTTCACTTACATTACTCACTTTGGGCTGGTGGGATGAGAGGAGGCTTCTTGAAAGACATGACATTTGAGTCAAGGGTTGAAGAATTGCAGGCGTTTTTCAAGATTGTATCCAAGGGGCTGTCGAATGATCACTGGGGGACAGCCTCCAGGAAAGTTTGAGGTGCTTTCATTGAGATATGAGTGGGTCCGCTTGCTGGAACACCTGAATCTGGTCAAGGGCAGGAGGTGGTGAGGTGGGGAAGGTAGCAGAGGCCAGATTGCAGGCCTTGAGTGGTGGGTGGCTCCCTGTGCAAGACAAAGGGGCAGCTGCATTTTCTTATGCTGTATTCAAAGCTTCTTTTCTTCTCGGACTTTGGGCTGCTTTTTGTATGAGAGCACATTTTCATTTTTTTTTCTTTGTCTGAGACTAAATTATACTTCCCCAGGAGCAGTTTCTGATTGCTACTGTAACAGCCTGAGTACCAACTGGGATTTTTGTATTAAGCAGCTCTGTGGGGCTCACCAGACCAGTAGAAAATTGGAACTTTGCTCTAAAAAGCATTTTCAACAAATACTTATTTTGTTCTTGAAATTTTTACTGCCTCAATTTGTTGGCTAATGGATCAGAAGTGATTGGACTGCTTGGAGCTCCTTTCAGTCATGGTGCTGGATGGGAGTTGGGAAATACTGTCCTGCTGATGAGTTTCACCCCCTTCTCTGCCCCTGGGCCTTTCATTGCTGCTTTTATTGTTTTAGGCTGATGTGGTCATCAGGTTCCCTGAAGATGATGTTCCGTCAACTGTCCTGTCCAAGAACATTTTCACCCCCAAACAGGAAATTCAGGTACATCCTGAAGGGCCCCTTTGCTAAACACAGACGAGACATGGACACATGAGAAAGGGCAGCAGAGCCCTGGCCACTGGCTGTGGTCTCTGTTTCAACCTGTTTATATGATTCGTTGTAGCTTGGTCTTTGCCACCCTGTGGATCAGGCAGGACAAATATCAGCCCCATCCTGGAGCTTAAAAAATCAGGCTCAGATTGCCTGCCGCCAGTTCCCAGAAAGCAGATAACTAGAGACAAAATCAGAACCTGAGTCTGTGTTTCCTAAACATGCAGAGGATTCAGCCCTCAGATCACTGCTTGATGCCACAGCACAGATGGGTCTGGCTTTGCTCGCCCATGTTCCTGCATAGACCAGGGCCAATGGGGCTCACAGGTGGGCGACTCAACTGGAGCACAGGGCTTTCATCCCCTAGGCCAGCCCTTCCTCTCTCGCTGGATTCACCTTTCTTGCACACAAATATTAGAAATCCCTGCCCAGCCCAGTACATGGGACTGTTGTGAGGCTCAAAATAGTTCCCAGATAAGGAAAGAAGAGCTTTGAAAAGTTTCTAAAGCAGTGTACAAAATGAACACAATAATTGTTAAATAGTTGGAGCCCTGGTTAAGGAAACTGAGTGGATCCACTCAGTAGACTGTTTTGGAGTCCTCAGAAATTATTGTACTACAGTAACAGGGAAAGTCCCATCTGAAATAATGCTGAAGTGTTCCAAGCAGACTACTGACTCTTACTCCACTGTTAGAAAAAGGCCAAGGGCCCAAAAGGTAGAGTAGTAGGAGTCTTTTTATAATTCCTCCTGATGTTGCTATAGCATTATTTAAGAATGTAGAATGCAGTTAAATTCTGGAAGGTATAACCATGATGACGAAGGGTGCTGACTGATTTTATAGGGTGGGGTAGGCAGCGGCAGCTGCCACAGGCCATGTTGGAAGTCCCTTCATGGCAGTGGCAGCAAGAGGAGCTGAGGTTGAAAATTTGGGAATAGGAGTCTCACATGCAGCTGCCTTGTCATGGAGCTGGGCTGGTTGGACATTGGCAAGCAAGAAAATTTCAAAGTTTAAAATTGTTAATACACCAGTTAGCTAATTTAAGTCAGTTAGCAAAATACGATGACACCACCATGGGAACCCAGAAACATTGAGAAATCTGGTCTCCTGCCTGGGATGTGTCACCCCAGCCATCCAGCTACCCGGGCACCATCTTTGTTACCAGGCAGACGCTGCTTGATAGGTTGCATTCTCCAGCCTCTAAATGGCAATGTGTTTTGCAGGGGAAAAGAGGCTTGGGCGGTCATGAGCTGGGACTGGTGTAATGTCCCTGGAAGGAGACTAGGGGGAGCAGAAGCCAGTGTTGGGAAGAGGGAAAAGGCTATAACTGGACGCTTATGGCCAGGAAGTCTTAGCCTCTGGGAGGCATTTCCTCCTCTTGACTGTCATTGGGGTTTTGGCTCCTAGTATATATGGCAGCCCCCACTGGGAAGAGCACATGGTAGAATATTCCTGGTGTGTCTTCTTTTGGCAGCACCTGTTCCGTGAGCCTGAGAAGAGGCCCCCCACAGTGGTGTCCAATACATTCACCGCCCTGATCCTCTCGCCCCTGCTCCTGCTCTTTGCTCTGGTGAGTTGCTGTAATTAGCATGGGCAGCGTGGGTCTGGCGCCAGACTCCACAGATGTAGCCGTTCCAAAGGAGACTTTATGCTCTGGCCTCAGCACAGCTCCAGAGGGGTCCAGCAGCTGTGACCCGAACCAAGGGTTCAAAAATTTCAGAATAAATAAAATTACCTACTATAGGGGAGCTGCCAAAAAAACTGATCCTTTAACAAGGGGCATGAGAAAGTACCTGGTAGCCATTATAAATGGTCAAAATATGGACACGGATGCTCCTATGAATGTTCAGATGAAGCCAAGTGTGAAAAAAGCAAGACCTGATTCTGATAGCTGTAGAAAAAATGAGTACAGAGGCCGTGCATTTCAACACTCTTTGGAGCACAAAACTATAAACAGCCTACTAAAGTCCTCATAAAAGCAAGTGTTAAATAAATTATGGAACATCCACACAATGGAATATAATATGCAGCTCATTAAAACAATGGATAGATTTATGTACTTGTCAACTGATACGACAAGGTTGTTAAAAATGTACTATTGAGTGAAGAAGGCAAGTGGTAGGACAGGGTGTTCAGTATCATCTTCCATGTTTAAAAACCTTAGAAAGGCACTAACTATTGATGTTGGTCCGCTCTAAGAAGAAGGCCTTTTCGGGAGTATAGAGGAAGGACATTTTTACCATTTTAACATGCTATTTGAATATTTTTTTTAACCAACTCTTTTTCCCCTTGTCTCTTTAAAAACTATAAACATAGATCCAGATCCTCCAAGTTCAGAGAATTTTGAGAACCATATGGAAAACTAATTAGATCTTACTTTTGGAAAATTGCTGATGTTCCTAATCCTCTGATTTTAATAAAAGAATTATTGCTCAGTCAAAATCTGAAAGGCATGCTACAGGCTTTCAGAAACCAATCCTAGGCACCTGTTCGAGTGATCAGAATTTCAAAAGGCAAAGAACCCATAGTGTGAGCACACCTCCTCCCAGCTGCCAGTAGGTTTATCTTACCAAAACTTAGAGACATTAGCAGGGATGCCAGTTACTTCATCATCAATACAGTGTTGGACCTTTCAGTTTCATGGCTTCACCTGTTTTAAAATGGAAAAGTTTGCTGTCATTAAAAATGATTTTCAAGCACTTTTGTGAACAGGTGTCAGAATGCCTTTCTAAAGGAAAAAAGGGAACGGTTTTTCCTTAGGACTTATAATAGGGTGGTTGTCACTTGGAGAAATTCCCTGTCCTTCAAGTACATATGAATTTTGAAGCCCTTAGGGCTGCTTTCTGGATTAGCATGGCACAGTGTGGATTGCCTCCCTTTCAAGTTCTAATGTCTTCTTAATTTATTTCTCCCCATTTTTCAGTGGATCCGGATTGGTGCCAATGTCTCCAACTTCACTTTTGCTCCCAGCACGATTGTCTTTCACCTGGGACATGCTGGTAAGCGCCCCAGGCTGCTAATTCCATTTAACCTCCTCTGACATTTCGCCTGCCCACGCAAAAGCTCTGTTAAGTAGACCCACAACCTATTAACTATAATGACTTAATAGCATAACATTTCCCTCTTCCTCCTGGCCTTTTACGACAGTTAATATGATGATAAACCTGTTTGGCCCATCAGCTTAGAACAGCTGTCATTATATCGGGTTTCATTGTAGGAGGCTCCGTTGGCAGGCCATTTTGCCCTCAGTTAATAGCTCTGTTCATTTCCAGAGATTACTCACTTATCGCATCTTTACGTTGAGCCATCTTCCTGGATGGAGAGCATTAATGCAGTTTCCAAAGGTTATCTTCCTCCACCATATCGATCTTCACATTTGCTGGCGGCTGTGTCTGGACAGTAATAGAAAACAGTCCCTTCCACAATCAAACACGCCATCCTGCATTGTCCTTTAGAAAACTTAGGACCTAAACATTACAAGACAGTAAATTCACAAATTAGTTAAGCGTTTCAGAAACTTTTGGACACTATTGGATTGGTGGCCTCTGCATTTCACCAAGACCTCAATATTCTTTTCTGATTTCTTTGACTTCTGTAGGAGCCCTCCTCTATGTTTCTGTAGCGTTCAGATTCCATAGGGGTCCACAGATGAACCCCTTGAAACTCTAGGCAAATGTGTATCTCTCTTTTCCTGGGGAAAGAGAGAGTCTGTCTCTTTGATCAAAATTCTAACAGTGGTCCATGACCTCAAAAATGACTAAGAACCCCCGCTGTAGTTCATCCGTCATCCTTCTGGGAAAAATTGACAGGATGGCCTTTCTCTGTAGCCCAGTTATTGAATTTGAGTGATAGCCCTCCCAGGTCAGGGAGAACAAAACCTGAATATAAATTTGTTTAGAGCCATGACTTTTGTGCCAGAGTGCTTTTTGTGCACATTCCCTCATTTGACTCATCACAACCCTGATGGGGGTGACCAGGGCAGGAGTTACGATCCTTGTTTGACGGGTGAGAGAATTTTGGCTCAGAGAAATTAAGTAGCTGTGAAGGGCAGAGGCTGGGTCAAAACCCAGGGTTCTCAGTGCCCAGACCTGAGCTACTTTTTTTTTTTTGTAATATATATTATTTTTTAATATGGATCATTTTACACTGCTTCCGTTGTTTATGTACTGGTGTTTTGGCCACGAGCTGTGTGGGATCCTAGCTCCCTAATCAGGAATCGAACCCACTCCACCTGCATTGGGAGGTGACGTCTTAACCACTGGACCACCAGGGAAGTCCCTGGACCTGAGCCCTTTGGACTAAACCCTCCTCCTGTCCTCCTTGCTTCCTTCCTAGTCTCAATGGAAAATTAGCCTCAATTTTTTTTTTTCTATTTCTTACTTTTAGTAAAAAGGAAAAGGATTTGTTTCTTTAATCCTGCGGGCTTTCATTCAGAATTTGAAAAATCAGCTGAATCCCAAATGATTAGATTGGCCAAAAAGTTCACTGGAGGTTTTCTAGACGATGGTACAGAAAAATCCACATGAACTTTTTGGCCAACCCAACATAACCTGACAGCAATTTTAAAAAACAAATGCAAAACCGTCGTTTAAGAACAAAAATGCAAGGACTTCCCTGGTGGTCCAGTGGTTGGGACTTCGCCTTCCAATGCAGTGGATGCAGGTTCATTCCCCAGTCAGGGGGCTAAGATCCCACATGCCTCACGGCCAAAAACCAAAAACAGAAAGTAGAAACAATATTGTAATTAATTCAAAAAAGACTTAAAAAAGAATATGCAAAAATGTGGAACCACATCACTGAGATCTGCTTCTTACTTCCGAATTGCTTGGTGGCCAATACTGAGAAGCAAGTATATTGAGTTACATATTTTCTGGCGTCAGAGGAAAGGGATAAAACCAGCTGGTCTATAGATACAAACCTTTTTGGAATCCGCAGTTACTGGCTTCTAGTTGTCTTCTGCCCTGGGCAATGTCACTATTTGATTCAGTTGGTTCTCACGATGCCTGTCCTTCTAGCTATGCTGGGGCTCATGTATGTCTACTGGACACAACTCAACATGTTCCAGACCCTGAAGTATCTGGCCATCTTAGGCAGTGTGACGTTTCTGGCTGGCAATCGGATGCTGGCCCAGCAGGCAATCAAGAGGTAAGGTTGGGGGCAGGTCAGGGGCCCAGAGTGGACTAGAAATATTTCTGTCAGCTCTGTCCACCCAGCTCTTTGAACCAACAGTATGTGGTGAAAAGATTCGTATCCTGAGGGGCCATTGTGACACCTCAGTCCAGCCCGAAACAGAAGCCTTTTAAAATCAGAAATGAGTTGTGATGATAAGTGTAAATATATTAAAACACAGCAGTTTATGCCTTGACACAATAGAAAGAGAGAAGAAAATAATTGCTTCAGGAAGATTAGAGTGGATCAGGACAGGTGGCAGAAGATTGTAGTTAAAGTGCTGGCTGTGTAACCACTTTCTCCTTTGCCACCTCAGAGAATCCTTCTCCACGGTTCTCCCATGCCCGAGAGAGGGTCTCCTCTGTAACCCCAACAACCTCCCAGAGCTTTTCCTCCTAAGCATGAGGTCCGTGCTCTTCCCCCCCAGAAACAGCGTTGGGCTTTACAGAGTCCCCTGGCAGGGAGCACCGCTCAGGGGCCCGTATCATGTCCCCGAGAACCAGACAGCTTCGGTTCACACAAAGGGCCAGGACCCAACGTGATGGCAGCTGGCTGGCAGCTTGACTTTCGAGCCTGGGTTAGAAGTAAATTTAAATGTCACATTGGTGTTTCTCATTGATTTGACTTTATTAGAACTTGGGTGATTTCAACCACATAAAGGTCAATAAGAAAAGGTCAGAATTGCTTTCACCTTTGGAAGTTAACATTTTCAGACGTGCCCTGTGTTCTCCTTTTCAGGACTCTTGCTAGAAGGATGTAACTTAATACTCTCAATGTACCCTCAGTGCAGCGGCTGGTTAAGTTGGGCAGGTCAACAGAGCAGCTTTCTCAGATACCAGATGGGTCCATATGGGTGGGAGAGCCACGTGTCTCCTTCCTGCCTGGGTATCCATTGTGAGTGTTCTGAGGGCCTCCCCGGGGATACTGGCCCAGAGTGCTCCCTGCCTCTCCTGGGGTCACCTGCATTCCGCTGGGGCTTCCCAGAGCACCAGTAGTGGCAGCTGGCTCACTTCTCAGCCCCTCCAGCAGCCTTGACTTGGCAGCTCTGTGCTGCGGCTGAGGGAGAGCCAGGGGCTCAGCTGTTTTCTCTCAGCAGAGCCCTGTCCTCTCAGAGCAGCCCGTCTAGGCCCCAGGGAGCCAAAAGGCTGTCCTCTGCCGAGCTCTCTCTTTTCTGGAAGTTGCTCACACAAGACAAACAAGATTGAGGGGAGATGGAAGTGGATACCGTTTGATTTAGATCCCATTCAGCAGGAGTTCCTAATACAAATAAAATAGAATACATTTTCTGGGGAGGAAGACCATGGTTCTCATGTTCCCTCCATCCTATATAGAAAGTTACAGCTGTCTGTTGCTGTCTTCATGAGTTCTAGAATCAGGCTCTGCCCCTGGGGGAAGCAGTGACATTAACAGAAGCTCTTGGTTGGTTGTTTGCCATTTCTTTCCTCATTTATTTCTCTTCTTACTGTCCTTTCTTGACTCTCAAACCCTCTTTCCTTTGGCAGGATCGCTGCAGAGCAGAGCAGTAGATTGGCAAAATATAGGACACTACGGTAAAGATGAGGGGCACTCAACCCAGGAGCAGGGCCCCTTTTCCATCTTGCCCACGTCCATGCATGTCAATTACCTACCTATTTTCAGCACACTTCTTCCTCCCCATCCCTCCTTACCCCAGAGCTGAATTCTGAGGCCGTTTCCCCACTTCCTGGACCAGGGCAAAAGCCAAAGCCCTCTGAGTTAGCCCTCGGAGCAACCTGGACCTGGCTTTGACTGTAAGGCTTCATCCTCACTTGTGTCCCACAGGTACTTCATAGACACATCCCCTCTCTGTGTTCATAGGAGAGCAGAGTTGAGGAAAAGACTGATTTAACTTTAGGACTTCTTAAAGGGGACCCCTCCCAACCCCCATTCAAGACGTCTAAATTCATTAAATGATAGTCCCATGGTAAATCCCGGCACACCTGGTCGCTGTTCTAGGCCTTTTTGCAGTATTATCCTCTGGTTGGGCCAAACAGTGGGTTTGGTAAGACACTAAATTATGAAGACTGATAGCCACAGATCAAAGCCAGCATCTGAGCTCACGTTCCTAGAGCTCAGGATATGGTTCAGGGGTGCTCCTTGTGTGACTAAAATGCCCAGTGAAGTACCATGCATACTCTGTCTTGTCACGTCCTCATACGAGGATGGAAGTGGAGGGAAGAAAAATGTCTGATGCTTCACTGATCAGCTCCTGTTGTCCAGGGATTGACAGAAGTTTTCTAGAAAGAGCCAGGTAGTAGTTTAGGCTTTGTAGGCCATGCGGTCTCTGTTACAACTACTGAACCCCTCCACCGTAATGTGAGGACAGCCCAATCCATGTAAGCAAGCCAGCATGGCCATGTGCCAATGAGACATTATTTACAGAAACGGTGGTGGGCTTTTATTTGGCCTCTAGGGCACAACATTTTGACCCCTGAACTAGAACAACAAAGAGAGGGGAGGTATTTGAGTTTTCAGGTCATGTTCCCCCTTGTCCTTTGCCATGGAGATGGCTTTCCCTGCCAAAGCAATGGAGCCATCTAATTTTCAGTCCCCTGGAAACAGGAGAAATTCACAAGAGCATAGAATATAGAGCCTTTGCACTGATGTGTGAACAGAAGCTGAACCATCTCATTTTCAACATAGAAAGCAACCACATGTTTTGATTTTTTTTTTCAGTATTAATTCATATACAATAAAATTCACCCTTTTTAGTGTATAATTCTGTGAATCTTGAAAATTGTAAACAGTCTTGTAGTAAACACTATCTCAACCAAGGTACAAACTTATTTCCACCCTCCAACAAGCTCCCATCCATGTCCCTTTGTGGTCTGTCCATCCCCGCCCCTCCCGCCCTTCCCGCCCCATTCCTCAGCGTTACCCATTTGGTTTTGTCCTGAATTATATAGTTGCTCTGTCTGAGATTTGCTTTCAGAACTAGTCCTTTCTGCTGCATATTGAGCTCTTTAATTCTTTCAGACTAACTGGATTAGGTTTGTTTTTCTTGATCTTTAGATAGTCAACCCCCCACCCTACTACTTCCACACTGTACTGCCTGAGAAAGAAGAAAGTCACTTGATCATTTAGACATCTGGGACTTCCTGATGTCGGCCCTTCATCTTTTATTGAAGAGTCCCTGGTAGCCAAGCGTTTTTGATCAGAGGACAGGTTATTGATTTGATCAGGCTTAAGGGCTAGCTTCTTAGCCACAGTGGAGGCTTGTGGGTCACCACCCTTTCACCTGTTCTTATTTCATAATTATACTGTCCTCTCTGCATAAATATTTCGGAGCACACACTTTTTTTTTTGGCTGAGCCATGTGGCTTGTGGGATCTTAGTTCCTTGACCAGGGATTGAACCCATGGCCCCTATAGTGAAAATGAGGAGTCCTAATCACTGTACCGCCAGGGAATTCCTGGAACACACACATTTTGATGTACCTGGGAACCTCTGAATGTTGGCACAGAATTAGGGGTACTCAGGGTGAGTTCCACGCCTGTGCATGTGTGCCCCTTGGGGCTGTTGATTACTTGGTTTAGAGCATGCTGTTCTGCAAGACCTTCTTGTCATCACATCAGCCCTCACCACAGGGGACAGCTGCCTGTGAGGAGAGCATGTGTGTGAGCCCCTCGCCTTTGCTTACCAGAACCGTCCAGGTCACCTCCTGGGTGCAGTCACCTCTGGTTGCACAGTATCTATCTAGATTATCATTTTCCTTCTTGTGTTTCCCTTTTACTTCTTGCAGTCTAGGGGAGGCTAAAGAGATTTAGTGAGATTCAGATTTAATTTTTTTCTGTGAAGTTTAGACATCCAGTCTGATCATTGACAAGAACATGACCACATGGCAGGAATGTGGTGTAGATTTTTGTATCGAAAGATCAGGATGTCAGCATCCAAGCTACAGGAGGGCCTTGTGTTGTTTGGCGGACCCAGAGTCTGGGAAGTTGAAGATGAGCATTCTTTAAACCCTTCATCTAGTTGAAATGTACACTCTCCTTTTGGCCTTACACTGTGAGAGGTGTGCCTGGAATTAATTACCTCATCTTGTGTTTTCACATATCACGCTTACTTAGGTATCATCAGGTGGTGTTTCATTGTTTATTTAAGTTGTCATCAGCTTTAGTTTGAGCTGTCTTTCATATTTTGTGAAATGAGATGGGGCGTAAATAAACAGGGCTAATAGATGAATGATTATTCCCTTACAAATGAGATCTCATAGTGGGAGAGACCGTGGTTTCTCTATTGTCACCAAGTTAGGAGCTGTAACAGTGAGTTGGAACCTTCGATAATTTTGTGTTTGTCTCCATTTTCTTTCAGAACAGCACATTAGTTCCAGAAAAAGGAAGAAAGTTCTGAAAGCTGAAGTAAATATTGATAAAAGGAGTTAAGGACAATTCACAGTTTGAAAAGAGGAATGAAAAACCCCTGTATTTAAAAAGAAGAAAGTCAAAATTGTGGTTATACTTTTGCTTGTTTTTCTATGTCCCCAGCACAGAGCAGGTACCCAGATACTCTGGTTTTTTGGCATGGTGCCCTAGCAAGATGCTGTGAATATCGTAACTTACCCACTTGTTGCATTGAAAAGTTGAAATCTGTAATTAATCTGTTATTGGAATAAAGAGGATAATAGGGACAAAGACCTGAGAGGCTTTTTTGGTACTTTGGGGCTGGGGGGTCTCCGGGACACACAACATGAAGCCTTTGTTGGAAAGTATGCTTGACATGATGGTGGGGTGATTCTCCAGGACCTTTGGCGTTGGTCCTTCTCACTGTTTTCCTAACAGAACTGAGAATTGCCTAGAAAAGCCAGCATCCTTTCTTCATGTCCAGCACTGGGTACCAACTATGCCCTGTTGATATCTGAAGGCCCCTCTGCTTTTGCCTTCTGGAAAGTTTGGTCTTGGCATGCAGTGGGGTAGGGAAAGGATTATCTTAAAAGAAGGCTGAGCTCATGAGCCATCTTAGGTGCTGAGAGAGACACACACATCTTGGAAATGCCCCTTTGGAATTGTGCCCAGGATCACCGTTTCACAGAAGGCATATGGTGTCACCTAGGAAAGTAATACTGAATTGTGTGTTCCAAATGTGCAAACTTCAGTGTTGGGCAAGCCTACTTCACCACAGGGTGAAGGACTTTGGGCAAGTGGCTTAATGTCGCTAAGGTGTTTTTTTCCTTCTATAAAAGATAATGACCGTTCCTTCTCACATGACTGAAGGAGCTGCACACATCTGGAATCTCGACCTAGTGCTTGGCATCCTAACAGGCCCACAGTCACACACTTGGACTCATTGCCTTTACTCCCATTAACTGAAAATAATAGGAGACTTCTCTGGTGGTCCAGTGTTTGGGACTTTGCAGTCCCAGAACAGGGGACCCAGGTTCAATCCCTGGTTGGGGAACTAAGATCCCACATCACCGCAACGAAGCCCAAGCACTGCAACTTCTGAGCCCATGCATTGCAACTGGAGAAGTCTGCGAGCTGCAGCGAAGCACAGCCTAAATAAATAAACATAATAAAAGGTAACTTGAAATACAGGTAATCCTCTGAGTATTTACTGGGTTTGAGGTAGGGGGAGAAATGATTTTAATCAGATTGCTTTCCGACTTAGCTGGACTTGGCTACAATGAGGAAATGGGGATTTTGATTGGGGAGAGAAGAAAGGTGATTGGGGAACTCTGGGCTAGTTCTGAATGGGATTCTGCAGGGGAGAGGCCCATATGGGCAATTACAGGGCCGCCTCTAAGATGGAAAAGTGAGTTCACATTTCCCAGAGGTTGCAAACATGGTGACCCATGTTTTATTTGATCCATATTTTTTTTTTAATTGAGTCAGTTGCTAACATTCACAAGTTGAGAAAATTCATATAAAAATCCAGGTCTAGGGTTTAGGATTCTCTGGAAAAAGAAAATCAGAGCTGGCAACACTGGGCCTGATTTCTGAATGGCAACCATCAGCTGAAGCTGAATAGCTCTTGCCTTTGAGTGGAGCCTGCACTCTCCAAGTCAGCCATAGTCCCACCCTACCCCCACCTGGCCCCAAATGGTGTCAGTTCCACCTACCCTGGTCCTGCTCCTCCTGCCACCTGTATGTGATTGGTACCTGCCTGGCTGCTGTAGACTTATGACTTGGAGACCCACTCTGATGGGAAAAAGTGACGTTGGTTTCCCATGCTGTTGTTCAGTCATTCAATTGTGTCCAACTCTTCGACCCCGTGGACTGCAGCACACGAGGCTTCCATGTCCTTCACTATCTCCTGGAGTTTGCTCACACTCATGTCCCTTGAATCAGTGACACCATCCAACTATCTGTCATCCCCTTCTCTTGCCCTTGATCTTCCCCAGCATCAGGGTCTTTTTCAATGAGTCAGCTCTTCGCATCAGGTGGCCAAAGTATTGGAGCTTCAGCTTCAGCATCAGTCCTTCCTAGTGAATATTCAGGACTGATTTTCTTTAGGATGGACTGGTTGGATCTCTTTGCTGTCCAAGTGGTGTCTCCTAGTATCCCTGCTTAGGGATGCTGGGACCTCAATAGCCCAGAGTGGTGGGGAAGTGGGGAGAGCAGGAGAGCACACCCACCTGGGAGTTTCACACTGAAACCAGACGTGTACCATTCTGGAAGACACTGAAGCCTGCTGGACAGATGTGGAGCCAGGGCAGTAGGGCCTGAGAACAGAAATCCAGTGGGTGGAGGGGAGGAGGTAAGGAAACAACTGTCTGGAAAAGGGGCTGGCAGGGCTGAGGGGTGCCATGACTGGTTGGGGGCTGGTCTGCAGACCCAGAGGAGCTGGAGAATAAAGCACAGCAGAGGAACTTCCCTGGTGATTTCAATGACTGGGAGCCTGCCAGCCAGTGCAGGGGACAATGGTTCAATCCCTGGTCTAGGAATGTCCCACATGCGGCAGAGCAATTAGCGGGTGTACCACAGCTACTGAAGCTCACCGCCCCTAGCGCCTGTGCTCTGCAACAAGAGAAGCCCCCACAATGAGAAATTTGTGCACTGCAGCTAGAGGGTAGCCCCTGTTCGCTGCAACTAGAGAAAGCCCATGTGCAGTAACAAACACCCAGCGTAGACATCAATAAATAACTTCTAAAAAAGCGTAGCAGACATCTGCTACATGCCGGGTTCTGGGCTTGGTTGAGCTGTGGCAGTGAGCAAGATGAATGCCTTCTCTGCCCTCAGTTCACTTATATCCCAGAGGGGACAGGGGAAAGGGAGCAGAGTGAGCACAAATCTGAAAAGGAATTTTTATCTAGAGGGGTTGGGAAGGCTAAGCTGACAAAGAAAAGGAGCACTCTTTGCAGAGCTGGGGAAGAATATTCTAGGCAGAAAAACAACCTATACAAAGGCTCTGAAAGCAGGGTAGTGTGAACAGGGCAGAGTAAGCAAGGAAGAGAGTATCCTTGGAAATTAGAACAAATACAGTGTTTTTATTAATTGATTTATAATTGGATAATTACAATATTTTGACGATTTTTGCCATACATTGACATGAATCGGCCACAGGTATACATATGTTCCCCCATCCTGAACCCACCTCCCACCCCACCCTATCCCTCTGGGTTGTCTCAGTGCACTGGCTTTCAGGGCCCTGCTTCATGCATTGAACTTGAACTGGTAATCTGTTTTATGTATGGTAATATACATGTTCTGATGCTATTCTCTCAAATCATCCTACCCTCGCCTTTTCCCACAGAGTCCAAAAGTCTGTTCTTTACATCTGTGTCTCTTTTGAAAGTGAAGTGAAAGTGAAAGTCACTCAGTTGTATCCGACTCTTTGCCCCCCCACCCCCACCCCCATGGACTATACAGTCCATGGGATTCTTTGGGCCAGAACACTGGAGTGGGTAGCCTTTCCCTTCACTAGGGGATCTTCCCAACCCAGGGATCGAATCCAGGTCTCCCACATTGCAGGCAGATTCTTTACCAGCTGAGCCACATTTTGCTGCCTTGCATATTGGTGAGGTGGATGAAACTGGAGCCTATTATACAGAATGAAGTCAGTCAGAAAGAGAAACAAATACTGTACATTAACATATATATGGAATTTTTAAAAATTCATTTTTGGTTGTGCTTTGTCTTTGTTGCTGCTTGCAGGCTTCCTCTAGTTGCAGGGAGTGGGGGCTACTCTTCCTTGCAGTGCACAGGCTTCTCTTGTGGAGCATGGTCTAGGTGCATGGACTTCGGTAGTTTTGGTACGTGGCCTCTGGAGCTTCGGCTCAGTAGTTGCAGCGTATAGACTTAGTTACTCCACAGCATGTGGAATCTTCCGGGACTAGGGATCAGACCCATGTCTTAACCACTGGACCACCAGGGAAGTTCCAAATATAGTTTTTAAGGGTTGTGGTAAAGGGGATAGATTTTATTTTAGGACCAACTGCAAATTTAGGGAACTTGAATTTTATGCTGGGATGTAGCAGAGGCAGAAACACCTCTTATGCTGTCTTTCTAGTCCTACCCACTGGGAGAAGCCTCTTGAAGGCTGCAGGGGAGAGTCCACTTGTTTGTAGCCTAGAGATGGATCTGGGCAGACTGCAGTTGAGAACTGGCCTAACTCTACTATGACTTAGGATACACACCAGATTTGTCACTTAAATTGTTCACCACTGGCAAAGATTCTGTGCTTGATCAAACTTTAGCCAGGCTCCTGAAAGTTCTCCTTCACCTGTTTGTGCTATTTTTTTTTTCAAGATCTAATTTTAGCAAGAATCTTACTAAGCAGTTTAACCAGACCCTCCCACCTCCATGTCCGATCACACTTGATGTATGATCAGAATCCTCACCCTCCACCATCTCCCAGGTGATGTCTCATCTCCCTGGTCTGTCTTCAGCCAGAAGCTCCTTAGCCCTGATGTATCCTCTTAGTACGTTTCCACCCGCTGATCCCCACCCTGCTCCTTGGCTACCAGTTCCCAGTAGACCACACTGATTTCAGAATTGAGCCCACTTCTATATGAGGTTTTTTTCCCCCTATGGAAATAGTCTTGAATAAAATCTGTTTTTACCACTTTAACTGCTATGCAGCTGTCTTTCATTTGACACTACAGTGGTGCCTGGACCTGGCCTTCCAAGAGGAGTCAGCACAGCAGGTCAGTATCCAACTGACCTTTCTTCACCCTGCTGGGCCTTAGTTTCCCATCAGTAAAAATGGGATAACACCTCTGAGGGCTTTATAAGGATTAAATGAGGTCACATCCAAAACCCACACCAGCGTGTTGGGCACTGGCACCGACTCAGAGATTGCTCAGGTTAGTGTAGACATGACCCTTGTTATTTCCTGTGTGTTGTGAGCAGGGGCCCGGTAAGCAGTTTCTACTAGGTCCTACATTTCTTTGTAGGATGGTTGAATTTACTTACTTCCCCAGCATTTCCTGAGGGGCCTGGCATCTTGGAACAACACAAGGGCACTGTCCTGCAATCAGGAGTCATTTCATAGCTTTGACCCCTCCGAGCCGTAGGACCTGACCTCCAACCTCTGCTCTGCCTTCCCCCTAGGGCTGTGGTCGGGAGCCCGTGAAGCAATGGATGAGAACCTCTTTGTGACTTTTAATGCAAACATAAGGGATTATCAAAAGAAAAAAATCCTCCACTGATTAAAGCATTCTGTAGGACAAAATAATAATAATAAAAATAGCACCTCATCTTAAGTGGGACCCTCAAGGGAACGGGAAGCTCCCAGCCCCTCTGTGGGCAGGGGTTAAGTCCTTTATGCCGCCAGTAGTGTTGTAGCTAATGGAGATAAAGCACCAGAATTGTGGCCATCACAGTCTTTTCCTTTCTGACGGCACTCACCTCGAAACCCACAAGTAGCAGCGGGCCCCAGCGGTCATTATTTCATTTGAAAAACTAATTGGAAGTTGAGAGAGCTCTCAGTCTTTGCTTTTGTGGGGACAGGCCGAGGAAAGAGATGAGCAGGTGGGTCTGGGGATGGAGGGGGTCGGGCTGGACACCATTCAGCAGCCGCCTCCTTTGTTCTTCCCTGGCAGGTTCTCGGTGGCCTGCTCGGCTTGGTTGAAGTGGACTAAGGCCCTCAGAGGCCGGCCTTCTCCTCCAGAGGGGTCTTTTGTTCCCCATTGTGGGTATTGTCTGCTCCATGGAGCACCCGGGCTCCCTGCGGAGCCGTTCCCACGCTTCACATTCTTTCTTGGAGGGTAAACTGGGGAGAGCAGGTGTTCTGAACGCTGTGAACCCCCAAGCTGGCTTTACGGACCCCGTGTGGGAGACGGACCCATGGGGCCAGCACTGCGTGTCTCAGGCCGGAAAAGGACAGACAGGAGATTGTTCTCCGAGTCCCCATCAACTCTAAGATGCTGTGAATGTTTTTATGCTTTTAATTCAAACACACATCCCATCATCTAGACTTTTCACTTAAAAATTTTTTTATTTATTATTATTTTTAAATTTTATTTTTATTTATTTAGTTTTTTGGCCATGCATGCCTCGGGGTATGCAGGATTCTCGTTCCCCGACCAGAGATGGAATCTGTGGCCCCTGCAATGAAAGCACAGATTCTTTTTTTTAAAAAAATATGTAGTTGTTTAGTAGCACTGAGTCTTAGCTGTGGGATGTGGGGTCTTCAATTGCACTGTGGCATGCGAACTCTTATTTGCTGCATGGGGGATCTAGTTGTCTGTTCATGGATCAGACCCTTGTCCCCTGCATTGGAAGCATGGAGTCTTAGCCACTGGACCTCTAGGAAGTCCCAAGTTCACCAATTCTTCGGAGAGGTGATGTGTGGGGATATGCCCAGGTGAAATGGTTCATGAAAAGAAAAAGTTGGGTAATCACTGACAAAGGTAACTCTGGACAGTGACTTCAGCTCTCTGCATCTCTTTATATTAATAGCAAAATTCCTCAAAAGAATTGACTCTGCCAGTGCTGTCCAATAGAAATATAATGCAAGCTCCATTTGCTGTTGTTAAGTTGCTAAGTCGTGTCCCACTCTCTGCGACCCCATGGACTGCATGCAGTGCACCAGACTTCCATGTTCCATAGGTGATTTGAAATTGTCTAGTAGCCACAATAAAAAAGTAAGAAGGAAATAGGTGAAATCCAGTTTAATATATTTTATTTTAACCCAACTTATCAGATATTTTAATAGGTAGTATAAAAACATGACTGAGACATTTGGTATTCTTTTTTCATACTGTCTTTGAAATCCACGTAAAGCAAATCTCAGTTGATATTAGCCACATTTAGTGTTCAGCAGCCACAATGTGTTCGGTGGTCACCATACTGTACAACCAGGTCTCTACTCTCTGGATCTGATCCCTCTCCTACTATTTTCTCTTGAACCCACTAGAGTTAGACTTTTGCCTCCACCATGCACCCAATTTGTTCTTGCCAAAGTCATCATTGGCTTCCACGATCATTTTCATGTTCAGTTCGCAACTGATGACCCATCAGCAGCATTTGGTACAGTCCATGTCCATCACTCTCTTCTTGAACTGCCTTCTTGAATTTCTCTCTTGTAGTTTTTCTGCCTTTTCCTTCTCAGTCTCCTTTGCTGGCTCCTCATCTTTCCTCCAACCTTTAAATATGGAGTGCCCTGGGGTAGTCCTTGCACTTCTGCTATTCTAGTCTTCTTTCTTGGTGATCTAACTCACTCTCCTGACTTTATTTTTTAATTTTTTTTACGCTGCACCAAACAGCTTATGAGCTCTTAGTTCCCCAACTAGGGATTGAACCTGGGGCCCCAGCAGTGAAAGCACTGAGCCCTAACCATTGGACTTCCACAGAATTCTCTTTTAAAAAAAAGTTATTTTTAATTTTTTAATTAAAAAATTAATTTTTAAAATTTAAATTAAATTTTTAACAATTTTATTAAAGTGTAGCTGATTTACAATGTTGTGTTTATTTCTGCTGTACAGCAAAGTGATTCAGTTACACATATATACTATTTTTCATATTATTTTCCTTTTTTTTTAACTTTTTATTTTGTATTGAATTGTAGTGAATTAAAGTGTTGTGATAGTTTCAGGTAAACAGCAAAGGGGCTCAGCCATACATGTACATGTACCTATTCTACCCTAAACTCCCTATCCATGCAGGCTGCCACATATTTTGAACAGAGTTCTATGTGCTGTATAGTAGGTCCTTGTTAAAAAATTAAAAAAATTTTTTTTTTTAATTTCCTGACTTTCGGTTCAATTCAGTCACTCAATTGTGTCCAACTCTTTGTGACCCCATGAAAGACTCCTGACTTTATAGACCATCTAAAAGTTGACAGCTATCCAGACCTCTCTCCTGGCTCCAGACCTGCACACCCAGGTGCCTACTCAGCCACCCTACTGGGGCCTTTAAACGGCATCTCAGACTCAACATGTCTAAACCCCAACTCCTAATTCTCCCCCACCTCCAAAGCTCCTAAATGGCGATTCCATCCTTCCAGTTGCTTAGGCCCCAAACTTTAGAATTATTAACTCCTCTCCAGTTCCCATACCTTATCCATCAGTAAATGAGTTCTACCCTAAGAATGCATCCAGCATTTGACGCTTTCTGAGAGGGGTGGTAAATGCGGTCAGATCATGTCATTCTTCTGCTTAAACTCTGCGGTGGCTCTCAACTCCCCGAGAGTGAGATCCTTTCAGCCCTTCCCATGGCCTCCCAGGACCCCCATGTGCTGCCTCCCGCTCCCTCTCGGCTTCCTTCCCCCGCTCACAGCCTGGCTGTGCTCTGGCCAGCCACACGGGCCTTCTGTGCCTCCTTCCCCCACTCTGTTGCCTTAGGGACCTTTGTGTTGGGTTTTCACTGTTTGGAGAATGTCCCTCACCTGGTCATTCTCAAGGCCGGCTCTTGAGGGACTTTACTCAAATGTCCCTCATCAGAGAGGCCTTCCCTAACCACCCCACCACATACTTTTCATTCATTATGGATAAATTATCCCCTCCAGTATTCCCATTGCCTTAATTTTTTGCTCTTTGCAATCACCACCATCTTACAAATTCTATATTTACTTGTTTTTATTATTCTTTCCCCCATTAGAATATAATAAGCTCTCTGCTAGACTTCCCTGGTGGTCCAGTGGTTAAGAATCCACCTGGCAATGCAGGGGACATGGGTTTGATCCCTGGTCTGGGAAGATACCACATGCCTCGGAGCCACTAAGCTCGAGTGGCCACAACTACACAAGCCTGTGCCCCCTAGAGCCTGAGCTCTGTAACAGGAGAAGCCACTGTGATGAGAGCCCACTCACCAAAACTAAAATATCCCCCGCTCTCAGCAACTAGAGAAAGACCATGCAGCCGTGAAGAACCCAGCACAGCTAAAAGGAAAGAAAGACCATAAGCCCTGTGAGGTCAGCGGCTTTGCCTAGCACAGCACTTGGCACACAGAGGGATCTCTAGAAATGTTTGTTGAGTGAATAAATGGCACGGCTCATACGTGAATGAGTCACCAGTGGGTGAAGGATGACTCGGGCCCAGAGTAGACGAACATGTCTAGGAGCCCAGTTCTGGGCTGGGTCCCCTGTAATGGAGTCCCAGCTCTCTCCTTGTTGGCGGTGACCATGGTAACCCGCTTCTGTGCCTCGGTTCCTCATCTGTGAAGTGAGAATGACACCAGTGCCCCCCGTTAGGCTGTGTAGGGGATCCACGAGGTTCTACGTGTGAAGCTGCCCGGCTGGCACTCTGGGTGTTTGGTAAATGTTAGCTTTTTTTTTAAAAAAAATATCTTGTAATACCACTTTGGGAAATGGAACTCTGTAAAACGTGTGAAAAATTAGTCTGAAGATAAAAGAAAATTGAAATGCAGACCAGTATAGGGAAAGTTTATTGTATTTATAAAGGAAAAAGTAGGTCAGAAATGAATAAGGATTAACTGGATGCAGTTGTGTCTCAGCTGCAGGGTGCAGAAAACAGAGGCATAATCTTCATCCTTGGGAATTCCTATTGCAGAAAGAAAGATAAAGCTTAGTCTGGGGGCACTGAAATCAAGGCAAGGTAGGACGGGACACTTGGAATTAGGGTGGCAATGACACCAGTGTTGAGACTGACCAACTCCCAAGATGACCTCAGTTTTAGCCCCAGCTCTCCAAACCCACTCCAGTTGAGAGCCTGGGCAGTCATTGGCCTTGAAGAAGCCACTTCTAACTCCCAAACAGGGTTAGATGAGGTCATTCTTCCCAGCACACATGTTCACCACATCCCTCACCGTTTATCACAAATTAAATAATCTACTGTACAAGTACTTGTTTAATTTCTGTCTGCTTCAGTGTGTTATGAATTCCATGAGAGCAGAGATCAAGACTGGCCCATCCACGGCTGTCCCCTCAGCCCAGAGCCTGGCCATCTTTGGATGATATTTTGTTTTTTAAGATTTTTTTTTTTTTATATAGACCATTTTAGAAGTCTTTACTGAATTTGTTACAATCTTGCTTCTGTTTTATATTTTCATTTTTTGGCCACAAAGCATATGGAATCTTATTTCCCCTACCAGGAATTGAACCCATGCCCCCTGCATTGAAAGGTGAAATCTTAACCACTGGACTACCAGGGAAGTACCTGGGTGACTTTTAAGAGCTGGGAAGATGGAGAAATCTGAACTTGTTAACTTAGGGCTGTTATGTGGACATAAAGCGTGGTGGGTGCAAAAAGATGCTAACTGCCAAATCATTCTACTCTGCAGTCTTAAGGTATTAACAGAAGAATTCATTCAGCAGTTCTGTTTTCTCAGCACCCCTCTACCCCCCTCTACCCTCTACCCTCATTCCTAGTATTTGCAACAGTTGAGCTGGAGGGGGAACAATGGCTGGAGCAACCTCTGGGCCCTTCCTGCTGCTATATGACTTTCAGCTCTGTGAAGCCTCTGGCTTTTAACCTGCAGGAACAAAGCCTGCATTCTTAGGATGTGGCCCTCCTTGGGGCCACTCTGCTCCACCGGGGCCTGGTGGGAGCTCTGAAGCAGATGAATAGTGACCTAATCCCAGCATGGGGCTGGGGCCGCGTGGTCGGGGGAGGCATTATTCTTAAGGGCATTTATTTTAAAAATGAATTCTATCCTCTGGGACCTTGGCAGTCATTGGAGCTAAGCTGCTCCCTTCCCAGAGGAGGGAACGGGGAAGATGACCTGCTGTGTGCAGAGACTTGGCTGCACAACCAGACCTGGGGCTCAGGCGTCCATCCGGCCTCCAGGGCTGGTTCTCACCTCTGCTGCGTTCTGCCTGTCAGCCTGCTGCCGCTTGCATCTCCCCAGGACAATGCTTGGCCAGATCTCTGAGCTCTCGGTTGTGTAATTAGGCTGGGAAGAAGGCGAGGGGGCACACGGAGAGCTCTTCTGGGAACTGGATTTGCTTAATAGTTTGGGCTGGAGGTGTCTGGCAGAGTCACGCTGGGGCACATTTGTGCTCACAGTTCCAAAATTGGGCTCTAAAATGCAGCACAGTTTCTGCAAACAGTCGTGTCGTTTTGAAGAAATGGAGTTCGTGTGAAGGGCTCTGGGGAAGAAAGGCAGGTCTTGGGCCTGCCTACTCCCTGACTTGGGGCTAGCTACTGCCTCTTCTTTGCCTCAGTTTTCCTCCTCTGTAAAATGGGAAAGCTCATTCCTGATCTTCCCTGACTCCTACTGGGATTGTGAGGGTCAGGGAGCTGGGGAGTGACTGTCATTCCCATCTCTCTCTCTCACAAGCGCTGCTCACAGTCCTCTACCCAAGGGTGTTGGGAGGGGCTTTGATTTTACAGTTCGATGAACTTGGCAAGGGATCCAGGGCATACATCTCAGACCAGGAGCATCAGAGTCCCCTGGGACTCTCATTCAAATTCAGATTCCTGGGTCCCACCCCCAGGACTCATGAGTGAGGGACATTTCTGGACACAGACACTGAGGCTGGCCTCTGGCTACACACTGGAGACACAGGAGTGGATGAGAGCCAGTCTCCATCACACATGTCCCCCCTTCTTTTGGTTCTTGATGTATGGAAGAAGGGACCTCGTTCCCAGTTTGCTTGGAGAGGAAAAGAGTCCTTTTCCTGGTTACCCTTGGGGACAGAAGCCTCTGAGGTCCCTCAATACACACATGTGCACACCTTCACACACGTGCACACACACATGTTCCCACCTGCGCTCCTGCAGCAGGCTCACCAAGATGCTCTCCAATGCCATCTGCTGTTGGTCTGTCCACAGGCCGTCCACCTGACGGCCAGGCCGTACCTTTGCTCCTTGCTCCTGGTTTCTCTCTCTGTTTGAATAGAAAAAGAGAAACAACAGAAGTTTCTGTTTGAGTAGGAAGCAGAGGAGGGAGGGGAAAAGTCAGGGCAAAGGGAGCAGAGCGGGGGTGCGTCCCTCGGCCTATTGCGATATCTGGCATAGACTCTTGCACCCAGCTGAAATAGACTCAGCAACGTTTAAGTAGGCAGTGTGTATAGGAGTGAAGACTATAGGCTGTGAAGTACACATTTGCAAAATATCTTCCCACAGATGACTTATTAAGTACAAAGGAGAAGATGTTAACTTGACAGAGGAGAAACCTGGCAGATGTCATGTTATGCAAGTACTTAAAGTTACCATCACAAGTGGGACAAATGGACAACATGCTCCTCCCGATAAGATGCGCTAAGAAGGACACAACATTACCTCTGTTGTATAATGTGAATCTGTTCAGGAGGAAGCACCCGGCAAGCCCAACATGAGAGACATTCCATGAAGAACTGCCCTTTACTAATAAAAAATGTCTGTGTCATACAACTGAGGAATTGATCCAGACTAAAAGAAACTAAAGAGACATGACAACTAAATGCCACCTGTGGCTGGATTGAGTCCTGGATGAGGAAGATCAGTAATTGTTACAGAGACTTCCCTGGTGGTCCAGTGGTTAAGAATCCACCTTGCAATGTAAGCAACATGAGTTCAATCCCTGATGGGGCAACTAAGATCCTACATGCCCCAGAGCAACTGAGCACCACAGTTACTAAGTCCGTGTGCCACAACCAGAGAGTCTGTGCGGCACAACGAAAGATCCTGCGTGCTACAACTAAGACCTGACGCAGCCAAAATTATCTAAAAATTTTTATAAACGACATTTTGGGACTAGTGAAATTTGAATACGGACTGTAAGTGATAATTATACTGTGATTATATAAGAGAGTATCCTTTGATTAGCTATTAGGAGACACACAAAAGTACTTAAGGATAAAGGATCATGATGACTGTAATTCACTCTCAAATGGCTCAGCAAAACAATAATGCTCATAATCATACCTGAATTTGTGTACATATGTCTAGGTCTATATCTAGGCATAGATAGAGTGTGTGTGTGTGTGTGTGTGTACATGCTCAATTGTGTCTGACTGTGTGACCCCATGGACTATAGCCCACCAGGCTCCTCTTTTCCAGGCAAGACTACTAGAGTGGGTTGCCATTTTCTCCTCCAGGGGATCTTCCTGACCCAGGGATCGAGCCTGCGTCTTCTGCATTGCAGGCAGATTCTTTACCACTGAGTCATCAGGGAAGCCCCAGAAATAGAGTAAGCAAACATAGTAAAAAAAATATTAGGCATTGCTGACTCTTAGGGCAGGGTATATGAAAGCCCTTTGTACTGTTTCTGCAACTTCTCTGTAAGTTTGGAATTTTTTCAAAATAAACACTAAAATGTGTTCAGGCAGTGAAGTCAGGCTGATTGGATGCTACTCCTGCCACTAATTGGTGTGTGTCCTTCAGAAGATATTAATGTGGCTTCTGGACGATGGAGGTAAGAGGACCTCCTTTGTCGAGTTGTTGGAAAGAGCGCATGAGGACCTAAGAATAATGGCTGACACTACCAAGGGCTTACTCTGCACTGTGCCAGGCGTATATAGATGTCGCAGCGCAGTCTTTGTTTCTGTTAGTCAAGTGGTGACTGCCTTCCGTGTTTTTACTGGAGCCCAACTCAGGGACAAGCATCTATGCTTAATGATCATTTATTAGTTAAGGGTAAGATGAGTTCAACACTGGAGCCCTTCTGCCCTGGCACGTCCAGAAGTGGCAGATGCTGTGCAAGCAAAGAGACCAGACTTGGCCCCTCCAAATTGTGATGCATTGGGGGTGCAGGGAGAAGTCACGAGAACGCTGGCTCACCCCTGCTGCCTGTTCATGATATCCTGGAGTAGCTTGCGGGCAGACAGCTGGCCCAGAACCTTCCGGTAGCTGTTAGTGAAGATGGCATCTGCATACCGTGGGATCCTAGTAGAAGGAGTCAGAGGTCAAAGGGTGGGGTGGGAGGCCCAGGGGACTGTGCTCACTGGGTCTCTGTGCAGTCCTTCTGTCGCCTCTTGCCCTGTTCGTCCCCAGAGAGGGCTGGAACCAGGGCTGGGTGGTGGCTTCTCTGGGGCTCAGTCTGCCTCCCTCCGAGATGAGCAGCAGAGGCTGCCTGAGGAGCCAGCTGGGGACCAGCTCGATTCTGCATCCTCAAAGCGCCTCTCTTGCTTCTCTTGTCAGAACTGCTTACCTGAGAGGCTGGGAGGGCAGGGAACCGTTGGAGCCACTGCTGAGGGTGAGGGTCACAAGGAAGAACACCCAGAGCAGCATCCTTCACCCCTGTGCTGGCACCTGGGAAATGACAGACAGGAAGAAGAAGTCAGGTGTAGCCATAGACACTGGGGTGCCCTCTGCTAGCTCCGGCCCTCGGCCTGGCTCTGTGTGAGCTATGGTCCTTGTCTTTGGAAGCTGTGGGGTAGGGAAGACGGAGCAGACTCGAAGTCTGACACACCTGGGTTCAAGTTCTGCCTCTGCCAGTCACGAACTCTGGCCTCATTTTCTCCATCTGTAAAATGGGCATGATAAGGCTACACCGCTGACCTCACAGGGTTGAACATACAGTGAAAGAATGGTGTTCTTCACCATTCCTGTAGGGCATTCTACGTGAGACTCAGGCCTCAGCAAGGAATAATATAATAATGTGTGCTAAATCACTTCAGTCATGTCCGATGCTTTGCAAGGCTGCCAGGCTCCTCTGTCCATGGGGATTCTTTAGCCAAGAAGGCTGGAGTCGGGGAGGAGCAAACAGCTTCTCATATTTGCCTAAGTTGCCCCCTGCCTCAGTGTGGCATTGACAGTGTTGAGTGGGGCTGACAGCTCAGACTCTGCGTCAGAAAAATCTGAGTTCACATCCAGGCTTGGTCATCACTAGCTGTGTATACCAGTACTAGGGGCTTCCCCTTTCCAGACCTCAGTTCTCTATCCATAAAATGGACTCAATAACTGGACCTACTGCAAAGGGTCGTGAGAGCATGCGCTGAGATGAGGCACCTGACGTGAGTGGTTGGCACAGGGAGGATTCTTCATTCACCACTGCTCTGAGGACCTGCTCAGAGGGCAGGCTGTCTTGGTTTTGTGTGGAGTTGGAGAGAAGGGAGAATGGCTGTGCCTCTTGCTCCAGATGTTTATATTTTGCCTAAGAGTTTTAGCCCTGGAAGAGACCAGGGACCTGGGGAGCCTTGTGGCAGAATCATCTCATAGATCATGTAATTATCCTTAATGGGGGCCTGCTGACACCGTGCTCAGCAATTAGGAGGAAGAGTCTACAGGGGACAGAGCTGCGTCTGCTGGGGCTGTGCTCTGCTATCAACCCGGACCACTGGGTGAAAACCGCTGGGCTCAGGGAGACTTGGTCACTTCAGGGTCAGGACTTCCCATCTCCCAGGGGCAGCCCCCTTAGCAGGATGTCCCCTCTAGGGGCATACGGACTCCTCAAAGGCTCAACCAGCCCCGGAAAGGGCAAGAGACACCTCACAGCCCACCATCTCCCTGAGTGGCTCCATTTCTGGCAGGTCCGGCTTAGAAGGGATTTCCAGCAGGCGGGACCAGCCCAGAAAGAATCCACTTCCATTCCTGGGCTCACTTCTCTCAGAGTATCACCCTCCTTCTCCCAGACACTGGGGTCTGGACTAAACCAGGAGGCCTTGAGACCCCAGGAACCACCCCTGGGGACTGTTCAATGCTGCCTGAGACCCTTGCACTCCCAGAGCTGGAGGGAGCAGCTGTCCAGACCTCAGTCGTGAGCCCCCTCTTTGATATGCACCCCTCCATTCCCCTCCCCTCAATGGTCTATGGTCCAGTTTCAGCCCAAACACTGTGAGTTACAGGGAGCTCACTACCTCCAAGCCAGTGTGTCTTGCTTTCAGGCAGCTTTTCCTGTTCGGAAGCTTTTCCCATTGTGTCAAGTCCAAGTCCCCTTATCCTGCAAATACTTATTAAGCTTTTACCACTCTGGTGAGGATTAGGGCTAGAGAAAAGATGAGACTGGTGGCTTCGCCTTTGACATCCACCGGCTATGCCTTCCAGACCTTCTGTACCTTTAACCACACAATGAGCCCTTTAGATGTGTTTTGCATCTGATTTAGACCTTGGCTCCCCAGACCAAGGATCTTTAGCCTTCTGTCCTCATGACACATTATCACAGCCATCTCTCTTTCCCGGACCTGGTCTTCTGCTGGAGTCTCCTAAACAGGGAGATCTTTCTGGGCAAAGGGGACTCCTTGACATGACCACTACTTTTTCTGTCTTCCAGCTGCAGCCTGGGCTTTCTCGACATCTGCTCTTTCAAGGACCTGAGCAAATCCAGGCTCGTAATCACCTCTCTCACCTCTCAGAAGCCCTTGGCATTCCACTCCCTCCAGGGCAAAGCTCAAACCCCTGTTTTTAGCGTAAGTGCCATCTCAGCCTCCCCATCCCTTGCCCCTTCTCCCAGGGCTGGCACAAGGAATTCCCAGCCCCTGGGCCCCCTGGTCCTCACAGCCCACCCTCACACTTGCCCTCAGGAGCAGGTATCACGAGCTCTAATCTTAGACAGCCAATGAAATAAGCCCAGAGAGGAGAAGAGCCTTTTTTCCCTGGTCCTCCATCAAATTAGTTGCAGAGTGGGCACTTCAGAATGGGCCTCCCGCTCTGCATGGCGGCCTCTCAGATACAATTCCCTATTCACAGGACTCCCTATTCATGGGGCCACTCCAGAATTCATCCCCTGCACACGGAAAACAGTTCTGAGGAGACCAGAACTGCTCTTTGTTACCGAGTCTCTGGGGCGGAAACAACAGGGGCAAACAGAAACGCCTGCTTGGTTGGCATGTCCCTGTGCACATCAGTGGTTTTGGGGAGCTGAAAATAACCTGATATTGGCAGACTTTGGGAGTCAAGTCACAGTAAATCTGGTAACCTCAGGGCAGTCAGAGTGAGGCTGGGCAACCTCATAATCTGGTCAAACAAGAGGCACAACATTTGCCAAAGGCTGCGTGCCCCATTGTAACCTCTGACCCTTGAGAAGCTAACCCATGGGGTTACAAGATCCCATTGGACAAAAAAGGAAAACAATAAGAATCATCCAGTTTCTCATATGATGAGGATGAGATTGTGCCACTAGGAATAAAAAAGCGGCTGTGGCAGATAGCTTCCACGGGGCCAGTCTAACAAACTCGAATTCACTGAATTGAATCAAGCATGAGTGCAAGAACACCATCAACACTTCCTGGATGGCTCCGAAGGCATTTTAGGATTTGTCAGCTGTCATTATGTGTATCAGTTAGCTCTCCACAGGGCTTACAAACTAATTCCGTGATTAGATATATTTGAGGTCATCTGGACTCAGGATAAACGGGCACTTCATCTACATTAGTTGGCACTTTTTGCCAGACTTCATGCCAGGAATGCCACAAGAATTCTGCAGAAAAGCCTTCAGTTAACAACAGAGGTAAGGTCTCAAGTACCAAACCAGCAAGGCCACTTTTGAACTTCTGGAAAAAAAAACAAACAAACCAATCTTTTACCTCTCTTAAACCTTCTGCTATGTAATTTAAGAACCCTAAAGCACTGACGTCCTGATTCACTTTATAAACTGTTTCACCACTAGTGTTCCAAGTCAAAGGAGATCTAAGTTATCCATAAAGAAGCATCTTGAATGGTCATTTAAGAGAACAACACCTCACCTTCTTCCAGAAGGGTTCGAGGTGGCTTGTGATAAAAGATACAAATACTTTAGGATCACTGAAGTCTGGGTTGAGAGACAAGTGGGGGAGAGACTCTTAATGGAGAGACAAGTAATGGAGTAGTCCAAGGGCAGATAATTGTGTCTAAAACCTAAAGTAAGGAGCGCAGCTACAATTGAGCAAGAAAGCAAACTGTTAATCAATTTCCAGGCAATTACGTGGGATCGGTTCTGAGTGATGGATGCGAGGTACTGATTTCCACAGCCACTTGATTCCTTTCTGAAGAAAGAAAGTGTCAGTCGCTCAGCCATGTCCAACTCTGTACAACCCCGTGGACTGTAGCCCTCTAGGCTCCTCTGTCCATGGGGTTTTTCAGGTGAGAATACTGGAGTGGGTAGCTATTCCCTTCTCCGGGAGATCTTCCTGATCCAGGGATCAAACCTGGGTCTCCCACATTGCAGGCAGATTCTTTACCATCTGAGCCACCAGGGAAGCCCTAGTCCATGGCAGAATCCCGTGCTTGACAGGAGAATCTTGCCAGGTGATGCATTTGTCCTGGGAGCCAACCTGGCACACCCTTGAAAAAGTACCAAGACCTCTTCTGCCCCTGAAAGACCACCTGGCACCCGTCTGCTGACACTACCCCATGGACTGGGGTTCACGCATTCAAGACAACCTCAAAATGGTACCCACCGTCCAAAGCATATTCCCAAGCCCCTAACAAGGGGCCTCAAATGTACTCACCAGTCCAGGGCAGAGAGGACGGCAGTGGGCCTCTTGGATGTGGGGTCTCTGAGTTGGTGAAAAGCTCAGTGTTCTCACCCCCATCCAGTCCAGCCCCCAGGGCCGCCCCCTACCCCCTGTCCGCTCACCTCCAAGGTGGCAGGTCTCGCTCTGCACTGAGAGGTTGCTCCAGCTCCACGGGCCTCGGCGTCTGCTCCGGCGGCTGCGTGGTGCTCCCACCAATTATACCTTCATTTTCCTGGGCGTTGTTAGCGTCAGAGGATCAATTACTCACAAGTCCACCAAAGGATCATTTTTAGCATCACACTGACAAACCTTAATAGGGGAGAGAGGTTTTGCCCCTTGCAAATGAAGATTCATATCGAACTTTATCTTGGAGAGAAAGGACAGAGCGAGAAGTTATAACATTATTCCCAGAGGAAGCGTCTAATACTGCTCGTTTAATGATTGGAGTACTCCTAACAGTGAAACAGCCAAGGGTTCATTTACTCTCTGAGATTAAATGAGCCTTTTAAAAAGTTCACATAATCTTGTTTTGTCCGTGTACAACTTCATTTCACTTGAGGATAGGCAACTTTATGGACAAAAGTGTTTTCTTCTTCCCTTAGTAAGGAGAGTTGTTTGCCATTTCCCTTGTTGTCCAATTATCAAAATGTTCCTCTATTTGACTTCACCTATTGCAGTCACAGGCTGGTTAGGCAGCTGGCCTGGGGAGCATCGGCGTCTTGTGTCAAGGTGGCCAAAGTCGATAGCTGCCTCTGAGGGGTGTGGAGTGAGAGGCAAGAAATGAGAAGTCTTGGGAGAATTGCATTTCCGGATTTCTCTAGCCTAAAGCTAAAGAATCCTCAAGAATGGCATGGAAGTGTAGGAGGCAGAAGCGATGCTTTCCCACACGGGTGTTGTTGAGCAGTGCAAATAGCTCTGGGGTAAGCGTCCAGACACCTGCTGCCCTCCTGTGTCCATCCATCACTGCCTCAGTGACCCTCTGGAAGTTACTTGTACCCTCCAGGCCTCAGTTTCTATACCATCAATTTCCTACTCCTATCCACAGCGAAACAGCAAAGAACAGTAATTTTCAAACTTTTAAGAGAATTTGAAACATAGATCTTTCTTTGGAAATCTAAGGAAGTGCAGTATTTAATCAGACTTTTTCAAACAGGGCTGGTCTGGTTGAAGAGCAGGGAGTGGAGACTGCCTTTTAGGACACACTTCTGCAGTTCACAGTGAGAATCTGTCATTTCTTTCTTAATTAGTTAATTGGCTACATCCGGTCTTAGCTGTGTCATGAAGGATCTTTCATTGCAGCACACAGACTCTCTAGTTGTGGCATGCAGGGTTAGATGCTCCGTGGCATGTGGGATCCTAGTTCCCTGACCAGGGATAGAACCCACGTCCCCTGCATTGCAAGGCGATTCTTAACCACTGGACCACCAGGGAAGTGCCAGAGCCAGTAGTTTCTGAAGGAACCTCTTAGCAGTGATACTTTGTGATCCTGCTTCTTAGCTTGCACTGAACCAAGTTCTTGGCACAGAGCAAACATGGAATGTTCCCTAGAGAAGCGGGGACTGAGTGACTGGTCTTCCTGCAGGCCTGGACACAAAGCGGTCAAGTCAGGCCAGATCCCCAGGGATTAAGGATGGACTGATGGGTCACAGCAGCAGATGGCAGATGGAGGAGTTGGGAGCCCCTGGAGTAATGGGAGCTCACACAGTCAGCAAACATGACGTGGGCACCACGGAGAGCTGGGCACCCTGAATGGACACCAGATCAGCATGCAGATATAGGACACACAGCGTCGGCTGAAGAAACCATGGGGATCGAATTCAACCTCAGCTGAAGCTCTGACAGGGATTGTGCTAAAGACTTTGTTCCTGATCTCAGTTTCCTCATCTGTAAAGTGGGAGTGATGGGGCTCAACTCGTGAGGCTGTGGGGTGAGGATTACGTGTGGCAGTGGATGAGATACAGGCCTGGAATAGAATAGGCCTCATAGATGAGCTCTTACCACTGCTCTTATTATTGCTGTTACAAACGAGGAAACAGGCACAGAGAGGTTGCCCACCCTCCAGCAGGCACACAGCGGGGCAGTGGCAGAGCCAGGACTCAAATATTTCTGACTTGCAAATTTATCAATCCATGACAAGCTAATATTCCGTAGTCCACCAATTCTTTATTTAAGAGATCTTTTGTTTATGTCTCTATTGAGAGACCCTTGGACTGCAAGGAGATCAAACCAGTCAATCCTAAAGGAAATCAGTCCTGAATATTTATTGCAAGGACTGACGCTGAAACTCCAATACTTTGGCCACCTGATGTGAAGAACTGACTCATTGGAAAAGCCCCTGATGCTGGGAAAGATTGAAACTAGGAGGAGAAGGGGGTGGTAGAGGATAAGATAGTTGGATGGCATCACCGTCTTGATAGACATGAGTTTAAGCAAGCTTTAGGAGTGGGTGATGGACCGGGAAGCCTGGCATGCTGCAGTCTATGGGGTCGCAAAGAGTCAGATACAACTGAGTTGACTGAACTGACTGATTTATTTATTCGGCTGCTCTGGGTCTTAGTTGTGGCATGTGGGATCTAGTCCCCTGACTAGGGATTGAATCCGGGTCCCCTGCATTGGGAGTGTGAAGTCTTAGCCGCTGGACCACCAGGGAAGTCCCCATAGTCCACCAATTCTTATTCTCCTACCCTTTTTTTAAAGAGCTTTAGCTGCTTTATTGAAGTACCATTCATGTACCACACAAGTCACTTGTTTGAAGTTTACAGTTCATTGTTTTCATAAATTTATTCAGTTGTGCCACCCTCACCTCAGGCAAGTAGACCTAGAGGTGGACACACCACTAGATGTTCCAAGAATCGAGAAGAGGCAGAAGTCACAGTAAAGCTGGGAGAGCATCAGACAGGAGCAGAGAGAAGGCTAAAATGGGAGCAGGCATTTGGGGCACAAACGGATTTGGATTTGAAAATCAGATCTGCCGCTTGTAGGCTGTGTGATCCAGGTCTGGGTGTTTAATCACTCTGGGCTTTAGTTATCGATTCTGTACAAAGGGTGTGATAACCTCTGCCTTTCCAGGTTGTTATGAGCATCAGAAATATGTTTATAAGGTATCTGGTACTCTTGGTCAGTGTTAGCCATTACTGCAGTTCTTATGAATACAGCTGAGCTCTGAAAAGCTGGGTGCCATCCTGGGTGATGAGCTTAATTTGCTGTAAATTTTCAAGCCCATCAAAGAAGAGGATGGAGGGAGGAAGCCAGCATGAGCTTTGAGAGTGAGAGCTCAGCCCCCTCCACCAATTCTGGCCGCCAGCTGCCTTGAGAGGGGTGGGAACAGCCTGCTGGACACCCGGCTCTCTTCCCAGGACGGATTTTCACCCAGCGTTAATTAGCGATCATCCCTGTGTGTAAGGGCTGGGGGCTTGAGCTGTGGAAAGAAAGCTCCCCAGAGAAAGGCTGGCTTTAAAAGGCTCTAAAAGGCTAGGGCAGTGAGGCTCCACTGAGGTACAAGCCATGCATTTGTATTGCAAATTTCCAGTGTGTTGGAGCCAGCCATTCAAAGAGGGTGATGCTCGAGGCAGGGGCGTCGGGGTGGGGAGGACAGAGGAGTCGACAAAGGGGGGCCTGTCCGAGGGCCTCAGACCCTGCTTTGTAAAAGCTACTTTCGCCACCCCCTGAATGATGGCAGGCTTCCCAGCCTGAGGTGACTGTGCAGGCATGGAAGGCCTGGACCCCAGACTCTCAGATTCCCATGACACCCCCGGACCCCCCTGCAATGACCACCTCCCTCCCTGCCCCCGCCCCCTGCCTTTTGGCCTGTTTTTATGGAGTCAACCTTGGCAGATGTCACAGGAGTGCTACTGAGTGTCAGGGGGTTCAGGGTTAGCCTTGTTGGGTGGGCTCAGGCAACGTCACGTGACTTCCCTGAGCCTCAGTTTCCTCTCCTGTGGAATGGGGCCAATGGGGTCCTTTCTCCTACTTCATGTCCTACCTAAGCAGCAGGGCCTGTGACTGAAGGATGATCTAGTCACCATTAGATATTCATCTCTTTCTGGAAAATTCTGCATTTGGGAAGGTTATTAGAAGAACTCTTTATAAGAGATGACTATATTTAGCAGATCAGTTAAGTGACTGTTGCCATTAGTATTTTCTTTAAAAAAATAGCTATTTATTTTTGGCTGTGCTGGGACTTTGTTGCTGTGCGGGCTTTTCTCCAGTTTCAATGCACAGAGTACTCTCTAGTTACAGTGGCTTCTCTTGTTAGGGGGCATGTGCTCTAGGGTGAGCGGGCTTCAGTAGTTGTGGTGCACGGGCTTGGTTGCTCCGTGGCATGTAGGAGCTTCCTGGATCAGGGATTGAACCTGAGTCTCCTGCTTTTGGCAGGCAGCTTCTTTACCACTGAGCCACCAAGGAAGCCCTCCCATGGTTACTTTAATCAGTCACCTTGCTTGGAATCTTTGGGCCAGCCCCAGTTCAGTTATTATGGCTGTGAACCATTGAGTCTGGGCTGGTAGACCCAAGGCAGCAGGAAGGCTGTTCCCAGCTGACCCTTTAGGCAAGCTTCCCGTGGTGAAGATCTATCTGACCACCCTTCAAAATATGCTTTGGATCCCTTCTCTCCAAGAAACTTGCCCTACTTGTCTTGCCTTGTGATCACAGATTTTATATGTGGAAAAGTATCTTTCCTGAGACCCTTGGGGTGTCTGGGACCAGACGTGATTCATATCTGAGCCCTTCAAAGCTTTTAATTTCATCCAGTCTTTTTGAGCTATAATTGAGATATATTGAAATATAATGCTTTCTGATCAGGTCCCTAAACCAGTGGCATAGGCGGCCTGTTAGAAATGCAGAATCTTGGGCTCCACCCCAAACGACTGAAACAAAGACCAAATCCTCTTTGTTCCAGGATTCTAAAGGCATCCCACACCTAAGACGGTCTCTGAACGTCCTGTGGTTTTTCCCATCAGGAGGAGGGCTGTGACTGCTGGCAGCCAGGAGATGGCGCTCTTCCCCAGTCATTGACCATGTCGAGCTCTGGGAAGAAAGCCAGAGATCCTACAGCCAGGGCTTTGTTCCTTGTGAAATCCCCGGGAGCACCGCGGGTCCAGGTCAATTACTTCCATCAGGCCATGCCCTCCTCAGCCCCTTGCGCCGCCCACCCCCTCATCTTTCTTTACCCAGGTCCCGCCCTGGGTTCTCAGCTATGTTTCCAGTTAGGAGAGGCTGTGTGATCCCCAAGCTCAGCCCCTGTCCCAGGATCCTCAGGAAGAAGTACAAAGGAGAAAACAGCACTTGGAGCCTCCCTCCTGCCTGCCTCACCAGCAAGAACACGGCCGGTGAGGACGAGGGCAGCTCTTGGGAGGCCCCTTCTCACTGGGAGTCAGAGTTGTTGCATCTTAGTGACAACAGATCTGCAGACACAAGAGAGGAAGTTTCCAGTAATTCAGTATCTACAGAAAAAAACCAAGGCCCGCCTGGACTCCAGTTTCCAGTTTCCCATCTGATGTGGGTGACCCGTACCAGGGACCGGATTACGGCTTCACTTCCGTCTGTGGTCAGAGTGTAGTTCAGGGAGCTGCATTAGCCATGGATGGAGCAAACCTGGCCAAAGAGCCCTGACTCCAGACTGGAAGCAGGGCTGCCGGGGTTTCCCTCCGGGGCCAAAGCTCCCAGTCTGGCTATATCCTCCTGGCCTTTCCTGGCTCTGCATCGTTTGGTCCCTGAACACGCAGGCCACAGAGCAGAACGAAGATAAGCTTCCATGATCAGCCCCATTCTTTTTTTTTTCTTTTTTTAATTCGAGGCTAATTACTTTACAATATTGGTGGGTTTTGCCATACATTCACATGAATCAGCCATGGGTGTACATGTGTTCCTCATCCTGAAACCCCCTCCTACCTCCCTCCCCATCCCATCCCTTAGGGTTATCCCAGTGCACCAGCGCTAAGCACCCTGTCTTGTGCATTGAACCTGGACTGGTGATCTATTTCACATATGTTAATATACATGTTTCAATGCTATTCTCTCAAATCATCCCACCCTTGCCTTCTCCCACAGAGTCCAAAAGTCTTTTCTTTACATCTGTGTCTCTTTTGCTGTCTCGCATATAGGGTCATCATTACCATCTTTCTAAATTCCATATATATGCATTAATATACTATATCTGTGTTTTTCTTTCTGACTTACTTTGCTCTGTATAATAGGCTCCAGTTTCGTCCACCTCATTAGAACGGATTCAAATGCATTCTTTTTAATAGCTGAGTAATATTCCATGGTGTATGTGTACCACAGCTTTCTTATCCATTTGTCTGCTGATGGACATCTAGGTTGCTTCCATGTCCTAGCTATTGTAAACAGTGCGGCGATGAACATTGGGGTACACGTGTCTCTTTCAATTCTGGTTTCCTCGGTGTGTATGCCCAGCAATGGGATTGTTGGGTTGTATGGCAGTTCTATTTCCAGTTTTTTAAAGAATCTCCACACTGTTCTCCATAGTGGCTGTACTAGTTTGCATTCCCACCATCGGCCCCATTCTTAAAGCTAGAATTCTCCTCTAACCAGGGAATCTATTCCTAATAGAGGGCTGAGACCTGGGTTCTTGACTCCTGTCACTCCAGCCCCTGAGTCAGCCCCACTCACCACTACCTAATCATTTACTGGAATCTAGCTGCCCTGGTTACAGCAGTGTAGCAATAACATCTCTCTCTCTCTTTTTTTTTTAATTTTTTTTTTTTTTTTGGCTGCCTGGGGTGTTAGTTGCTGATGTGGGATCTAGTTCCCCAACCAGGGATCAAACCTGGGCCCCCCTGCACTGTGAGTGTGATGCTTATTATGTGCTACGCATGTGATGCACATGATCTCGCTCAATAACCTTAAAGAGTAGGAGCACAAAGTGACCTCATTTTGTGGTGGAAGAAACTTGAGAATTGGAACCATTGGGTAACTTGTCCGGTCTCACGTAGACCATAAGTTGAGAAGCCAGGACTAGAAGTGGCACATGTCTGCCTCCACACATGCCTTACTGCCCTCTACCCCGATCTCAGCATCTTTATTTTATTTTATTTTTTGGTTGTGCCGCAATGCTTGTGGGATCTTAGTTCCCCGACCGCGGATCAAATTTAGGCCCTCAGCAGCGAAAGTGTGGAATTCTAATCACTGGATCGCCAGGGAATTCCCACAGCCTCAGCACCTGAAGGCTGATTTCTGCCTGCTCCTCACAACAGATACCAGGTTTCCCTTTGAGCAGTATCAGTAGGCTCTCTGTGGACCCTGTGAGGTGGAATGATAAACGTGATAAGTGAGGATTTCCCGAGGCTGATGCCAGGAAAGTTGTGATGGAAGATGGCCATACACCCATCACTGTGACAGTGACGTTTCTGATTAACATCAGAACTTTGGTCTGCCGATTTCAGCCAGGGAACCTTGAACCAAAAGTCCTGGGTTCACACTGGACCCAATTCATACATCCGGTCAGGTTAGAGACGGTCTCAGGCACACCCAGGCGTTTCAGAATACTAATCAACGATGAAAATTCATCATTAGTTTATTTGCATATTTCATCATTCATTTCAGGCTCTCATCTATCCTTTGATAATTCATCCATCAGACATCAATGCAATAAAACCTGCTGGGAGCTATGCATTATGTTTATGATCCAGGAGTCAAGAAGTAGTAAGATGTAATTCAAATTAATTAATATTTATCAAGTGTGTGCCAGGTGCCACTCACTGTGCTGGGGGCTCTGGGCATTCTGTGAAGTGACTTTGGTGGAGACCTCCTTCTAGCTGGACAGGCAGGCAAACAGATCATTACATACCCTGTGATACATGCAGTCTGCAACAGAGGCGTGTGCCTAGTGCTATACGAGAGAATGGGTGCGGAATTTGCTCCTCTGGGGAAAAGGAGAGGCTTTGCAGCTGTTGTTTAGTCATGTTCACTCTTTTCAACCCCATGGACTGCAGCACAGCAGGCTTGCTGTCCTTCGCCAGCTCCTGGAGTTTGCTCAAACTCATGTCTATTGAGTTGGTGATGCCATCTTGTCCTCTGTCGTCCCCATCTCCTGCCTTCAATCTTTCCCAGCATCAGGGTCTTTTCTAATGAGTCAGATCTTCGCATCAGGCAGCCAAAATATTGGAGTTTCAGCTTCAGCATCAGTCCTTCCAATGAATATTCAGAGTCGATGTCCTTTAGGATTGACTGGTTTGATCTCCTTGCAGTCCAAGGGACTCTCAAGAGTCTTCTCCAACACCACAATTTGAAGGCATCACTTCTTCAGCGCTCAGCCTTTTTTTTATTTTATTGTCCATCTCTCACATCCATACATGACTACTGAGAAGATGACATTTAGGCTAGGCCTTGAAGAAAGGGGAAACATTAATATAGCATGAACAGAGGCCTGGAGGCATGATCCAGGCAAGCAGTTTGGTGGGACTAGAGTGAGCGTCCTCAGCTTTTGTGTGCATCTGGCCTAGACCCTTCCAGGTACAGTTGTCTGGGGTAGGACCCAGGGTTCTGCATTTCCCACCAAGGCCGCAGGTGATTCTGATGCTGGTGTGAGAGGTGGCAGTCTGAGATGCCCAGGCTGAGGGCTTCCTTGGCAGTGAATGCAGAGATGACTCTGGAGCCATATGTACACAGCCCAGGCTGTGCAGGGTGTCAAATACCGAGCTCCGGAATTTGGAACTTTTCTCAGCCGAGAGAGCCCCTGGGAGGCCTTCCAGTCCGAGAGTGCTGGTTTTGGATGGAGAGTTGTGCCAGCGGCCTGGAGCGGGGACTAGAAAGCAGAGGGGCCCCAGGGAAGGAGCCCAGGTGGGAGGCTTGTACAGCTGGCCAGGCCTGCGGGTCTGAGCAGAGGAGGTGGCGGGAGCTCCTGAGGTGGATCTGAGGGAGCTCTGGAAGATGGGAGCGTGGGCCTGAGGCAGACAGGATGGAGGGGGGAGGGGTAGGGAGCCTAGAGGGTGTTCAGATGCTTTGGAGGGGACAGATTAAGAGGAGGAGCAACGAGTTCCAATTTACATGTGTTGGGATTTTCGGACTCATGGCCCCTCCAGGAGGAAGTGGGTAACAGGTGCTCAGATCCAGCCTGGACCTCAATCTGGGCAGAGTGAGGAGTGGTGGTGATGATGGGAGGGTCGGGTGTGAGGGTGGGAGGTGGGGGAGGGGGAAGTTGGGGGGTAGGGTGGGATGGGAGAGCTTGCACAGAGAAGACAGTAGGAGGAGCCTCTGAAGAGCCAGGGCTTCCCTGGTAGCTCAGTTGGTAGAGAATCTGCCTGCATTGCAGGCAGGAGACCCTGGCTTGATTCCTGGGTTGAGAAGATCCCCTGGAGAAGGGATAGGCTACCCACTCCAGTATTCTTGGGCTTCCCTGGTGGCTCAGCTGGTAAAGAATCTGCCTGCAGTGCAGGAAACCTGGGTTCAATCCCTGGGTTAGAAAGATGCCCTGGAGAAGGGAAAGGCTACCCACTCCAGTATTCTGGCCTGGAGAATTCCATGGACTCTATAGTCTATGGGGTTGAAAAGAGTTGGACACGACTGAGCGACCTTCACTGAAGAGCCAAGGGGCTTGGGTGGGATCCTGGAGAAAAAGACACACTTTCAGGGCTGGTGGAGGCAGACTTAGAAAAAGTGGAGGAAAAGAACAAATCAGAAAAGTAGGCTGTTGGTTGGTTGTTGATGTATTATCGCCACTCTACAGATGGGGAAATGAGAACTAAGACACATAAATGGCTTGTCCTCGGTCCCTATGCTCATGAGGGTGGAGCTGGGATTTTGAATCTAAGCCTCTTTGGCTCCACAGTACCTATAGGCTTTCTTCTGGGCTGCCACCCCAAGAGGCAAATCCCACCCCCAGATAGAGAATACACAGATTCATAGACTGGGGGAGGGGAAGAGGCCGCAAAAGAAACTAGACAAAGCCAGTGGAGAGCAGTTATGAAGGGAGCGGGATTTTCTTTACCTCTCCCCCATAAGAATATTCTGAAGCAAATCCCAGACTTTATATCACATTATCCATAAATATTTCAGTCCCTATCTCAATATGATAAGGACTCTTTCTTTAACATCGTCACAATACCGTTATCAAACTTAAAGAAAAATCTAACTGTAATTCCTATTAACTGAACCTATTGAGGGCAATTTGACAAGACCTCAGAATGTGCTTATCTTTAGCCGGTATTGTGACAGAACCATGATAAAGAATTTAAAATTTCCCAAGATAATTACAGTGAAGGCCGAACAGGGGATTGGAAAGGCAGGAGATTTGAGAAGCTCTGGGGGCCCTGGAATGGAAATGTTATAAAAGAAAAAAAAAGTCTGGAAAGGCTTGCAGAGTACAAAAGAAAAGAATCTTCTTCCCAACTTCCCTTTTCCTCACACAAGGGCCTTTAGTCATAAATGTGAAATGGGAACCAGGTCTAAAGTGAAACCAAACGGATAAAAATAACACAATGAGTAACTAATTCAAGGGGCTGGCTTTCCACTAAGGCTCTCTAGACTGCTCACTTCGTAGATAAGGACTGTCTCGCTGCTGCTTTGAGGACATTAGCTTTCTGGGAGGTCCTGTGTATTGTTTATTACTTGGAGCATCAGCTGGACACGACCTTTCCACTGGGCTTCAGGAAACATGGTTTCTAGGTTCAGCTCCTCTACAAACTTGCTCTGTGATCTTGGCCAAGTTACTTCCCCTCCCTGAGCTGATCTGCAACATGAGAGTGTTAGACTCCAAGAAGTTCCCTTTTAAGCTTTCAATTCTGTGATTCAATGAATACCTAATGAAATGGCACTCATGCTCTGGAGTTTACAAAACATTACCAGGGTACGGTATGATGTTACCCATGTCTGCAAAACTCTTGGTTAACCTAGATGAAGGATGCTATGCTTTTATCAGGTAGGTTCGTGCTCCAAAAATCCCCTGCGGTTGCTCTCGGTTGAGCCACCGGAAGAGATCTGAAAGGTGGCTCCATGTGATCTCTTGGGAAAACCAGCAGTGGATGGAGACCAGATGGAAACTTCACGGAGCCAACCGCAGATGGAGCTGGTTGCCTGAGGCCCAGGAAGCAAATTGTAGAAATAAGTTTAAATGACAGTCTGATGGTTTTTGTATGGCAGGTAAAAGGGTTGATGGATGGCAACCAGGGATTGGAGGCTGAGAGGGAGCTACAGGGAAGGGGCCAGTGGGAAGCTGTCAGATCACGTTGCCATATGCTGCTGGGATTCGGGGCCTCATTCTGGGGAGCTGCGTCCGAGCCGAATCTTAGGACCTGGGTTCGGTGGAGAGCCAGAGAAAGATACGAGAACGTGAACTGGAAAGGGCAGAGAGGTAGGGGAGAAAAAAAACAGACCCCGTCTGGGGCCAGAAGAGCAGCCCTTTCCAGAAACCCTGACCCCCCCACCCAGCTCCCCGCCGTCATGCTGGGGAGGAGAGGATGTGTAGAGCTCAGCTCCAGCTGCCCTGTTTCTTTTCTTCAATTCCTCTAATGAGCTCTGCTCTTTCCTACAAAGAGCTTTTGCCAGAGCTGTGTCCTCTGCCTGGAAGGTAACTCGACTCCTCTGGTCAACTTCCACTTAGACCTCAGCTCAAACCTGCTACCTCCAGGAAGCCCTCCTTGATCTCCCTATCTAAGACAAATCACTTCATCTTTAGGTCCTCACCACCATTACATACTTGGGAAAAAATAAAAAGCACTCTTCACTGTTTATAATTTGTCATGTATTTATGTGATCCTTTTTTTATTTTTTGAATATTTATTCATTTACTTATAATGAAATTATGGTCTAAATATCTCTAACATATAGGAAACCAGAGGATATGTTTATACAAAGTCAGCCTTTCAAGTATTCAAAGGTGCAAAAATGATAGTTTAGTATCTCAAACTACTGGTTTAGCAGACCAGCTCCCTCACTTCCACACATCAATATTTGACGCAAAAATGTTCTTTTGGCAAAACCTATAATGCTAAGAGAAAGGACAAGGTGCAATTTCATAATGTGAGCCTTTTTTAAATTTCAAATTGTGAAATAACTTCAAGCTTTCAGAAAAATTCTAGGAATAATATCAACACAAAGAACTCCTTCCCATATGCTCTGCCTCCTTTCAACGGTTGTTAGTATTTTGTCTCATTTGCTTTATCATTTTCTCTGTCTCTCTCCGTGTATGTATATATATATAATAGATTACATAGGTAATCTATACAATCATAAATGTATAGATACATATGATATATGATTATTTTTCTGAACTTCTTGAGATAAGTTGCAGATATCTTGCCGCTTTACCCTGAAATACTTAAGCATTATTTCCTGAGAACAAGATCATTCACTTACAAAACCACAGCACAATTAAACTGTCTGATTCTTTGAATAATGTCTGTCTTTTTTTACTTAAATGTAGGCTCAATAATGGCCTGGGCCACTCTTGCCCACTGCTCACATGTGCATCCTCCATCATAGCGTTTGGCATATCACTGGTGCTCTACAAATATTTGTTGAATGTACAAGAAATCCTGGATTTGGAGATATCTGTCACTAAAATTGCATTCTGCCCCAGCTGAGAGCTTTCTCACTCGAGATGCTGTTTGCACTAAATGGGGTTGGGTGTTTGGACTTGTCTGCCTGCTTCCATTTCTGTGGGGTGTCAGAATCCCACTGCGGGAAATTATAGTGCCTGAAGATTTGGCTTCTGTCAGTTTCAAATCCTCTCCCACCAGCCCTGGCCCTTGCTCAGCCACAGTCTTGACTGGCAGCCGCCTTTCCTCTGGCCCCGTGACACCTGTTGGCCATCACACCCAGTTAATTGGCCCCACGAGAGAGTTCTGGCAAAGGCAGCTGGTATGTTGGCCAATCTTCCCAGGCAATTGCTTGTATGAGGCATTGGCCTTGGCTTTGGAAACTGCCCTCGAAGGTCTTGGCCCACCAGGTGTTTTGGGCTACCTTACAACCCACGCTGGGTGTGTAGCTCCTTAGTTAACAGAAGAGCTAATGGAGGGGATGGACATGCTTTACCCCAAAAGACTGAAGCATTATTTCCTGTTTCAGGGAGAGTGGGAGGTGGAGCCCAAAGCTCATGGAATCCAGAGTAGGAGAGGCCTTTTGAGATGGTTAGGATGGTGGTCTCCAAGCCTCAGTTTCTATACCTCCTGGGAGCTTGTTAGAAATGCTCCACCTCATACCTATTGAATCTGAATCTCTGGGGATGGGTACAGCAATCTGTGTGTTGTGTGTGTTTAAATTATTATTATTATTATCTTTTAATTAAGAAATAACTTTTTTTCAGCTGCCCTAGGTATTCGTTGCTGTTCGCAGCTCTCGCATAGCAGCACACGGGTGGTGGAGTGTGCAGGTTCCGTAGCTGTGGCTCTCAGGGTCTCCAGCTGTGGTGTGCAGGCTCAGTTGCCCTGTGGCCTGTGGGATCCGTTTCCCGACCAGGGATCGAACCCGTTTCCCCTGTCTTGGAAGACGGATTCCCAACCACTGGACCATCAGGGAAGTCCCACAGTCCATGTTTTCGATCCCTGGGTTGGAAAGATTCCCTGGAGGAGGGCATGGCAACCCATTCCAGTATTCTTGCCTGGAGACTCCCCATGGACAGAGGAGTCTGGCGGGCTAAGTCCATGCGGTCTCAGAGAGTTGAACACGACCGAGTGAATAAGCACAGCACAGCACACCAGGTGATTTGGCTACATGCTCAGGTTTGTGACCCTCTGCTCTAGGCTGACCCCACCAGTTTTCAGGGGAGGACTTCAATCTTCAGGAAGGTCACCTTGATGCCTCCTCTCATGCGGGCATCTTCTCTGCTCATTGCAGCATATCTGCAGCTTGCTGGTGGTTTTTTTTTTAATGTTTTCAGAATCATAAATAAGCTTATCACAGGCTATTACATTACCATGGCAACCTGGCAGCTGGCTAGAAAGAAGCAGGTAGCACAGCTGCCTTGGGGTCTCAGTGGCACTAAAGTAATTGTGGATTTTTTCTCTGCCAGTCTCTGCCTGGCCTCTTTGTTTTCTCCTCTTTTCCTCCTCCTTTCTTCTCTGTTTGGTCCTTATTCCTCTCTCATCTCATGAGGAACAACATGTGTTCTAATTGTTTTAGATTTTCCAAGGGCTGCCAAATCTAACCTCTCCTTTGAAACTAACAATAACACCATGAAATGGGCCAATGTGAGCAGGGCTGTTTTACTGCTTTTTTATACCCATCAAAATGCTGTATTAAAATGTCCTTGAAGTGATTAATTTATATTTTGATAAGGCAGCTGCATGGAGTGCAAAATTCAAAAGGTACAAAATGGCACACACTAAGAGTAAGTCATGGACTTCCTTGGTGGCCCAGCAGTTAAAAATCTTCTGCCCACCAAGGCAGGGGACATGGGTTTGATCCCTGATCCAGGAAGATTCCACTTGTGGTGGGGGCAACTAAGCCTGTGCGCTGTGACTAACGAGCCTATGTGCCCTAGAGCCGGTGCTCTGCAACAAGAGAAGCCACCGCAATGAGAAGTCCGCTTGCTGCAACTAGAGAAAGCCTGTGCGCAGCAGCAAAGACCCAGTGCAGCCAAAGAAATGAAATAATTTTTTAAAGAGTATGTCACCCCATGACTCACTAGGATCCAGATCTTAGTGATCCTTCTCTAGCATTTAGAGTTGCCTCATGCTTTTTAATAGCTGCATATTCCATGGTTGTAGATGTACCATCACTTATTTAAGTGGTCCCCTGTTGATGGATATTTGGGTTACTTCCAGTCTTTTGCTATTTTCATCCCCATCTATAAAGCCTGGGAACTCTATGATTCAGAGAAGGAAGTGTGGTCTGTGGAAACTCCCAAAGCAGTTGTGTGCATCTGCAGGCATTGCTTAGCTACTGAATCTAAGAAAAAAGGAAGAGTTGACTGATTCCTGAATTGCAGACAAGAAAGAGCTACCCAGAGACCTGATTTCTTTTCTTGCCCTGCTAGTGTCTTACCTAGTTAAATTAAATTCTGCTAACATTGCCTGATGCCTGATATGTAATTAAATAATTGTTTGTGAAAGTATTTCACATCTGTTTTCCTTGTTAGGTGATCATCTTTGCTAGGGCAAGGACTGTGTTTTCTTCCCTCCTGCATCCGTAGCAAGTATTATACTCCTAGCAAACACTGCTCAACAAATAGTTGTTGAATGAATGAACGAAGGGGCCAGGATTCTGTGTGGTTAAGACAGAGGGCTTGGAGGCATAGGCTTGAATCCTGACTCTAACACTTACTAGCTGTATAATTGAAGACCCATCACTCAGCATCTCTGTGCTTCAGTTTTCTTGGCTGTGAAATGGGAACACATTTTCTTGGTTGTTAGGAGGATCAAGTGAGTGATTGCAGATCAAGTATCCAACACAAGGTCTGTAGAAAGTGAAGCTCAGCCATTTCTCTCAGCTTCTTCCAGGGTCATGTATGGCCGGGGAATTCTGATGGGGGAAACAAAAAAATCTTCTAAGACAAGGTAATTTGAGCTGGGCCCTGGGGAGGAGTTAAGATTCCAGTTTGTGTGGCTAGGGCCAGATCTCTTTACTGAGTTCATCCAACTATGAAATGGAGATGATACACCCAGTTTCTGGCTTCCTCTGGGGAGATGGTCCCACTTAAAGCCCCCAAGAAGGAAGACAGCACACAATTAAAAGGCACCATCATCATTCAGCTGGAAAAGTGCCTTCACAGATCAAGTGAACTGATCTCCACCAAATATGACTCTGCTTGTGTTGTGTATAATGGAATATTTAGTGTGGATCTAACCTAGGGAGCCACCTATGCTGTTTGGTTAGAGTCAAGTTTTTCTTTGAAAAAAAATTTTTTAAAATTTTGTATTGGGGTATAGCTGATTAACAGACAGTGTTGTGATAGTTTCAGGTGAGCAGTGAAGGGACATTCATATACATGTATCCATTCTCCCCCAAGGGCTTCCCAAGTGGTGTTAGTGGTAAAGAATCTGCCTGCCAATTCAGGAGACACAGGAGACATGGGTTTGATCCCTGGGTCAGGAAGATCCTCTGGAGAAGGAAACGACAACCAGTTCCAGTATTCTTGTCTGGAAAACTTCCATGAACAGAGGAGCCTGGGGGCCTACATACAGTCCGTGGGGCTGCAAATAGTCAGATATGATGGAGCAACTAAACATACATTCTCCCCCAAACTCCGCTCCCATCCAGGCTACTGCATAACACTGAGCAGAGTTCCATGTGCTATACAGTAGGGCCTTGTTAGTTACCCATTTTAAATATAACAGTGTGGACATGTCCATCCTAAACTCCCTGACTATCCCTTCCCCTCATTCTTCCCCATGGCAGCCATAATCTCCTTCATGAAGTCTGTGAGTCTTTTTGTTTTGTAATTAAGTTCATTTGTATCATTTCTTTTTATATTCCACACATAAAGGATGTCATATGATATTTCTCCTTCTCTGTCTGACTTACTTCATTCAGTAAGACACTCTCTAGGTCCATTCATATTGCCACAAATGTTATTATTTCATCCTTTTTAATGGCTGAGTAATATTCCATTGTATATATGTACCACATATTCTTTATCCATTTCTCTGCTGATGGACGTTTAGGTTACTTCCATGTCTTGACTATTGTAAACAGTGTTGCAATGAAAACTTGGGTGCATGTCTCTTTTTGGATCATGTTTTTCTCCAGATATATGCCCAGGAGTGGGATTGCAGGGTCATATGATAGCTCTAGTTTTAGTTTTTTAAGGAACCTCCATTTTGTTCTCCATAGTGGCTGTACCAACTTATATTCCTACCCAACAGTGTGGAGGGTTCCCATACGTTTTCCAGCATTTATTGTTTGTGGGTTTTTTGATGATAGCCATCCTGGCTGGTGTGAGGTGATATCTTATTGTAGTTTTGATTTGCATTTCTCAGATAGTTAGCAATGCATAACATCTTTTCATGTGCCTAGTTTAATGCAGCACTTCACAAAGGTGGAGGTAATTAGCACCATCCAGATGCTGGATTCCTGTGAAGTTTTTGCTGCTTCCATAGCAGGAGGATTTTCAAGGAGATGAATCTCTGGACTCTTTCCAGAACTTTAGTACTCTGAAAGTACGAGCCCTGACCTGGCCTTTGCTTCAGCTGTAACCTCCTCCTGAAGAGTGAATGTCACCTCCTCTAGGATGCCCTCCATGATCGATGAAAGCCAAGTCTGATGCTTCTTCTGGGTTCTTATGTCGTTCTGCCCACACTTCTTTTGTAGAAACTCAAAACATCCTATTGTATAAGTTTGTGTCTCTGTCTGTCTTTATCACTAGAGCCTAAGATCTTATTCCCAGTGTTTCCCTGACATATAGTTGGCTCTCAGTGAATGTTTGCTGGATAAAACTTTTCAGGTTTCAAAACTGTGAGAAACCTGGGGTCTCAAGAACAAGTTATAGCATTTGGATTTTCCTGGGAAGGGCAAACTCTCTGTGGTGTTGATGTGTTCTCTGCCTTCTGATGAAAGTTCTATGTGATGACTTAATGAGCCCTTGGGTGAACCTCTCCTCCTCTGAAGCAGACATGCTCCTGAAATATCCTAGGGCACAGTTTTGGGATCTGAGTTTACTGATGCTGAAGCTGGAGCTCCAGTACTTTGGCCACCTGATGTGAGGAGCTAACCTTGATGACCAATGACCATCATTGGAACAGACCTTGATGCTGGGAAAGATTGAAAGCAAAAGAAGAGGGCGGCAAAGGTTGAGATGGTTAGATAACACCGCTGACTCAATGGACATGATTCTGAGCAAACTCTGGGAGATAGTGAAGGACAGGGAAGCCTGGTGGGCTGCAGTCTATGGGGCTGCAGAGAGTTGGACACAATTTAGTGACTGGACAACAACAATAAACCATGGGTTTATAATTTTTTAATGAATTCATTTATTTTTTGGCTGTGCTGGGTCTTGATTGACGTGTGTGGGCCTTCTTTAGTTGCCATGAGTTGGGGCTATGCTCTAGTTGTGATGCATGAGCTTCTCATTACAGTGGCTTCTCTTTTGCGGAGCACAGGCTCTAGAGCACAAGCTTAGTAGTTGCGGTGCACGGGCCCAGTTGCCCCACAGCATATGGAATCTTCCTGGACTAGAGATCAAATCCACGTCTCCAGCACTGACAGGTGATTCTTAACCACTAGACTACCAGGGAAGTCCACCATGGGTTTATAGACATTCAAGTGTGAAATCTAGCCTTTAGTTCAAGTTCACACCTTATAGAGAGCAAGAGAACAGGCCATGAACTATCAAAGTTGGTTATCTACTAGAAGGCTCCTGGAGGCCCAGAGAAAGAGTCCAGAATATGATGAGCCTCCACTGTTGTTTAGGCTTTGCTGGCTCCAAGATGAATGTGTCCCTTGCCTTTCTGGTGCATAAAGTATGTCCTCCCCATTTGGAGGAAAATACATAAAATATGCCTCCTCACCAATGGATACATTCTGGATTCACCAGGATGCACCACACTCAACATTCCTAGTTTCTTGCTGGAGCTGAACCTAAGGGCAGAGAAGGAGTTAGTGGAACACAGCAGGACTGAAGGAGCTCAGGCAGGAGCCACCCAAGGCCAGGTGTGGCCAAGATCCACTTGCTATGAAAAAGGCCCTGGACTTGGGACCCTTCGAGCTGGCACTCCTGCCTCCAGGTTCAGAATCTGGAGTTGGGGCTTCTGATGGGTCGTGGTTAAGTTCAGCATCTTTGCTCCAGCAGGGACTGAGGAGAGGGTGTGTCCATCCCATCCATCTGCCATAGTGAGGGGGGCCTGTCTCCTGCTACCTCTTGGGATTCCCACAAATGGGGGTTCAGATTTTGGGCAGCCCAAGAGACAAATACCAGTTTTCCCCTGACTCTGTGAACTCCATATTCTCTTCTAGTACTCTTTAGAAGAGCTCCATGTCCTGCTCACTCAGCAAACATTCATTTGAACCCACACATACCCCAGGCAGGGTGCTAGGTGCTAGAAGGTAGGAGTGAACAAAGGTGATAGAGTTTACATCCTAGAGGTGTAAACAAACAAGCACATAAGACAATTTGTGATACATACTATAAAGGAAATAGGCAGGAAGCTGTGATAGAAAGTAAAAGAGATCTATCTACTTAGAGAAGTTTTGTAATCTATTCCCCAAAACTTAGTGGCTTAAAATATCCATGCATGATTTTGTGGGTCAAGAATTTGGGAAAGGCTAGGCTGAGAGGTTCACCTCTGCTCCATGTGGGATCAGTTGAGGTGTTTGGGGCTGAGGCGTCCCCTTCCAAGATGGTTTCTTTTTTGCTCACACCTTTGTAGTGTTAAAATTTCAAATATACAAAAAAAAACTGTATGGCATATGCTATGCCTACCACTTAGATTCTACACTTAACATCCTACCATCTTTGCTTTATCACACATCTATCTGTCTTTCTACCTCTCCAAATGGCTCCTTCACTTCTAGGTCTGTTGTCTGCTCAGATTCCCTTCCTCCCCATGTGGCTTGGACTTCTCACAGCTCACTGGTCTAGGGCTGGTCATACCTCTTAGCTGATGGCTGACTTTCAGGCCATATCTGAAATGGACGCAGCCTCTCTTCCACCGTACACTATTGGTCCAAGCAACCATAGGGCAGAAAAGACCCTGTGGGATGAACAACGCTGCTGGAGCCATTTCTAGAAAAAATAACTAGCTAGAAAAGGTGATCATGGGAGATGTTTCTGAAAAGGTAGTGTTTAGGATAAGCCCTGAGGGATGCAAATGAGCCTGTCTTCTGAAAAGCAGGGAGAAGAGGTGAGTACATCAACAAAGGCAAAGATTTGGAGGTGGAAAAGTGAGTCTTGTGCCTCACTTTCCTTTGTGTATGTGTTAATTGCTCAGTCGTGTCTGACTCTTTGTGACTTGGTGGCCTGGAGCCCGCCAGGCTCCTCTGTCCAGGGAATTCTCCAGGTAAGAATACTGGAGTAGGTAGCCACTCCCTTCTCCAGGGGATCTTCCCGACCCAGGGACTGAACCTGGGTCTCTTGCATTGCAGGTGGATTCTTTACTGTCTGAGCCACCAGGAAACATCCCACTTTCCTTTGCCCATATCCAAATCCAGCCCATCATCCAGGACCCACATCCAGCCACCTTCCTCACGAAGCCCTCCTGGATACCTTGTTCCCTGTTGATCCTTCCCTTCATCCTAGAGCACTCAAGCCTGGAATGCCCATCTAGCTTGAACAGCTTGGTTAGGTAGCTCAGTGGTTACGCACACCATCTCTAAGGGGCCTTGGGGAAGTTGCTTATCTTTTCCAGCCCTACTTTTCTTCACTTGTAGACGAGAATAATAATACTTGCCTTACAGGGAAGCTGCTGGGGGAATACTGATATATGTAAAGCACTGGGCACCTGGTGAATACTCAATAAATAGCAGCTATAATTAATCATTTCAAACTGGTTCACCCCGTCGTGTTCATCTAGTTTAGAAATGTTTCTCAGAGCAGACACCATGCTTTTTTGCAACTTTTTTCTCTTTCATCGTGTAAGCATTGTGCCTCGCAGAGATGTGATGGATAGGAGCGAGCACGCTGCAGAGTTCTCCACCGTGCTGTGGTGCTAATGAAGCCAGGCAGGGCTCAGAGATGAGTAAGACTCAGCTGGAACCCTCCAGAAGCTTCCAGAGAGTAAGAAAGTGGCTGTGCATGCAGCAGCCGTGCTGGGAATCTTTCACATTTGGATACGGACGCTAACAGGTTTCAAAGCACCTGCACATCTGTATTAGTTTGCTAGGGCTGCCGTAACACGGTACCACAAACTGGGTGGCTTCAACCAGAGAGAATTATTTCCTCACAGTTGTGCCGGCTAGGATTCAGAAATCAAGGATGAGGGCTGTGGGGAGAAATCCCCTCCACGTCTCTCCCATGGTCTCCAGTGGTTTTCTGGCAATCTTGTCATTCCCAAGCTTGTAAAAGCATCACCCTGGTCTCCGCTTCCATCTTCACATGGCATTCTCCCTAAGCGTGCATGATGTCCAAATTTCTCCCTTTAATAAAGATACCAGTCATACTGGGTAAGGGTCCATCCTAATAACCTCAGTTTAATTTGATTACCTCTGTCAAGACCCTGTCTCTGCATACAATCACATTCTGAGGTACTGGGGTTCATTCTCCACCAAATCATTTTTGGGGGACACAATTCAACATGTAAGACATCTCCATCTCCTATGGCCCTCCTCACTCACACCCCACCATGAGCCCCTCCAGGACAAACACCAAGTCTTATCTTAAATATCTGTACATTACTTTCTCTCTTTTTTTGACCATGCTGTGTAGCTTGTGGGATCTTAGTTCCCCTACCAGGGATTGAACCTGGGCTCTGAAAGTGCTAAGTCCTAACCACTGGATCTCCAGGGAATTCCCTAAATATCTGTACCTTTCATGCCTTGGCTTCTCCCCACTCTTTTACGTACTAAGCCTTTTCAACAGCCTTTCCACTTACTACCATTCTTATGCCTCTTTTGCCTGGCAAATTCCTATCCATCCTTTGTTTCTTAGTTTAAATGTTACCTCCACAGAGAGACCTTTCCTGATCACCCTTTCTTGATTGCATTTCCTAAGTTATTTATTGTCTCATGGTTTTCTCTTCTTTCTTCCTTACATATCTCATGGTTAATAAATATACATTCTTTGCAATTGATTAATGAAGGTATCAGATAACCCCTAACCTCTAAACACAGTGAGGGCAGGGACCAACCTACTCACTATTGCCTTCCTGATTCCACAGTGTATGATTCAGAGTAGAAACTCTAGATATCTGTTAAATGAATGAAGAAACACCACATACTTGGATCCTCCATATCATCTCACACAGTAAGGGTAATAGTGGATGTTGAGTGATTATAATTTTTTCTGTTTGTGTCCTCTAGGAGAAAGTGAACTCCTTGAGGGAAAGATCAGGTTTCATTCTCTTCTTTTTAATCTCTAGCATCCCCCTCCTCCTCCTGGATCTTGTCTGTACTAGTTTTATATGCTGAAAGCAAATTACCCTGGAACTTAGAAGTTTAAAATCATTTCTATGGGTCAGGAATTGAAGAGTGATTTTGCTGTTTTTGGCTCAAGGTCTCTCAATTATATTCAAGATTTTAGCCAGGGATGCAGTGATCTGAAGGCTCAGCTGGGGCTGGAGGATCCACTCCCAAGATGACTCGCACATATGGCTGGAAAGTTGGAGGTGGTTGTTGGCCGGAGACTCAGTTATTATTCATGCAAGCCTCTCCCCAAGGGCTGCTTGAGTATCCTCATAATATGGATCCCACGTGAATGATGAAGAAAACACAAAGAGGAAAAACAATGTCTTTTATGTCTTAATCTTGGAACTCATACTCCATGATTTCCATAATATCCTATTAGCTATATCTGTTACCCATATTCAGTGTGAGAAGGGGCTACACAAGGGCATGGATCCTAGGATTCAAGAATCATTCAGGTCCAAAGTGGAGGCTGAATACCATGTCCAACTAGAGTTCCCTTCCCCCCTCATTATTTGCCCAACCCATACTCAGTCAGGAACTGTACTGCCATCCAAACATTTGTCACATTATATGATAGTGTGTTCAAATTATAAGCTTTTTGAGGGCAGAGACTCCATCTGTCTAGTTCAACAACTAGCACAAGCCATAGAGTAGGTACTTGGTGAATGTTTTTAATGAATTTTAATAACTTGCTTGTGTCTGAATTACAAAACTGTGCTTGTTTGTCTCCTTTCTGCATTGCAGGCTCCTAGCTCAGGGCCTCACATAGAATTAAGACATCTGTACAAGGTAAATAAACTACAATGAAGTATTGCCTCACACTGGTCAGAAAGACCATCATTAAAAAGTCTACAAATAACAAATGCTAGAGAGGATGTGGAGAAAAGGGAACCCTCCTATACTGTTGGTGGGAGTATAAATTTGCTGCAGTCACTATGGAGAAAAGTATGGAAATTCCTTAAAAAAAACCAAGTTACCAAATGATCCAGCCATGCCACTCCTGGCCATATATCCAAGAAAACTCATAATTCAAAAGGATACATGCACCTCAATGTTCACAGCAGCACTATTTACACTAGCAAAGACATGGAAACAACCTAAATGCCATCAATAGATGAATGGATAAAGAAGATGTGGTACGAATATACAACGGAATATTACTCAGTCATAAAAAGAAAAACATTGCCATTTGCAGCAATATGAGTGGACCTAGAGATTGTTATACTAAGTGAAATAAGTCAGAGAAAGCCAAATACCATGTGTGCTGTGCTTAGTTGCTCAGTTGTGTCTGACTCTCTGTGACCCCATGGACTGTGGCCCACTGGACTCTGTCCATGGGGATTCTCCAAGCAAGAATACTACAGTGGGTTGCTATGCCCTCCTCCAGGGGTATGTTCCCAACCCAGGGATTGAACCCAGGTCTCCAGCATTGCAGGCAGATTCTTTACCATCTGAGCCATCAGGGGAGCCCAAATACCATGTGATATCACCTCCATGTGGAATCTTTAAAAAAATGATACAAATAAAGTTATTTACAAAACAGAAATAGACTCACAGACATAGAAAACAAACTTATGGTTACCAAACAGAATGAGGGGAAGGGATAAATTAGGAGTATGGGAATTCAGATACAGTATGTGTAAAATGGGCTTCTCTATAAGTTAAGTGGTAAAGAATCCACAAGCCAAAGCAGGAGATGCAGAAAATGCAGGCTCGATCCCTGGGTTGGGAGGAGCCCCTGGAGAAGGAAATCTCATGGACAGAGGAGCCTGGCAGGCTACAGTCCATGGGGTCGCAAAAGAATCAGACAGGGCTCAGCGACTCAAGAACAAACGTACAAAACAGATCAACAACAAGGGCCTAATGTATAGCACAGGGAACCATATTTAACCTACAAAGGAAAAGAATCTGAAAAAAAAAAAAAAATATATATATATATATATATAGCTGAATCACTTTGCTGTACACCTAAAACTTACACACCATTACAAACTTACACGCCTAAACTAGTTTGTAAATCAAACTTCAAACAAACAAAAAAAAATTAAGGCGTCTATAAGCGTGTATAAGTGTTTGCTGAAATAGGCTGTGATACAGCGCCTTAGAGAATGGAGGGAGCCTGGCTTTCACTTCTGCAGGCCTATCTCTCCAGCTCCAAATCACAGGGCTGGGACAAAAGGCGAACAAAGCCCAGCACCCTGGATCCGCCAACCCTAGCAACGCTGAGGGGCGGGACCGAGAACTGGTTGCTCAGGAGCGTCACTTCCGGGATCCAAGGTCGCAAGAAACCACTTCCGGGGACGCGGCGCGGCGGCGCGCGAGGTGAGTACCGTAGCGCCCGCGGTCGGTCTGGGCTTCGGGGCGGGGCGTAGTAGCCGAGGCTGCGGTGCAGGAGCGGGGATTAGGCTCCGGCGCCTCTGCTCCTGTCCCGGAGGCGCTGTTCTGCTGGCCCGGGGGCCGCTCCGTGTTTGGCTCAAGTAACTTCCTGGGCCGCTTGTTGGGAAGTTACTTGCGGAGGGGAGTTTGAGTCCCAGGGAGGTGGAGGGCCTTGCTCTGCTCGTGTCCAGCGCCCTAGCTCTGAGCTGGGTCCAGACCCGGTGCTCCTCACAGTTGTGACCTGGCCTTTCTTCCCAAGGCGGAGCATTCGGAGGAGCCAGAGCTCCGGAGTCAGTCTGGCTGGGGTTCGACTCCTAAGTGTACCGCATTGCTCGATAACTGTGGGCGAGCTCTGGTTGCTTCTCTGGTTGTTTTCTCCTCTGTGAAATGGGTGCATAGAGTTAATTGGAGGATTAAATGAGATGGTGAATGCAAAAGGCTTAGTAAGTGTACAATGCGTGTTTGCTGAATTTTTTTTCTTTGAGAGAAGTGAGAAATGAATCTGTGAAACCACACTTTTTTTGTGTGTCAACCACACTTGCTGCATTAGAATGTGGCCACACATTTTGATTTAATAATGACATTTTACAGGACATCTGCCCATCTTTTAAAGCCCACTAGCTGCCAGCTATTACTCCTCTGGGAGATGGCTTACCTTTGCATAGGACAAAATTCGAACTCAATTTTGAGCAGTTCTTGGGAATTTGTTGTAATGGGATGGGTCTGGGTAAACAGGCCAGGTAGTAATTCCTGACACTGGTTTTCTGTTCCCCATTCTGTTCCGGTTGAAGTCTCAGAGCAGAATTTTAAAATCATTTCATTAGAAGCCAAGGATCCCCTACCAAGATACTTGGAATCTGGGTTTTTCTGTCTTAGACAAGACTTATTTTCTATTTGCTAAGTCTGGACATCTGTACATGTCTGAAGGGTTATTTATTTTGAAATGTCGGCTTTTTTCCAATAAACTTAATTTTAGAATAGTTTTAGATTTTCAGAATTACTGTGAAGATACTATAGTGAGTTCCCATATGTACTCCCCCACAATTTTCCCTATTATTAACATTTTACATTAGAATAATACTTATGTCACAATTAATGAACCAGTGTTGGTAATTAACCAAAGTCCATGCTTTCTTCAGATGTGCTCACTTTTCTCTTTGCTCAGTCCTCTTTCTGTTCCAGGATCCCACATCACGTTTAGTCCTGTCTCCTTAGGTTTCTAGGACTGTGGTAGTTTCTCAGACTTTCCTTGTAGATAAACTTGACAGTTTTGAGTACTACTGGTCAGATATCTTATTAAATGACTCTCGTTTGGGATTTGTCTGATGTTTTTCTTATGATGACATTGGAGTTAAAGGTTTGGGGGAGGAAGATCCCGGAGGTAAAGTGCCATTCTCATCACCTCACAGGGTATATACTATCCTGTATCCACCTCGTACCCTCACAGGTAGGGTACATACTCTCAGTATACATTATCACTGTTGGTGTTAACCCAGATCACCAGCTTGAAGTAGTCATGTTCTTCCACTGTAAAGTTACCCTCCTTCCACCACTTTTCCATATTGTACTCCTGGAAGGAAGTCATTATGCACAGTCCATCCTTAAGGAGTGTGGAGTTATACTTCACACTTTAAGACAGATCATCTACATAAATTATTTTAAATTCTCCTTGGGAAGTTTGTTTGCTTATTAAACAATATCAGTACGGCCTCGAATAATTCTTTTCATACTTTGAATTATAATCCAGGGCTACTTAATTGTTTTGCTGTGCCTATTGTTCTGGCTTTGGCAATTGAAGTGGGTCTTATATCCCATTGACATAACCCTGATAATGTGTTTTGTTTATTGGAACACTTTCTTACTTCCTGTTACAGGCTCATCTTACATATTTCCTGCTTCAATCCTAGAGTTAACCATTTCTCTCAGGAGCCCCTGGTTCATTTTATTGGAGAATCATATTAGACACCAAGATCTGTGTGCTAGATGTGCCTGTTGCTATTGTTTGGGATGCCCATGTTTCTAGGCCCTCTCAGTAAACAGTAGCAAGAGATGTATGTGTGTACACTAGCCTCTCCCTCCCGCCCTCTCTCTTTCTCTCTCTCTCTCTATATATATGTGTGTGTGTGTGTGTAGCTGTCTGTATCTGTAATAATCTAAATATGGCTTTATACTGATATCCACAACACTTGGATCATCTAGCCTCCTCTGGCTTATCTATAACCTTCTACTCCCAACTGTGACAAACCTGGCTCCCATTTACTTAATTGTGCAGTTCCACTGTATGTGTATCCCTGTGGAAAACAATGGAGCCCATATACAGTTCCTCTTGCTTTTAGTCTTCTAAATTCCATCTATTTCTACAATTACTGAGGTCTGCACCTCATTCCCCCTACCCCTTCAGTGAAATTACGTCATCCATTTGTAATGTGTTTAGACTCAGAATGTCACATTCCATCCTGGATAGCTAGATGATTTTTTGAAAAACATTTGTGTACATTAAAGTCTACTCTTTGTGCTGTAAAGTTCTGTGGGTTTTGACCAATACTTACTGTCACGTATTCGCCATTACAGTATTATACAGAATAATTTCACCTTCAGGCCTTATTGTTAATTTCTTTCTTTTGGATTTCATCCCAGGAATCGTGTTGGCCCTCTCTTTAAAATGTATCTATAACCTGAGAGTTTACCGCCTCCACTGCTGCCTGGTGCAAGTGTGTCTTTCTGTCTAGTAATTGTTGTTCAGTCCCTAAGTCGTGTCTGACTCTTTTGCGACTCCACAGACTGTAGCCTACCAGGCTTCTCTGTCTGTGGGATTTCCCAGGCTAGAATACTGGAGTGGGTTGCCGTTTCCTTCTCCAGCGGAGCTTCCGTACCCAAGGAATGATCCTGGGACTCCTGCATTGCAGGTAAAGGACTCAGTTCTGGGAAGCCCTTTGACTAGTATAGTAGCCCCTTAACTGACCTCCCTGTTTTAGATTCTTGTCCCCCTGCGATCTGTTCTCAATACAGCAGCCACAGGGACCCTTTAAAAATGAGTCAGATCATGTTGTTTCTTTGCTGAGAACCTTCCAGTGGCTCCCCTTTGACCCAGAGTCCTACTGGTCTTACGCAGCTGCTCACTTTTCTCTCCTCTGATTATAAAGTTCAGTTCCGCTTCAGACCTTATCCCTTGCTCTTCTCCGTCCTGTGGTACCTAACAGATGTTGAAATAACTTGTTCTTTCCCTTCCTTCTTTGCCTCTGCTGAAATGTCGCCTTCTCAGGGTGGCCTTTCCCTGACCACTTCATATAAGATACCACCCCTTACCTCCCTCTCTATATTCTCATGCTACTCACCGCTGACATTACATTATATCTTTATGTGTTTGAGTGCCTCTGATTGGATGGAAACTCCATGGCAGGGACTCAGTAACTCTGTGTTCAGTGAATGAATGTCTCAGACCACTGGTGTCTGACATTCACGGATGAGCCTCAAGGGGTCTGATAACCTTATGACATTATTTTCCATGTTTGATAATAAATGGGTTTGTACTTTTTATTAAATTCCGGTGGGGGTATGAGTTTCCCCATTTGTGAAAAAAAAAAACAAACAAAACCTTTGCTCTTAGGCAAGTCTGGAGCACCACAGGGTTAGAGGCATAGCAGGTTATTCAGCTTTGCCCTGATTCAGTGGGAGAGCCTACAGAAGCCCCATGCCTCTCAGCTCCCTCTCCTCCTTGTTAAATGAGGCTGCTCTTACTTTAAAGAAAGGAAACAAGCATAGGTTTGATCAGTTACCAGATATTTGTGTCAGGCCCTGAAGCAAACTCAAAATGGATCCTGGGTCCCAGCTACCTCAGGAGCTTATAGTGGAACAATAAGAACATTAGACTATGTGGTATTTCTCAAACAGTAAAAAATGAATTTTGACCCAGAACATGCATGCTGGGATGTAGATGGATATAATTGAAAAAAAAAAAAAAAGCTTTAAGATATAATGCTCACCCTTACTAATGTGGTATTTTCTATTGTACTGGTTAATAAAATTAAAAAGTGCCAGTGGCAGCCCCCTTAATGGTTTCCATGGCTCACTAATGGGCCAAAACCTGCAGTTTGAGAACCATTGACCCCCAGCCAGTTTGAATCCTGACTTTGCCACTTCTCAGCCGAGTAATCCTTGGGTGGGCCACATAACCTCTTTGAGCCTCGGTTTCGTCATCCTTATTAGTAATACCCCCTGTCCATAGTGGTTGTGAATTGAATGAGTTAGACTGTAAAGTACTGTGCTCATCTGGCAAATGATCTGCTGTGACAGTGGAGCGGGTGGGGGAGCAAGGCCTGTCACGGAGTCTGAGGGCTAAGAGCCTCTTCATTGGGAGCCGAAGGATGAGGAGCATTCTTGTGACTTCTGTAGTCAGAAAAGGAAAACCCAGAAATCCAGGCAGGCAGGCGGGGAAGTAAAGCCCGGGTGCAGAGAAAACGACAGGAATGCTAAAGCGGACACACGCATGTAGAGAGCATTTTATGTTTTCCATAACTTTACTACAGCCACCCTCTGGTTATGCTTGTTCTGTCCAGTCTGGGAGTCCTCTAACCACATGTGATGATTTATAAATTAATTGAAGTTAAAATGAAAAATTCAGTTCCTCAGTCCTCCTTTAAGCGCTCACTAGCCACATGTGGCTACCATATTGGAGAGCACAAGTATAGAACATTTTGATCATTGCAAAAAGTTCTCCTGGGCAACATTTCTTTAGACTCTATAATTATGAAAAGAGCAGATAGGGCGTGAATTTTTATTTTAGATTGTATTAATTTTTTCAATAAGCTTCTCCCCTGAATTAAAACTTATGGCCCTTTCACTTTTAATAGTGACTATTTACATTTTCTTATGGCCTCTTTTGATCTTTAGCCAGTGAAATCACAATTTATACATGGTTGCAGTGATAGTGTTTATATAATTTTTTTCTTTTTTCATGTAATATAATTTTGCATAGCCTTCCGCTGGCCTGATATGCAATATCTGTATTTGCTATTTAAGCCAAGAGGCAGTTTGCCATGACGTACCATAATTGGGTTAACTGCTTCTTTATTGTTGGACACTTTAGTTGCTTCCTGGTTTTCAGTATTATGAATAGCACTGCCATGAACTCTTTTTTTTGTACCTGAAGCCTTTTTCTTCTTTTGAATTGTTTCCTTACTGTAAATTCTAGGAAATGAATTACTCAGTCAAAGGATATAATCACTTTTATGACTCTTGTTATGTATTGCCTAATTGCTATTAAAAAAAAAAAGCCTAAATGCATTATAGCTTTGGATGCATTATTGTTGTTTGGCTCATGAGAACATCAAGTCTCTAGATTGGTCCAAAGTGTAGCTAATTGGTAATAGAAGCAGAGTTTGTGCCCCTAGCCTGACTCTTGGCCCCTTGTTTTTATTGTATTAGAAATATTCTGAACAATGTTGCTGTTAGTAACACTAATAAATCTAAGTATTGATAAGCCCACTAGGCTGGTTATAGCCTTAAAGGTAAAGTTTAGGGCCAAGTGCATTTTTAAAAAGTGTGTATTTATGAGGTGTAACTGAAGAAATGAGAGAGCTTTTTTATACCTTATTATTCACACAGCACGGGGATACAGCGCCCTGTCTGGGCTGTACGTTCCCTCTAGTGAAGCTGTTTTTGCAGCAGCCTTGGAATTCACTTCGGAGCCAGTGTCTGAGCCACCACAAACAATCTGCCGAGGGTCTGAGCGTCATACCTTGTATTTGACCAAAAATGGTATTCCTGGGCTTGAGGCTCCACCTGATTCACCACCCTGGGATCCAGATGACGTTGGGTTCTTTCCAGAAAGCAGACCTTTTCTGGGAGGATAAGATCTGCCAGCTCTGAGGGTTTGGGGGCGGGGGAGTGAACCTCAGACTTGGAAAACCATTCCTAAGGGAGACAGGAGTGGCGTGAAACAATGGCCCCCTTGTCGGCACAGGCACCTGACCTTCCTAAGAGACTAGGTTAAAAGGTAGACCATGTGTATTTGCATAAACCCCCCAGTCTGTTCACCTCAAAGTTCATTTTTGTCATCCTTTAGTCACCCTGCGTTCATGTTGGGAAAATGTTGCAGAGCAATGAAGTGTCAGAGCCAAAGTGGAGGAAGCTTTTCGGGCACGCAGAGCCATCCATAGGGGTATAATGCAGGCCATGTGTTTAATTTAGTTTTCTAGTAGCCATATTTAAAAAGTAAGAAATAGGTACAGTTTTTTGTGTGTGGTAAAATATCCATAGCATAAAATTTATCATTTTAACCACTTCTAAGTGTACAGTGTATGTAACCGTCAGCACTGTTTCAGAACTTTTTCATAATGCCAGACTGAAACTCTGTACCCATTAAACAGTAACTCTGCATTCTCCCTTCTTAGGTCCTTGTGACCTTATAGTCTAGTTTCTGTCTCTTGTGAGTTTGCCTTTCCTAGGTACCTAGCAAGTGGAATCATACTACATTGTCCTTCTGCGTCTGTCTTATTTCACTTACTGTGTTTTCACGATTCATTCATGTAGTAATGTGTCAGAATTTTATTCATATCAATATTAATAGCCCTTAAATGTGTGTTTGTGTGTGTATATACCATATTTTGTTTATCAATTCATCTGTTGATCGATACTTGGTTGTTTCCATCTTCTCACTATTGTGTATAGTGTGGCTGTGAACATTGGTGTACAAGTATGTGAGTCCATGCTTTCAATTCTATTGGGTATATACCTAGGAGTGAAATTGCTGGATCATATGATAATTTTAGGTTTAAGTTTTTTAGAACCTGCCAAACTGTTTTCCAGTTTGTCTTTCACTCTGTTGATAATCCCCTTTGATGCACAAAAATTTTCAATTCTGATGAAGTCCAGTTTATTTTTTCTTTTGTTGCCTGTGGTTTGGCATCTAAGAAGTCATTGCCAAATCCAGTGTCATAAAAAGGAGATCCAACCAGTCCATCCTAGAGGAAATCAGTCCTGAATATTCATTGGAAGGACTGATGCTGAAGCTGAAACTCCAATACTTTGGCCGCCTGATGCGAAGAGCTGACTCATTTGAAAAGACCCTGATGCTGGGAAAGATTGAAGACAGAAGGAGAAGGGGATGACAGAGGATGAGATGGTCGGATGGCATCACCAACTCAATGGCCATGGTTTGGGTGGACTCCCCGGGTTGGTGATGGACAGGGAGGCCTAACGTGCTGCCGTTCATGGGGTTGCAAGGAGTTGGACACAACTGAGCATCTAAACTGAAAGATTCCTCCTGTGTTTTCTTCAATAAGATTAATAGTTTTAGCTCCTGAGTTTAGTTCTTTGAAACGTTTTGGGTTAACTTCTGTTCATTATCCTGCATGTGGATATCTGGTTTTCCTAGCACTATTTGTTAACAAAACTATCCTTCCCCATTGGATGGTCTTGGCACCTTTATTCAGAGATCAGTTGACTGTATATGTGAGGGTTTACTTCTGTGCTCTTTATTCTGTTCCATTGGCCTAGATTCTTATGCCTGTATCACACTCTTTTGATTATTGTAGTTTTATAATACATTTTGAAATCAGAAAGTGAATCCTCCAACTTTGTTCTTTTTCTTTTTTTAAAAATTATTTAATTAATTTTTTTCCTTTACATTATCATGTTGGTTTTGCCATACATTGACATCAGTCCGCCATGGGTATACATATGTTCCCCTTCCAGAACCCCCCTCCCACCCAATTCCATCCCTCTGGGTCATCCCAGTACACCAGCCCTGAGCACCCTGTATCATGCATCAAACCTGGGCTGGTGATTCATTTCACATATGATAATTTACGTGTTTCAATGCCGTTCTCCCATATCATCCTACCCTTGCCCTCTCCCATGGAGTCCAAAAGACTGTTCTATACATCTGCGTCTCTTTTGCTGACTTGCATACAAGGTTATCATTATCATCTTTCTAAATTCCATATATATGCGTTAGTATATTGTATTGTTTTTCCTTCTGGCTTACGTCACTCTGTATAATAGGCTCCAGTTTTGTCCACCTCAGTAGAACTGATATATTCTTTTTAATGGCTGAGTAATATTCCATTGTGTATATGTACCACAGCTTTCTTATCCATTCATCTGCTGATGGACATCTAGGTTGCTTCCATGTCCTGGCTATTGTAAACAGTGCGGCGATGAACATTGGGGTACACGTGTCTCTTTCAATTCTGGTTTCCTTGGTGTGTATGCCCAGCAGTGGGATTGCTGGGTCATATGGCAGTTCTATTTCCAGTATTTTAAGGAATTTCCACACTGTTCTCCATAGTGGCTGTACTAGTTTGCATTCCCACCACCAGTGTAAGAGGGTTCCCTTTTCTCCACATCCTCTCCAGTGTTTATTGCTTGTAGATTTTTGGATGGCAGCCATTCTGACTGGTGTAAAGTGGCACCTCATTGTGGTTTTGATTTGCATTTCTCTGATGATGAGTGATGTTGAGCATCTTTTCATGTGTTTGTTAGCCATTTTTATGTCTTCTTTGGAGAAATGTCTGTTTAGTTCTTTTTCAAGATAGATGAAATTAATAATTTATTTAGCCCAGTGTATCTTTTCAACATGCCATCAATATGGCTTCAATATAAAACATTGCTAGTGAGATGGTTTGCATTCTTATGATCATCCTAGCTTATAAATTGAGTGTGTATCTAGCTTAACAGCCATCTCACTTTTTTATAGCTGTGTTTCCACTCTCCACAGCCACATGTGGCTCATGACCACGGTATCAGACAGCTTGGATTTAGCAGAAAGTTGCCTGTGGCGCAGATCCCTGAAAACACAGAGGGCCTTGGAGTCAGACAAGTCTGGTTCCCAAAAGTTTTGCCCTTTCTTGAGAAAATTGGGGTGGGCCAGAGGAAGCCGCTCATGGGTGCTGTGGTAGAGGGGGAGCAGTTCACTCCTGCAGGATAGGAGGAGGGTAGTAAGGAAAGCATGCTGGGGAGGTGACATGAGTTCAGCCCTAGAGGTAGAGTGGGACTTTGCCAAGTGGTCAGAGTGGGAAAGGGCATTCTTGGCAGAGTATGCAATTTGGGTAAAGGCCCAGGATTTGAAAGAGCTCAGTGCTCTTGGAGAATTACAGGTAGGTCTTTCAGCTCGACCAGGGTGTTAGGAATTGGGGGCTCTGGTGAAAGGAGAGTCTGGAGAGGTGGATTGAAACTGGACCTGCCACTGCTGACCCCACTGTCCCTGTTGTCTGTGTCCCCAGCATCTCTTATTTGGATTACTGACAGTAGCCTCCTTATGGGTCTCCCAATGTCCACTCTTGCCACACTTAAAATGTAAGTCAGATCATGTCACTTTTCTGCTCAAAACCCTTCTGTGGCTTACATTTGACTTCATAAAATCAGTGTCGGTGCTTCCAGGTCAGTCCCACTCCTCTCTATATTACCTCCTCCTTCTCCCTGTTGCACTCCTCTCTGGCCATTTTGGACTCATATCCCTGACCAGGGGCCTCTACACTTGCTTTTCTCTCTGTTTGGGATACACTTCCCAGAGATGCCGCCCTGCCTTACTCTCACGCTTCCTGTCTCCGCCACTTCGTTCCTGTCTTGTCTTCTTGTCACTATACAAAATAAAATGATGCCCTTCTGAAGCTTTTTTTCAAAACAGTGACCACTAGCTGGCATGTCTCATCTGGATGAGTTCTTTGTCTGCCTCTGTCCTTCTGTCCTTAGAGGCTGACCTCTAGAGAAGAGAAGACTATTTTGCTCAGCCTTCAGTGCTTGGTGTTCAATAAGTATTTGTTGAATGAATGACTGGATGTGTAAATGAACAAGTAAAGAAAACGTGAAACAGAGCAGACCTTCAGCTAATGTATGTTGATTTGAGATTTTTGTTGAAGTGTTTGCATTTATTTATTTTCTGTAACTTCATGTTTGGAAAAGATTGAAAACATACAAGAAAGTTGAAAGAATGGTTTGGTGGCTCTCCATATATCCTCCATTTAGATTCAAGTGCTGTTAACTTTTCACCACAGTTGCTTTACATATTCTTGCATGTATGTGGGCATGTTTGTATAAGTGGAACTGTTTAAACATCAGTTGTAGAAACATGACATTAACTCTTTGAATTTAGAAGTTGGCTCTGGAGAGTGGTGAGTTGGAGGGGAACTCAGGCAGCAGGCAGCTGGGGCCATGGCCTCCGACCTGGACTTCTCCCCTCCCGAGGTGCCTGAGCCCACGTTCCTGGAGAACCTGCTGCGCTACGGACTCTTCCTGGGGGCCATCTTCCAGCTCATCTGCGTGCTGGCCATCATCATTCCCATTCCCAAGTCCCACGAGGCGGTAAGTCCTTCTCCATGAGCCTCAGCTCCTCAGGCTGAGTCCTGAAAATACAGACTTCACAGCAGTGAAGACCAGCAGGGATTATACGGGGCTTGATTGATTTAAAGTGTCCCCAAATTCCCATCTGATGGCATTGGGCCACGTGGTTCATACCTTATTTGTTCACATGTGTGTGAAACAGATTTTTATTTAGTACCTACTTACTATGTGTCAGACTCTGCTGAAAGATGTGGTGTCTGCCCTCAAGGAACTTCTAGTCTTTGGGAGAAGGGCAGATATGAAACAAATGCACATGTTTCCCTGAGAAGTACAGCGTATTGAGAGGGTGTAGAACAGGGGGAGGACCTGAACTTACACCCCTCCCCCAGGGAGAAGGAACTGCATGTGTAAGGACCTGAGGAATGAAGGAATGGGCTCACCCCTGAATGCAGGTGACTGCGGCCAGAGCACAGAGGGGACGTGAGAGGTACAGCCAGAAGAGTGGGAGTGGGCGCCCGGGGGTTTTAAAGAAGAGAGTGATGCAGTCAGATTGACTTTCTTGCTATTTCAACTTTTATTCTGTAGCTCTACAGCCTCCTTCCTCCGTCCTACCTTCACTTTTCTCATGACATTGATTTGTTGGAGAAGGTAGGTCGTCGTCTACCACATCCAGGATTTGGCTGATTGCTTCTTTGTGGCATCATCTGACATGTTCAACTTGTTCCTCGTATTTCCTGTCAATGAGAAATGCAGTCTAGAGGCTTGATTCAGTTCAGATCCAGTTATTTAGTAAGAACACCTCATAGCTAGTGCTGTGAATGTCTTGTTTTTTGTAATCAACAGGCTCTTAGTGTCTGCTTGTTATATAGAGATTCTAAGATATCTGTGGGTTCAGGTGGTTATACGTGATCCCTCTGTTATAAAATTTTCATCCCTCTTTCACCTAAATGGTTTTAGCATCCATTGATCATTGCTTAGAGCCATTCTTTCCTTCTGCATTTTATTATCTGGAATTCTTCAGTGAAGATCTTTTCATCATGCCTATATGATTAGTCTGAAATGCTGTTCATAGTAAAAGGCAGGATAAATGCTTGGTTCTTTCCCTTTATTACTTTTCAAAGTTGTGAGTTTAGACTCTAGCAACCTCCAGTCTTGACTGATAAAGCTTTGATTTTCAGTGGGAACCCCATCCAGTTGTGTGAAAGACTGTCTACCAAGGGAACCCATTAGAGACTCATTGCCTAGGGTTTAACTGGAGACAGGTCACATAGCACCCTCTGCCTAACACAAACCAAAATTCGAGACATCCAGCAGGAAGGCAGGTTTTCAGCATAAACCATGTTGTTTTCCACAGACAGGTTAGGCATAGTGAGCCATTCTTATCAGTTCTGGGAATTGTGGGAACCACCCAAAATCCAGTTTCCCAAATGTCAGCCAAGGGCCAGCTTTGCAAGCTGGGTTTTCTAAGGACAACAGTTTACTTTTTTTTTTAAATGTAAACTTTGTTCAGCACATCTGAAACATACTTATTATAGCTTTCAAATAACTATGTTGTTTTTCTCTATTAACAGTAAGATTTAGAATGAAATTCACTATTTCTTTATGTTTCTTTCTGAGCCCCAAAATATGTCCCACTAGGGATGTATATTCAGAGTACTGTGTTTATAAGCCTTTTCTTCACATTGGTATACTCCCATCATGACATAACATTGATTTGCTTCATTTTGTTTTTTACTTTTAGAGGTTTTTCCTTTTGATTTAATTTAAAAATTATGTAAAACTTTTATATTACAAACTTTCCCAAAGTCAAAACTATGTAACAGGATGCAGTTACAGAAATTTCCTTGATCTTCCATCCTTCCCCTTCCTCCCTTGGTAGGCATCCCCCTTTTGTTTCTTTTTTCTGAAGATGTACACAAATGGATATGTGTGTATGATATTTCTTCATTTATTTTCTCCCTTTGATATACAAACGATACTAAATACAGTTTTATGTGTTTCTTTATTTAACAATATATTCTGGAGATATATATCTTGGAGATGACTGTGTTCCAGAGAGCCTGCTGGTGTAATTGGGAGGAACTCTGGCAAAGGTGGGTTTGGGTGAGGATGTGGAAGGAGCATGCTGGGTTCAGTTTTTAACAAAGGGCCTTTAAAATGTCCAGGTGATTCCATCAAGTAGGCAGTTGCATCTACTGGTCTGTATGAGGAGGAGGGTCTGTGCTGAGTGTTGATCAGCGTTTAAGAGTCAGTAAGAAACAATTAAAGCCACAAGAGAGGATGAGGTCTCTTAGGAGGGAATGTGGAGCAGAGGCAGGAGTTAGATGGGCCCCTGGGTGAACAGCTTGTTTCTCCCCTCTGGACAGCTACTCCAAAGCAGCAGGAGAGAGAAGGGCTGAGCCTGCCCAGATAAGAGATAAAAGACCACATATTTCTCATTCTCAGAGTCAAGGAGACCTACTCAACTACACATGCCCAGAAAGGCTCCTTGGAGGTAACAAGAGAGGAGACGTCAGCTTGTAGTAAGTGATGTCAGCTTACCCATAGGCCCCTTTGCTAGAATCCATCTTGGCTAAGAGATGCGTGGGCATACATGGAAGGACCCTGAAATATAATGATGCCAAGTACAGACTCAGAACCAGGCAAAGTAAGATTATTGGCTGAAGGGAACCTGGAAGAAATGCCCTGTAAAAGTGGTTATAATAAAACCACCATGAGGGCGAAATTCTCTGAGCCCACCTGTGTGTCTGTCCATACTTAACTCTTTTTCCTCCTAATAAACACTTACTTGTTTCACTTTCAGTTTTCCCAGCACCATTTGTTGAAGACGTTGTCTTTTCACCACTATATATTCTTGTCTCTTTCATTGTAAATTAACTGACCATAGAGCATGGGTTTGTTTCTGAGCTCTGTTCTGTTGCATTGATCTATGTGTCATTACAATACTGCTTTGATTACTTTAGTCAGAGTGCGTAATTCCTCCAGCTCTGTTCTTCTTTCTCAGGGTTGTTTTGGCTATTTGGGGTCTTACATGTTGCCATACAAGTTTTAAAATTATTTTCTCTAGTTCTGTGAAAAATGCCCTTGGTATTTTGACAGGATTTCATTGATTCTGTAGATTGCCTTGGGTAGTATGGTCATTTTAATAATATTGATTCTTCCAATCCAAGAGCATGGGATTTCTCTCCATCAGTTTGTGTCATCTTCCATCTCTTTTGTCAGTGTCTTACAGTTTTCCAAGTACAGGTCTACCTCCTTAGTTATTAATAGGTTTATTCTTAGGTACTTGATTCGTTTTGACATGATGGGAAATGGGATTGTTTCCTTAATTGCTCTTTGTGATAGTTCATTGTTGATGTATAGAAATACAACAGATTTCTGTATCATTAATGAGCTCTTGCAGTTCTCTGGTGGCCTCTTTAGGATTTTCTTTATATGGTAGACAGATAGTGTCATCTGCAGACAGGGAAATTTTACTTCTTTTCTAATTTGGATTCCTTTTATTTCTTTTTCTTATCTGATTGCTGTGGCTAGGACTTCCAATGTTGTGTTGGATTAAAGTGGTGAGAGTAGGCATCCTTGTCTTGTTCTTGATCTTAGAGGAAATGCTTTCAGCTTTTCACCATTGAGTATGACGTTACCTGTGTGTTTGTCATATATGGCCTTTATTATGTTGAAGTATGTCCTCTCTGTGCCTGCTTTCTGGAAAGATTTTTATCATGAATGGATGTTGAATTTTGTCAAAAGTTTTTTCTGCATCTGTCGGGTTGCTCATTTGGTTTTTATTCTTCAGTTTGTTAATGTGGTATATCATGTTATTGATTTGTGGATTTTGAAAAATCCTTGCCTCTCTGGGATAATCTCTCTTAATCATGATGTATGAACCTTTTAATATACTGTTGGATTTGGTTTGCTAATACTTTGTTGAGGATTTTTGCATCACTCTGTTCATCAGTGATATTACTCTTTAATTTTCTTTATTTGTGATATCTTTGGTTTTGGTATCAGCAACCTCATCTGTTTTTAAAAATTAGAATATAATTGCTTTACAATGTTGTGTTAGTTTCTGCTGTACAACATTATGCATCAGCTATATGTATACATGTATCTGCTCCCTCTTGAACCTCCCTCCCACCCCCCATCTCACAGAGCACCGGGCTGAGCTCCCTGTGCTATACAGCAGCCTCCCGCCAGCTCTCTGTTTTACCCTTGGTAGTGTATATATGCCCGAGCTACTCTCCCAGTCCGTCCTACCATCCCCTCCCCTCCCTCTCCTCCTCACGCACACAAGTCCATTCTCTGTCAGTGTGTCTGTTCCTGCCCTGCAGATAGGTTCATCAGCACCATTTTTCAGGATTCTGTATATATGCCTTAATATACGGTATTTGTTTTTCTCTTTCTGACTTACTTTACTCTGTAACAACCTCATGTTTTAAAATACAAATGTGTTACAAAACATCTCATTTTCTTCTGTCTTCAAGTTTAGGGGACTAAGGAACACAAATGAATTGTCTTTGTAACTGAAGGTTCCTGTGTTAATGTTTTTTGTTTCTGTTTGTTTTTTGGTTTTTCAGTGGATCAGTAGCAAAAAATACAGTACCATTAATTTGACTTTTTTTGATGCATCATGCCCGAAAATGGTCCTCAGTTATGCAGAGATTCCATTGCTAGCTTTCCTCTGCACGCCCCCATAAGGCAGCCTTTTCCCAAACTCTCAAGTAAATGGAAAGGAAACACCAAATACAATGTGCATAAACAGCCTTACAAAGAGAGAATGAGTGCTAAGACTGTGGTTAGAGATTGTGCTCAGCAGCTGGCTGTGACTGGAATTTGGATAGGGAGAGAAAAAGAAAGGGGTTTTAACTTGGGGCTGGGGAGCTCTTATGGAGGAAAGGAGCCTGTGGGAATGGGGACAGCTGTGGGAACTCTAGGCAGCTTGAGAGCAGGAGAGAGGTACCTGGAAGTGGAAGGTGACAAGGAGGTGGGAGAGGGTGGATGTGGGGTTGGGGGCCCAGAGAACAGTCTTGTTCTCTCAGCCACATTGCTTAGGGGGAAATCATGCCTCTTGTTTAAGCTATAGAAGCAAGGCTTTTTGGGTCAGAAGACAATATTTTTGGCTCTAGATGATGGGAAAGGCTTTGAAAGGCAAAAGAATGTCTTTCCTGTTGTTCCAGTAAGCCGATTTTCTGCAACTAGTTTATGACTTCAGTGTTTCAATACTTAGCAGATTATTTGAACGCTTTTTTGGGGGTAATCAGGGAAGGAAAAAAGGAACACAGAGAAATGCTTCCCACCCCACCCCCCTTTCTTTTTCATAGTAGAAGCGAGAACTAATTTGTAAAATTAAAACCAAAGCCCCTAGAATCCTAAACCAGATTGAGAACGTTTTCTCATTGACACCTCATTAAACTAAGACCCGAGAAAACAAACATTTGTTTGAGCCTGATTGAGGCCTGGGCCACGTTTAATCCAAGCATTTTCTAATAGACCAGATTCTAAAATCTAAGAGGGTAGAGCCTTGTACCGTTTCTGTCAGTTCCAGGATGAAGCTGGAACTCATACTCAATCTGATTGTTTGTATGGTGGCCGTGGCAGAAAGGATTCTGGGGCTGCTTTTAGGCTCCAGAGTAAAGAAATTATTTGTTGATGTCTGCTTTGAGTAAAGGACTGGCGAGCGTTATCGTGAATTGCCTTTCCTTGGTCTGGTCTGTGATTCTCTATCTGGCTGTTCCCACCTGGGGAATTTTCAAAGGCCTGCGCTGCACTCATGGAGATTCTGGTTCAGTTGTTCTCTGAAGCCTTGGATCAGAAATTTCTTCTAGTGCCCAGGTGATTCTTTTATGCAGCCACTGGTCCTTAGACTGTTTCCCTGAAGCACAAACCAATTTGGGGAGGACAGGAGGTGTTCAGTTCTGTGTGTGTCAAGTTTGTAATAATAGATGACATCCAAGTGGGAAGGGAAGAGCTGGCAAGAAGTTGGGGGTGGAGACCTGGGGATTATTTTAACCAAAGTAGTATTACTTCTTGAAACCCTAAGAATGAGTTGCTAAACCTTTCAAGGGAAATGAAGATTCAGGGAAGGCCTGGATTTGAGGCCTGCCTGGCTTGCTTGAGGCTGTTCTTGTGCAGTGTAGAGATATTGATAAGATATGGCTGGTCTCCCTGAGCAGGGATGCAGTTGGGCTTCTAGAAGGGGTGGGACCTCACCACTCATATCCCATCTGCCCCCTCCTGTGCGTTTCCTGTCTCTCACTTCTCTTGCCCTCCTTCCTCTGCTCACTGTCCCTGTGATAAGATAAAACATGGCCACTAACAGCTTCCCAAGTTTACATCTTTCACCTGCAGCCTCTGGAGGCTGTCTTCCTGTTTAGTCCCAGTTCCAGAATCCCCAGAGAAGGGGCTGTACCTGGGACCCAACTTGGGACCACTGTGGCCAGTGTTGGGGAGGGGAGCATCCTGCAGTGTGACCTCTGGGGGGGTGGGGCGGAGTGGGAATTCAGTTCCCAATGGAGCAAGAGTGCCATGCAGACAAAACTGGGGTCTCTGTTCCTTTCACTCTCTTGGAGACGGGCAGACTAGAGGGCAGAGGACCAAAAGACTGTGGTCTCGCTGCAAACCCCCGGGTTGTTCAAGGAGAACGCAGAGACTGGGCTGAGTGATGGAGGAAAGGCTGGTCCACCTGATGATGACATGTTCAGACTGCCCTCCTTCAGAGCTGGGTTTCAGTAGAACTAAATTCTTAGCAGAGTTCTGGATCCTTAGGGCACCCCTAGATAAAGACTGCAGAAACCTGTGAGCTTCCTGCAGTTCTGTGCAAAAACATGATGCTTCCATGCTTAGTCGCATTTTCTGGGAAGATAGCCTATCGCTTTTCTCCAAGTGGAAAGCATTAGTTTGAATGAGGTGGGAGCCACGTTCCAGGAATGAAGGAGTAGGTAATGAGGAAACGAAGGTCGGGAGTCCTCTTCGTGTTCCCCACAGCCTACCTGAGCATCCTCTGCCAGCCTCTTTTGGATCCGTTTCTGCCCAGAATGTTGATCCTGTCCATCCTGGGCAAGCAGGTATTGACTTTTTATTCAGTGACTCATGTCGTAGGTAGTAATAGTTCATCTGCCAGTCACAAGCTCTCCTAGTAGTTTAAACGCTGACTGTTCTCTGGTCTTCACGTTTGTGTCATATGTGCCTAGCCAGCCACCAGCCCCTCGGCAGGTGCCTTCACTCTCACCCTGCCATCTTTGCGGGCTTGCCTCAGTCTCTTCTGTTAATGGGGACTCTTTCAGTTGAAAACTCAGAAACTCAACCCCAGCAGTTTCCTTAGAAAGAGGCTGTAGGGGTGGCTCAGACTCCACGCTCCCAATGCAGGGAGCTTGGGAAGATCCCACATGCCGCACCTCTTAGGGCCTTGCCACACGTCAGCAGAATGGCCGCAGCAGCCCCAGGCTGTGTCCTTATTGCCCATGCTTTGTAAGCAGAGAAAGCCATTTCTCTACCTCTGCTCACTTTCCAGATCTCATGGAAGGCCTCTGCTTGGCTGTGGCCTGGCCACATGTCTATACTTTGCCTCATAGGTGGGAAGTGGCATTGGGTACCATTTCTGGCCAGGCCATGTTTAACTGGCCATGGCTCTGGCCACAGTGATTGAGAGCCCCCAGAATCACATGGGACAAGGAAAGAGCGTGGCCTTGATGGAGAGGGCGTGGGGGTGGGGCAGACGAAGACAACTGGGGCCCAGCACTGTGATCCAGCAGAGAAAGCTCACCAGAATTGATGGCAGGAGTGGTGGCTTTCCGTGCAATGCCCACGTAGACTTCACTGTCAACCAGGAAGCCCTGAGACAGATGGAGCCTTCCTGAGGCAATGGGGCTGTGGCTTGGAAGTTCCTGTGGGGAAATCCAGCATGGAGGTCTTGATTTGATTTGATTTTGTTATCTTGGCCATGCTGTGTAACAAACTGGATCTTAGTTACTCAGCCAGGGATTGAACCCGTGCCCCCAGCATTGGGAGCTCAAAGTCTTAACCACTGGACCGCCAGGGAAGTCCCAGGTCTTGATTTTAAACTCAGCCCCCGATTGCCAGTGAAGGCGGCCGTCGTAAATAATTAACTTGGGCAAGGTGTATACCTATTCTCAACACCTCAAGAGGTAGTCTCACAGAACCACCTCTGCAGTTCTGCTCTGTGTTTTTTTTAAGCTTGGGAGGGGTTTGCAGTTGAATTGGGCAGCAGGGTGTTTTTTTTACTTAATGAGCCGTTCTCAAGAGATTGCCACGCAGCGGGTAGGGCAAAGGTCTAAACATGGTCTTGAGATGCTTACCAACTAATGGGAGAGATGGCCGGACATGCAGGAAGCCACAGACCAGCTGGTGGGCGGGGCCTGCAGGGGTGGTGAATCATGTCTGGGGTGAGCTCCGTGGGTCATTCTCTCTAATCACAGCTCTCCTTGCCTGTCAAGCTCATCCTGGACTCTGTCTCTGTTCGCCTGTGGAACTCACATGAACAGCTTCCCCTGCTTGATTTCAGCTAGTCCTGTCCTCTGCTCAAGGCCAGTGCTGGTCCCAGCCCCGCAAGGTGTCCCAGCCATCACCCTGCCCAGGGCCTCAGGCAAGAGCGCACAGCAGGGCAGGCTGGAGCTTCAGCCCGGGTGCCTTCCCCTCTCTGAGCCTGTGTCCTGAACTAGATAAAGAGGGCATTCACGCCTGACCCATGTGGTTCTTTTTTTTTTTAATATATATATATTTTTTATTAGAGTATAGGTGCTTTACAGTGTTGTGTTCTGCTATACAGAAAGTCCGTCAGCCATACGTATACATATATCCCCTCTTTTTTGGATTTCCTTCCCATTTAGGTCACCATAGAGCGCTGAGTGGGATACCCTGGTGGCTCAGACTGTAAAGAATCCGCCTGCAATGCAGGAGACTTGGGTTCAATCCTTGGGTGGGGAAGATCTAGAGGAGGGCCTGGCAACCCACTCCAGTATTCTTGCCTGGAGAATCCCATGGACAGAGGAGCCTGGCGGGCTGCAGTCCACGGGGTCACAAAGAGTCAGACACGACTGAGCGACTAAACACAGCACAGAGCATTGAGAAAAGTTCTCTGAGCTATACAGTAGGTTCTCGTTAGCTACCGATTTTTTACGTGATCGTCTATGTATGTCTGTCCCACACCGTCCTTGAGGATCAGGTAAGATAAGGCCTGTGGGGCTGCCTGTGCACAGTACAGGGTCTCCTTTGCCAGGATCATTTCAGAGGAGAGAAGAGCTTCAGTCTGTGTAGAATGACATTTTGCCCTGATTTATTGGAGTCAGTCCACCCTGAACTGTATAATGGAAATTACAAAAATTCTGTATGCTCTCCCTGTTGGAAGAGATTGGATGCACTGTGGCACAGATTCGATTATTTGAAGCTGATGAATAGCAGCAATTTCCTGGCCTCATAAGTGGCTATGAAGCTGCTTCATTATTGATGAGGCCTGTGTCACGGAGGACGCCTCCGCAGACCCAGGAGCTCCCCGGGTGGCGGGGTCCTTTCACTCCCTAATGTGAAATTGCTGGGGGACCTTGCTGCCGAGGGGGCGCAACTGAGAGGTGGGCTGTCGTGTTTGCAGTCTGCCATCTGCCTGGCTTGTACCAGCAGTGTGCATTTGAAGAGAAATGAAAAGTCAGCCTTTTATTCGGGGTCATTCTTGCCAGCTAAGAATTTGGAACTTGCTCTGTGTGGCTGGGACCCCAGCACCCGAATCACGTGTGTAACAGCTGCCTTCGTTTCCCTGCCCCGCTGGCTGAGTCCAAGTCTTGGTGACCCTCTTGATGAGGCCTGTAAAATGGCGCTCCCAGGGATGGGCTCACCAGGGTGATGGGAGGCTCAACAGCTGATGTCTGAGAGGCTGTCACGTGGCACACATCACGAAGTGTGCCTCCTCTTGGTTCCCCTGCGCTGCCTGACCCGGAACCTGTGTGCACTGGGTGCAGATGGATGGGTGATGGGTGCTGAGCACCTGTGCAGAGTGGGAGAGACAGAGCATCTGGGAGTTACTGGCTGGCCAGTCTCCTGGAAGTGACAGAGTGGGCTGCACGAGGGGGCGTGCCCAGGGACAGGGCCAAAGCTGCAGTTGGAATAGCTCTGGAGGCCGCTCGGGGGTTCTTGGAATCTGCCTTGTACGAAGAGGGCACCAGCAATATGTTTAAAGCAAAAAACAGGCTGGCCAGGATGATTGTTTTAGGAGAATAGACTGAAAACAGTGTGGCCGATGGTGAGGAAAACCTTGAGGTGGGAAGGCAGGAGACTGGGGCGTTGGGGTGGAGGGCGCGGGGGTATGTCCAGAGAGGACCGGGCAGAGCTGAGAGCTCCGTGGAAAGCCAAATGGACTGTGGGGACAGGTTGGATGCGGGGGCACGCAGGGAATGGTGAGAACTCAGAAATGGCTCAGCGGTTAGTAGCCTGGGGAACTGGGTGAGTGACAGCGCTAGAACCTGAGCTGGGGAAGAGGGGAGGAGGCCTTCGGGCGAGGAGGAGGCAGACAGGGCGCTTGGATGATGACTCAGTGGCCGTCCACGCATCCACGGAGAGCGGCTCTCAACTGTAGGAGCAAAGCCTGACTCGAGGAGCACGAAACCACTTTCCTGACTCCTGCCACAAGCAGGAGGTCCTGAGTCACCCATTGGCAGGATCCTGAACAAGCTGTTTTTGTCAGCCCACTGTCACCCATGCCTCCAGATGTGGCTCAACAGAGAGAAAGTAGATTCACAGTTCACTCTGATTCTTGATCTCCATCAGCCCAAGGTCCCTAGGAAACCTGAAAGAGGCTATATACCGTACAGCTTAGGTTCATCCTGGCCTTGCTGCTTACCAGCGGAGGCAGGTCACATAACCTCTCTGAATGTTTCTTCTTTAATATGGGGCACATTACGGCATTTTGTGAGGGAAAAATAAGATATGTCCAGACCACAGAACATGGAGCCTGGTGTGTTGTAAATATTAACAGCTGTTGTGGCTCTTACTATTACTGTACTTATTGATGGCTATGTCTAGATGTTGACTTAGGGTGCATATATTGGGTTTAAAATCTGCTGTGTCCTCTGTCCCCATTGCAAAAAGTGAGGCCTAGTCTTTTAAATTAATTTATTTACATTATTTTTTGGCTTTGGTGGGTCTTCACTGCTGCGGGCGAGCTTTCTTTAGTTGTGGTGAGCAGGGCCTGCTCTTCGTTTTGGGCTTTTCTTGTTGCGGAGCACAGGCTTCGTTCCTCCACTGCATGTGGGATCTTCCCAAAGGAGGGATCGAACCCATGTCCCCTGCATTGGCAGGCGGATTCTTACTGACTGAGCCACTCAGAGAAGCCCAAGACCTAGTCTTAAGTGCTGTATTTTCATGAAGCACATAAAGCAAGAGTGAAGTCCCATGGTTATGGGAGATCTTGTGTGTTCTTTCATTTCACTCATTCTTTCAGGAACAATCGAAGCCGTCTAAGGGGCTCACAGGCTAGGAGGGGAGACCATCATGAGCACGTGAAACTGCATTGTTGAGGTTCCTGGGTGCCTGGGGCGTCAGGGTGGAGGAGAGCATGCACCCGCTGGAAAAAGAGTGAAGGAAGAAGGCTAGACCCGGAGTAGTGGTGTGTTCCGGGGTTGGGGGGCAAACTGTGGGGAGGGGCTTGCTGGGCGGCCAAGGAAAGAAGGGTGCTCCTCTTGCTTAGGGCTGAGCAGTGGAAGCCCTTGGGCCTGGCCTGGTGTGAGGGATGGAGGAGAGCCCAGGAGAGGCTGGAAAGGTGGCCTCCTTAGCTGCCATTCCAGGTATGGGACATAAGACTGGGTGATGGCAGCCCCTGGAAGGTTTAAGGTGAGGAAAATCTCATTTTAGAAAGATTGTTTTGGCAGGTACACAAGTCAGGACATAAAGAATTAGGGCCTTTGGTGCCCAAGACGGTGGCCAAGTCAAGGTAGAGATCAAGTCATCAGGATTTGGTGACTGTTGGATGGAGGGGAGCAAAGGGAGGGTGGGATCACTGGGACTCTGGTTGTTCTGCCTACTGGAGGGGGTGGGGTGGAGGAGGAAAGCCGGGCTGGCTGCAGAGGGGCCATGCTCCGTCTGTGACACTTGAGATGGAGGTGCCTGGGAGGTGTGCCCGTTCCACGCTGGGCCAGGAGAGAGGTCTGGGAGGTGACAGACAGGATGAGGTGCCTGAGAGATGGTCTGTGGAGTAAAGGAAGCACAAGGGATGACAGCTGGGTGTCCTCATCTCTGGGTTCTGAGCCAGCCCCACTGAAATCAGAGGAGACCCCAGCTGTGGGGTTCTATCCCTGGAGATCGTGGCAGGCCTGGCAAGTCCCTTGTGCAGAAACCCTTTTGTTTAATCAGATCTTGTTTGCCTGGGGCACGCAGGGACTGACTGGTTTCCACTGGCCACACAGGTACTGGACTGGGGACTGTTTCCAGTTCCCAGAGTCTGCGGAGGCGTTGTGCTTGTGAGGCTGGCCTTAAACCGTCGCCCTCCTGCTGGCTCTGCGGCCTCAGCCTGTGCACTTGACACAGTGTCTCCTCTGAGGTTTTGTTCTTTTTGTTTTTTTAATAGGGTAACTTTTTTTTTTTCTTCTTCCTTCCACCATCCCTCCCTCTTTCATAAACAGCATCACTGCAAGGGGACTGGTTGAGCTCAATCTGAGATCTGGCCAGCCAGGGGCTGGCCCCCTGGTTATCTAGGGAGGATCACCCATGGGTGCTTGGAACTGGCCTGGGCCTTTACGCCTGGTTTCCCGGCTGGCAGGCGAGCAGGGTGGAGAGCTAGTGAAGACTGATAAGAGGGAGCTGGTGGACCTTTGGACTGGGCCTTAGGTGGGGACCGCCCGTCTGCAGCCACAGTCCAGCCTCTTCTGTCTGACGGAAGCTCGAGACTGGGGCCAGAAGCTAACAATGAGCAGAGAAGGACCAAGAGTGAAGCGAGCTGGGAGCTGGCCAGTTAGATACTAAGAGATGCTTGTCTAGAAACACTGTGCTCCCTCTTTGTCTTCTGAATCTGCTTTTTGTTTTCCCATTTTTAAACAAAAGAACACAAGTACCGAAAATGTTTCTCTACTACAGTGCTGGGGGCAGCGGAGTGGCAGGGGCGGGGGCGGGGGCAGGGGGCCACTGAATCAAGGGACAGCCACTGCTCAGCCCTTTCTTCCATGAGGCCAGTGTCACCGGATGTTTAACGTTCTCAAGAAAACCGAGGACTCCGCATTGAATGGGAAATCTCCCAACTGGCTCAAATTCCTAAAAATAAACACTGCAGGCCAAGTGAGGTCCGCCTGTGGGCCGGACCAGGCCTGCGGACCGTGGCTCAAGTTCTCTGCGCTGAATGGGAACTCTAGCATCCTTCCTGGCTGAGTGGTTTATCACTAGGGAGGAGGAGACTCCCTACAGGACAGGGGCCATTCCAGAGTCTCCTCTGACGTGAGGCTGGGGCAGGCCAATTCCCTTCCCCAGAGTCCACTGTCTTTTATCAGTCCCATGAAGGCCAGGGCTGGCTGGCTTTGTGGTTTTAAACCTTTTTTCAGCAGCTTTAGAGCCTTTGTTTAAACCAGATGGTCCAGGGAACAAATCACAGTGTACATGACAGATAAAAACCAGAGCTGCCCCGGACATAGGGAGAGTCTGGAGTAGTGCCCTGAGGCTGCCCTCTGCCCTTTCCCACAGGGCACCCCTGCCAGGCGCCACAGAACCCTGTGTAGCTGCCGCGCTCTCCACCCTACCCTGCTCCCACCTCTGTGGCTTGAATGGGAGGAGGGGATGGCAGGGCTGGAAGGAGAGCAAGCCACAGAAGGTCTGCCCGCCGCTGCCTCCCCACCCGCACTCTGCCCAGGCCCTGCTCACTGTGTCCCATCGGCCCCTGGGTGCATTTGTGTTTCCCAGTTCATCCTGAGCATTTTTGCCTCCTCACATCAGCCCTGCAAGGTGCGCATCGCTGTTTGCATCCCACAGGTGGGTGAACCAAGATGCAGAGAGGGGAAGGGAGTTGCCCACAAGGTCACTTGGCTGGAACTGGAGGAGCCTCGGGGCCCTCCAGGCCTGTGAGACTCCAAAGGCCGCCCCTCCCCTCGGGCTCCTCCCTTATCCTTCACCTGCTCCCCGGGGACTGGAACACATGGCTCCCAGGTCCCTGTGATGATGGTTTGATCCCTGGTTTCTCTGCTCCCGTTTGCAGAGTCCTTTCAGATGTGATCTCATTTCGCTGGTGTCAGACTTGATTTGTCTAAGCAGGATTCTCCTTTCTGTCACCACACAGGAGGCAGAACCATCTGAGCCCCGAAGTGCAGAGGTGACGAGGAAGCCCAAGGCCACTGCTCCTTCTGCAAACAAGAGACCCAAGAAAGAGGCCAAGAAGAAGCGGTAGAAGAGGAGGCCTTCACAGCCCGGCATGAGGGCCTTGAGGGCAGCCCTCCTGGGGCACAAGGTCTCAGGTGGCTGGGATGCCCTGTGACCACAGAGATCTGGACAGTCATGACAGTGCCCAGGTCCCGGAGGGCAGAACACCACTTCTTCTTCCTGCTGCCTTCCTGAGGGGTTAGGGCCAAGGGGGCTGAAATACTCTGTGAACAGAGACTGTCCTAGAAGCCTCTTGAAAAGTTGGGTCAGCTCACAGAGTTCCATCTTCTGACTTAATCCCCGCGTTCTACTTTTAGTCACCCACCTTGTAGGTTTACACTACAGTTTAGAGTTCTTATCTACTGCTGCGAGCACCACCCTCTGCCATTATCCATGTCCTGCAGATCAGATCTCCTGCTAATCAGTCTCCTTTGTCTCTGCTTGTGCAGAGGGAGCCAGGCCAGGCCTCCCCTGTTTGTTTAGGTCCAGGCACCAAGGCTATTAGCACAGTGGTCCCACTGGTGCAGCAACCAGGCCTTAAAGAGGCCTGGTCCTTCTCTGGCTGGCAGAAGGGATTTGGCTTGAATGAGTGCGTATTCTTGAGCCCAGACTTCCTGAGCATCTCACCTAGCGGGTAGGGGCAGGGACTTGTCAGTCGCAGATGAACCTCTCTTCAGCCCATTACAGCACATTAAGGGTGTAGCTTTTTGCTTCTGTCTGGATCCCCTCCTCTCCCTCCAGTTCCTTCAACCCCTGACCATAGTCATTTGGGGAAGTAAAGGTCAATGAGTGGCCCCGAACGCTGAGCCTCCTGTGTGTTATCTGCGCTGGCGGGGAGCCTGGTCCCTGCCCTGGAGGGTAAGGCAGGGCACATCCCTGGAGAAGAGGGAGGCCTGAGTGAAGGACATCTGGTCAGAGCAGATCTGGGATGAGTTTCAGGAAGCGTCCAGCCAGCTGCTTCATGTAGCCCTTAGTTGCTGTCACTGGAAACGCTGTGAACATCCACATGTGTGTTAGTTTCCGTGGGCCAGGTCCCATTCAGTCCCCGGATCCAGCTGCCTGAGGAGGACGCCGCTTATCCTCAGAGTGGCTTGAGGAGAACCCCCTCGGAGGCCTCACATGGCCTGGGGTGGGTCAGTTCTAGTCACATGCCCTAAATCAGCCACCAGGGAGAAGCCTCGACTGTAGTACCTCTGAACGCCTGGTTAGTTTGCCAGCACTCTCCCAAAGGTCACAGCTGAGGAGGAGGAGCTTAAGGGAAGAGTGCACGTCCTTTCCCTTTCAGAGATGGGAGACTGAAGTTCTGATGACTCAGGAGTGCCAGGACTTGAACTTGGACCCAGTCTTTGGCTCCTTTCCTGATGTTTAATAGCTCTTCAGTGAGTGTCATCAGGTGGGTGCTGTGATGGCCGGTCTGCCGCGAGGGCCCAGGAGGATCCCAGCACCCCAGGTTTCAGGGAACAGAAGCATCTGTGCGACAAAGCACTGGACACAGCCACATCCCAGCAGAAGGGGCTTCTGCTAAGTGTGTCTGTTCTCAGATGTTTACTGAGGGTCTGACACCTCACACCATGCTAGGCCAGGGGATGCTCAAACAGGAAGCTTCCGAGAAGCCCAGTGTGCTCCTGGCCCAGTGGGAGACTTGAGACGTGTACCAAAGCTGGGTGTGGAGAGCTGTCCAGTGGGGAGCAGTGGGGAGCTGTGGGAGCTGGGTGGGGGCCTCCAGTTCAGCCTTGGCGGGCAGCACAGCCACATGGCAGAAGGGAGTAACTGAGCTGAGACTTAAAAGCCCAACTGGAGTTGAGACCAGAGGGAAATGATGCTGGGAGAGCAGGGGTCAGACCTCTCGAGCAGATCCGTCCAGCTGCCTGGAGGGGAGACAGCTCTGGAATTGCGGGGCTGCCTTAGTAGGTCCAGGTCCCTTAAACTGTCTCCCGTAGAGGCTGTTTGCCAGAGAACAGCCCTAGGAAGGTGACATGGTCATCCTTGCTCCACACTCACTTTGGACAGTGTTGGCGGGATTTGGCACTCTTGAGGCTTCCAGGACCCCGTCCTCGCCTGGTTTTCTTCCTACATCACTGGTTCCTCCTCAGCAAAGGGATCCAGGTCTCAGTCCTGATTGCTCTGCCTGTACTTCCTGGGAGATCTTATCCAGGCTCATGGCTTTAAATACCAACATGCTGATATCCCACCAACAGATCCCTCCAGACCCCTCACCCAAATTCCAGACTCATAAATCTGACTTTCTACTCGGTATCTCCCTCTGGATACCCAACAGGCACCTCAAAGTCCTGACACCAGCAGTGCCAGGCCTGACTTTTTGTGGTCTTCCCCATCTTGGAGAGCATGTCAGTCCTTTCAGTTGTTGATCCTTGACTCTCCTCTTTCCGTGACACTTCAGTTTTGATTTTTAAGTGGTTCCTTGCAACTTGACCTTCAAAATCCAGAATGAGACCCATCTCACCGCTTCCCTCTACCACCATGGTCCAGCTGGCATCATCTCATGGATAATGCAGCCGCCTTCAATATCCTACAGACTCTCCAATGGAGAGTCTGTTCTCAACACAGCAGCCAGAAGCATCCTATTAAAACCCATAAGGTCATGTCCCTCACTTGCTCCCAACTTATTTGGAGGTCACAGTCCTCACTGGGTCCCAAAAGGATCTGCAAGAGCCATTGTACCTTCTTCCCCTCTCTGACCTCAAGAGAGACCACTCCTCTCTGCCCACTCCCCTCTGTCTTCACTGGTCTCCATCTTCCTCAAACATGCCTGGCAAGCCCTGCCTTAGGGCCTTTGCCCTTGCTGTCCTCTAGATCCTATGCCTCATACGGTAGACAGACTGGCTCCCTTGAAGATGTCCCCATCCTAATCTCCAGGACCTGTGACTATGTCACCTTAACATGGCAAAAGGGACTTTGCAGGTGTGATTAAGGATTTTGAAATGGGGAGAGTATTTTGGATTATCCAGGTGGGCCTAATATAATCACAACAGTCTTTATATGTATATGTATATGTATGTATATACATATATATAAAATTTTACTCATTTTTGGCTTTGCTGGGTCTTCCCTGCTGCTCAGGCTTTTCTCTAGTTGCAGCGAGTGGGGTCTGCACTTCGTTGTAGTGCTCAGACTTCTCGCTGCAGTGGCTTCTCTTGTTGCGGAGCACAGGCTTTAGATGCGTGGGCTTCAGCAGTGTGGCTCCTGGGCTCTAGAGCACGGGCTCAGTAGTTGTGGCACATGGGCTTAGTTGCTCCACAGCATGTGGGATCTTCCTGCATCAGGGATCGAGCTGTGTCTTCTGCATTGACAGGCAGCTTCTCTACCACTGAGCCACCAGTGAAGCCCCACAAGGGTCTTTATAAGGGAAGAGGGAGGTAAGAAAAGTCAAAAAGAAGATGTGATGATAGAGGTGGATGTTGGAAAGATGCAGGCCTATGAGCCAAGGAATGCGGACAGCCTCTAGAAGCTCACAAAGGCAAGGTACGAATTCTCCCTGGGGCCCCTGGAAGGAACACAACTCCCCTGGCACCTCGATTTCAGCCCCATGAGACCCATTGTGAACTAACTCAAGAAATATAAAATACTACAGTTGTGTTTTGAGCCACTAAGTTTGTGGTAACTTGCTACAGCAGCAAGAAGAGATGAAAACACCTCACTGCCCTCAGAACATTACTCAAGGAAACCTCTGGCCACCCAATTAAAAAATTCAGATCTTTCCCCAAAACTTCCTATCCACACCCTTTATTTATCTTTTCTGCTTTAGTATGGGTCAGGAAGAGCCCCTGGAGGAGGAAATGACAATCCACTCTAGTATTCTTGCCTGGAGAATTCCATGAACTGAGGAGCCTGGCGGGCTGCAGCCCATGTGGTCGCAGGTGACTGAGCAACTGAGCACGCACAGGCACACACACGCAACATACTATGTATTTTACTTTGTCAGTTATACCCCAATTGGAGTGTGAACTCCAAGAAGAGAGGAATTTCCTTGTTCTTGCTTAGAGATGAATCCCCAAGGCCTACAAGAGTGCCTGGCACGTAGCAGGTGCTCATTAAGTATTTGCAGCACGGGTGACAGTAGAAGCTGGTGGTCTGCCCTAACATGCAGCTCAGTGAATAAACATCACCTCTAAACATTCCCTGTGCCCGGACACTACATGCCTGATACTAGTCCATCCTCAAAACAACCCCTTGAGCCTGGTAGCATTAGCAGCCCCATTTTACAGATGAGAACATGGAGGTGCCTGCACTTGAACTCAGGCAGGCTGATTCTAGGGCCCATTCCCTGGGTCATGCTGCCATTTCCTCCCTGAATTCTCGAGCTAGCAGGGGAGTCTCTGGGAGAGAAAAGATTGGGACCAGGTGCTGGAAAACTTTACTACCCCCAAAACTTAATCATTCGTGGTAAAATTATGCTCATTAATGAGGAAAAGAAGGTGGAGTGAAGTGTTTGGTTTTTTAAAAAAATTTTACTGAGGTGAAAGTCACATAACAAAGTTAACCATTTTAGGGACTTCCCTCGTGGTCCAGTGGCTAAGACTGCACTCCCAAAGCAGAAGGCTTGGATTCAACCCCTAGTCAGGAAACTAGATCCCACATGCTACAACTAGAGATTTTGTGTGCCGCAATGAAGATCGAAGATCCCACGTGACGCAGCTAAGACCCGATGCAAACAAATTTTAAAAAGTTTTTTTAAGTATTCAGTTCAGTGACATTTATTACATTTACTGTGTTGTGTAACCACCATCTCCATCTAGTTGCAAACCATTTTTGTCACCCCAAGAGAAAAGCCCACAGCCATTAAACAATTTCTCCTGTTCTCTCCCCACAGCCCCAGGCAACCACCCACTCGCTATCCATCTAAAGGCAGACTTACCCTTTCTGGATATTTGGCATAAATGGAATCACACACTGTGTGACCATTTATGTCTGCCGCCTTTCGCTTAGCGCAGTATTTCTGAGGTTCATCCATGCTGCAGCATGTATCAGCACTTTGTTCCTTTTCATAGCTGAATAAAAAGCAACGCCCATGGAGATGTAGCTGTGTGGTGTTAGGCAAGGAAATGCATATCTTTGGACTTCCCTGGTTCTGTGGATAAGAATCTGCCTGCAAATGCAGGGGACATGGGTTCGATCCCTGGTCCAGGAAGATTCTACATGCCGTGGAGCAACTAAAGCCCGTGTACCACAACCACTGAGCCTGCACACTAGGGCCCGTGAGCTGCAACCACTGAAGCCCGTGCGCCTAGAACCTGTGCTCCCTAAGAGAAGCCACAGCAAGAAGATGCCCGTGCACCGCAATGAAGAGTAGCCCCTCATCACCCCAACTAGAGAAAGCCCGTGTGTGGCAAGGAAGACCTAGTGCAGCCAAAAGTAAATGAAAAGAAATTCACACCTTATGTTTAGAGACCACCGAATAGAGATCATATAAGAGCCTTGCAGGGTTATTGTGAAAATACACATACTGCGTGTAAATACATGTACCATGCTACTACTGGGCCAGAGTAGGCAGTTTATAGATGGCAGCAGTGAACATGATTATTCAATCAGGGACAAGTTTATCATTAAAACATAAACTTCCCTGGGAACTTCCCTGGTGGTCCAGTGGTTGACTCCCTGCTTCCTATCCAAAAAAATCATTGACAGTACCAACAAGCAACAAAAAGAAAAAAAAGTACCAAAAATCTTTTGCATGAAAGAAACAACAAAATGAGGCAACTGCGAAACTGTCTAAAAAGATTTTCATGTCCTCTATCTGATAATGAATCAATATCCAAAATATGTAAGGAAAGCCTAAAACTCAATAACAAAATACAAATAACCCAGTTAGAAAATAAGCAGAAGATCTGAATAGACATTTTTCCACACAAAAAAATGTATATATACAAATGGCCAACAGGTACATGAAAGGATGCCCGACATGGCAAATCATTAGGGAAATGCAAATTAAAATCGCTATGAGATATCTCTTTACATCTTTTAGTTTACCTATTATCAAAAATAATAAATAGAGTTGGCTAGGATGTGGAGGAAAGTGAACCTTTGTGCACTACTGATGGGAATATAAATTGGTACAGTCACTGTGTGAAATAGTATGAGCCTCCTCAAAAAATTAAAAATAGTACTTGTTTAGCGGCTAAGTTGTCCCTGACTTTGCACCCTATGGACTATAGCCCGCCAGGCTCCTCTGTCCATGGGATTTCCCAGGCAAGAATACTGGATTGGGTTGCCATTTCCTTCTCCAGGGGATCTTCATGACTCAGGGATTGATCCCATGTCCCCCACATTGCAGGCAGATTCTTTACCACAAGCTACCTGGGAAACCTCAAAATAATACTACAATATATTAAAAAAAAAAAAAAAAGACTCTGCACTTCCACTGTAGAGGCCAGGGATTTAATCCCTGGCCGAGAAACAAAATCACGCACGCTACACGGTACAGCCAATAAAAAAATTCTGACATCAAGTCAGCCATGATTTTGTCCCCCAATTCATTCAAGAAAAACAAGTCCTTAGCTCCCCAGTCCTGGGAAACCCAAGTCAGCAGAGGGGTGCCAGGGCTGAGCTTATGTTTGATTTTGTATTTGTAGAGCTCTTTACATTTTCAGTAGATTTGGTCATCAGTTTTCCCCTTCCTTATTTGTTCATCAGTCCTTCTAATCATAGAGGGTGAAAGCTACATGGAAGCAAAGGGGAGAGAAACTACCTTGGAAAATCTTCTAAGTAAGCACATGACAGGAATTCATTAGTCATGGGGAAATGCAAATTAAAACCATGCTGTGATACCAGAATGGCCAAAATCCATAAGACTGACCACACAAAATGTTGGTGAGGGTTTGGTGACTAGAATGCTCATGCATCACTGATGGAAATGTGACATGATACAACCCCTTTAGAAGGTCATTTGGGAGTTTCTTTCAAAGGTGCAGCATACATCTACCCTATGATCCAACATTCCACTCCCAGGTATCTACCCAAGAGAAATGAAAATATTGGTCCATGAAAGTCTTCTACTAAATTGTAATGAGATTTATAGCAGCTTTCCTCATAATAGGCAAAAATGGGGAATAGCCCAGAGGCTCATCATATGTACTGCATTTATATGATGAAATACTACACACCATAAAGGAAGCATCCTACTCATACACACAGTAATAGGAATGACCCTCAAAACTGTCATGCTGAAGAAGCTAAACATCCCCACAAACACAAATACAGTATATACTGCCTAGTTCTATTTGTATGGAATTGTAAAACAGATGAAACTAATCTGTGGTGATAGAAATTGGATGTTTTCTTTTTCTGGGAGAAAGGTTGCCTAGGAAGGGGCACGAGAAAACTTTCTGCAGTGGTTGAAATGTTCTGTATCTTGCTATGCAGTCATCAAAGTTGAATGCTGAAGATCTGAGTGTAAACTATGTGTAAAAAATTCATATGGGCCAAACACTAAGCTATGTGCTTTGTATACATCATGTTATTTAACCTGTCGGCAAATCCCATGGGTAGATGTTATTGTCTCCACTTTACAGATGAGACAATTGAGGCTCAGAAAAGTTAAGCAACTTTTCTCAGGACACACAGCTAGACAAATGAGATTAGAATCCAGGTAGTGTGATTTCAAAGCCCATGCCTCAGGGTTCCTCTTTTCTCCCTCTACTCATTCTCTCCCTTATGATTGTACAGGTGGGGAAACTTGAGTCCCAGTGAGGGGACTTAGCTTGTTGGCATCAGAGTCAAACTAGAAGCCAGATCTCTAGAAATTTCTTGTGTTATCACACAACCTCACTTGGGCAAAGAGGTCAAGTTTACTCCCACTTCTGCCCAGCCCAGTCGGGGCATGGGAGAGAGAAGTACCATTTAAAAAAACCACTTTTTTAAACCCACTTCATTATTGTTGCCTGGAAAAATCTCACAGAGGAGCCTAGCAGGCTACAGTCCATGAGATCGCAAGAGTCGGACACGACTTAGCAACTAAACCACCACCATTGTTGTACTCTGTTGGTCAGTACTTATAAAATGTTTCTGTGATGTGAGCTTTTAATTCTGACAGTTTGGAGTTACTTTTAGTCCTTAAAGTCTGTGTTTCTAGAGACTAAGGTCTTTTCAATGTTTGCTTTTTATTACAATTTTAAAACGCTTTCATGTCAGTTTTTATTAGGAATACCATTCCTTTAAAGTATTTGGTTTTGAATCATGAAAATATGCATTCTTAATAAAGATCATTTATGACCAAAAAAATAATTTTTTTATAGAGGTAAAAGTCACATAATGTAATGCCTACTATTTTAACCATATTTAACTGTATAGTTCAGTGGCACTAAGTATATTTATAATGTGCAACTCTCACCACCATCTATTTCCCGAATTTTTCACCTTCCTAAACTGAAACTCTGTCCCCGTTAAACACTTAACTCCCCATCTCCCCTCCCACCCCCCACCCTGACCCCTGGCATTTACCAGTGTACAAAAAGTACCATTTTTAAAGAGTTGACTATAACAGTCGTATTATTAGAGACACAAACTCAGGGCATACATATCCAGTGACTTCGAAATGAGAGATGGGGTTATCCATCTGTCCCTGCACTGCTGGAGCAGTTTCGGTGGTTTTCTGTGAATGGTGGAAGCTCACCATTCAAGTTCACCACAATTAAACCATGCTTCCCCCTAGATCCCCCAACCAGACTCACCTGTTACCTCCCTCCATGTCTTCTCGAGTTACAAGATGTCCAAACCATCTAGCAAGCTCTCCTTTGCTTAATTTAAGTGGAGCAAGCAAGATAAGTTTCTGATCTTCCCCTTGACCATCAGAGTTCTGGAATGGATTAGTGCCAAGAACAACAAAAGCAGCCAACCTAATTCGATTTTAACTCACATCCAATCAGTCAGCCTTCACAGTGGGTGTTGTCAGCTTCAGTCCATCATGCTGTTTATAAAGCAGTGTTGTCCTTGGTGTTCACTGAGGATGCCACCTTGCATTTTGGGACAATTTGACTCAAACCATGATAGTTTCCTCCCCCCAAAGCCTGAATCTCTGGGAGGAAGAAAAAAAAAATATATATATATATATATATCCCAATTCCGTCTCTGTCCACTAAAGAGAAACTTCATCTTAAAATTGCTTTGTCTCCTGTTTAAAAGTTGCAGACTGTATTTCATGCTCTGTCTTTTCTCTGGAACTGGCAAATGGTGCTGTGATGAATCACCCCGCTCCTTGGGAATGTTTTGCTCCAAGAGCTCAAGGGGGTATGACAAGATGATAAACAGCCTCTGGAATGATCCCTCCCCTACCGCGGCGCCTGGAGTCTGTGAGTTCACAGAACTGGACCATGGCTGATCTTCCAGAGACTGCTGCATCTAGCCCGGTTTTGCAGATGAGGAAACCTAGGCTTTAGCATTTCTGGGAGCAGAGCCATGGAAAAGGGCCAAGGCCATCTGAGTGTGATTCATGTTATGCCCTCTGATCTTCAGCCCATGGACTGTGCCTTTGTCACTCTGAGCTTCAGCTTCCTCCCCTGGAACGGAACATGAGCGCGAGAAGCCTGATGTTCCTTTCAGTTTCCCATCTTTCAGGGGCTCTGTGCCTCTGCATGTCCACTTGGTAGGGATGCTAAACCCGAAACGTGGTACTCTGCCGGGGAGTCAGAGAAGGATCTGTGGCCCTTCACAAGGTACCGCCAGTTCGGTTCGGATGAGACCTGTTCAACAAACACACCCACACCTCAGCTCTGTGCAGACCCTGAGCTGGGCACTGCTGTGGATCAGATGTGGCCTCTGCCTTCAATCTGTGGAGCCAAGTGGACATGCAGACAATTAGACAGACAATTGGATAGGCAAGTCTGGTGATGTCTTGTACATTTTCACTTGTACAAAGCCCTGAGGGGCTTTGGTAATGCAAGGGAAGTTCCTCACCCAGCCTGGAAGAGAATCAGGGAAGGCTTCCAGGAGGAGGTGACAATGCCAGAGGATTAGCATCTGGTGGCACTGTATGAAGGAGGGGTTGACCAATGGAATGAGGTGTTGGGCAAGACCCTTTCCCACTCTGGGCCTAAAACTCCCCAGAGCACACTTCCAGAGTGATGGCTAACTCAGCTGAGAGCTGTGGTCACTCTGGACTTTCTGACGTGGGGAGAGTGTTTGCCAGTTTTTTTCTTTTACTTTTTTTTAAATTAAATTTTTTGGAATATAGTTGCTTTAGAATGTGTTAGTTTCTACTGTACAGCAAAGTGTATCAGTCACGCATATACATACATCCCCTCCCTTTTGGACTTCCTTCCCATCTAGGTCACCACAGTATATTCAGTAGAGTTCCCTGTGCTATAGAGTAGGTCCTCATTAGTCATCTATTTTGTACATAGTATCAACAGTATGCATGTATCAATCCCAATCTCCCGATTCCTCCCCATCACCCCACTTCCTCTTGATGTTAAATATCTGAGCCTGGAGGGCAGCTGGTCCAGCAGCAAGGTGAGGCTCCTTGTTCTGGCATTTGAGCACCCTGGTCCCTTACGGGCCCACAGTCCCCGGGAAGCACCAGGGCGTCCCACAGACCTCTTGGCTCTGACAAAGCCCTGGTTTGTGTGGGAATACTGGGGGTTGAGAGAGGTGACAGTGAGTCATCTGCCTCCCCTAACCTTGCGCCCTGTCCTCGGTCCCCTGAAGAAAATCTGCGGGCAGGAGGGAGTGCTCCATGCCAACACAGGACTGGGGCACCACTGGCTGGACCATATCAGAAAGAAAGTTATTCTGAAGTGTCCATCCCTCTGGCAAATGGCAGGTGTCCCTGCCCCCAGATGGGCAGGGTGGCAGCCCAGGACCCTTGGCCCCTGTTAGCTGCCCTCGTCTCTCTCCTGCCCTCCCCAGCTAGGCTTAGATGTTGGAAAATGTGAGGCCACTTTCTCTGTCCTCCTCCTCCCCTTCCCGATCCTTCCAGACCTCTTGTGATCCAGCTCCCGGCCCCCACTCCTCTGCACCCACGCTGTGTCTCCATCTCCTGGACACTCTGTCATCCCAACCTCCTCTCATGTGACCCCTGGCAACATCAGGCTGATCCAGAAGAACCCCCTTCTGGAAAGCCCAGGACTCCCTTCAGAGGCACCCCCCCGCCCGTGGTCTTTTAGACGTGAGGGCTTCTTGGGACTCTGCCTGGCTTTCTTCTCATCCTATATGCTACATCCTACTCCAAGCCTCAGCTTCCTCATCAAGGAAATGGGCATAATAATGGCACCTATTCCTAGGGGTTGATGAAGGGATTGAATTGCCGGATGCAGAATGTGTGCAATGAGTGTTGGCTGAAGTATTCATTTTTTTCCACATCACCATGGATACCTAAAAGGTTTCTCCAACATAATTTGGCCAACGCTGAACTTGTGACTTTCTGCCCTCAGCTGGCTCTTACCCAGCAGGCTTCCCCACCTCAGCTAATGGCAGCTCCATCCAGTCAAACCAAAAGCCTGGGGATTCGTCTCGATTCCACACTCTGTGTGCACCCACGCTCCCGATGCAAGCAAGGACTGTGGGTGCTTCCTCCACATGCAATTGAATCATGCTCTCCTCCACCTCCCCTGCCCCCCTGCCATCTCCCCTGCCCCCACACCCTGGGCTGAGCCACCTTCACCCCCCACCCCCAGAGGGCGTCCCAGCCTCCTTACCCGCCTCTCTGCTCCTACCTGCCCCTCTATAATCCCCCTCTGAGCAGCTGCCAGGGGCATATTTCAGAAACATACATTGAATCATATCACTCCTTCTTGCTTAACATCTACAGGCTTTCCAGTGCATTTAAATAAAGTTCAAGGCTCTCAACAGAGCCCAGGAAACTCCAGGCCCTTTTCTAGGCTCCAGCTTCCCCTTTCTGCCTGAGCCCCTCCACTGCAACTGCTCCAGCCCTTCTCACCTCAAGGCCTTTGCCCAACGCTCTTCCTCCCAAATCCTTGTATGGCCACCCTGTTTATCCTTCAAACTTCAAAGCTAAAATTCATCTCTGAGAAGCCCTCCCAGACCTCCTGTCCTCAGTGCTCCCCACTCTTCCTCTCACCCTAGTAGGTAGGATGATCCACCTTTCTATAGGTTTGTGCTCTGGCTTTTTTATCCACTACCCCTCACACCAACCGGTGAACTTCACACAGGCAGGAGCTGTGTATATTTTATCAACTAGTGTGTACCCACAAGATGATAAAGTAAATATTTCGTCAACTCCCAAGTCCTTAACCAGATCTCTGCTCCTGGGCTCTGTGACCTTGGGAAAGTTTCTCACCCTCTCTGGGCCTTGTGCTTCCTGTGCCCAGCAGGGAGATGGACTCCTTCTCCTCGTCCTGGCCCCAGGTGCAGCGCGGAGGGAGGCAGCCTGGCTGGCAGCATCACCTGCTGCAAACAGTGCTCCACAGTGTTTACTGAGCTGAACTGAGTCAAACAGCCCTGCCCCCAGGCCCTGAAAACACAGATGCCAAAACCTCCAGGAATGAGAAGCTGGAAGGGGAGCTAGGCTCAAGGCCCGGAAGCTCTCTTACCTGTTAGATGATTCCGGGTACTCAGTTGCTCAGTCGTGTCTGACTCTTTGCGACCCCATGGACTATAGCCCGCCAGTCTCCTCTGTCCATGGAATTCCCCAGGCAGGAGTACTGGAGTGGGTAGCCATGCCCTCCTCCAGGGGATCTTCCTGACTCGGAGATTGAACCCGTGTCTCTTGCATCGCAGGTGACTTCTTTACTGTCTGAGCCATGGGGGATGATTAAATATGTTTAATTATTGGGAGGTAGATGCAGTAGAAGTTGAGGACAGACCACAGCAACAGGAGGCAGCAAGAGACCTGGTTCAAACTGGGGTTGTGGGGAGGTGCATCCCCAGATCCAGTCATTGGGATGGGAGAGGTCTCAGCCAGGGAGGGACTAGATTCCTTTCTGGCTCCTCCTGCTGGGATCCCCAACCCCCAGAGCCCCTCCCTGAGCCTGCAGGAGTACAGGGAGAAGGTGAGGCCAGACTCTGAGTGCGTCCTGAGTGGCTGGCCCAGTTCCTGGTGTGGCAGCCTGAGTGAATGTGTTAGCCTCGGGCAGGGGCCGAGACAGGCCTGGCAGTGAGTCTGTGGAGCTGGGACATCCAGGCCTGAGATTCCTGTCCCGACAAGCCTGGGGCCTGTTCAGTGTCAAGCACTGCGGGTGAGCAGGGGCAGTGCTGCGGTGCAAGGCTGACCCGGGCCCAAACTCTACCCCCTTGGAGCTCTTGTCCCATGGTGGGGGGAATGGTCAGCTAAACATTCCTTGTGAGACAGGCAGATGAGGTTTGTGAAACTTTGCCCCAGATTGGGGGAATCACTGTGTGTGTGTGTTAGTTGCTCAGTAGTGTCCCACTCTTTGCAACCCCATGACTATAACCCTTCAGGCTCCTCTGTCCATGGGATTCTCCAGGCAAGAATACTGGAGTGGGTTGCCATGCCTTTCTCCAGGGGATCTTCCCGACCCAGGGATCAAACTCTGGTCTCTGGTCTCTGGCATTGCAGGCAGATTCTTTACCATCTGAACCACCAGGGAAGCCTTGGTGGGGGGCGGGGGTGGGGGTGGTCAGGGGAGGGACCAAAACATGAAGAGGATTAACCAGGGAGAAGAGGCGGGGAAAGGACCATCCCATGTGGAATAGAGAAAACAGGTGAGACGGTGCTGCTGGTTCAGTTCAGCCCTGGGGAGGCTGCAGACAGGACTGGAAAGGCTGTCCGGCCCTGTGTGGCCTCCTTTATGGGCTGTGGCCTGAGGCCACAGGGGAGCCACTGAAGGACAGAGTTGTGTCCTGGAAATAGGAAGGCAAGGGCTGTTAGAAAAAGAGAGGGGGATGGGGAGACCAGAGGCCGTGAGATCATGAAGAGGCCGGGATGCTGTCTGGATGCTCCAAGCCCACCTGAGTGCCGGCGCAGTGGGAGAGTGGGGGGTGGGGGAGTATCCAGGATGCCAGAGTGGGGGGAGAGGAGTGTGTCCCGGGGAAAGGTCTGAAGGATGATGTACAAGGTGGGTCCAGAGAGAGACCAAGACATGGGAGGGGGGTGGGGTGAAGCTGGGTGGGTGCTCCCTTCTGGACTCTTCTTCCTCTGGCTCTCTGGAGGCCGGGAGCAGGCTTGGTCATGGAATGTGAGTGAGTTAACAGCCCGGGGGCCATCCTGAAGCGAAAGGGGGTCAGAAGTGAGGGACAAAATCTCCATAGGATGGAAAATTGTGGAGGCGTGTTGAGACTCATTTGAGGTCTCAGAGGACCCGGAGCACCTGTGGCCTCCGGCAGTGACCTGGATCAACCTCCTTTACTGGCCTGTCCCCTTCCATGTCTCTTCCTGTCCCCTCCCTGTGGCTTCTGCGATCCCTTCCCAAAGGAGTGTGGCCTCAGGCTCTGCTTTGGGAGAACCGGACCAAGATGGAGATGAGTGGGAGCCTGCAGACTGTGGGCTCCTCCTGGGCTACTAGGAGCTGTGTCCTCGGCCCCAAACCCAGGCCTTGGGCCAAGAAGCCCCGCTCCAAATTACCTGCCTCTGCCCCGGCCTGGAAGGGCTTGTGGACATACACAGGGTGAGCCAAGGTCTAGGGAAAGGCAAAGAGCAGGGCCCCAGAACATCATGGAAGAGAACCAGGCACTTCCCCTGGGAGTCTGGCTCTTCCTCATCAGGTGGGGCCAGGAGCAAAATGAGCCACAGGGTCCCAGGTGGAGGCACCTGGGGGCGGGGGGTAGGGATAGGTCGCCCAGAGTTGGTGGGGAGAGGCCAGATGCAAGGCCAGCTCACCCTCAGGGACCTTGGCCCCCAGGAGCCCTGAGCTGTGGAGTCTATGACCAGGCCTGGCCCTGGGTGTCCAGACCCGTGAGGCAGCCGATCGAGTCACAAATAATCTCTGTCACTTTCTATTGCTGCTGTGTCACAACCTCAACCAATCCTGAATATTCATTGAAAGGACTGATGTTGAAGCTGATGCGCCAATACTTTGGCCACCTGAGGCAAGAGCTGACTCATTAGAAAAGACCCGGACGCTGAGAAAGATTGAGGGCAGGAGGAGAAGGGGTCGACAGGATGAGATGGTTGGATGGCATCACCAACTGAATGGATATGAGTTTGAGCAAGCTCTGGGAGACGGGGAAGGACAGGGAAGCCTGGCGTGCTACAGGTCATGGGGTTGCAGAGTCTGATTCGACTGAGCAACTGAACAACAACAAAAATCATGACCTCATTTTAGAAAATTTAAAACATAAAGATAAGCACAGAAGAAAAAATTATTAAGCTCATCTGTGAGTTGCCTCCTCACCCCCACTGGGACAACTGCTCGAAACATGGTAGTGTTTATTCCTTTTATTTTCCCTACTCCCATACTTTTTAAAAAACAGAAATGGGATTATATTTTTAATACTGTAACATTTAAATGTATTAGAAGAGTATGAATTCTTTCCAGGGCAAAATATATAATGTACACTGCTAATTTTAAGACTGTCACAGCTGTCCACTTTTCTAACAGAACTGTAAACTGGCTACCAGAAATAATAATAATAATAGTAATAATATCCATTTACTGAGCATCTGGCATGTGTCTTGGTGCCATAAAGGCTAAGTGCTGAAGAACTGATGCTTTTGAACTGTGGTGCTGGAGAAGACCCTTGAGAGTCCCTTGAAGAGCCAGGAGATCAAACCAGTCAGTCCTAAAGGAAATTAACCCTGAATATTCAATAACGACTGATGTTGAAGCTGAATCTCCAATACTTTGGCCACCTGATGTGAAAAGCCTACTCATTAGAAAAGACCCTGAAGCTGGGAAAGATTGCGGGCAGGAGGAGAAGGGGGTGACAGAGGATGAGGTTGTCGGATGGCATCGTCGACTCCATTGACATGAGTCTGAGCAAGCTTCAGGAGATAGTGAAGGACAGGGAAGCCTGGTGTCCATGGGGTCACAGGGTTGGACACGGCTGAGTGACTAAACAACAACAAGAGGCATGTGTCATGCTAATCACTAAGAACCAAAGGAAATATGTGCAGTTACCCCAGTTTATAAATGAGACCAGTGAGGAGGGTCAGGTGCCTTGCCCAAGGCCACAGAACTATCCAGGCAGGATTCAAAGCCCTGCCTCCATAGTTGCTCTCAATCATGATGTCTGGCCACCTCATAGGCCCCTTTCCCAGGCCCCCATGTCTGTTTCCGCCCAGAAATTCTGATGAACTGAAGCTTTGAGTCTGCCTTTTATCCGTTAAACTCAGAGGGAAGCTTTGTATTGGGGTCAGCAGGATGGAGGTGGGGTGGGGTGGGGCAACCCTCTCCATCTCCCCTGCCTGTTCCCTTAATTAAGGCTCCCTGGATGTGGCGAACCTTTCCCCTCACTAGCTATGGAAACAACGCTGGCCAGACAGGGGAAGGGACTTGCCCAAGATCACATGGTGCAGAGGCCGTACCAGACTTCCGATTCCCCACCCCAGGTGTGGGCAAAGCCTGCAGGATAAATGAGACATAGAGCCTAGAGGTCCCCACTGCAAAGACAGGGTTCGTGCCCGTCTTGCTCGCTGCTGATCTGCCTGCAAGGCAGAAGGCATGAATGGGTAGAGAGGATATAGGGACCAAGAAAGTTCTCTGCGGAAGGCCTCCAGGAGGAGCTTGGGATGGGCTGAGGAAGGCAACTGGGGTTTGGACCAGCGGAGGGAAGATGGCAGGCAATCACAGGCAGATGAATGGAGGTAGGAAGGAGAAACTGTACTTTGGAGGGCAGTGGGGGGGCCACAAGACCAAGTGTCTGAGTCTTTGAGTGACCAGAGCAGACCTCAAGAGGCTCCAGGCCCAGACTTTGGGGCAGTCCTCCCAACCAGCAGAGCTTGGCCCCGGGTAATTCCTGAACAAGAACAGAAGGAGGAAGTTGTATAAGCGACACTCAGCTGGTGAGTGGGAGGCAGGGCTGGGTTTCATTTCCAGACAGTCCTGGAATTGTTCAGCTCTGGTGGCCGCCCCCGCCCTCGCCCATCCTCGCTGCCTCTGCCCTTGACTCAAGGCGGTGGTGCACCCGAAAGCCCAGGGGAGGCCAGGAAGGAGGCATCAAGGCCAAGAAATGGGGAAGTCCCGTCCCGTGGGAATGCCCTCAGAGAGTGGCTGGATGCATTTCCTTCTCTGCCAGACCAAGCGGTGAACCCTGGCAGCTGGGGCTGCAGTTTCCACATCCTCTCTTTCTGGCAAACTCCTTCCCATCCTTCAAGACCCAATCAAAAAGTCTTTCACCTAGGAAGCCCCCTAGGAAAGCCCTATCAAAGCAACTTGACTAATTGCTCCCTCCCTGAGCTCTCCAGCACTCAGACTGCACTTGAAAATAAGGAATCATTGTTTATTGAGAAATTTCAGCACCCAAAGTACTGTATTAGATCCCCGCAGCTCCAACACCTTATTGCCTTCTCTCAGCATCATGGAGAGAAGGTTCTATTACCAGCTCCTTTCCATGCAGCAGCATCATGAGGCTTAGCAAGATCATGTGGGTTGCAGACAGTGGGGCTGAATCTTCTGGACATGGAAGTTCATGGCTCTCTGGCTCTCCTTCTCGGGGTGTTTCAGTATCTGTTTCCCCTTCTGGTTTGAGAGTCCTCAATGGGCAGGGTCTGTGTCCCTGCACACCTGGCCCAGGGGAGGTGCTGACCTATGGACAGAACTCTGAAACTCTCAAGGACTTAGGCTGGTGTCTTGTGTACAGTAGGTATTTGATAAATACCTGTGTCATCCGGAACCCTTGATCCTAGTTCAGGCTGTCATGAACTTGCATATGACCTTGGGAAAATCTCTTCCATTCCCCAGTCCTTGGTTTTCCAAGCTTTAAAAGGAAATGTTTAGCAACAGCTCTCTTGGCTTCCTGTCTATCCTAAAATCCTGTCCTTTGTTATAGAACATAACATGGCATATGGTGGCACTGGTTTAGTCACTAAATCATGTCCAACTCTTGGGACCCCATGGACTGTAGCCCACCAGGCTCCTCTGTCCATGGGATTTCCCAGGCAAGACTACTGGAATGGGTTGCTATTTCCTTCTCCAGGGGATCTTCCCCACCCAGGGAATGAACCCTCATCTCCTGCATTGCAGGCAGATTATTTTTTACTGCTGAGCCACCAGGGAAGCCCAACATGGCATATACCCCGCAACTGGTTTCCCCTATAACTGACATCTTCCACCAGGATGGTAGATTTGTTCCAATGGAATGAACCAATCTCAGTGTACTATTGTTAACTAATGTCCATAGTTCATTCAGAGTGCTAAGTTTTCCCCTAATGTCCTTTTTCTGTTCCAGAACCCCAACCAGGATGCCACATTACATTTAATCATCATGTCTCCCTAGGCTCCTCTTGGCTGTGAAAATTTCTTGGACTTTACTTGTTTTCTATGACCTTGACAGTTTTGAGGAGAACTGGTCTGCTGTTTTGTAGGATGTCTTTGGAGTGTGTCTGATGTCTTTCTTGTGATTACTTTGGGGTTGTGGGTTCTGGGGAGGAAGACCACAGAGGTGAAGTGCTATGTTCATCATATGGTATCAAGGGTACACATTATCATCGTGACCTATCCCTGTTGATGTAGATCTTCACCACCTGGCTGAGGGAGTGTTGGTCAGGTCTGTCTGAGGCAATATTACTGCCTCCTACTCCATGCTGTCCTCTCTTGGAGGAAGGAAGGTGAGCACCCCCCACCCAATGAACTGGGAGTTATGCACCCCTCCTTGAGTTACCATTTTTTTCTTCTTTAGTATCTACTTTTCAAAGTACTCCCACAGAATATTGCTACCTTCCATCTACCCAACAGACCTGGGAAATGTGGGAGATGGAGACATTCCTTGAGATGGAAGCGGAGGCTCAGGGTAGGAGGGGTCAGGGGTGGCGTCCAGTTCTGTGGGTCTCGTCTCTCCCTACTGGATGTGAAATATGCCCAAGGTCTGGGTGGGACAGAACCACAGGGCCTGAGTTTCAGACTCAGGAGGGCTTGAGATCGAGGTTCTGCCCTCCCACCCCAGGGCACATCGTCTTGCCTTGACTCAGTTTTCTCCTCTGTACAATAGGAATAACAATAGCTTCTACCATGTAGTGCCATGAAGAACAAACACATTGCTATGCACAGACCCCAGAACAGGGCACTGCCAGGGAGCTCCGGACACGGTCACTGTGGGCTGTTGTGATGCTGATTATTTTCACAAGCATTCTTTGAAGCCCTCCTGTTGCAGACTGTCTCCTCTCAGCTCCCCAGGTTTCTCACCCCCTCTGATGTCTGGGGTCACAGCTCTGGCTGCAGATTTCCGCCCTGCCCTCTGCCCTCCTGCCAGGTCAGGCAGATCAAGGGCCCTGGTTCCTTTTATCTTTTCTCACAAACATTCTGAGATTATGGCAGAAGGAGGCTTGGGGTGGAGGAAGGCTGGTTCTGCTGGCCAGTGACTCTCTGTGTGAACTTGAGAGAGTGTCTGTTCCTCTCTGGGCCTCAACTGAGGGGACTGATGTGATGAATAGCTGAGTTTCTTAGTGGGGGGCAAGAGTCTCCCCTATTTTCACATGGGCAGCCTCTGGTCTGTCTCCAGACTCCAGGCCGAGAATAAAAATTGGAATCACACATTTCCAACTATGAAATGACCATACAGACCCAGAGGGTGGGCCACAAGGATTCTCAATGTGCGGGATGGCATTCAGAGGTCAGCTCTGACACTTGTGGTCTTCGCTTGGGCTCTATTTGCTCAGGTGCCCACTGTCTCCATCCCTCCCCAGAGGTGGGCGGATGCTGCAGGATCCTTGCATTGGCTGACCACCCCTCCGGAGGCTGGCCTCTGAGGACATATACACTCACTTGCTCCCAGCTCCTTCCAGCTCTCATGGGATTGGAAGCAGGAGTAGGTTTGGAAGCAGGAGAAGTAGGACCCAGGATCCCCTGGCATCCTGGGTCTTAGGCCTTCAGGCCAGTTTGGCCTCACTCCCTGGAATACGGTTTGCGCCCACACACATACACCCTGTAAGCCAGGGGCTCCACTTCCTCTGGTCCTCAGCTGTAGTTGCCATCAGCCCAGAGGCCCCCAGACTGCTCCTCCCACTCCTCCATCTGCCCCCTACCACCTCTCCACCAACCCTTCATGGCTCCCCATTGCCTCCAGGACAGAAGCAAAGGCTGACAATTAAGCATCTTCAGGGCTCCCCCAGCCTCCCTTCCCACCTCCCTTCCCCTAGCCCAGGCACCCACTGCTCATCACACTGTGCTCCATTAGCACTGCCTACTCCTGCTTCCAAACAGGGTTTTCAGCCTCTGTGTCTTTGCTCATGCTGGTCCCTCTGCCTGGAACACCTTCTCTACTCCTCTTTCCCCCCAACCCCCAGTGCTTGCCCATCACTGTGCCGAGCACAACACCGTCACTCTTCCCTCTTCTCCAAGGCAGAGACCAGACCTGGCTTGTTCACTCCTGCATCCCGGAGGTGAATGCTCAGAGCACAGATCCTAGCACATAGCAGACACTTGGTAAATATTGACTGACCAGAGGAAGGAAGAGTAAGGCTAGGCCAGGGGCTGGCGGGTGGAGAGCATTCCAGGCAGACGGACCAGAGCAGACGCTTCAGGGTGGAACAAGCTGCTGTAACAGGGAGGTAGGCTTCCCATCGTCAGAGCAATGGTTTTTCCAGTAGTCATATATGGATGTGAGAGTTGGACTCTAAAGAAAGCTGAGCACTGAAGAATTGATGCTTTTGAACTGTGGTGTTGGAGAGGACTCTTGAGAGTCCCTTGGACTGCAAGGAGATCCAACCAGTCCATCCTAAGGGAGATCAGTCCAGGGTGGTCATTGGAAGGACTGATGCTGAAGCTAAAACTCCAATACTTTGGCCACCTGATGCCAAGAACTGACTCACAGGAAAGACACCGATGCTGGGAAAGATTGAAGGCAGGAGGAAAACGGGACGGCAGAGGATGAGGTGGTCGGATGGCATCACCAACTCAATGGATATGAGTTTGAGTAAACTCTGGGAATTGGCGATGGACAGGGAGGCCTGGCATGCTGCAGTCCATGGGGTCACAAAGAGTCAGATGCAACTGAGTGACTAAACTGAACTGAACTGACTGAGGCTTCCTAAGGGAGGCCAGAGCAGTTGGCGAGGCTGATGCAGTGGACATCTCTGTGTAAACTGTAGTGCCATGAGAGGTGCCAAACCCATTTCACAGCCTCAGGCCAGAGTCTGTCTTCTTTCCCACCTTGTCCTGTAGCCCTGAGTCTGGTTCTTCGAATCGCAGCAGACCATCTAGGGAATGAGAGAGCAGGTCTGGAATTTCCCACCAAGCGCCTGGGATGGGTCAGCTTCCCAGTTGCTTTCCAAGGATGTGGAGGGCTCAGGGTGGGTGAGGCAAATAACCTGGGGGAGGTGCAGGGAGTGCCCTGATCCCATAGCATGGGAGAACTCTCTCCATGGGTCTGCAGCCAGTTGTGAGGAGCCAGGCCTCACCCGACATGCTCCATTCTGCCCTTGGTTGTGGCTTTGACCCGGGTTGGGGAGAGGAAAAGAGAGGACGAAAGGACAGAGAAAGAGAACTGTATACAGCTGGTGCTCACCATCTCCACACTACTGACATCAATAATATCTGTCATCTGCTGGGTGCTTGGGGTTGGAAAATTATCCCTCTTGGTGTTCCAGGCCTGGCATGGGGCTGGGTATATTATCGGTGACCAGTGTTTGCCATCCATGGATAAAGAAGAATGATTGGCAGGTATGAAGCAATGAGCTGCTGTTTTACTAACAATCTTATAAGCAAAGTAATATATAAAGAGCCACTTACCGGTTCCCCAGGCTAGACCAGCAAGCAACTCTTGCACTTGCATAATCCTGGTAAGGTTATTGCTCCCAGTTTATTGATGAGTAAATTGAGGCTCAGAGAGGGCAGGATCACATAGTCAATGAATGGAAGAGTTAGAACTCTTGTATGTATAGCCCTAATCCCAGTGCTCTCTTGGCCAGAGTATTGCTTGGCAGTGCCTACTCTGTGCCAGGGAATCAGCCAGAGTCCCTGCCCTCTGGTGGGGACAGACACTCCCAAATGGCTCGGAGTGTGCCCCCAGCAGAGGATGGTCAGGAAACTTATCCTGGAGGAGGCCACACTTACTTAGGACCGTGATGGACAGGGAGGGTCGAGAAGCTAGAGAGGTGGGGGCGAGCATTCCTGGTGGGGGCTACAGCCTGAGTGAAGACCCAGAGGGGTGCCTGAAAATAACGAACTCTTCCAACGCTCAGTCATGAAACCACCGTGCTGGCCACATCCTCCCAAAAGACCTTCTGAGAACCTGAGCGGCTGAGCTGAGCCACTGGTGGCTCCAGGTGGAAGGCCACATGTGTGCTCACAGAGCCAAGAGGAGTTCCAGGTGTCCCCTCTCCACCAAGACAGCGGTAGGCTGTGAAAAGGGCTGAGACACACTGAGGGGACATCGCTTCATTTCATGTTCCCATGAGTCTTCTGAGGGGGGCATTCTCTTTAGCTCCTTTTGCAAGTTGGCTTGGTGAGGCTTAGAGAAATTCAGCTCCCCTCAAGGGGTCCGAAGTCTATGCTTTTAAGGACTCTCGTCATCCAAGCCCAGAACTTTCAACTGAACTCCCGGGGATGAATCTAGTGATGGGCTGGTAAATATTTAACAACTAGCTCTCTGGAATTAAAAAAAAAAAAAAATTAAGGCTTGATTTGTCATTTCTGCTGGTTTCTGTGGTGTTAAAACTTCCACTTCTGCTGACGTCAGGCTACCAACATGATATTACTGAATGTGGAGTTGGGAAGAGACGAACCCAATCTGCTCCTGCAGAGAGAAGCCAACTTCAGCACACCACTGGATGCACATCCCACCCTCAGCCCAGGCCCCCCAGTAAAGGCCTGCAGGCCTGTCTGAGGAGTGAATGAGGGCTGAGAAACCTGCTCCTCCAGCTAGGGGCCCGCCCAGTATATCCTAGGAAGCTGTGGTTAATCTTTAAGCCAGCCTTGCAAATACCTTGCAGCCATTTCACCAGCCCACCTTGGCTTCTGGCACTGGCTCTGTTGCTGACTTGCTACGGGACTTCAAGCAGCCCCTTTCCCTTCTGCCTGAGTTTACCAACCATAAGCCCTTTACCTTTGTTGAGCACCTCAGCCACCCTCACTGTTGTCAGTTCTAACCTTCCCGGAAGTCGTCTGTGGACATGCTTACTCCTGTTTCACAGGTAAGGGGACCTGGGCTGGGGAAGGTGATGGACTCACAGAAGGTACAGCAGCTGGGCCACCAGTCTAGATTGGAACCCAGATCAGTCTGGCTTAAGGCCTTGCTCATTCCTGGTCTCCCGGATACTGTGTTGTACCCTGAGGCCCTTGCCTCCCATAGTCTAGAGTTCCCCTTCCTGCTCCTTTCAGAAGTCCAGGCTTCTACCATTTGACCTGGACTGGGCTTTACTTTCCCACCTCTGAAATGGGAAAACTTTCAGAGGAGGAAAATACAGGCAGATGGTGGCATTTAAAGCTGGATTCAACCACCTTCCCCTGTGCAGTAATTCCAGGAGGACCTGTGAAAAGCCAAGGGTGCTCAGTTATGTTTGACTCCCGGCGATCCCATGGACTGAAACCTGGCACCAGGCTCCTCTGTTCATGGAATTTTCCAGGCAAGAATACTGGAGTGGGTTGCCATTCCCTTCTCCAGGGGATCTTCCCGAGCCAGGGATTGAACCCACGTCTCCTGCACTGGCAGGCAGGTTCTTTACCACTGAGTATAATTGCCACTAAATACCTGCCTCGGCCCCTCCTAAGGGGCTTCTTAGTTACTTTTTTTTTCTTCTGATGCACATTAAAATGAATGCATATCAATTAGGATAAAAATGTTGCTCCTTACCACACTGTCCTTCCTGCCTCAGTCCCCAGTTTGGGAAATTTAGGTCAAGGCCAGGGTCCAAGACCTGGTTCTTGTCAGGTGAGTCCCTTCTCTGTGCCTCAGTTTCTTCATCTATAAAATGGGCGTGATCATTGGCCTGCCCAGCCCACTTGGTTGGTAGGAATAGATCCTAAAGTTGACCTGAACAGCTTAGCATGGCACCTGGTAAGGAAGGAGTGCTCCATCAGTGCTGCTGTTACTGATTATTAGTAATAATTTCATGAGAGGTAGATTTGGGGTCAGTTAGGTGGGTGGGTTGGGAGGAGTTGGGAAAGGCATTTTGGCTTGAGAACTGATGGGTGGGTGCCCCAAGGCTAGGGAGCACTCTCAGGGCGGGGTGGGGGGCGGGGCTTCCGTGCCCGGTGCCCCCGCCCTTCCCTTCCGCGGCCGCCGGGACCCCGGGCGTGGGGAGGCCGCGCGCTGGACTCTCCCAGGTCACCGGCGGGGACCCGTCCCGGCACGCTTCCTCCTTCCTTCCCCTCCCGGCGGCCTGCCGGGCCCCTCCTCCCTGCTCGCGCGCTCCCTCCCTCCTCTTCCCCTCCCCGGGCCGCCGCCTCCTCCTCCTCCTCCGCCTCCCTTTCTCTCTCGATCTGTCTCTCCCCGCCCGGAATCCATTCCGGCCCGGGAGCCGGAGCGGCCAGGCCGCCGTGTGCCCGAACCCCTGGCCGTCCGGCGGTCCGTCCTCCCGTGCGTCTGTCTGCCCGGCGCGTCCGCCTGCCCGCCGGTCCAGGTGAGCGCCCCCCGCCCCTCCGCCGGCCCCGGCTCCCGGCCCGCGTGAGGGAGCCCCCCCGGCCGCGGACCACCCTGGCGTCCGATCGCTGGGCCGCGGGGGCTCCTGCCCCCCTCCAGCCCTCACCCCTCTAGCCGAGCGGCGATCCCGGAGCGGAGGGCGGGCGCACCGGGACTTGTCTGGCGCGGCCTTTTGTTGTGATGCCGCCTGGGGGAGGGGGCTGGGTGGGGGGCGTAGGGGTCTTGTCCGCGCGAGGATCCCCCTTCCCGCTCACCCTCCCCCTGAGGGCCCCCTGAGAGCAGCGAGCCGGGCCTGAGCCCCCAGGCCAGGTCTAGGCCAAATCTGAAATCTGAACCAGTCGGCGCCGCCTCTGGCCGCCGCTACCCGGCCTGGCGCCCCCAGCCCGGGATGGGAGGTGGAGAAGGGCAGGCAGGGTGGGCCTGGGGGGGCGCCGGGCAGGGGTACCGGGCCAGGACACCAGGATCTCCTTGTCGTCGAAGGGCCTCCGGTAGGGCCTGGTGCTGCCGGCCTGGAAAGGACTGGGTCAAACTGTGGTTGGTCCCAGCTGCCCACAGCCCCCAGCCTCCTCTCTCGGCAGGCCCTACCTCCTGTCTGCTCAGAAGTTGGCAAAAGTTTAAGATTTCGCCACCAGGCCGGGTCCATCTGCCTGCCTGGGCTGGGGGTGGTGGTGGGTTTGAGTCCCAATGAGGGCCACCACTTTCTTGCCCTGCTGTGCTTCCTCAAGCAACTGCCTGCCCTCTCTGAGCTGGGGGCCTTATTCAGGTCCAGCTGTGAGCCTGGCTGGGCTTACTGGACTGGTGGAAGGATTGTGAACATAAGGGGCTCACTTGTGGGGCAGCAGTTCAACTTCTGGGGCCTTCAGGCAGACTTGAGAGTGGACAGAGCCTGTGTGGCCCTGGGTGAGGCGTCCCCAGCTGCGGGGACTCTGTCCACTTGGGGCAGTGGTCTCTGGATCACCTGGAGGTGACTCCAGGCCTGGCTTCAGTCAGCTGAGATCAGACTTGATTTCAAGAATGGAGCAGGCTGATGCTGTTGCTGACCCTCATCTTGGCTTTCTGGCTGGAAAGACAAGACTTAGACTTCTGGTCACTCTGGGTTACCTGGGCCAAAGGACTGCCCCTCTGAGTCCACTTGTGTGTGGTGGGGATCCCCAGGGGAAATCTGTAGGCACTTCTGCAGGTAGGGCCTTGGCATGTAGTTGGTTCAATAAATGAGCACGGCACTGGATGAATGGCCTGGAAAAGATGGGCATGAGATGAGGTGGCTGGCTCTTGCGGGGCTTATCCCAGAAGAGGGTAGATCCGTGTCCCCAAAGCTACCTCCTAACCCCTTGAGGAGGAACCAGCCTCAGTGCAGTCTTGCCACCCAGCACTTGAGACAGCTCGCTTCTTCTGGCTTCAGTTTTGTTCACTATAAAACGGGCCCGTGAGAATGATAGCTGCTAACATCTACCAAATACCTCCTAGGAGGTAGGGACTTTTGTGTATCCCTTCTTTGCTTGGGAAGAGACTGAGGCTCTGAGAGCGGAAGTGACTTGACCGAGCCACACAGTTTGAAGCCGGAATGAGAGCCTAGAGCTCAGAGTCCCCAGTCTGGCTGCCCTTGTTCCCTTCCAGTGATGGAGGAATAGGTGTTTCTCAGTATGGGACCAGGCATACGAGTGTTGGAAAAGACGCCAATGAGTGATTGTGTGGAAGCCACGAGGCCCTTTGAGTGAGGTGGTGTGCCGTGGTGATGTGGTCTTTCCACCCAAGGAAATGATTTACAGTGTGTCACCTCTCTCAGCTGACTGCCTGCCTAAGCCCTCCTGGATGACCCCTGGGCCTTTTCTCCTGAAGGTGTCCCCGCTGGGAGTGCCCTCTCCTCTAAGAGCTACTTGTCTGGTTTTGCTCTTTAAGGCTTCGTCCCTCCCAGCTCTCTCCTCCTCTCCCCTAGCCTCCTCCCGGGCCTGAAATATCCCCAGCTCATAGCCTGTTCTTTCTTTGGCTTCTACCCTGATTGTGACCTGAGAGTGGTGGGGTGGTGGGGTGGGAGGAGTTTGTCTGGCTCCCTCAAACCCCAGGAACCAGGAAGGAGACGGCTCAGTGGTCTGTGACCAACCACCCATCCCCTGAACCTCAACTGACGCCATTTTCCCAAACCTGCTAAGATACAAGCATCCGTGGCCCTGTATTGAGTACCTATGATGTTCTAGGAGCTTTGATCTTGAGCTGAGCGGTGTTTGATGGGTTAGCAGTGGGAGCTGTAGGGGACCTTGGGAAGCTTCCAGGAGGTGGTGACGGGGGTGGGGAGCAGCAGTTTCCTCAACAAAGAAGGGGACACAGTACTCTTTCTTCCTTTCAGCTCAGACATGTCCCAGGGCCCCTGGAGGAGGCTCTGGGACGTGTGTGGGAGTGGTCAGCTTGGGTGGGTCCTTGCTGGGGAATTGTGAACAGTCCTGGCTGCCCAGAAATGTAAGTCTAGAGGGTGAGCCAAGTATAATAGCAAACAAGTTACCAAGTAAATGAATATATAATCACAGATGTGATAAGGGTTCAGAGAGAGAGGTGTAGGGTGCAGAAGAGTCATGGAAAGAAGCATGGAGGAGTCCGCCAGGCATGGAGCTGGGGATAGGGCTTACCAGGCAGAGGGGACTCATGTGCAAAGGCTCTGCAGCGGGGAGTGTGTGCTATTCTAGAGAAACAGTGGGAAAGCCTGTGAGTCTGGAGCACAGAAAATTAAGGCGAGCAGGTGAGAGGTGAAACGAGGGGATGTTATCAGCAGAGCTGGGCCATGTAGGGCCACATGGGCCTTGGGAAGGAGTTTAGCCTCCATCTTCACACAAGGCGCTGATTGGTGTTCCCTGTGTAAACAGCTCCATCTTGGAGACCAAGGGGGTCAGAGCTGACCAAGTCACCTGGGAGAAGTAAATCTGTGGGCTGGACTCCACATATTCTATGGGGGCCAAGAGGAGGAGGCATTGGAGGCTGGGCTTTGAAAGTAGAGTAGGAGTTCGGTAGCAGGAAGGCAGGAGAGGGTGAGAGCCAGGGATAGGGGCAGTGCCATGCAGAGTGGCTGGAGGCTGGGAGCAGGAAGGGGTCGGCTGGGGAGATGGGGACTAGCAAGGGCTCAGGAGTCAGACATCTGACCATGCCTGCTTGCCACGTGGCCTTGGCTCATTCATCCTATCTTTCTGAGACTTAGCTTCCTTGTCCTGAAAATGGGAAGAGTAAATATCTCCCTGTGGGGTGAGGGTTCAAGAAGGGCTGTAAGCCTAGTGCCTGGAGCCGGCAGGTGCTCAGGGGAGCGGGACCTGCCTTGTGTGGTGTGAACGAGCACTGGGCGGGTCAGTTGCCCCGATGAGTTGACCCCTCTCCAGCTGTCCCTGAAGGCTTCAAGGGGATGAGCTCACTAATTCTGAAGGTGCTGGCCTCAGAAAGGATGTCGGTGGCCAAGGCCATCCGTACCCTAGGTGACCGGAGTCCTGCCTTGCCCTGTGTGTGTGAGGAGGCTGAGCTGGGGAGAGCTCTGCGGGTCCAGCCTGTCCCAACTTTTGGAAAGCTGGCCTTCAGTGAGATTAGCCCATTTTCCACCTGTGAATACTGAGACCCGGAGGGGGCAGACACTTGGTACGGTCCCCTAGTTGCCGAATGACAGGGCTGAACCTAGACCTGGGGCTCTGGGTTCCCAGTCCAGGGCAGGGCCTCCGTGCCTCTGCAGGCCTGAGACCCTTCAGAGGCCTCTGCCCGCTTCCCTGGGCCTTTGACCAGAGCCTCATTTCCTGCCTCAGCTGTATGGCCACCCAGCCTCTATCTCCCTCGGGTTCCCCCAGCCGTTTACTTCCCCTCCGCTGCTCCTCCCCCCTTATCTCCATGGTAAACCACTCTGGTCTCCACTTGAGCCCCTAGAGGGTTGGGGGCCACTTCCTTTGGGGGCACCTCAAGTTCCTCATCTATGAAGTGGGATGGTATGAGTCATGGCTCCTGGGGTGTCCCAAGGGGACTGAAATAAAGCGTTTAGCACACATTAGCTGGATGAATAGGGGCAGGAATAGCTAGATACATGGTCGAGTCCATCATTTTCTGGCAGCTGACACCCCCTTCCTGTGACTCAGTTTCTGAAGCTGTAAAATGCGCATGGGGCTTACACTTAGTAGGGCCAAAAGGAGAATGAGGTGAGGCCATAACCTAGGCTCTCACCTGGTGGCTGGCTCTGCATCTCTATTCCTGGGGAGGGTGACCCCGGAGGTACCTCCCCTGTGTTCAAGGCCCCATTCCCAGCTGTCTGTCCAAAGGCAGATTCCTCAGCCTCTCTGAACCTCAGCTTGTGCACACCTCCCTCCTTAGGATTAAATCTCCCAGCGCTTGAAACTGCTGGATGTCCAGTAAATGTTACGTCTTTCTTTCTCCCTTCTCCTCCCTTGCATTCATGCTAAGTCACTTTAGTCGTTTCTGAGTCTTTGCAACCCTGTGGCTGTAGCCTGCCAGCCTCCTCTGTCCATGGGATTCTCCAGGCAAGAATACTGGAATGGGTTGCCATGCCCTCATCCAGGGGATCTTCCTGACCCAGGGATCGAACCTGTGTCTTTTATGTCTCCTGCACTGGCAGGTGGGTTCTTTACCACTAGTGCCACCTGAGAAGCCCTCCCCTCCCTTGGGGAGGACTCAGATGTTACCCAATCTAGGGATGACCCTAGGACTCAGATCCCCCAGACCTGGACTGCTCTGTTAAAAGACATGCTGAGGCCCAGTCTGAGGCTTCATGGGAAAGAGTGCTGTGATAGATTAGTAATGTTAGATATCACTGTGTATGTGCCATGAGTTTGTCATTCCCAATCTATTCTGAGCTTCTCTTTTCACAGATGGGGGAATTGAGGCCAGAAAGACCCAGGGTGAAAAATGCACATCTCCTATCTTTTCATCCAGGGCTCTCCCCACCCAGCCAGCTTGTTCACAGTACAGACCCACAATACAATACAGGGATCAGGGAGGCTGAGTCAAGGAGCAGATGCTTGGGGAAGATCCCAGAGCTGGAAGTCAGAACCCCAATTTCCCCGCTCCTTGCTGCGAGACCTTGAGCAAGTGACTTCCCCTGCAAGCTGGGCCTCAGTTCCTCTCCTCTTGAAACTATCCAGCAAAGTTCCACGATAAAATGAGGAGCCAGAGACGAGAGGTAGCCCAGTGATCTTGTCCAAGTCTCTTTGTGCTCCGTTCCTCAGGTTCCTCATCTGTCTGGTGAGGGCTCTTCCCTCCTGAGGTTCTGAGACAGTGATCCTAGCCGGGGTTCTCCAGGGGCTGGCCCCGGCTGTGTCCTTAATGATGCTGGCTGGGCCTGAGGATGTCAGTGGAGCTGGGGACTGTTGAGAGACTGTGGAGGTGGGTCTTTGGGGTCCTCAGACCTGTTGGGCGCAGGCGGACTCCTGCTGCTAGGGGATGGAAATCAGGGTTGGAGTGGTGTCCGGAAGCTTGGTCTACTCTGTCAAGGTCTGCTTATCTTCTCTCCGGCTTGTTTTGTTGTTTAGTTGCTCAGTTGCATCTGACTCGTTGTGATCCTATGGACTGTAGCCCGCCAGGCTCCTCCATCCGTGGAATTCTTCAGGCAAAAATACTGGACTGGGTGGCCATTTCCTTCTCCAGGGGATCTTCCTGAGCCAGGGATCGAACCCATGTCTCCTGCTTTGGCAGCAGATTCTTTACCACTGAACCACCTGGGGAACTCTGTTTTCCAGCTGCTTTATCCAAATTCGAGATCTTGACTTTTACTCCATCTGATGTCAATGTCCAGGTCATAGCAAGGCGACTCATTCCATCCTTTGTGTCATGCGAGGGTGGGAGGAATTTTTGTTTCTATTACACAGAAGAGGAAACTGAGGCTCAGAGAGGCCAAGAGCTGGAACCACAATCACCCATCAGAGTGTGAGCCCAGAATTTCTGGCTTCTGGTTGATGTGTAGCTTCTGGGTTGATCTGAGTCCCACTGAATGAGAGCTCAGCTTAGCTGAGGTCTTGCTCTGGGGACAGCATGGATGTGTGGCTGGGTGGACTGGCGATCCTGCCACCTTGGGCTTCCAGCTCTGGCTGGTGGATCTCCACTCAGATCTGGAATCCTGGGACTTGCAGGGATCTCCCAGCTCCTGAGGATCAGCATAGCATGGGTGCTCCATGGATGCTACTTTGACTCAGATTTTTGGAGCGAATGGATTCTGGATTCAAGTCCTGGCTATGCCCCCTGTTTGGTGTGTGTAATTGCAGGGAAATGGTGGCTCCGAGCATGAGTCTCCCCATCTTTGAAGTGGGGATGGCAGGGCCAGCGCAGCTTTAACTAGGTGGCGTGAGGGTCAGGCGAGTGAATGTCTGCTCTGGGGCAGGGCCCCCACTCAGTCCGTGCTTACGGTTTCTGAGTGCCTGTGATTATGAAGGTAATTCCCTGATGAGGCAGGAATTCTGGGTCTCTGCAGGCCTGTGGATCCAGGAACCCTGAGGCCTGAGACTGGACGCTCGTGTCCAAGCTTGTCCACTGGGGCAGGAATGGGGGCGGGGACATTAACTATAGACAGACAGGTTTGGTGGCCAGACCAGTTGGAAGCCACCAGCTCCCTCCAGCCTCCCTGAGCCCACCTCCCGCCTCAGCGCCTGCCCTCCTGTGACTTGTGAAGGCCTTTGAGTGTCCTGAGCGCTGGTATTCAAGGACCCGCTTACTGAATGGGTTCATTTCTCCTAAAGTGGCTGCTGTTTGAGCACTGCGTGCTTTGCATCTTTGCCCGCTGGGCCTGGAGTCAGGGACTGTCACCACTCTTGTGTTTTGGGGGAGGCACAGCTGAAGCTGAGAGAGGCTGGAGGGGCCCAGGGCCCACAGCAAGGGCTCCTGGGCGGGGCGGTGGTCTTCCTTCCGCTCCACCATTGCCACCCAGTTTCCCCTTTCACTCAGGTGACCCGTTAGCCTTTCTGAACCATCGGCCGCCTTCCTGCTGGCCCCAGGCAGTCCAGTGCCCGTGCTTTGACTCTGCGGGTCCTGCTGCCAGGCAGTCCCGCCCTCTCCTGCCATCTCCATGAGGCTGAGATGTCTCTGCCTCTGGAAAGTTCTGGCTGACCACCCTCTACCCCAACCCAAGTCTACACTTTCCGAGCTCCTCTGTCCCCCTGCCCCCACTCTCTGCCTTCTCTCATGGCTCTAGCACATTCTACCTTAGATGGCAAGTCACAGGATTCTTCTTGCCTCTAAGGGAGTACAGTGATTGTCGTCATTCTCAAGAGTGCCATGCTTTGCAGTTTACCAAGCACTTTCCACGATCACCTTTGGTCACCCCAGGAGGGCTGGGAGGGAGACAGACCATCTAATTATCTTCATTTGGGGAATTCCCTGGTGTTCCAGCGGTTCGGACTCAGTCCTTCCATTGCAGGGGTTCAATCTCTGGTCAGGGAATTAAGATCCTATAAGCCTCACAGCCAAAAAAAAACACACAACTAAACAACCCAGCAGACTTCATTTGGCAGGATGAAGACGTGGAGGTCTCAAGGCAGGATCATGCCAGGCACGGCTCACTCCGTGTAGGTAGGCTGAACTGAACCGCCCCCCCTGCATGCTCTCTCAGGCCTTCCAGGGAGGAACTCCTCCTTCAGGGCCCTGTGAAAGCCTTGACTTAGTAGCGAAAGGAGGAGCCAGAAGTTCAGAGAGGTGAAGTGATTTGTCCGAGGTCACACAGCCTGGAAAGCTGGCAGAGCTCGGAGGGTTCCCTCTAGGAATTAGAGAAGAGGTAGGCTGTACCCCCCTTCCTGCCCCTGCAGAGCAGAGAATCAGGTACCACCCAGGTCCTGGAGGAGCAGTGAGCCCAGCCCTGAGGGTTCTTTCCTGAGCACACAGTTGAGCCCTCGCTCAGTGGCAGATGAATGTCTGTGTCTCATCCCCACGGCATCCCTGCGAAGCAGCCGTTCTGGCCCCATTTACCAAAGAGGAAATAGAGGCTCAGAGGAGCAAAAGGACAGTGGCTTGGGTGTGGACCCAGGGCCTCCTGAATACTGTAGGCCTGCCCTGCCTCGGCCTCTCTACCTCCTGCCTGACCCCTGACCTCTCCTCCAGCCCCCTCCCCACCTTTCCTCTTGGGGCAGCATGAAGGCCAGAAGACTCCTCTGGGAAATGTGCCCCCATCCCTGCCCCTATCCCTAGCCCCACAGCCTTCTCCTCTGCCTCCATGCTAGCTGTGTGACTTTGTGAGTCATCTCACCGCTCTGTGCCTCAGTTTCCCCATTTGAAAAACAAGCCTGATGGCAATATCTGTATCACAGACTTGTTCTAAGGATCAAGTGAGGCATTATGCATGATGCTCTGAGCAATGCCAGTATGTGGGCAATGCTCAATACCTGTTGGCTGTTACTTTATTATAATTTGTATCAAGGCTTCCCAGGTGGCACTAGTGGTAAAGAACCTGCCTGCCAATGCAGGAGACGTAAGAAACACAGATTTGATCCCTGGGTCAGGAAGATCCTCTGGAGGAGGGCATGGCAACCTGCTCTAGTATTCTTGCCTGGAATATCCCATAGACAGATGAACTTGGTGGGCTATGACCCATAGGGTTGCAAAGAGTCGGATAGGACTAAAGCAGTTTAGCACTCATGGGAGCCCCAGTCTCCAAATAGAAAATCTGAGACTTAGAGACAGGAAATCGTATCTACCAGGTTAATCCATAGAGGAATGTCACAGCCAGAGAGTTCCTGGGATACATTGCACTTTCCAGATGGGGAAACTGTCCCATTGTAGGACTCTGTTGTCTCATCTGTGCAGTGGGTCTGTGCATATTTGAGGGGAGACAGTTGTATCACATTGCCCCGGGGTGGCTCCTCAGTCCTCAACCACCCTAAGGGGAAGGTCAGAAGGATGTAGGGGCTCTTGTTCTATCTGGGCCAGTGGGGTTCTCTGGCCCTGAGTTATGCCAAGTCCCCAAGGCTGGGCTCACGTAGGAAGGTGAACCAGGCCCTGCCAGGCCTCCTGGGTGGTCCTCTGGCTGCTACCACCCAGGTCCTACCACCTTCCATCTGGTCCACTTGCCTCCTCTGCTCTGTGTCCTGAGCCAATGGCTTCTCTTTTTGAGCCTCAGTTTTCTTATCTGTGAGATGGAGCAGGAGTCTTTTCCTCATGTGACTGTTAGGAAGATTTGATAAGCTCATTGCCCCCAGGTGCCCGCCTGTGTCAGGCTTATACAAAGTGCCCAGTCGGAGGCCATGATGCCAAGGAGGGGCAGGATTCTGACTGACAGCCAGAGCAACAGCATTCTGGGCAGAGGATGCAAGTGAGCAAAGACTGGGAGGTGGGACAGTTTAGGGAGCACCCGGTGGGTATGTGGGGGCAAGTGGGATTGGATTGGGACTAACCCTCAGGGAGGTGGGCGAGGTGTCTGCACCACCATCTCCAGCTGCAGTGGTGTTGACCTCCCCATCCTCCAAACTTTAGATCTCCCTTTGCAGCCTTGGGAGCAGCCACCTGCCCTCCCCACCCCCACCCCTGCCAGGTGTTCCCGGAGGCCCTGGAACCAGATGAGCCACAGTTCTATTTGGGGACAATTCTGCTGTTCCCATTTCTCTCCTGTGCCCTAGTTTTAGAAACAACGTGGGTTTGGTTACCAGTTGGCCATTGGTGGAAAGCCCCCCTCCCCCATGCCACCCCTACCTTAGATCTGTGGGCAATGTGGGCAAAATAGGAGTCAGTCCTGCCTCTGGAAGTTGCTCCTGGCTTCTGCTCGTGGGTTCTCCAGGCAGGGGGTTGGCAGCTGGCCTTTGGACTCTCTGCTGGTGAGATCTGGGCCTTGTGCTGGGTGCTGGGGACCCCAAAGAGGCACTCTGGGAGCAGCCTACACCCCAAGGGAGCCAGACATAGACCCTGATTATGACCCCACCACCGGGTAGATGCCATATGAACTGGGGCAGCTGTTACAGTGCCAGAGGGCTTTATAGAGGAGGTGATACCTGGCCTGAAGCTTAAAGGGTGAGCAGGAGCTCATGAAGGGAAGAGAAGGGTGAGGGCCTGCCATCAAGAAGAGACAGAGTGAGCAAAGTTCTGGGGAAGAGGAGAGGTCAGATCCAAGGCAGTTAGACGGTGATGAGGTTGGTCAGACTAGGCTTCGGACTGCAGCTTCTGGGAGAAGGGCCGGCCTCTTGCCGAAGGTGTGAAGGGAGGGCGGAGAGAAGGATCAGGCTGGGCTCAGGTGCTCAGTTACTGTTGCCAAGTGAAGACAGCCCACAGAGGCTGGGGTTCAAGATAGGGATTAAGAGCCTCTAGCTGGGACAGAAGGGAGGGGCTGGTCTGGGGTCTTGGAGAAGTGAGTCAGGGAAGACTTCCTGGAGGAAGTGATACATATGACATCCCTGGAAGAATGAAATGGTTCTCTGGGAGCGGGTAGAACTTGTGAAAGGCCTGAAGGTACAGTGTGAGTAGCTGTACTCTTGTTGGAGCTTAGAGGAGCTGCAGAGTTTTCTCCTGGCAGGTGACTGGTGCCAACCAATGGAGAGCTGGGAGTCCCTCCCTGGCGAGTCTACACACTGCCCTTGGGCAGCAAGGAGAAGCCACAGAGGTGGGGGTGGTGGTGGTGGTGGGCAGGACTGATTTGCCTGGCCCTGTGGTTAGTGCCCACTGAGGGTAGGTGTCCTGTTGGCACTGTGGCCTTGGTGAAGTGGCCCTGGTGACTTCCCTGAGAGCAGATGGGCCTGGAGAGCAGGTGGGTGCCGGGGGTGCTGATAGCAGGTCTGGGATTGACAGGGGAGCGGCGGGTGAGGGGTGGGGGAAGTCTACCCCCTGGTCTGTCTGCCCGCCCAACCTTTCCCTGTGGGTGCCTGCTTGGCAGGAAGTGGTGGAAACGTGTTGGGGCCTGGCCGGCAGATTGCGTAGACACCTGGGGCATGGGCTGGGCATGGGGCGAGGGCTCTGGGTTCACAGCCCGATCCCCCTCTCTTGATGGGTACACCTCTCCAGGGCAGCAGCCTTTTGCTAAGGGTGAAGGGCCAGGTGTGGTTGCCCACTTGTGCCTTCAAAAAGTGCCTCCAGCCTTCTGAACCCAGAGACAGGGCGAGTTGAGATGCAGGGGCTGAAGACCCAGGTGGGCTTGGGTCTGAATCCCGGCTTGGCTCTTTGCTGGCTGGGAGACCTTGGCCAAGTGACTTTGCCTCAGTTTCCCCATATATAAAAATGAGGGTCGTCCTAGAACCTCCCTCCTAAGGCTCCCAGGGAGGATTAATGAGATTTTAGAAGGCTGTGCCCAGTACCATGCCAGCCCCTGGGATCCGGCTTTGGAGCTGTTAGCTCAGCTGACTGGGGGTGCTGGGACCTGCTGGGTGGCTGAGGGGCAGCTTCCCGTCTGCCCCGGGCTCTCAGCGCTGAGGACAAAGTCCCTTTGTGGTGGGACAGATGGAGCCTGGGAGCACACTGCCCCTCCTCGCCTTTGGGAACCAGGGGGCCATCTGCCCCTCCTCCTCACTCATTCCCCAGGTTGGGGGGGATGGAGCTTCTTTAGACCGAGAGGATGGGAAATGAAAGCCGGGCTGTGCAGGAGCAGAGACTCCAGCTGCAGAGCCTGGCTGGTGAGCTTGGGCGGACCCTTCCCTTCTCTGGGCCACCTTCTCAGAGCCCCAGGCATCTCTGGTAAGTCCCAGGCCCACTGTGTGTGCCTGGTTCACTTATTTATCCATCCATCCATCCATCATCCATCCATCCATCTGTCTGTCATCCATCTATCATTCCTCCATCCGTCCATTTGTTCACTCATCCAGTAATTACCAAGTACCGACTCCATGCTAGGCCCTATACTTTGGCCAGTGTCCATTCTGACCGGATGGCCCCCAAGCATCCCAGCTGTGAGCTGTGAGCTGTAGTGACTGTTACACCCACTGCAGAGCATTCGGCTGGGAGTGAGACAGAAGTGGCGCTGGTCCTCCTCCTCAGACATGTGCTCATCCAGTGTGTTATGTCATCACAGCTATGGTTCCCACTAGGAAGGAGAAGTTGAAGGTTCTCACCTGGGGGAGGTCAGAGAGGCCTCCTGGGAGGAGGTGGCTTTTGAAATGAGACTCAGAGAGAGAGCGGAATTGGCTGAGTGTGTTGCTATTTAAACTGGTGGTCGGGACTGGCCTCTCTGAGCAGGAGACGTTTGACTAAAGCACCTGAAGAAAGTAGGCTCTGGTGGAGGGAACAGCAAGTGCCAAGGCTCTGAGGCAAGCGTGTACTGGGTCCTTAGGGGAAGGGGAAGTGGCCGGTGTGGGCGGAGCAGGAGAGAAGGGGCGTGGGGCGGGTAGTTCCTACTGGGGGACCTTGGAGGCCTCCGTGAGTGTGGGCTGTGAGGGGTGTTAAGCAGGAATGATGGGTTCAGATGGACATTTCAGAGACACTCTCTGCCTGCCACGGGCCAGCCTGGGGGGTTGACCTGAGGGGTGACCCTGGTTGAAGGGAAGGAGGTGGATTCAGGCTGTGTTTGGAGGTGGGAGTGACAGGGCTTGGAACTGGGTTTCATGAGACACAGGAAGAATCATCTTTCCTCTCTTGGGCTGCTGGTGATGTGGGGCTGAGTCTACACCACACACCACTGGGCTTCCTGTTCTTGTCCACTCCCCTCTTACCCCCCGCCCCCGTCACCGCCCCCCCATCGTCCCCCCCCACCCCCCACTGCCATCTGGAGGCACTAAGGCCGAGCAGCTTCTCTACCTTGTCCTGAGGGCTGGACTGAGTCTTCCGGCTCCTGAAGCTTTATTTATTTTTATTTATTAGAAGAAGAAATGTATTAATTTTTGAAAATGTTTTGGCTATACCATGTGGCATCTTAGTTCCCAGACCAGGGATCGAACCCATGCCCCCTGCAGGGAAGTCTGAAGCCTTAACTACTAGACCACCAGGAAAGTTGCTCCTTTCTGTGGCTTTAAACAGTGGTATACCTTAGGCTAACCTCGTAGCATCCTACCCATTTTATAGATGTGAAAACTGAGGCTCAGAGTGGTACACCCATGACCTGGGTTACACAATAGGGACAGGGTTAGAGTTTGCCCTCTTAGGACTCAGGAGGGCCTATGGATTTCGGAAATATGGACAATGCCCACCTTCTCCAATTCTAGCTATAGATTTCAGTGGGTACCTGAGATTTCTTTCCTACTTTGACCTGTCTTGGGAAATGAGAGGCTGCCTGTGTGATCTCGGGGGTGGGGTTGGGGACCTGGACTCCAACTTGCCATGTGATTTGGGCCTCAGTTTCCTCTGCTGGGAAATGGGCACAGTAATGGTCCGTACCTCACAGTGTTGTTGGGAGGACCAGATGAAACAGTGCCTGTAAAGCCGGCATGCCAGGCACAGAGTTAAGTGTTCAGTAATTAGCGGGTATCTTTATTATTGTTGTTTCTGTGGGGAGTAAGGACGTGTGTGCAAATCTAGGCTCTGGCCACGTCCACCCCAGGGGTTGGCTCTAGGGGAGGGCTGGAGTCGCCAAGGTGGCCTCTTCTAGATAACTCTGCAGGTTGGGATGGAAGAAAGTTCCTGGAACCCATGCCCAGCGCTGCTTTCCAGCGGGGGAAACAGTCTGGACTGGCCTGGATTGGCCAAGGGCCGTGCTTCACCTGGGTGCAGAACGGGGCTTTACATCAGATTTCCTGCTGCCTTGTTGAGCTCTGACATCGCCTCCTTCCCTGTTTTGGGCTTCCAGGCTGAGGAGAGGTCCTAGGACTTGGAACTGGTTTTCAGAAGAATCGTCTTTACTCTTGGGCTGTTGGTGATTCAGGAAGGAACCCCGCCCTTTACAGAGCAAGTCGGGACCTAGGGTCTGGAAAGGGGGTCTCCTTCCGTCCAGAAAGATACTTAAAAGCCTCCTGGACCCAGTTCCATCTCCATGGGGCCGGGGTTAGTGGCAGCAGCACGATCCGCTTGCTGAATCATCATCCTCCTGGGGCGATGGGTCCCCACTCAGGCAGCACCCCTCCATCTGCCCGCCGTGCCAGCCTGAGCCTGCAGTGCCCACCCCACCCTGGCCGCACTGGCGGAGCCGGTTTGAGGTCTGACAGCTGTGCGTGTGCTTGCGCCGGAAACACAGGACCAGACATGTCCTAGCTGCCCTGGCCCATGGATGGCCCCTGGCTCAGACTTCACTCACCCCTGGCTCATGCGGCAGGCATCCTTGGTACCCAGTCCGGGCCTGAGCCATGCGGGGCAGGTCTTGGGGCCTAGGGCTGTCTCACCCTTGCACACTGTCCCGTGTAACCAGGAAGGTCGGAGGCTCTGCCACGGGGATAGGCCAGGCAGTGGCAGGAGAGTACTGTGGTTGGGACATAGGTTGTGGGGCTGGGCAGACCTGGGATGGAGGCCTGTATCTCTTTATCTTATGGGGCCCTGGATAGGACCCATTCATCCCTCCCTCCCTCTGTTCCTCCCTCCGTCCCTCTTTCCATCTCTCCCTCCTTCCATCCCCCTTCCATCCCTCCCTCCACCTACCCATCCCTCTCACAAATATTTACTGAGCACCACTGGGTGCCGGGGGTTGGGGGTGCTTCCCTGATGGCTTGGGTAGTAAAGAATCTGCCTGCAGTGCAGGAGACACAGGTTTGATCCCTAGGTTGGGAAGATTCCCCTGGAGGAGGACATGGTAACCCACTCCAGTGTTCTTGCCTGGAGAATCCCATGGACAGAGGAGCCTGGTGGGCTACAGTCCATGGGGTCAGAAAGAGTCGGACATGACTGAGTGACTAATACACATTATGTGCCAGACAATGTTCTAGAGGTTGGAGATTCAGCATAGAAGCAACAAGGCAAAAATATGTGCTCTCACAAAGCTGACATTCTAGTCTGGGAGATAAAAGCAGAGCAAATAAGGAAAATACGTGCATGGTCTGTAAGAACTTGATAGGCTCAGTCGTGTCCAGCTCTCTGTGACCCCAGGGACTGCAGCACGCCAGGCTTCCCTGTCCTTCACCATCTCCTGGAGCTTGCTCAAACTCGTGTCCATTGAGTCGCTGATGCCATCCAACCATCTTGTCCTCTGTTGTCCACTTCTCCTCCTGCTTTTAGTCTTTCCCAGCATGTCATGGGTCAAACATAAAGCTGAGAAGACTGGCTTGGATGGAGAATGGGTTGTGATTAGCTGATTAGATAGGATGGTGAGGGATGGGGACACGTGGGGAAGACTTCTCCCAGAAGCTCACATTCCAGGAGGGGAGGGAGGAGATAGGTCGTTCCCTGAGGCAAGAGAGTCCAGGCAGAGGAAACAGACAGTGCATAGACCATAAGGTAGGGGTGCGCTGGAGTGCTGGAGAACAGCATGGAGGCCAGGGGAACAGAGTGAGCAACGGGGAGAGTGGCGGGAGGAAAGGCCAGAGAGATGGAGGTCAGGGAGGGCCTCCGGATCCTTTTGATGTTGACTCTTTCTCCCAGTGGAATGGGGCTCTGGGAGGCTTTCTGAGGGCATCTGGTTGCTGTGTGGGAAGCAGACTGTGGGCACTGAGGATGGAGCCCCCAGACCAGCGAGGCGACTACTGCATTGGTCTAGTGAGTGGAGGGTGTGACAGTGGTTGGCCTAGCCTGGGGGCAGTTCATGGTAAGGGATGGGGGCTCAAACATTGCTTTGCATTATTTTCTTTCATCTTCCTTTTTGGACTTTTCTTTTGGCCGTGCCACATAGCATGTGGGATCTTAGTTCCCTGACCAGGGATCAAACCTATGTCCCCTGCATTGCAAGACACATTCTTAACTACTGGGCTACCAGGGAAGTCCCAGCAGTGATTATCTTTAGTATCTATTTTATAAGTAAGGACATGGAGGCACAGAGAGGTAGAGTAACTTTTCCAAGGCCACACAGCTAGGAAGGGTCAGAGCTGGGTTTTGAACCCAGGCGGTCCAGCTCTTAATCTCTGTGTGATGGAGGCTATGTGAGCCCAGAAAAAGAGGGGTACCTCTCTCAGTTGAGCGCAGGTGTGGTCAAGTATGGCCTGTGGTCAGGGTTAAAGAGGGCACTGGAGTTCCTGGAGTTGGCCAGGGCCAGGGATGTGCAGCTTCAGGAGGAAACAGCAGTGTGCCAAGGTCAGGAGGTTGGAGGGTAATTCTGAGTCCAGGGAGGGTCAAGGGGTGGGGAAGAGGGAGCTTACAGCAGCCACTCCCCCATCTCATCCTTGGCCTTGATCCCATGAAGAAATCATAGGAGCTTTAAGGGTTTTGGCCATCTTCCTACCACTGTCCTTGGCCTCAGGCATGGATGCCCTCTCCCTCAGAGACCTCCCAGAGGTCCCCATTTCATGGATGAGTAAAGGGAGGCCTGGACCTTCTGGAGGTTACACATCCAGGGTGGCACCTGCGGGCTCTGAGTGTGGGGGGTTGAGTTCAGGGCAGTCCGTGTGGAGGGGCCTGGCCACCAGCTGCTCCTGCCCACCCGTGTCCCTGCGGGGGCAGGGACGGAGGTGGGGAGGAAGGGACACTGTGTGTTCCCAGAGCAGGGATGCAGCCAGAACTGCTGGCAGGAGTAGCGGGCGCCGTGGGCAGGGGCCGGCTGGCAGCTGTCCCCCCACCCGAAGCCTGTCAGCCATCAGCCAGCGGGGCTGAGGGGCCTAGGAGGCATGACCTTGGAGAAGCTGGGACAGAGCAGAGCTCATCATCTCAGTGTTCCCTGTGGTCACTCTGATACTGGGGGGGTCTGTTAAAGAATCCTCGGCATGCCAGGGCCTCTGCCCAGGCGCAGATGCTAAGGCCTGGGAGTGGGTGTGACTTGCAGAGATCACATGGAGATTCGGAGGGAGGCCTGCTTAGCCACATGGTGGCCAGGCCAGGAGGTACCTAGCTGGGTCCCTGAGACCTGCCTGGTGTGTGGTCCTTGGGCCAGTGTCTCCTCTTCCAGCTCCTCCTTCTCCTGCCCTTAGGCCTGGTGCGCTGAGAATCTTCAGTCCAAGCCCAGTCCCACACCCTCTTTTGAAGGCCCACCTCCACCTTGCTGTGTGGCCTGAGGCTGAGTGTGCCCCTCTCTGAGCCTCTGCTTCCACATCTGTGAATGAGGATATCTTACAAAGCTCTCTGAGATTGGGGCTGTGGTCTCCTGGCCCATCAACTGCCCTCTCTATCCGCCTGCTGGGCAGCCTGGCCTGGACTATGGGGTGGAAGGGTAGGGGATGGTCAGTGAAGCCTTCCAACCCTGCCAGCCTCAAAGATGCTCCCATGGCAGGAGGACTGAGTCCCAGTGCCCTTCCTCTCGGGTAGGGGCCTTGGAGAAGGGAAGTGGTAGGAAGTGGGGGTGGGGGAGATGGAGGCACCCACTGTGTGCCTGTCTCCCCCATTTTGCTGCTGGAGAAACTGAGGCCACATGACTTAAACTGACCTGGCTCTTTGCCTTTCTTTAAATGGTCCCACCTCTGGGCTTTTGGCCAAGCAATTGCTTCTGCCTGGATCACGCTTCCCCTTCCTCTTTTCATAAACTGCTTACATTTGGACCGCAGGTAAGATGTCTCCTCCTCCTGGAAGTCCACCATGGTTTAGGTGCCTCCTCGGGAGCTGGAAATCACTGTGCTCTGACGGATCGCTGTAGGATGAAGTCTCAGTAATCTGCGCCCATTCCACGCAGCATACTCCAGGGCCTGAGAAAATCTTCATGGGCCTCCCTCTCAATTTTTCAGGTCTTTCTGACCTTAATTGCTTCACGTGTCCCTCTCAGGGCCTCCCTTAGTCCTCTTCGTGCCTGGGCCAAAAGCCTGCAGCGACCCAGTTAGGTGGAAACCACTCAGCCCAGACCTCTCACTCAATAACACCCTGCACATCTGACCTTCCTGCCTCAGGGCCTTTGCTTGTACTGTATCCACCTCCTGGACTTCTTTTCTCATGCCTCCTTGCAGGTGTGGTGAGAGAGGGTGGGCTTTGGTATCCTTGGGCCTGGCTTGGCACCTTGACTCTCCACTTCCTGGCTAGGGCAGCTTCCTGGAGCACCCCCATGTGCTGACATGTAAAGTGAGTGACACATAAAGTGGTTCCTGAGCTGTTGGGAGCATGGAAGCAGTACTGTGAACCCCAAGTGGGAGGACATGAACCCTAGGTGGGAGGACATGGTGGGGAATGATGTAGGTCTCCACACCGCCTTCAGCACGCCCATTCCACCCCACAGTCCAGCCCACATTGGAACAGCTGATGGTGGGACTTTTTAAAAATTTTCTTATTTGACTGCACTGCATGGCAGGTGGGATCCTAGTTCTCTGATCAGGGATTGAACCTGTGCCTCTTGCTTTAGAAGTGTGGCCTCTTAACCACTGGACTGCTAGGGAAGTCCCAAGAAGTGGGATTTAAAAAATATATATTATTTATTTGGCTGCACCAGGTCAGTTGTGGCACTTGGGGATCTTTAGTTGCAGCATGAGAGCTCTTAGTTGCGGCATGTGGGATCTAGTTCCCTGACCAGGGATCGAACCCAGGGCCCTACACTGGGAGTGCAGAGTCCTAGCCACTGGACCACCAAGGAAGTTCCTCCCTCCCTCTTTTTTTTTTTTTTTAATAAGAGGTGGGATTTTAATCACATCATTTAACCTTTCTCTGCTTCTACTTCCTCATCTGTAAAATGGGTTGAAAAGCATAGGACACAGTAGGCACTGAACACGTTTTAGCTATTGCTTCTGCCGTTATCTTATTAGTGTCATTCATATTCCCTTCTCTGAAGCAGGACTTTTTTCTATATTCCGAATCCACTTGTACAAAAACACCTCAGGTGAGCAGGTCATTCTTTTGAAAGGCTGAAGGAAAAAAGAGAATAAGAAGATTCCTGCTACATGTGGGAGGTCCCTGGGGAGGCAGGAAGGGGTGGCAGCCACCATCTGTGAGATCGGCATGAGGGCTGGCCCCTCTCCCAGGCTTCCCCAGACTCAACTTCCTCCCCTGTGAACATGGCCAGGGCTGGTGGTGCACCCCGCCTTGGAGCTTCAGAGGGCTGAGAGGTTCATTCCAAAATAAGGATTCTTCTTAGGCTGTGTGGACCAGCCCACTCCCCGTGTCTTGGCCGCCATTCCCCTAGTTGGAAATGGACTGGCCGAGGGCCCTGCTTAAGTCCCTGGTGTAATAGCTCCCTGTGAGAGCCCAGCTGGGACTGGTGCCCTGAGGGAGAGGTGCCACAGTAGCTTGGGGCCAGGAGAGCCAGGGTCCCCAGCTGGTCCTCTGCTGTCTTGGACGGTGGCCTGGGCACCTGGCTTGGCTTTTCTGAGCCTCTCTCTGTTGCCTTGTCTGGGAGACTGGGCTGATCTTCCCTGTGAAGCAGGGTCCTGGTGAGAACTGGAGAGCTCAACAGCAACGATGGAAACTGTAAGGTAGCGGTGATGGTCGGGGCCACGTTTATCCAGTATGGCCTGCACGCCCAGGGCACACGTGGTTAGCTTCTCTGCCTTTATAACTGTCCCGGGATCCTTTTGGGTTTCTCCATGGTGCTGAAGAACCGACTCTTTAGAAAAGACCCTGATGCTGGGAAAGATTGAAGGCAGGAGGGGAAGGGGACGACAGAGAACGAGGTGGTTGGATGGCATCACCGACTCAATGGACATGAGTTTGAACAAGCTCTGGAAGATGGTGAAGAACAGGGAAGCCTGGTGTGCAGCAGTCCGTGGGGTCGCAAAGAGTTGGACATGACTGAGCGACTGAACAATAGCAATGGTATTGAAGGAGGCTTTGGTTGACTTGCTCGGAGTCCTCCTATGGGTCTCGGCAGGACCCCTCTTAACAAGGATGCTGCATCCCATCCACCTGGCTCCAGCAGTTACCCAATGGGGCTTTTTTTGCTCCCTTCCCTTCAGAGGCACAACTCAGATGGGCTGTGCCCTTCCCCCACCTCCTCCGCCACTGTCCTCCTCTACCCCCACTTTCCCCACACAACCTCCACCACCCACCTCTCCCACCCCTGGTCCTGTTATCAGGACACATTCCTGGACTGGCTGAGAACTGCTTCCACCCTGGGCCCTTTTGAGAAGGGGTGTGATTGCTGATACAGGCCCTGGCTGTGGCTCCTTTGGGGGATGGGCCCTGGGACATGAGATTATGGAGCCCAGATAATCTGCCTACTGATGCAGTCTCTTTTGAGCTGTGTGACCTTAGGCTAGTCACTTGACCTCTCTGGGCCGCAGTTTCCTCATCTGCAAAATGGGACTGACCACATAGGGCTGCAGAAGGTTCACTTGGGCTTGTGGACTGCATGTACTTCTCAGCCTGGTGCTTGGTACACAGGAGTCTCTCTACCCAACAAGATGCTGTTATCATCTGAGAACCAGTTGTCCCTCCCCTTTGTGATGGCATCTGTATCCACCTTTTGCTGAGCACACCATGGGATGGCCCCTGTAGGCTTCCCCTTCCTTTGAGACACAGGGAGGGTGGAGCTGGGAGAGGCCCTTTCCGGAAGTTGAGAAGGTGCTGTGTGATCTTAGGTGGCCGCGCTCCCTCTCTGAGCCTCTTTTTCCTGGTCTGCTCTATGAGCACTTGGACCTGGGTGTGGCTCTGCCCCAGCCCCTTGTCTCCACACACTCTGTAATTCCTCCCTCGGCTGGTCCAGCTGCTTGGCTTTGTCTGACTGTCCCATGACAGTACTTGGTGCATAGTCAGTATTCAGCTGAGCTTGTTGAAGGAGGCAGCGAATGCATGATTGAGCAAACACTCAGGACCTTCGTACTTCCAGGCCTTTGCCTGCACGACTCTCTGCCGGATGCGCCATTCCCAGTCATCTCTACTTGTGGACCTCCTTCTCGACTTTGAAGTCCTTCTCACATGCTGCCTCTCCCAGGAAGCCCTTCTGGTTTCTCCCAGGCGGAGGGCATTGCTGATGCTCTGAACACTTGGTCTGAGGCTCTCTGCTGGCACCTGTTAACAATTCACCTTGGCGTCCATAGTGACATATTTATAACCAACGCGGACCATGCACCTATAACTAGGCGCCAGTTACAGAAACAATGGGGGCCCTATGCATGCCTGTGGGGCCTTGTCTTATTTAATCCTTCACCCCAACCTTGCAAGGTGGAGACTATTATTAGCCCTCCCTTTGCAGAATCCAGAGGTTCAGAGAGGTGAAGTGACTTGCCCAGCTATGAGAGAGAGCAGCACCAGGATCTGAAACCAGGTAAGCCTGTCTTTTTTCTTAAAAAGGAAAGAAAAAGCATTAACAGACACAGTAAAAAATAATTCAAGCAGTACAGAGGAAGGTAGGGAAAAGCAAAGCCTCTTTGGCACTCAGATCTGCTTGCCAGAGGCAGCCATGGGGAGGCGTTTCCAGTATGTCCTTCCAGGGCTTGTATGGAAGCATGTAAAGAAAAATAATAAAAGACCACAAATGATCACACATGGTGATGATGATCACAAATGATCGTCATACTCTAGTCTACACCTGACTGCTCTCGACAGTGTGCCTTGGAGATGGTTTTGTGCTGCTGCTTTCTTTTCCCTGGTTACCTAGTAGTCATTGTGTGGATGGAGACGGTGCTTTATTTAATGAATGAAGATTGCTTTGCTTATTACAGATCCTTCTGTGATGCATACCTTCCACTGTACGCTTAGTGGCCCTGTGTGAGGAACACTAGATAATCCCAAATTGCAGGGTCTGAGACTGTGTGCAGTTGTAATTTTGGTAAATGTGGCCAGATGGCCCTTCGTGGAAGTGGTGATGATGGACCTTCACACCCCGTCCTCTGCTTCCCCTAGCTGTCACCAACGTAGGTTGCTCTAGAATTTGGGAACCTGCCGATCTAATAGGTAAGTCTTAATAGATGGCCTCTGGTGTAGTGTTTTGTTTTTTTTAATATCACACCTCTATTGGACTTCCTTGTGGCTCAGCTGGTAAAGAATCCGCCTGCAGTGTGGGAGACCTGGGTTCGATCCCTGGGTTGGGAAAATCCCCTGGAGAAGGGAAAGGCTACCCACTCCAATATTTTGGCATGGAGAATTCCATGGACTGTATAGTCCATGGGGTCGCAAAGAGTCGGACACGACTCAGCGCCTTTCATGTCACTCTGTTGGTATAGAATTCACATACCAGACAATTCACTTATTTAAAGTGTACAATTTGTGTATTTATTTAAATTTTTATTGGAGTAGAGTTGATTTGCAAGGTTGCGTTAGTTTCTGTTATACAGCAAAGTGAATCAGTTGTACATATATCGACTCTTTGTTTTAGCTTCTTTCCTCGTACAGGTCATTACAGAGTATTGAATAGGGTTCCCTGTGCCATACAGCAGGTCCTTATTAGTTATCTATTTTATATATAGTAGTGTGTATATGTCAGTCCCAATTTGCCAATTTATCCCCAGCTGGAAGTGTACAATTGAATGGTTTTTAGTATAGTCACAGAGTTGTACAACCATCACTGCAATCAATTTTAGAACAATTTCATTACCCGCCCCCACCCCCCGCAAGAAAGAGACGGTGTAACCCATTTAGTCAGTCCCCACTGCCCCTCAAACCTATCTCCCCCAGCCCTAGGCAATAACTAATCTACTTTATGTTTCTATAGATTTGTTTATTCTGAATCTTTCATGTAAATGGAATTCTGTAATATGTGGTCTTTTGGGTCTGACTTCTTTCACTTGGCATGTTCTGAAGATTCATCCAAGTTGTAGCATGTACGTCATTTCTTTTTCTTGCCAAATGATATTCTGTTATATGGATATGCCACATTTTATTTATCCACTCATCAATTGATGGACATATGCTTGTTTCCACTTTTCGGCTATTATGAACAATGCTGTTATGGACACATTCAGGTTTTTATGTGGATATATGTTTTCTTTCCTCTTGGGTATATACCTAGGGGTGGGACTTCTGGATTATATAGCAACCTTGTTTAACCTTTTGAGGAACTGCCAGACTCTTTTCTAAAACAGCTACACCGTTTCATATTCCCACCAGCAATGTATGAAGTTTCCAATTTCTCTACATCCTCTCCAACCACTTGTTGTTTTGTCTTTAATTATAGCCATCCTAGTGGGTGTGAAGCTCTATCTCATTGTGGTTTTGATTTGCATTTTCCTGGTGCCTAATAATGTTGAGTATCTTTTCATGCAGTTATTGACCGTTTGTATATTTTCTTTGGAGAAATGTCTATTTGAATCCTTTGCCTGTTTTAAAATTGGGTCATTTGTCTTTTTGTTTGTTGAGTTGTAAAACTTATTTACATATTCTCGACACAGATACATGATTTGCAAATATTTTCTCCCATTTGGTGGATTCTTGTTACTTTCTCTCTCTTTTAAGAATTAATTTATTTTTAATTGGAGGGTAATTGCTTTACAGTGTGTTTTTGTTGGTTTCTACCATCCATCAATGTGAATCAGTCATAAGTACACACATGTCCGCTCGCTCTTGAATCTCCCTTCCACCTCCCACCCCATCCTACCCCTCTAGGTTGTCACAGAGCACCAGGCTGAGCTCCCTGTGCTATACAGCATCTTCCCACTAGCTATCTGTTTTACACATGGTAATATATTTATTTCAGTGCTACTCGCTCAATTCATCCCTTCCCCTCCTTCCCCCACAGTGTCCATAAGTCTGTTTCTCTTTTTTTTCTTTTAAAAATTTTTTTGGTCCCACCATGCAGCTGTGGGATCCTTGGCCAGGGATCGAACCCGGGCCCTCAACAGTGAGAGCATGGAGTCCTAACCACTGGACCGCCAGGGAATTCCCATCTTTCCATCTTTCTGGATGGTGCCTCCCCACCTTTTTTTAAAAAAAATAATTAAATTTATTTATTTTTAATTGGAGGATAATTGCTTCACAATATGTTTGTTTCTGCCAAACATCACCATGAACAGCCATAGTGTACCTATGGTTGATGGTGAGCTTTGACACACAAAAATTTTTAATTATGATGAAGTCCAGTTTTATCTGTTTTTTTCTTTGGCTGCTTGTGTCATGTCTAAGAAACCATCATGATCCAAGGTGTTGAAACTTATGCCTGTATTTTCTTATAAGATTTTTAAAGTTTTACCCTGTGCATTTAGATTTGTGATCCATTTTGAGTTAATTTTTGTGTAGGGTTTTGAGGAACGTGCCCAGCCTGAGTGTATCCAGTTGTTCCTGCAGTCTTCACTTAAAAAGTTTTTCTTTCTCCATTGAATTATATTGGCAGCCTTGTCAAAAATTAATTGACCATAAATGTGAGTGCTTATTTCTGGACTCTTAATTCTCTCCCATTGATTTATAAACCTGTCCTCATACCAGTACCAGACTGTCTTAATTACCAGTGCTTTGCAGCAAGTTTTGAAACTGAGAAGTGTGAGCCCTCAACTTTGGTTTTCTCTTTCAAGATTGTTTTGGTTTTTCTGGGTCCCTTGACTGTCTGCCTGAATTTTAGGATCAGTTTGTCTGTTTTTGCAAAGAAGCTAGCTAGGATTTTGTTAAGGGTTGTGTTGACGTTACAGACTAGTTTGAGAACTATTACCATCTTGAAATGCATAGTCTTCTGATCCATGAATGTGGGCTGTCATTCTGTTTATTTAGTTCTTTAATTTCTTTCAACAATTTTTGTATTTTTCAGAGTGTAAGTTGTGCACTTCTTCTATTAATTTTATTTCTAAGTCTTCTTTTGATATTATAATTCATTTTCTTAATTTAATTTTTGGACTATTTGTTGTGCTACTGTATACATTTTAATTTTATACATTAATTTTGTACTTTGCAACTTGTTGAACTTGTTTATTTAGTTCTCCTAATCTTTTTAGTGTACTCCTCAGGAATTTTTATGTACAAAATTCTGACATCTATGAATAGTTTTACTTTCTTGTCAGTTTGAATGCCATTTTTGTGTAGTTTAAATATGATTGATCTGGAACTTATAGGCATGTGGAGTGAGATCAAGATCCAATATAGTTTCCTGAAGGGAGATCGTTGGTTCCAATTCCGTCTTAAAAATAGTTTACCTTTTTCTCACTGTTATGAAATGCCACCTTCATGGTATATTAAATTCCCATATGTTTGGGGACAATTTTTGGACCCTCTGTTCTATTCCATTCATTTGTCTATTTTTGTACTGATATCACAACAGTTTTCCTTATGTAACTTTATAGTAAGTTATACTCTCTGGTTGGGCTATTTGCTCTTCTATACTCTTCTTTTTATGATTTCCTGGCTATTCTTATACCTTCACTCATAAACTTGAAAACTGACCTGCCTAATTAGAAAAAAAAATTCTGCTGGGATTTTTATTGAGATCACATTCAATGTTTAGATTTACTTAGGAAGAATTGATATTTTTGTAATGCTAAGCTTTCTTTCATTTTATCTCCTGATTGCTGTTGATGTGTAGCTACATTATTGACTTTTGGATATTTACATTTAATTTCCTTCCATTTTACTTATTTTACTTTTTCTTCAATAATTTTATAGCAGATTCTCTTGGATTTCTCAGATATACATTGATAACATCTGCAAATGATGATACTTGTCTTCTGTTTTCTAATTCTCTTTATTCCTTCCATTTCTTTGTCTTAGCTCATTGCACTGGCAAGTATCTTAGAGTGAAATTAACTAGTAGACATGCTTGTCTTTTCTGGACTCTTTCCCGATGAAGTGGCTTCTGTGAGCCTTGGCTCCAATCAGTTCTACCAGGTACTCTCTGTCCAGGGTCATGCACAGGGCTTGGCATAGAGTAGGAATTTTGGAGGCCATTGCCTGATTATAAGAGTGATTAGGAAAGAGCAAGGATCTGGAAAGAAATCTTCCACAGTAATGATAATGATAGCAAGTATTTAGGAAGCGCTTCCTATGTTCCAGGCTCTGTATGAGTATTACCTCATGTTTTCCTCTCAAGCTCAATCACATAGGTGCAATTATAGATTCCCATTTTTGATAAGGAGTAAACTGAGGCCCCCTGGAGGCTGTGTGACTAGAAAGTGGCAAATTGGCTTCTGAATCTGGCATTCTGGCTCCAGGCCTTCCATAATAATTCTTCTTCCCTGGAGGATCCAGAGATACTGATGGTGATGTCAGAGGTTGACCTCTGACCCAAGTTGCCTCTATGTTAAGGAGGTGGAGAAGGTGGAGTGGTGGGGATGCTTGGGGTAGTCAGAGCATCAGCGGGTCCCTAGAGGTACTTTCTGACTGCACTTCCCTGAACCTGAGCATCCCAACTCAGCTTGCTGTGTGGCCTCAGGCAAAGTTCCGGCTTCTCTGAACTTTGAGCCCATCTGTAAAGGTGGTGTAGTTATAGTCCCCTCCCCTTCACTGTGCTGTGGGGACAATTGAGTATGGACTGCAAGCAGAGTTCTCAGCTCTGTGCTTGGCATTCAGGGCCCTGCCACCTACTCTTGCTTCATCTTGCTCTTTGTCCTCTTGTTGCCTGAAATGGTAATAACAGCAAACGGCAGTGAACGCTGTTTATTGAGCACTTATTCTCTGCCAGGCATATGGACTCTCTCACTTAATTCTCAGATATTAAGTTTATTATTTCCCCCATGTTATTTATTTTTAAAAAAGTATTTATATCCAGACTTGCCATGCCGTCCTGGTGGCTCAGATGGTAAAGAATCTGCCTGCAATGTGAGAGACCTGCCTGGGTTCCATCCCTGCGTTGGGAAGATTCCCCTGGAGAAGGAAACAGCTACCCACTCCAGTATTCTGGCCTGGAGAATTCAGTGGACGGATTCTTGGTGGCTGCAGTTCATGGGTTTGCAGAGAGTGACACGACTGAGCACTTATTGAGCACTTATTCTCTGCCTGGCACATGGACTCACTTAATTTCAGATGTTAAGTTTATTACTACTCCCATTTTATTTTTAAAAAGATATTGATCTATTTATTTTATTTTTGCTGTGTTGGGTCTTTGTTGTGGTGCACGGGTTTCTTTTTCGTTGTGGTGTGGGGCTCAGTCATTGTGGCGCATGGGCTTAGTTGCCCCATGACATGGGATTTTAGTTCCTGGACCAGGGATCGAATCCACGTCCCCTGCATTGGAAGGTGGATTCTTAAACACTGGAGCACCAGGGAAGTCCTACCCACCTTTTAAAGATGAGGAAACTGAGAGGTGAAGTGACTTGCCTGAGAAGATTTAGCTAGTAGATAGTGGAGCTGGCTCCATTGGGATTTGAATCCAGGTCTGACCGGTGTCCTCACAATTCCTAAGCTCCTGGCCTTCCTTCTACCTTTAGAGAAGGTGGAGGTGACATTCTTCAGTCAGGAAGGAAGGAGTGGGTATGTCCTGACTGAATTCCAGTCTATTTTGGACTCTCCTGGATGTTGTGTCTGTGTACATGGCAGAGGAGCACAGCTTATGTGAAGGCCAGGAGGTGAGAGAGGGTGGTGCCCTCCTGTAGGGAGCTGGGGGGCGGGGCCACATGGACTCAGGTGAAGGCCTCATCCAGAGAGGATGATGGGAAGCGCTTATATGTTTCTTTAAGTCTCATTGAAAAAAAAAGATGATGAGAGAGTAATTTCTAAATGTCATGTCTGACTCTGTGACCCCATGGACTGTAGCCCGCCAGGCTCCTCTGCCTGTTGGATGCGCCAGGCAAGAGTACTGGAGTGGGTTGCCATTCCCTTCTCCACGGGATCTTCCTAATCCAGGGATCCAACCCAGGTCTCCTGCACTGCAGGCAGATTCTTTACTGACTGAGCCACCAGGGAAGCCCAAGTGATACAACGCTTAACGTAAAGAAAGGATTTTCTTTTCCCTTTTTCACACCTTTGGATGAAATAGTGTGAAGGACTTGGACTTCTTCCAACGCTTTCTCTAAACCTCTATAGCACGTGTGTGTGTGTCTGCACATACACATTCACATGTGAATTTTCTTTACAAAAATAATTGGAGTTTCCATGTACTACATGCCAGGCACCCCACTAAGCCCTTGCCTGCATTGTGTCTTTAATCCTTCCTCCAACCCTCTGAGCTAGGTAGCACTGTTGTCCCCATTTTCCAGATGAGGAGACTGAGTCTCCTGATGGCCCAGAGGACCTTCTACACTGCCGTCTTCCTCTTTTCACTTAATAGTGTGTATCCTGAGCATCTTCCCAGGCCACACGGAGCACTCATTCTGTTTATTTAGCTGCACAGCTGTGCACTCGGTGAGCGGACCGTCCCTTATTTATCCAGTCCCCGCCTGATAAACACTTAGGTCGCTTCCAGTTTTCCGTGGACAGTGTTGAACAAAAGCCCCGTTTGTTTGTGTGCATTACACAGATGCAGCTGGCTTTTGGAGGAGGGGTCCCCGCTGCTGACCCAGGTCAGGATGACAAGGGCCTGGCCTCAAGGGAGTGGAGACAGGGTCGGGCGAGGGATGTGTATGAGGAAGATTGGAAGGAAGGATGCGTGAACCAGCCCTGAGATGGAAACATGGGGTGCAGGGCATTCTTAGAGGAGGATGCTAAGTCAGTTTGGGCCCCATTGAGCATGAAGCCCTGGAGACACTGATGGGGAAGTGCTGTAGGGCAGGGGTCCCCAACCTTCCCGATCTAATACCTGAGAATCTGAGGTGGAGATAATGTAATAATATTAGAAATAAAGTGCACAGTAAATGTGATGGGCTTGAATCATTCCGAAACCATTCTCGACCTCCCACCGCGGTCCATGGAAAAGTTGTCTTCCACAAAACTGTTCCCTGGTGCCCAAAAATGTTGGGGACCATGGCTGTAGGGCATCCCGGGGCCTGTCATGGTATTGATAGTGCAGGTCATCTGTCCTGAGCCTGTGGTCAGGAGCAGGTCCCCAGAGGAAAGGGACCGCCTTCCTCTGGGAGCCTCATACATCCTCAGTAGGGAGCTCTCCCCACTTCCTCTTGAACCCCAGGGATCTATCTCTGCCTGGGAGTGAGCAAGTGGCGGAAGAGATGTGCGACGCTGGCCCTTCTCAAATGGGCAGCTCATGGTGACTTAGCGTTTGGGCCCTGAGACAGAGTCCTGCCTCAAGAAAGGAGACCACGGTCCAGAAGGATGGTTGGTCCCAAGGTGACCCAGCCCAGCAGGGACTGGACCCCTCCCTAAATGTGCTGTTCTTCTAGCACACTCTGCTGCGTCAGAGCTTGAAATCTTGGCTCTTCCCTGGCGGTCCAGTGGCTAAGACTTCACGCTCCCAATGCAGGGGACCTGGGTTTGATCCCTAGTCAGGGAATTAGATCCCTTGTGCCACAACTGAGAGCCGCCATGCAGCCATATAAATAAATAAAATATGTTTAAAAAAATTTTGAAACATCTTGGATTTTCTAGAGGAACAGGGCTAGGCTGCCCTATCTAGTCATGCACCATCTGCCATGGGCATCTATCTGGCTGTTTGTGTGAAGGAGATGTCCGGAAGGTGGGAGGTGGACCCCATGAGCAACCCCTGATTCCTACCTGCCCAGTGTGGTTTCATGTCCCCACTTCTTTTCATTTTCACCCTCGCCATGTGACCTCAGGCAGGTGCCTCAACCGTTCTGTGCTTCTGCTTCCACATCAATAATATAGGGCCACTATTAATGTCTGCCTCCCCTGATTATCAGGGGGATTTGATGAGTCAGTATTCGCAAGGTGCTTAGAGGAGGGCCCAGTACAAGGTCCAGGCTCCAGGGGAGTTTGAATATCTCAGACACTTGGTCTGACAATGTGGCGTTGCAGGAACAAAGCAGAATGCAAAGTGTTTAGTCTTTGCATTTAGTCTTTTGTGTCTTCTGGAAATATTTCAGAACACCTAGTGAGGACATGCAGATAGATCTGACCTGGTCCTGCCTGCAGGGAGCTTGGAGTCAAGCACACTAGCTGGGCCCCTGGATTCAGTCTTCTGTTTCTGTGACACTGGAAGGACGCCACCGCCATGCCCCGGGACTGGTCCTCTGGCGGCGCGTTGCCAGTGGGCCGCGGTGTCCCCAGCATGTTCTGTGTACTTCCTCGTGGATCCTCCCCGTGGCCCTGTGATACGGTACTGTTGTTATCCTCAGTTGGCAGAGGAGGAAACGGAGGCACAGGGTCCCACCCTGGGCTTGTAGGGCTGGACTTCAAACAAATGGTCTTCTCCCTTGTTCCTGCCCTTGACCTCAACCCGCCCACCTCTCTACAAACACAGGGTACTTGTATAATCATTTGTATAACAAAAACCCAAACCCCACCAACCAACAAACATTGCAGTCCGAGGCCCCAGGCCACCTTAGTTGAGTGTTGAAGGCCCTCTTATGCTTTTTCTGAATGCCCCAGTGGGGAGTGGTCCACTTGGTCAGTGTAAGAACTTAGAGGCCAGGAGCTTTTTTCCTTGCTCCTTCCCAAGAGGGCACATCCATCCTCTTGGTGCTGGAAGGGCCTCTGAGGTGCAGCCCTGGCTGGCCCTCGCCCTCCATGGCATGTCAGTTAAAGGACCCTTTTTCTTGTCCTTGATTACCTCTAGTGACATCAGGCTCACTCTTCATCATTTAGTTCCTTCTAAAGAAAATTTGGGTTTTAGAAAATTCTTTATTAAAATTAAAAAATACTTTTTATTTTCCTCCCAAAGGCCTGCCAACAAGTCCACTGTTAGACCATGCATCCCCTGAGAGAGGACCTGGCCAATCCATCTCTGTGTGCCCCTCTGGTGACTGGCAGAGGGTTTGCTGCATAGTTGGTGCTGTGAATACTGTTCCGGGGAGCAGGTGAGTGGGAGGTATGGTGGTTGGGGCTCAGCTCCTATCAAGCCTGGGGCTGTGAGCAACTGGGTCAGTAGGTCCCACAGGACGGCAACCATATGAGCGCTGTTGGGCGTCATGACCTTAAGGGATTGAGTTGCCATAGAAATCGGCTTTCCCAGGCCCATTGGCATGTTGCTCCCCTGGTGATCTTTTGAGCAGGTCTCCCCAGGGCCTTCCTGGTCCTACATTCTCTGAGCTGGTTGGCCCCCAGGGAGCATACAGGCCACACCCCTATTGTGTAGATAGGCAGCCTGAGTCCCAGCGGGTTAGAGGGACTGGCTGAGGTTCACCTAGGGAGGGGCATCACACAGCTGGGCTTGGTGCTCAGGGTAAACAGTCTTGGCTGAGGCCCCAGCCAGTCATGGGGACTTCTTCCCATTCATGGGTTCCCAGGGGAATTCTGGACTGATTCCAGGACCTGCAGCATCCCCAAGGGAGTAATTGGAGCTTACGTCGCCAGTGTGTCCAGAATCACAGTGGCAGTAATAGCTGGTGTGGCAGGGTGATCTACTGTGTTCCCAGCACTCTGCCTTGCTTTCAGTTGTCACAGTCATTTCCTGATGAAGAAATGGGGCACATAGAGAAGTTAAGTCATTTGCCTGAGGTCACCAGCCAGTTAGGGGCAGAGCTGGGATCCAAGAGTGGGGAGTCTGCCTGTGGAGCCCACCATATGCTATACCCGGCCTCGCTCTCTCTCTTGCTTTGAGAGGAATGAAGGATATTTCAGGTCTAGGGAGCACTTAGCACTGGGCCTGCCAGAGTCAGAGCCAGAGCCAGATAAATCGTGACCCAAGTGTCAGAGCCTTGGCAATTTCTCTTTCTAAAATCGTTATTTATTTGACTGTGCTGGTTCTTAGTTGTGGCATGAGAACTCTTAGTTGTGGCATGTAGGATCGAACTCAGGCACCCTGCACTGGGAGCGCAGAGTCTTAGCCACTGACCACCAGGGAAGTTCTTGATTTCTCTTTCTAATCATATCCCCTCAACAGTCCTGAGAAGTCTGCTTTATCCCTACTTTGCAGATGAGGACACTGAGGCCCAGAGAGGGAAATTGACTTGCCTAGGGTCACACAGCAGGCAGAGGTGGAGCAGGGCCTCTAGTCCACGACCCCTGACTCCACACCTGGTGTTCGTGCTGTGACCTCAGGCTGCTTCCCAGGTCCTCTGGGATAGCCCCTGCCTTCCACCAGGTGAGGTGATGACCCATCGGGGCTGCCAAGATGAGGGAGCAGTGAGGGGTGGCCATAGTGGGTGGGGAGACCCTGCCAGGCTTGGTGGGAGTCAGCACCTGTGGATGGGGACATAGGGAGCAAAAGGGGGTGGTGGGGTAATGGTCATCACTGGGGAGTTTGCAACTTGAGTTTCTTTGTGTTTCCTGATCTCTAGCCTTCCCAGATTCCTGGCTTAGACATCTCCTAACTTTTGAATAGTCACATATTCACTCATTCATTCAGCTGTTTATTAAGCACCTACTATGGGGCCACTTCTAGGTACTAGGAGTGCAGCAGTGTGTCTAGACAGACAAAAGCCCGTAGAAATAATCATATAATCACACACACACACACACACACAGGGTCACATGACCCCATGGACTGTAGCCCATCAGGCTCCTCTGTCCATGGAATTCTCCAGGCAAGAATACTAGAGTGGGTAGCCATTCTCTTCTCCAGGGGATCTTCCCGACCCAAGGATATAACCTGGGTCTTGTGCATTTTAGGCAGACTCTCTACTGTCTGAGCCACCAGGGATGCCCCATGTTATCAAGAAGAGGCAAAAAAGGAAGGGGACTTAAACCAATGAAAGTAGTTTGGGAGCACATCCCAAGGAGGTGAATTTTTTTTTCCTTGAGAGCATTATTGAAGTATAATTGACATAAAATAAGCTGCACATGTTTCAGGTGTGCAGTTTGAGAGATTTTGACACATGGGTGAACTCATGAAACCATCCACATAGTCAGGATAATCCATCACCCCTAAACGTTTCCCTCCCACCCCCCACATGCTGCCTTTGGGCTGAGAACTGAACGACACATAAGTTACTCTGCTGAAATAGTCAAGGAAAAGCATTCAGGTGGAAGGAATAGCATGTGCAAAGGCCTAGGGCTGGAGTGAGCTATCTCTCCTTCTTCCAGCTGCCTGCTATATCCCTGCCCTGGTTGCAACTTTTAGCACCTCTTTCCTTGGTGTAGGACAATTTCAGCCAATCGTGTGTTCACTCAATAAACCCTCAGCCCTCTCCTGGGTGCCTGGGACACACACATGCCTCAGATACTTTCCAGGAGGGATGGACACAGTGTCTCAGGGGAAGGGGGGCTGTGCGGTTAGGGCTTCTGATTATGAGGCATTTCTTCTGTGCTTGACCCTGTACCAAGGAAGCCCCTTATGAGTGCCACCACTATTCCCATTTTGTAGATGGAGTAACTAAGGTTCTGAAAGGTAACTTACCCAAAGATATCTCTTTGGGCCTCAGTTTTCCCTTCTGTAGGATGGGTGGAAGTGCAGGCTAAAGGGCCCAGATAACCCTGTCTGCGCCCAGAGTCCTTCACCGCAGGGTCCTCTCTAGTCTCCAGGACCATGGGCAGCAACAAGAGCAAGCCCAAGGATGCCAGCCAGCGGCGCCGCAGCCTGGAGCCTGCCGAGAACACCCACGGAGGCGGCGGCGGCGGCGGCGGCGGCGGCGGCGGCGGCGGCGGCGGCGGCGGTGGTGGCGGTGGGGGTGCCTTCCCCTCCTCACAGACCCCCAGCAAGCCAGCCTCCTCTGATGGCCACCGCGGCGCCAACACGGCCTTCGCCCCTGCAGCTGCTGAGCCCAAGCTGTTCGGAGGCTTCAACTCGTCGGACACAGTCACCTCCCCGCAGAGGGCGGGGCCCCTGGCTGGTCAGTGTGCCTGGGAGTGTGAGTGCCGGGTGGCCCTGGCCCCTTGGGCTGTGTGCCCTGAGGGGCAGCGATGCCCTCTTTCTGGGCTGCTGTTTCTTTCTCTCAATGACGGGGAGGAGTCCGGGGGTTACTTGGTCTTAGGGGCTATTGGGAGTTTTTTGGAGGCTTTATAAAGTGGGAAGTGTGGTGCACACGCCGTTGCCTTTAGGCTGAATTCTGATGCACAGTATAAAGAGCCCTAGAGATAAAGGGCTGCAGGTGGAAACTGAGGCCCAGAGAACCGGGGGCTTCTTGGGGAGACCCGGGGACAAGGTCTGAGGCTTTGCTTTTTACTCTGGTTAGCCTGGAGATGGATCAGGACTGGAGGCGGTGAGTGGCCAAGGGGGCGGGGCCGGTGTTAGAGGGAAGAGAGCTCGGGTCTTCAGAGGCCCGGACCTGCGAGATGCGCCCCTGCGCCCTCTGCTGGTACTGAGTGGGTATAGCGGCCCCGGGCGAGTGATGCTTAGTAAGAGATGTAGATGTGGTTCTGGAGAGGTAAGACCCTCACACAAGCGCGGGCATTTCTACCCGGACACCTTCAGACAGACAGACACACACATAGTCGGCAACTCATTCAGAGACACCCATGTGGCACACGTTAGGCTGAAGATGCCATCGTAAACAGACACACCACGGACACAGCGACACACTCATGGACACAGGAATGGGCACCCTCCAGACCCAGACACACACCCAACGCAGATGCACACAAATGCAAATGCACATACGCAGAAACACCTCCTGCTCCCAGATGGAGACCCAGACACGCACACTCAGAGCCCTTCAGAAGCGCACACATGCTCAGCTAGAACCCACGGACTCCCAGATGCACAAACATGCAGTGAGGACAGGCAGACACACCCTCAAGCGAGACAGACGGACCCACAGACACAGCTATTCATTTGTTCAAGAGACAGTTGTGGTGCCCCTCCTGTGTGCCGGGTCTCTTCTGGTGTCAGGGACACAAGCAATGTGTAAAACAGACAAAACCCTCCTGGGGAAGAGAGACGAAGAGCGAGTTGTGTAAACTGTGCAGTGTGTTTGTGGGTGGTAACCGCTCTGAAAGAACACGGAGGGCAGGGAGGGGCGCTGGGGGATGCGTGGGTGGAGGTTGTAACTTAAAATGGGGGACAGAGAGGGCTTCAGAAGAGACAGTTCCCTGCAGCCAAGATCTTCCGGCATGGCCCGAAGCACCCAGAGTCACACAGAGAGTGACAGAACCACCTCCTGGGGGCAGTTTCCCTTCATTCACTGCTTCATTCACCCCATGGTTGTTTCTTGAACACCTGCTATGCGCCAGACTCTAGAACAAAATAAAGATGCCTGTTACTGGGGACTTCGGGTTCTGTGGGAAAGACAGATACCAAACAGAAGCCAGCACCTAGCATCACCTAGAGCCTGCTGGGCTCATCACCTGAACCCACTCAGACGCACGTGCGAGACCCGCGTGCTTCCTCCGTGCCCTCACAGGTGTGCCAGACACAAAGACACAGGGGACATGCGTAGAGGCCCACCGTCTGAATGAAAGCAGGCCTCCAGGCTGGCAGTGGGGAGCCCACTCCCACTCCCAGGGTGCAGGGCTCTCCTCCGCCAGCCAGGGCCTTGGCTGTTCTGACACGCCCATCTTCTGAGCAGGTGGAGTGACCACCTTCGTGGCCCTCTATGACTATGAGTCCCGGACAGAGACTGACCTGTCTTTCAAGAAAGGGGAGCGGCTTCAGATTGTCAACAACACGTGAGTGCCCCCTGGGGACCCAGATCTGGCCTTGGGCCAGAGCCACTTCTGAGCATCCCAGAGGCAGCTTGATAGGCAGTGGGTGGGGCTGGACAAAAAGGCAGCCGAGGTCCAGGGAACCCATCCTGGGCATCCTGAGGCCTGTGGGGGTGATGAGGCGGGCACCCCGATGAGGTGGGTGGGGCTTCAGGAGGGCTCCAGGGACAGGCATCTGGGTTCGGTAACTGGTCCATAGAGCACAGTGCCCCAGATTCCAGCACTCACAGAGGGGCATGTGGTTAGCACAGGACTGGGACCGGGACCCGGGGCTACAAACAGCAGGGCCTTTGTAGCTGGAGGCTGTGCCCCCAGAGGTGCTGGAGCACCTGGGGCAGTCTGGAAAGCGAGTCTCCAGTGGTAGAGGGAGGGCCCTGCATTGGCAGGATTGGGGGACCCATATTAGGGACCCCCCAGCATGAGAGGGGTCAGGATAGGGCATGGGGAGGATGGGTGCATAGAATGTGGAGGGCAGGGCACCCCAGCATGGCATCCATGTCCCCCTCCAGGGACTCCAGCCTTGGCATGGGACATCCTAGGGCCAAGCTGATGAATGGGGGGGCTTGGGGCCCTGCCAGACTCTGGGGCCTCTGTGAGTGATGACTGATGAACTGATGAGGGGAGTGGGGCTTCAGCCAGGGGGTGGGGTCCTTCCCCTCATCCCTCTTTCTCTCCTCTCCCCACCCAGAGTGCAGTGGGGTGTGGGGTGCAGCACCTGTCATGGGGGTGGGGAGTGCAGGCTTTGGGTGCCTTGCCCCTGGGTGATCACAGTGGGGGTGAATGCTGACAGAGGGCGGGGCACAGCTCCACACCAGCTGCCTTCCTGCCCTTGGACGGCCTGCTCTCCTCTCTCTGCCACCTCCCATCCCTTCCCCCAGCTTCGGGGACGCCCCTCCCCACTCCTGGCCCATGCTTGCTCCCTCCAGCTCTCTCTCAGCTTCTCCCTCTCTGCTTCCCTCCCGCTGGCCCTAGGAGGAAGGTGGATGTCAGGTGTGTACACGCTCCTGGGGCGGCGGGCTGGGTGGGGGCACTTCACTGGTGGGGGTGGGGCTGCATGCGCTTCCACCTGTACCCCCTTGGCTGCCCCCCCTCCGGCTTCCGCAGCTTCTGTCCTCACACTCTAGAGTTGGATCAGATCCTGACCTGCACCCCCAGGCTGAGAATGGGGAGGGCCTTCCATCACCCCTGTCACTCCCCGTCACACCTCCTCCCCATCCACCTCCTGCTCGCTCAGCTTCCTCCGAGTGCCAGCTGCATGCAGGGCCAGCGCTGGGCCCAGGGAGGCCTGGGTGGAGAAGGCCACATCCTCCTGGGGCCAGAGTGTAGTGGGACCAGCCCAAGTCCGGCCCCGTGGCCAGTGGAGGGCAGGACTGGAGTCTGCTTGGGCTTTAAAGGGCTGCACTGTGTGCCCCCTCTGGTGGTGACCAGGGGCTGGGAGGCTCAAGCAGGACCTTGAAGGAAGCACAGGGAAGTTGAGGGGCTGGAGTGGGGTGGTAGATGGCAGCCCCCTTCACAGAAGGGCAGCTCCTGGGACGGAGCAGTGCTGGAGGGGACTAGATGCCTTCAGGGCAATGGAAGGGCGAGAAGGTTCTAGAGGGTAGAGTGGGATTGATCCCAGAGCATCTGCGAAGGCCTGGCTAAGGACGTTGGACATCTCCACTGTCTCCAGGCATTTCTTGCTTGTTCGTGCCTGCCTGCCGTTATTGCATGTTGTTCCCTGTGCCTGAAAGGCCCCTTCTCCCATCGGTCTGGCAAGCTCCTGTTCATCCCTCAAGATCCAGCTCAGAAGTGCCTTCCTTATGAGGCAAAGGGGAAAAGAGGAGTAGGCATTTTTACCCACGTCCTTTACTCTGCTGCCATTCCACCAGGGCTGTAGTGATGGGGGAGGGGCCATTGCCATATTGATTCCTCATATGGAATGAGGAAACTGAGGCTCAGAGATGTAAAGGCCCTTGCTCGAGGTCACACAGCTGCCAAGTAGCAAAGCCAGGATTGGAACTTGGGCAGCAGCTCTCTCTCTTCTTTAAGCTGTTCTCCCAAAGGGAAGGGGCTTTCCCAGCTCCCCCAAACACCTGCTGTCTGAGTCCCAATGCCACTCTAGTTCTCTTATGGTTCTAGCTGTTTCTATCTGCCTACCCCCAAACTGGGAACTCATTGAGGGCTCTCTTGTGCCCGTCACATTTTAGGGCCCCTCATCACCCCATGTTGCTCACCCCACTGGGGGTACCTGGGTGGTACTGGAGCACCATTTCTTGTGCCATGCTTGTGGGCCTGTGCTCATGCTGAGTGCTTTCAGTTGCATTGTTTTATTTAAAAGGCACTATAGCCCTGGGAAGTGGAAATGTTTATTGGCTCCATTTTACAGATGAGGAAACTGAGGCCCAGAAGGGTGAAATGACTTTCTCAAGGTCACACAGCTAGTAGTGGCAGAGCTGGAGGGGGGGAGGTAGGCATGACCTTCAGCCCCTGGAGGAGGGGCTCTGTGCAGGTGAAGAGGAGCCGGGAGGAGGGAGGGGCCCGAGCTGGGGGGGATGTTGCCTCAGGCTGGAGGAGACTTTGAAGTGCTAGGGGGATTTCACCTGGCAATGATGGGAAGGGCTTCTCAGGGGGCTCACAGCTTGAGCAAAGGTGTGGCCAGAGGAGAGTTCTGGAAACTTTGATTCTGCCTCTTTCACTTGTCCTTTGCCAGCCCCTTCCCTTCCTTCTTCCTGCCTTCCAGGATGGGCTAGGGGCTGCCAGGAGGGCTGGAAGTGATGGAGACCTGTCCATGGGAAGCCCATGGTGGGCAGTGAGGTGCCCCGATTGGAAGGCAGGGGTGGATCAGGAGCCCTTCCTCATATCACAACACTCAGCTGCTCCTCTGCCTTAGAAATCAGGTGATGGTGGAGTTGGGGGGACCTGGCATTAGAGGAAGAAGAGGAGTAACAGGATCGGGTGTGGGGCAGGGAAGTATCCCTGTCCTGCTTCCCTTAGTGGAAGATGGGCCACCCACATATGAGGTTTCATACCTCACCCCGGGACCACCTCGCATGTCCTCCTACCATTATCGCTTAAGCTCCATTATTGTGAGCCCCCTGCACCCGCCCTGCACTCTGCAGGAGTGAGGGACTTTCTGAGTCTAGCCTGTGGCTGGGCTGGGAGTCGGGGAGGGAGAAGCTTAAGGCCGAGGCTGTTGGGGCTGGGCCAGGGCTGGCTGGGCTGGAGTCTTCACAGTAGCTGCCTGGAGATTCTGCTCCCTGGATCTCCGTGCCACGTGGTCCTGGACCTAGAGCTCTGGGTGCTGTGTGGCCTTGGGTTGGAGGAAGCCCATCTGAGGGGTAACTGCCCTGAGCCCCTGTCCTGGTGTCTGAGTCTCTAGGAGCCAGAACTACTCGGGTCTGACTCTGGGGTGCTTCCCAAACTCTCATTTCCTCCTACCCGGATTATTCCAGCACCTTCTCGAGCAGGCACTGATCTCTGCCCCCTTGCCCTGGGCTCTTTGGTTCCACTCCCCACCATGGGGCGAGAGACCCCTCCCTGCCCTCCTCACACGATATGCCTCAGCCTCACCCTGCTCTCTCCCCAAGGACCAAGCAGGGGTTCAGGCCTCAGGGCCCGGAAACTTGACTGTCTGAGCCGTGCCCAGCTGCCCTGGCTTGCCTGCAATCCCCAAATCGCTTCTCTGGTCAGTTGGAACAGCCCAAATGAGTTAAATAGAACAATGCAAGCTGCCCCAATTCCCCAGGTTCCAAAGCTGCCACCCTCCCAATTCACATGTCTGCCTGAATTAGCCATAAAGATTAGGCTCTAAAAAGAGGATCCTGAGGCTCAGAGAGGTGAGGTCAGTATCCTGAAGTCACACAGCTAGTGACAGCACTTAGAGTGTAAAATTGTAGTTCGAGGACTCCTGGTCCAGTACTTTCTTCTCTGGCCACATGAGGGAAGGTGAGGGGTCAGGCAGGGAATGTGTGATTCCCTTCCTTCCCTCTTCCTGCCTATCTGTTGGGACCCAGGCCCCAGGAAAGGTGTGAGATGCAGTAAATATGCTTAACATGTTAGATTAACACCACCGTCACTCCTGAGCTCAGATCGAAGTCCCCATCAGACTGGACTGATCTGGGAAGCTATGGGGCCTCTCATTGTGAGGGCAGCCCTGGCCCTTGGTAGAGCAAGCTCACAGCCACCTGAGGCAGGTTTGAACCTCTCAGACCATTGGCAGCGGAAGATGGGGCTTGATATTTCCATTTCACAGGTGGGCACACTGAGGCTCAGATGATGATCACAGTAATCCACTTACCCAAACTTGATGGCTTGATGCTGACTGATTTACACACTTTGCCTGCAAGGGAGATTTTGTGACTGTTATCTCCTTCTTATAGAGGTGCTGAGAAGGTAGGGAATTGCCCTAAGTCACACAGCAAAATCCTTATTGGAGACTGGAACTGAGCTGCGTGCTGGTTTTTAAAGCCCGTGCTGGAGAGTGGAGAGGGGTACCATAGAGATGCGGATTTCATTCTTTTTCTTTTTTTAGACAAATCAAGATACTAACAGTTCATGCACACTGAGCACCTACTGTGTGCCAGGCATAGTACTGGGGTTTTACATCCTTGGAGGGAAGCATGAGTATCCCCATCCTGCAGATGAGGAAACCGAGGTAGGGGCAAGGTCATGCCTGCAAATGCTGAGCTGGGCTGGTGCCAGGACGCTCAGACTCTGGCGCTCAGGCTCTTCAAAACCTCTCAAGTTGAGGCCAGGCTGAAGCTGGACCTTGGATCGTTAGTGAGATTTCCGCACACTTCCATCCCTGTCCATGTGAAATAAAACCCCCAAACTGGACTGTGAGCCCTAACTCACACATGGGCTGGTGTCAGGGAGCTGGAGACTCAGCTGGCCCAGTCTACGGGCCAGCCTCTGGGCACATGCAGTGGCTGGGGCCTTTCTCAAGGCCAGCCAGCTTGCAAACTCTGGCTTTGTCAATCTGCCCCATTTCGTAGTCTCTGACCTAGACCTTGGCCCGGTCCCCTGCCCCCAGCCTTGCCGCCTCCTCTTCCATCTTCCCCTGGTTTCCCTGAGGGTCTCTGAGTCTGAGGGACCTGGGGAGGGCACAGGGGTCCAGGGGGCCGGCCAAGACTGGCTGTGGGCACGCAGGGGCCCTGGTTCTCACCCTTGCTCTGCTGTTGGTTCTCTGTGTGTCTTTGGGCAAACCATAGCCCTTCTCTGTGCCTGTTTCTCCCTTGGTGAAATGAAGGCTTTGGACTGGATGATCTCTGCTAGCTTTGGGGAAGTCTCTACCCCATTCTATGCCTCATTTTCACCAACTCTACGAAGAAAGTGCTGGGTTATTCCAACCTGGGTGCTATGTGTCCTTGGGTTGGCCCCTCGACATCTCTGAGCCACCTTTTCTTCATCTAGGGGCTGAGGACTGCCTTCTTTGCAGGGTGGTCTTGAGGGTCAAATAAGACAGACAGCGTGCCCTCCTCATCCACTGTGGGTACACACAGAGAGGTAGATGGAGATCCCGGGCACCTCCAAATGTCTTAACATGAGGTGGGCATCGCCACCTTACTCTGGGGCCTTCCGTCTCCTGCCAAGATCCCCATGGTGAGCCTGTGCCCCTGCCTGAGTGTGTGTGTGTGCAGTGATGATACAGCTGAGCCAGCCCACAAGCGCCAATCTCACTCCATCCAGAAGGGACTCACTCTCTGGTCGAGCCTGGGCTCACTTGGCTGACTTTGGGATGCTCACCTGTGCTCATCTGTTCTCAGAGAGCTCCCCCAGCCCCACTCTCTCCTGGCCTCAACTTATCCATCTTCAAAATGGGCTGAAGAGCATAGGTGGGGTTCTGAAGAACCCACAGTCAGAACCCAGGAAGCCAGACTGTGGCTGTGGGCAAGGGCCTTTTTCTCATTGGATCCCGATCATGGGCAGCAGAGAGCACATCCATTGGCTGTGTGTCTTCTCAGGGTTGTGATGAGGTCAAAGGCAGCCTTGGGGTGAGAAGCTCAGCAAGGTATCAAGCTCTACAGTTCCCTGTAGGGAAGGATTCCTCCTCATCTGGGAGTTAGGAACCTGGGCCTGGCTGTGTGACCTTGAGCAGAGGCCCTTGTGTCTCTAGCCTCAGTCGTCCCATCTGTACAGTGGGAATTGGAGGGGGCTGGGCCCTATTTCCCAGGCAGCCCTTCCCATTGGCCTCCCCTCCCTCCCCATCGACCCTCTCCCTGCCTCCATTGATTGCTTTGGATGCAAGGCCCCTGTGACTGCCGCCTTGTCCCCCCCCCCCCCTCCCCCGCACCGCCTGGCGCTCTGCTCTCTCCCTCGCTCTTTCTGCCTCTCTCTATCTCTCACCACCCCCATCTCTGCCTCTTCTTTCCTGTTGGGCTCTCGCTTTCTCCTCCCTCCTCTGTGTCTCTGGACCCCCGCTCCAGCCAGACCTGGTTCACATTCAGATGGCTGCAAAGGTACTTCTGCCCCTTCCCCGCTCCCCCCCCAGACCCAGGGGACCCACCCTGCTGGGGGCTCCTCCTGCCCCATCACCCTGTCCCCATCACACTCCCTGCCTCATGGGGAACTCAGTGTAGAAGGGCCCTGGACACTGGGGCTCTGCCACTTCAGCTCCCTCTGACACGACTCGCTGTGTGACTTTGGGCAAGTCCCAGACCCCGCTGGCCTCAGTTTCCCCATCGTTGGGTAGGCTGTAGGAGGAGGCCTGTAGTTTTCAGTCATGATTTGTGACAAAGGCAAGCATTGCTCCAGCTGCAGTGGCAGCTCTGCAGAGAGTGCCTTGATTGTCACCAAGCCCCCGAAGGACCACCCTTTCGTCTCCACTCAGGTCTCGCCAGTTCCCAGGCTTGGGCTTCCAAATCTCAGGGCTTGGGGAGGTTTTGAAGGTCTGATTCGCCATCCATCTCAGGCAGGAAGCTTCTCTTGTTACACCTTGCTTGCTTCCCAGAGACAGGGAGCTCCCTCCCTAAATCTTGAGACGGCTTGTTGTATCTGCAGGGCAGATTGCTTCCCGTCTCAGGACTTTGCCCCTGTGAGTTTGGGCCTCATTGTCTGAGTCAGCTTTGGCCAGGAGGCTTCTGGGATAGGGAGGGGAGGAGTCCCAGGCCAGCTCAGCTTGGCAAGGGGAGAGTGGCCTGATCTCCATGTTCCCTACACCTCACTCAGCCTCGTGAGCCCCCAGCACAGCACTTCTAAAAACCGCAAGCCCCGGGGCCCATTGCTGATGGTTTCCTTCTCCTTTGCTCCCTCCCCCTCCCCCTGCTCAGAGAGGGAGACTGGTGGCTGGCCCACTCGCTCAGCACAGGACAGACGGGCTACATCCCCAGCAACTACGTGGCACCCTCTGACTCCATCCAGGCCGAAGAGTGAGTATTGACTCTGGCCTCCTGCTTGCTCACCATAGCTGCTGGTTCAGAGCTTCTCTCCTGGACTAGAGTTGGGGGGCTGGCTGCCCCTGCCACATCCCAGGAAGAAGCATGGTGGGTGGGCGGAATCCTGGACCACCAGCACCATCCCCCTCCATCCTGCCCCAGGTGGTACTTTGGCAAGATCACCAGACGAGAGTCAGAGCGGTTACTGCTCAATGCGGAGAACCCAAGAGGGACCTTCCTAGTGCGAGAAAGTGAGACCACGAAAGGTATGAGTGCTTCTACTGGGAACTGAACCTTTTGTGGGTTATTTGAGCTGGGTATTGAGGAATGAATAGGAGTTTGGTATATGGAGTAGGATGGTAAGAATCTCCTGGCTGGAGAAAAAGCCAGGATCAACAACAAGGGGGTACATTTGAAGAGCACTGAATTATCTGGGGTGAGCAAAAGATGCCACAAAAGGTGCAACAAAAGAGACCAATCTCTCTGGTCTCAGGTTTCTCAGATAAGGAATAGACACAGATTGTCAGGAGGCTTGAGGGTCAAAGAGCCAAAGGCTGTTCCCAGGGAGGGTGCTGATGCAATGGCCCCCTCTTCTTCCCCTTCCCCAGGGTCCTCAGGAGCTGGACTGGGTACTGGGACCTGGCTTTGCCCTTCTCCCAGTAGTCCTGGCTTCTGTTCCTCTCCTGTCCCTCCCCTCTGTCAGAGAATGATCACCCCCTTTCTCTCCAGCCCCTCTGCAAGTGGGTTGCAGACTCCCATCACCAAGATGATGAAGTTCCTGCTTCCTGTGGGCCTGGGGCTCAGTAGGAGATGGGAAAGCAGAGCGTCCGTGTCGTGTGTGTGCATTTATGAGGGGTCATGTGGCTGTGCATGCCATGTGTGTGTGCACCTGGGGTGGCGCTGTGTGGGAGTGAATTGTTGTGGGCTTATCCTTGTGCTTGGGGGCCTGGAGAGCGTGAGCTGATGTGAGCATATGGCCACCGGACACGGGCATGTTTGTGGTGGGTGCACACGTGGTCAGGGCTTGGCCTTAGATTTAGGGCTGTGGCTTCTATACGCACATGGCCTGGGCCATCTGTAGAAAGTCATGGTTGTCCAGTGCAGGCTTTAGAGACCCGGGCACAGGTTCTGTGTGTGTCTGAATTGCTGAGTGGGTGACCTGAGGCTAGCTGCTTTCTCTCGCTGAGCCTCATTTTCCCTTTTTGACACTGGATATTGTAAACCCCACCTGAGGATTGTCCAGAGGTTGTGGGGGCTGTGGGAGCTGGGCTTCTAGAATGATGCCTGTATGCTGTTTCCTTAGAAGGGCTTTCTCTGGCTACTGAAGCCTCCTCCCCCACCTCTGGGGCTCAGCCTTTTTCCCTGATGCCACCCCAGGCATGTCTTGGGCTCAGGTTAACAGGCCTGTTGGGCAGAAGGAAACTTTTCGAGCCCAAAGCTTTTCTAGGCTCAGGGAAACAGAGAGGGGGCCACCTGGACTGGCTCAGCTGAGCCTTGGCACCCTTCAGGCCATGCCCAGTATGTGGTCTCCTGCCCAGGGTAGCCCGGCCTTACCCAACCACTGGCTCCTGCCTGAACCTGGAGTCTTCAGGGAGGAACGGGGCCTGGGCACCACTCCCGAGGGCAGACCCAGAGAGGAGAGGCAGTTAGGCCAAGGACACACAGCTCCCTGGGGCTATTCCTTTGATGCTCCCCCGCAGACATTTACTGAGTGCCTATTGTGTACCCAGCCTTCTTATATGTGGTCTCTCTGAATCTGCCCAGCTGCCTGGGGAGTAGCCCACTTGCGCAGAGGAGGAAACTGAGGCCCAGAGAGGGCAAGTCACTTGCTTAGGTCACAGAGCTGGGATGCACATCTGGGCTTCACAGGTCAAAGGTGCATGGAAAGATTCTTGAGTCAGGTGTCCCTTGTCACTTGACTGCCTGGTGGCCGCCTGGGCGCTGGGTGCTCAGAGACAGGCTGGACCAGACCTGGTTCCGTCCGTGCCTGCCCTCTGTCCCGTGCCGGGTAGGTGTGGGCGAGCCGATGTGGTGGTCATAGACCCTCTGCGGCCTGTCCTGCAGGTGCCTACTGCCTCTCGGTGTCTGACTTCGACAATGCCAAGGGCCTCAACGTGAAGCACTACAAGATCCGCAAGCTGGACAGCGGCGGCTTCTACATCACCTCCCGCACCCAGTTCAACAGCCTGCAGCAGCTGGTGGCCTACTACTCCAGTAAGTGCCTGCCGGCCTCCTGGAGGCCTGCCAGCAGGACGCAGGGGAGGGTAGGCCCTGGGAGGGGGTGGGAGGTGGGGGTCTGCACCCATACTGCAGACCCTGAGTGGGGGGGGGGGGCTTTGGAGCCAGCCCGGTCCAGGACTCCTGTCACCCTGAGGATGAAGGCCCCTGTTCCCCTCCCCCTTCTTCCTTTCCCCTTTTCTCTCTCCTCCCACTCCCCTCCTCCTGTGCCCCTTTTCTCACTCCCCTCCTCCCATATCCTCCTCCCTGGTTTCGCTCTGCCCTCCCCACCCGGCCCCACCCCTCCATCCTATTTCACCTCCTCCGAAGCTGCCTGATGAGGAGGGGGGCTGCCTGGAGGAGTGAGCTGGGAAGGAGAGGGGCATAGACTGGTGTCATTTGTCCCTGCAGCCTTAGGACTGGTTAGAACCGGTTACCCAGAGATGAGGAGGGGGCGGCTAGATTGATTGCAGCGGAGAGGGGGAGAGCCAGTGGCAGGCGGGGAGCTCACATGCGCACGCTGTGGGCATGGGCTAGGCCACGTGTGCAAGGGTGTGACCAGTCTGTCTGGATGCCCAGGGCTGCCTGGGTGGGCTCCAGTCGTGTCGTGGCCTGGGTGCTCCCGTGTGGACAGGTCCTGTGGGTACCTGGGTGTCTGTGGCATGTGGCCACGGCCTTTTACATGTGGCCTTTCCTGAGAGCACCAGCTCCTTCTCCTCTGTCAGCTGGGCCTCCTGACTCCTTCGAGGATCTGCCACTGTCCACCCCCATCCCTTTGGCCACTGCTGTATTTATTCTGAACCCAGTTCCCCCAGATCACAACCCTGCAGGGGTTATCTTGGAATTTTAGGAGAAAGACCCCCATGTGACCTCAGGTTTTGGATGGTCTAAACCCAGCTGGCCTCTGTGCCTTACCTGGGGCCCTCCTTCCCTTACTCACTCCTTGGCAGCCCTCCCCATCCCCCTCGGCCTCCTTTTGGCCCCTTCAACCCAGTGGCTTGTTCCTCCCTCAGGGCATTTGCACATGCATGAGGCAACGTGCCCTCTGCCCGGAGGGCTGTTCCCTAGTCGACCACTCACTCTCCTGCAGATCCAAACCCAGGTGCCACCTCTTTCAGGAAGCCTTCAAGGATTCCACCCAACTCACCTGCTATTGCATGTACAGCTCTCCTCTGTCACACTCGTGGTCCTGGGAGGTGATATGGGAAAGTTGGGTGCCCCCCTGGACGGGGAGCTCCATGAGGGCAGGCTTCCACTGGCTCCCTGGCACCCTCTTAAAGTCAGATGAATGAATGAATGACTCGGGGAGCAGATGCATGAGGCAGAGTGGGCCCATGTTGGGGGCAGTGCGTACACACAGGTATGAATGCCTGGCCTCAAGGGTGACCTGTGTGGCCCCGAAGCCTGTGTGCACACGGTGTGTGAGTTCACACACACACACACGCACGCACACACACACACCGTGGGACATGGCGACCCTGTGCGGATGCCAGGCCTGAACTCTACCGCCCTGTCTCTGTCTTCAGAACACGCTGATGGCCTCTGCCACCGCCTCACCACTGTGTGCCCCACATCCAAGCCGCAGACTCAAGGCCTGGCCAAGGACGCCTGGGAGATCCCCCGGGAGTCACTGCGGCTGGAGGTCAAGCTGGGCCAGGGCTGCTTTGGAGAGGTGTGGATGGGTAAGGCCATGTCCCCGGCGCCCCCGCCCCTGCCTTGTCCCTACTTGAGAACCAGGCAGATGTCTGTCCCGTGTGGCTGCTCCAGGCCCCATGAGTTCCCCAGCCTTTGCTTCCACGATCTCATCACCTCTGTGAACTGTGGGTCCTGCTTTCAACGTGGAATTCCTCCAGTGGTGGGCAGTGGCAAGCTAGGGCCTCAGCCTCTGGCTGTCGTGGTACCCGTTTCCGAGAACTGCTTGGGGCTGGCATCGTGACTCCCCAGTGATATGCCCTGTGGTCTGGGCCAGGTAGCTTCCCTCTGAGCCTTGATCTTCCCACCTGTAAAATGGGCCTGGGGGTAATAGGACCCCCTGGGGTATGAGAGAATGCCGGCCCCACTTGCGTCCCTACGTTAACTTCAGCCGAGGGAAGAGGAACCTCAGCTCCTAGATGGAGCTCCGGGAGGTGCAGGGTCTAGAGTGCTCCTGGGCTGTTAACGATCTCCTGTTTCACTCTGGAGAAATGGCCAAACCATCCTTGAAAACAAACGCCGTGCAGCCCTGACAAAACCCAGGCCCTCTTCTGCTGACTGGTTGCTATGGACTTGGGTCGCAGAGGTCATGGTGAGGGAGGCCTGGCCCTTGTGAGCCCGCACATCTGGCAGGGAGATGACTGTGTGCGGTTTTCAAGGTGGTTCCATCTGAGCTCTGGTGTATCACTGCCTCCACTTCCTTCCCTTCAGAGGAAGACATGATGGAGGAGAGCAGAGGGGCTTCCTGGGCGGCTCATTGCAGGGACAGAGGCCTGCAGGCTGGAGGTCAGGCCAGGCCAGGAAAGGGGAGCTGCTGGCTTTGAGCTGGGAAGAAGGGAAGGGAATGCAAAGCACAGGCACAAAGAGAGGACCTGATGGGACTTCCCTGGCAGTCCAGTGGCTGACATTCCATGCTCCCAATGGCAGGGGGGGCCCAGGTTCAATACCTAGTCAGGGAACTAGATCCCACAAGCCACAACTAAGAGTTCACATGCTTCAACAAAAATCAAAGATCCCGTGTGCCATCTAAGATCTAGTGCAGCCAAATGCATAAATAAATATTTTTTAAAAAAGCGAGAGAGAGAACCTGAGCAAAACTGAGACAGCATTAGCCATTATGGTGGCTGAAAAACTCTTTCCTGGCTTGGCTGTGCAGTGAAGTCAGTGGGGAGGCTCTCGCTCCTCTCTGGATGATCCAGGCAGACTCATGAAGAGCCTTGTACATATCTCCAGAGGGCCTGTGCTGGAGGACCGCAGACATGGGCCTGAGCCCCAACCCACTGATGGAGACCCAGAGATGGTGAGGCATGGGCCCAAGGCCACTCATCAAAGGACCTTCAGGCCTGGCTGGAACCAAACTGGGATTAAACACACTGGTTTGAAACTTAGCTTTCCCTGAGGCATCACAGTTTGAAAAACCACATAATAATAAAGTGACAGCTGCAGCTGTTAACTGTGTGCTCACAGTGGGCTTAGCAGCCCCATAGGTGGATATTATAGCATCCCCATTTTCCAGATGAGAAAATCGAGGTTTAGAGGGGCACTGACTCACCTGTGGTCTCACTGCTGACAGTGTGCAGAGGTGGGAGCCAAACTCCTGCCAGCCTGACCTCTGAGCCTTTGTACTTGATGTGAGGCTTTAATTAGTTTTTGGTGAGTGTGGCTTGAGACAGGTTCTTGTTCTGAGGCCAGGTCTGTCTCACTCCCGGCCCCCACCAGTGTACACCCGCCATCTGTGAACACCTAGGCCACCTTTTGGTGTGTTACCCAGAAGGAACATGACCACCCCGAGGAGGGCAGTTGAACTGACGAATGTGCTGCTTTTGGGGACATTTCTAATCATAAGCGTCCTAAGAACAGCTACTGTTTCTTGAGCTTGCCCTATGAGGAGCATCCTTCCCATTTTGCAGATGGTGACACTGAGGCTCAGAAAGGGGCTGGGCCTTGACTAGGCTTGTCACCTGGCCTGGGAGGCCAGAGCTGACATTGGTACCTAGACAGGCAGATCCTACATCCCTGTGGGATGGGAATGGGGGTTCTCCCCTGAGCAGCCTGCATGCCTCTCCACACAGGGACCTGGAACGGCACCACCAGGGTGGCCATCAAAACCCTGAAGCCTGGTACGATGTCTCCGGAGGCCTTCCTGCAGGAGGCCCAGGTCATGAAGAAGCTGAGGCATGAGAAACTCGTGCAGCTGTATGCCGTGGTGTCTGAGGAGCCCATCTACATTGTCACGGAGTACATGAGCAAGGGTGAGGGGAGCCGGGAGGGCCCTGGAGGGGGTCCTCACAACAGGGCGAGTGGGACGCACCTCACTTCCCACCACATCTAGAGTGTGTGCCTTTATTTTTAAAAATTTTTATTTATTTATTTTTAACACCAAAAACATTTTGTGTTGGGGTATAGCCGATGAGCAATGTTGTGACAGTTTCAGGTGAAAGGTAAAGAGACTCAGCCAGACATATGCATGTGTCCCTTCTCCCCCAGGCCTCCCTCCCTTGAGCTCTCCCATCCACCTGGTTCCAGGCTGGCACATACCATTGAGCAGAGCTCCCTGTTCTGTCCAGCAGGTCTTTGTTGTTTGTTGGTTATCCATCTAAAATGTAGCAGTTTGTACATGTCCTTCCCCTTTCCCCCAGCAACCATAAGTTCGTTTTCTAGGTCTGTGAGTTAGAGCACATACCTTTTAAGGTGAAATGAATGAAAAGAATCAACTTCCCATGTCCATGGAACATTAAACTGCAGGTTGCCTTTCTTGGTTCATTTTGTTTTTAGTGATGTCCCACAATGCATCAATGTCCCCCTGTCTGCTGCTTTTGTAAAGCTGTTTGCCATTTCTAGGGATGGAAGGAAAATTCCCTGAATCCTCCAAGCTGAGCTACATCTGGGTCAAGTTCCTGGCTTAACTTTTACTTAGTTTTGAAAATAATTATTTTTCAAAATTCCACTTTTGGAGGTATAATTTACATATGATAAGGTACACCCATTTTAAGGGACTTCCCTGGTGGTTCAGTGGTTAAGACTTTGCCTTCCAATGCAGGGGATGTGGGTTCGATCCCTTGTTGGGGAGCTAAAATCCTACATGCCTCGTGGCCAAAAAACCAAAACATAAAACAGAAGCAATATTGTAACCAATTCAATAAAAACTTTAAAAATAGTCCACATTAAAAAAAAAAATCTTTGGAAAAAAACAACAACACCCATTTTAAATGTACAATTCAGTGAGTTTTAATGAATGGATATGCTGTGTATCTCTTAGCACAGTCGAGATAAACATCCCTGTCACCCCAGAAAACACCTTTGTATTCCTTTGCAGATAGTACTCTACAGTCCCAAACCCATACAGCCACTGATTTGCTTCCTGTCTTAGATTTCTTTCTTCTAGAACTTCATATATGAAATCTTTTACATCCAAGGGTTTTCTTTCCTGTTGTGTATATCAGTAGTTTCTTCCTTTTTATTGCTTAGTAGTATTCCATTATATTGTGGCTGTGCCATTATAGTATGGCTATACCACAGTTCTGTTCTCCTAGAGGTGAACATTTGGTTGTTTCCTATCCTGCTTGCCTTTTGAGTGACAAACACAGACTTTATTCAGAGATGGGTTTACATAAAATCTGCTGTATGGTTAAAGCAAGACTGGCCTGCCCCAGTGGACAAGATCTGGGAATCATTGTTTCCTGGCTCAGGGAGGACAGAGTGGGAACTAGAGCTGCTTTCTCTCTGCCCAGGGAGTTTGCTGGACTTTCTCAAGGGGGAGACAGGCAAGTACCTGCGGCTGCCTCAGCTAGTGGACATGGCTGCACAGGTGAGTCAGCCCCTCCCACCTCCTATATCTGCCCTTGAGCTCTCCCACCCACCTGGCTCTGCCACATCTGGCCTCTTGAGTGCCCCCTCCAAGAAACGTGCCTTGATTGCCCCCACCCTCACTGATCTCATCCCATGTATTACTGGGACCACTTACAGATGCTGTGAGTGGTGGTTCTGGGCAGAGGAAAGAGCCCTTACTTGGGCATCAGGAGTCACTGACTTGCTATGGGACCTCAGACCTCAGTTTTCTTCTCTGTCAAGGTCATTCAGTCACTCAACATGTATTAGTACTTGCTTGTTGTAGGCGGTGCTCAACAGCCACTTTAATCCTTATCACAATCCAGGAGGTAGGGATGGCTGTTATTCTATTTGACAGATGAGAAAACTGAGGGTCAGCAAAGGGACTTGAGACAACTGGTAGGATCTGGCAGTCATCTGTGTCTCTGAGAGCATCTGGGGTCTCTCTTTCATGGTCACCCCACTTTCCTGGCTGCATCTTGTCTTGTGCTTCCCCTTTGCCCTAGCTCCCTCCTTAAGCCAGGCACTGGTTCCACTTTTTGTGCCAACAGGATGTACTATAAACTGGTTTCATTGCATGAAAAACTAGGAAAGGCAGGGCATTTGGTTGGCTGTGCACTCCTGGGGATGACCCATCCCTGGGCATGTGCCCGGTGATCTGGGAAGGGCAGAGGGTGGCCTCTGAATCAGGCTCCCGGGTTCTGCCTGCAGATCGCCTCGGGCATGGCATACGTGGAGCGGATGAACTATGTCCACCGAGACCTCCGGGCTGCCAACATCCTGGTTGGAGAGAGCCTCGTGTGCAAAGTGGCTGACTTCGGGCTGGCTCGACTCATTGAAGACAATGAATACACGGCCCGGCAAGGTGGGCAGGCTCCCAGCAGATGCCGTGTGGCCGTGGGGAGTCACGCCCCTTCTCTGAGCCTCAGTTTCCTCCTCTGTCAAGTGGGGACCAGAACGGTGCCCGACAGAGAGGTCACGATGTTCTCCTGAGCTCCCCCGACCTTCTTCCTACAGGTGCCAAATTCCCCATCAAGTGGACGGCTCCAGAAGCTGCCCTCTATGGCCGGTTCACCATCAAATCAGATGTGTGGTCCTTTGGGATCCTGCTGACGGAGCTCACGACTAAAGGACGGGTGCCCTACCCTGGTAAGAGAACTCCCCGCCGCCCATCTTCCTTCTGCCCCTGCCCTGGTGACCCCCCTGCTCAGGAGATCTCAGGCCCCTCCAGAGCCTCAGCTTCCTCATCTGCATAACAAAGAGGTGACCCTCTGATCCTAGGCTCTGTCATTGTTCAGGGCTCCCAGGCTTGGGAAAGGCCTTACCCATCGTCACAGCCACCCTGCCCCTAAACAGGAGTCCCTCTTGGTTGTCCCCATCAACGTCCCTCTGCCCCACTTCCCTCCTCTAGCACCTCACGCCTCCCTCTGCCCGCAGGGATGGTGAACCGCGAGGTGCTGGACCAGGTGGAGCGGGGCTACCGGATGCCCTGCCCGCCTGAGTGTCCCGAGTCCTTGCATGACCTGATGTGCCAGTGCTGGCGGAAGGACCCGGAGGAACGGCCCACCTTCGAGTACCTGCAGGCCTTCCTGGAGGACTATTTCACGTCCACGGAGCCCCAGTACCAGCCCGGAGAGAACTTATAGGGCGGGGTTACCGGGCCAGACTGCCTTCTTGGTTTGGATCCTGGGCTGGGTGGCCCCTGACGCAGGGTCTTGCCTGCCTCCGCCTGCTCGCATTCAGTGGAATTGCCAGTGACGAGGCCCCGCCCTTTTCCGTGGTGGGGCGGGGCCTAAGGCTGCCAGTGACTGTGTCCTGGCTCCGCCCACCAACGCGACCCCTCCCTGTGTTCTCTCCTGGAGCTCTGCGTGTCTCAGCGGGAGGCCCTGGGAAGAAAGGCTGGGGCTGAGGGTGCCCTTTTCTTAGCCTCAGCCCTCCCCGCGCACTGGCTCCTTCCCACTTCCAAGCCGCCCCAGGTCTGTCTGCAGAGCTGGCCAAAGAGCCTTTCCAAAGAGGAGTGATGGGCCCCTGGCCCCCAGCCTGCCTGCCGCCCTGGCCCATGCCGTCCGTTTCTGAATCGCCTGTTTGCGGAAGGCTCCTGGGTCCAGCCCTCTCCGCTGTGGCTCTCAGGCTGGTGAGGCCTAGCTTGACTTGATGATCGTCGGTGGGGGTGGCCACCCTCCTCAAACCCTGCACTTCTTAGGCTTGAGGAATCCTCAGAAATCATCAATTCCTTGTCCCCGTATTACCTATGGGGACACTGAGGCCAGAGAGGGGATGTGACTTAGCCGGGGCAGCAGAGCACTTCAGGGTTGAGGTGGGATTGGAGCCCGCTGCTCCCTCTGTCTTCCTCAGGAACCCACGCAATTGTCCTTGGAGGCACTGTGGACGGACTGGGGCAACCCAGGGGACAAGGGGCCTGAGAGTGGCTCAGAGATAGCAGACAGAGTCCCACTGCCACTGCTCGCTCAGTGGGGCTGTTGTGGGGGAAGAGGGTGGAGGTGAATGTGGGATGAGCTGGAAATGAAGGGTATAAGGGTAGGGAGGCAGGTTTCAATCAGAATGTGGGTGATTTTTTATCTTTGGCACTAGCCAATCATGAAAAGGAGCTCACAGGCTCTGGAGGCAATCAAGCAGAAGTAGAAGATCCAAGTGGTTGCGAGACCCTGGCCTCGGGACGGAACCCCAGGTCCTCCTTCCCCTAGTTTGTCCTGTGTCGTTTCAATGCCTGGCCTCTGCTCTCCTCTCCAAGTTGGCACCCTTAACTCATGAGTAGGGAAAGGAGTGCATAGGCTGGGGTGAGAGAGGACAGATTGTCTATTGCTACATACCAGGACTGGCTGTGTGACCTCAGGCAGCCCCTGCTGTTTTTCTGGGCTTCAGTGTCTGCCTCCCTATGTGGCCATGGCCTCTGCAACTGCTCCACTCCCTATGGCCTGGCATCATGTGGTGAGTCCAGCCCGTGGCATCAAGAGACCGTGTTTTGGCTCTTGGGCTGTGTGGTGGCTTCTCCCTGGGCCTCATCATGCCCTTCTTAAATGGGGCAGCTGACAGTTTTGTAGGCATTCTGCCAAGGGCCCCTGTGTGTGTGTATGTGTGTGTGTGTGTGTGTGTGTGTTCCTCCATGTATGTCCATATTTAACATGTAGAAATGTCCCCTACTCTGTCCCCCAGCCATGTACATTTCACCCCCAGTCCCCCATCATAGCAATAACGTTCCTGCTGCCAGGGGTTCTTGAGCCAGCCAGGCCCTGCCAGTGGGGAAGGAGGCCAAGTGGTGCCTGCCTATGAAATTTCAATTTTTCCTTTCATACATGTGTATTACCCAAGTCTTCTCCTGTCTGTCCCAGTCAAAATCTGGATTCACCCCAGCGTGCTCTCAAATCCCTTTCCAACTGCCCAGTGCCCTTTGTATAAGGTATCCTAATACTGTCCTTTTTTTAAAAACAAACAAACAGTGTTTTGTAGATTTCAGATGACTATGCAGAGGCCTAGGGAACCCCCGGCTCTGGGCAGGGCCAGGGGGTTCCGCATTCCATGGCCCAGGCCTGGGTGGGGAGGGGGGAGTTTGGAATTGGTTGTAAATACTTTGCATATTGTCTGATTAAACACAAACAGACCTCAGAGTTTGGCCAGTGGTTTCTTGAGTATCAGTTGTGTGCTGGAGCATGACAGGGTGGGATGGGAGGAGCGGCTGTGTCAGAGGGGCCTTTGTGCAGGCAGCACCAGTGGCTGGAGGGCTTCAGGCCAGGGAGGGACATAATCAGATTGGAGACCTCTGGAGTGTGGCTGCGTGTGAACATCTGTTCCTGTGTTTGGGGAGTGACCATGCCTGGCAGCAACCTTGCTTGTGTCTGGGTGAAGCCCAGGACTCTCCAAATGTGAGCAGTTGAGGACTCAGATGCCCTGGGTGGATGGTGGCCCCACGGGGCTGTCCTGCCCTTGTGGAGTTGTGGATGTCTGCATGGCTGTGTGTATGCTGTGTGTTTCCCAGGAGTGCCTGGAAGGGTGGGGTTGGTGAGACTGGGTCAGGAAAAGCCCTGGGTATTCTGCAGAAAACGCCAAACCTCTGTTCCCTTGTCCCCTCCACCAGGGCACACAGTCTGAGAAATTCATTTTCAACAGTCTAGAGGAAGAAATGTATTTTTCATCAGATCACACACCTATCCATGTGAGTTACCTCTGGCCTAATGACACTCTTTAATCTGTTCAATTAAAAACAGACTTCAAAAGCGGGATGTTTCTCTGTTTGCTGTTATGTTCACAAGCCAAATACCACAATGTCCGGATCTGAATGGACATCTGGAGACTCCATGGGTGTGCATGTGTCTTGGGAGCAGAGGTAGGATGGGTGTGAGTGTGTGCTCCTGGGAGTGTGTCTTTGTGCTCACGTGGGTACGCCTGTTTGCTCATGAACGCCTGTGATGGTGTGTGGACATGTGTCCAGGTGGCCTGTGAGTCTGAGCTCCTGGGGTTGTGTGCGCAAATGTGTGACCCTGCTTTTTTTCCGGCTGTGACAGGGCAATTTGTGAGTACTGCCTGAACACCACTTCAGGAGGTTCTGCCTCAGTCTGTGGGCTTCTGAGGCCAGGACCCCGAACTGAATGGCGGGGCTCCTCTTGCCTGCACGGTGCATCGTGTGTGTTCACATGGATGCTTGTGGGCTCAGGACGTGCACAGAATGCCGGCCGCTTGGCCAGGGCCCACAGGCACTGTGGGGGAGGCGGGGCGGGGAGGGACACACGCGGGCAGCCTGGGACGCCCCCAGCCCCCGGCGGGGACAGAGCGCCTGTCCTCGGCATCCTCAGCGGACTGAGGGTCGGGAGTGCGCCTGCGCGCGCGGCGCTGGGTGGAGAGTCGAACCCGGGAGAAGCCCCAGCCCCTATTCTTTCTCTGTGATTCAGTGGCCTGTGTTTCTCCCTTTCTGTGTCTCTCCAGCTCACTCTCTGGCTCACTATCTTGACAGTTTTCTGTGCTTCTTCTCCTTCCTTAACCCCCCACCCTGCCACCACGCACCCTCCTTGGTGTTTCTCTGTGTGTCCCTGTGCGCTCCTGATTGTCTGTCTGTGTGTCTCTCTCCCTGTTGCTAGTTTCTCTTTCTCTCTGTGCCTCGCGGCTGTCTCTGTTCCTCTAGTCGCTCTAGGCGTGTTTCTGTCTCAGATTTTTTTTTACCAATCTCTCAAAGCCCTCCCTCCACTTGGAGCCTCTGTCCAGGCTGTTTCCACTACTGAGAATGCCCTTTCTTGCCTCTCTGCAACCTGGCAAACTCCTATTCATCCTTCAAAACACATCTCAGAGGCCACAGGTCACCTCTGGAAGCTCTCTTTGATGCCACTGGAACTTGCAGAGGTTGTCACAGCGGTTCACACAACTCCCTCAAGAGAATGAAAACAGGGCTGGAGAAATTCTGGCAGAGGCACCCAAATCTGGCAGATAGCAGAGGTGCTGTCTGCTCAGGGAAAGGAGGTAGAGGTTCAGTCTGTCTCTCCCACCTATTTCTCTGGTTCCTTCTCTGGTTGTGACTCTCTCACTCTAGGCTTCTGTTCAGTTTGCTTTTACTCAACCCTTCAAGAGAGAGACACTGAAAAAGGCTCGGGGCGTCTACTCTGCTGGGACCACCGTCTCCCCACCCCTTTGCCTGCTCCTCCTCTACTGCCCTCTTCAGTTTCCAGCTCTTTTCATGGGATTGGAGCCCCTGGGACCTCCTCCCCCCTCCCCCTTCCTGTCCAGGTCTCAGTGGTTTTTCTCATTCTGCATGCATTTTTTTCTTTTTGAGAAAAATAAGATGTTTGCCCCCCCCCCCCAAAAAAAATTCCTCACAGCTGAGTGGGAGAGATACAGAAAAGCACATACAAAAAAAGGTGGTAATTGGGACTTCCCTGGTGATCCAGTGGTTAAGACGGCGCTTCTACTGCAGGGGGAGTGGGTTCCATCCCTGGTCAGGGACCTGAGATCCTGCTTGCCATGCAGCAGGAAAAAAAAAAAAAGATCACCAACAACAAGGTAATTTGTGCTATGTACCCCCTCCCGCCACCCAGAGAGGATGGGACATGTTTCTGGGTGTGTGTCCATCTGGGACTATCGCTTGTCCTCTACCTGCTGGCTTCAGTGTCTCCTTGTCTCTTTCTGTCTCTTCATCCTTTGGCCTATCATTACTGGCTGTCACTCTGGGCATAGATTCTTTCAGACATTCATATGTAAAACGTACCTTATAAATGGACCCTGGGCCCAGCCCTCCCAGGCAGCCTTGGGAGTGCAGGCATTCCCCTGTGTTACCTGTCTGAGCTCTGCACACCGCCTCTTTTTCTCCATGTTTTCATTGACCTCCTTCCCACCAATTGCACTTGCAGTGTGTGCAGTATGTGTGTGGTGTGTGCAGTGTGTGGTGTGTGCAGTGTGTGGTGTGTTATGAGGCTTGTGTGTTCCTGATCCTTCCAGGCTACGCACCCCCGCCCCCATCTGCGGTTGGTTCTTTGGCTCATCTTCTGCTCCTTTCATCCCCTCCCTCCTGCAAGTCCAACCAAACGTTGTGTTGGACACACACACATACACACACACACAAGATCCCTCGTCTTTTTCTCCCATCTCTGTCTTCTTTACCCAATTTTCTCTCCAGGGCTTCAAAAAGCTCTGGTTTGCAGAGAGGAAGGCAGAGAGAGACCTGCAGGGAGAGAAACACAGAGATGGAGAGATGGAGGTGGAGCGTGGTGTGGTGGCGGGGGAATCTGGATAGGAGATGAAGCTCTGTCCATCTGTCTGTCCATCCCACTCTCCCCAGCCCTCTCTTGCTGGGGCTCTTCCCACCCACTGCCAGACCTGTGCTTCCCTCAGAGGATGTCCAGTGGGACCCAGGGCTCTGCCTTCTGCCCATCTGTCCATCCGTCTGTGTGTCTGCCTTTGTTGCCCTGCCTCCCCCTTGCTGTGGTGTCATTAAATGCCTGTCTATTTCTCTGATTGTCCTGTCCCCGTGTGTGTGTGTG